>OZ038320.1:28337951-28649089 GCA_964035795.1 Pterobdella sp. o SKG-2022 | reverse complement strand
ATACTAAAATTTAAACAATATTTTTTGGTCGTCTTGACAAAAGATCGAAAGGCCTAAAAACTGACAGATTTAATGCTTATAATATGAAACTTAGTTTTAAGGAATATTTCAAACATCATAAAATTCTTGAGAAAATTATTGAAAAAGTTTTATTTTTCGCTGAAATTTTAACGTGGTTTTTTGTAATGTATAATTTTTAAAAACATGCTTCATCTGAAACAGAATTTAATAACATAAAAAGGTACTCTGAAAATTTAAATTTTTAAACTAAGTTATAAAATTGAATTCTTCAGAATTTAAAGAAAGCAAATTGAATAATTTTTCACAAACTTGAAAAGTAATTTCCAGCTAGATTTACTTCAACAATATTTTCATTTTTCTCCAAAAAATACGCATCAATATTAGTAAGTCGACAATTTTCTAAATCCAATTTCTCTAAATATTTCATTTCAGAAAATGCATTTTTTTCGATGAGTCTAGAATTTGAAATTTATAGAGTTTATAGAAAAGTTCAAATGATGGAAGTGTATTTGACAATAATTTTACAAACAATACCTGATGGGATTGTCTCGCAACAAAAGCACTCGAACAGTTTTGAGGTGAAGAAAAGGTTTTTTCGGCACAATCGATAGTCTATTGTGACTGAAATCTAATATTTGGACATTATTGAGTGTTTCGAATGAAAATTCATTAATTTTGCTTATTTTATTTTCTGCCAAAAAAAGTTCCTGAAGGTTTGGGGTTTGCACGAATTGAAAGTTTTGGATCTTTTCAATTAAATTTTTTTCCAATCGCAAAACCTAAAGTAAATTAATATAAATTCAAACAAAAAAAAAATATTTCAATGTTCTGTACCTGCAAATCAACATCCTTGAAATCAGGCACAGATATAAGACCGAGTTTGGAACAAAACATTGTTTTGAGTCCAAAAATAGTGGCAGCATGGCATGATTGGGACCTGACCGACTGCGACATTGCAAGTTGTTCGACAGAAAAATGAGAATTTAATGAATTGGAAAAAATATTCATTTTAACCAAGTTACTATCAATAAGCATTGATAACTTTAATAAAACTAAATAGACTGGCAATAATCGGGATGCTTTGTTCATGTCAGTTAGCCCTCATCGATGCTTCAATCTATGACGAAGAAATTTTTGTTAAATTTTGAAAAATGAGGATTAAAAAAAAAATAAATAATTTAAAAATAAACGAAAAAGTTTCAGCCTCTTTTGATGAATCACTGGAGTATTTCAAAATTTCTGAACAAAATTTCAAGTTGATACAAACAATAAATTATTAAAAATTTTGATAGTTCAGACCTAATAACTTAAGTATCACGCTCTTTTCGATTTACAGTTGTCGAATATAATCCTTGTTTTCAGTGTGCCAAAGGGAAAACACAAATTTATAAACGATTTTTGCTTTGGTATTGCGGTATCTTTATACTACAATAGATTGATGCTAATGTTTTCCTATCGCCTCCAAATATTATCCTTTCCAGTAAACTTATTTGCTTTTGTTGCTTTATTTCCTTTAGATGAAACTATAAAGTTTCATTGTGATAAAAAGAAGTTTTCTACAGTAGAGTAATTATTTAGTTGCAATTGTAAACAAAAATTTAAGATAATTTTCTGAAATATTTTGTTTCGCCTCTAACCACGTTTGATACAGAGCTTCACTTCACAAAACCCGTCATAAACAAAATGTGAAGAATTTATAAAAAAATTTATTGAGAAACAAAGACTAAACTCTCGACAAGCTTATTATGAAACGTTGACTAACGTTGTATGATAAAGCTGAACTTGTTGAAAGTTAGAGCTTTTGATTCTTAATGAATGTATTAAAAATTCCTTACAATCAATGTTTTTTTTGAAAAACATATACGACGTCTCTGAAAAATTACATTATAATTTTAAAAAAAATCTCTCTACTGTTGAGTCCATATTGCTATATGGGTGTGAATCCTGGTTAATGAACGGTGCTACAGTGAAGAAAGTTGATGGCACCTACACTCGCATGCACCGAAGAGTCAAAAATATCTTTTGGAAAAACCGCCTATCAAATGCTCAACTATACGGTCAAGTTCTAAAGACGGTTAGCGCTTGCTGGACATGTAGCTAGGCACAACGAGCCTGCAAAAACTCTGTTGTTCTGGACATCGAAAGAGTGTCGTAGAACAGGTCGTCCAAGTATAACACCGAAAAACGTACTCCAAAAAGACACAAGACTGACTTCTAACGAACTACGTACTGCTATGGCTGATAGACAAGTATGGAGAAAAAATGACGTCATGTCATCAAACTGAAGGTCGGAGGCACTACTACTACTACTACTACAAATTGGTTTGAAAACCATATGAAATCCAGTGAACTTGATGGTAAGTTGAACAACTTCAAAACTCCATTTCATCACAATTTTTTACAGATTGAAGAGTTCAAACTTTTTATTTGTTTCGGATGTGTTAGCTAGTATAGCTCAACTGGTGAAACATAATACTGAATAGTTAAAGCTACCGGGTACATCCCGTGTTGCATAATAGTTAGCACCTGTTTCACAGTGTGTTTTTTCTACATTGAATGTGTAGCAAGCGTTTTAAACTCTGATAAAAGCGCTTTATGAACACTTCTTTTAACTTTTTTAATTTTTTTATCTGCTGCCTTTTAATACTCGTATAAACTAATTCTTTCAATCATTTTGGAGTAATCTACGTTTCTCAGTTTTGTTTCGAGTTTTGCTACATATGTAAAGCACCCTAGGCTTTTTAAAATATTGCGAATTCTTATGACGAGAAGTTTGATGGAAATTTGATTCAACCAGCTTACAGATCATTTTGAAGTTAAGACTCACCACAGTAAACTCTAGTGTTTGTTTATAACAAATTTCATTGAGAATGGATTATGAGAAATTTTTTACAAAGGTGAAGTTGTACTTATGTGCATTAAGCTCCAGTGTTGAAGAGGATTTTAAACATACTTCTTGCTCTCTAGTTGAGAAGAAATAGCACTTAGAAGTAGGTGTAGCAATTTGCATTCTCAATTTAAAACTTCATTTTCAAACGCATTGGCCCACATTGTAATGGGTTTTTTGTCTTTTTTCAAGTTTGCTTTGTGCGTACTACATCACCAACAAATAGATTGATTTTGCTTCAAGTTATTTTGTGAACCAGGTTTTCATAAAGTACGCGGTAAAATATGGTTCCCAAAATAATCTCTGGGACTGCTTGGAATATTTGTTTAATTCTCCATTCATTAATATGTCACCCTAGGGTGCTTAGTGATGTTAAAAAAGTAAATTGAACTAATAATGAAAATATTTTTGTCATTATGTTTCCTAAAGGAAATTTATATTCAGTATGCTGAATTTATTATTTAGTATTAACACAATAAAAAGAATATTCGGTGATCATGAAAAAGTTTGATTTCAATCACTAAGAAGTACATCTTCAACAATTAATAGTATTTTAACACGATAACCAAAGTATTATAAAAGTAATTTTGAAAAACAAATATTCATAATATTTTCAATTTGAATCCAGATATTCCGGACCATCATTTGCTGTTAGGTTTTATACTTATCAACAAAGAAGTTGGTATCTAAACTTTCATTAAAAAGTTAACGAATAAATATATGAATAAATAAATAAATAAATAAATAAATAAATAAATAAATAAATAAATAAATAAATAAATAAATAAATAAATAAATAAATAAATAAATAATAAATAAATAAATAAATTAATTAATGAATAAATGAACAAAAAAAATAAAAAAATACATAAATAATTTAAAAAATTGTGTTTAAAAAAAATCTTTTTTTTGGATTTTGAAGGATATTTTTATTCAACTTATTTTGAAATATAAAAGATTATGTAATTCCAAAAAGATTTACCATTTAAATAGATATAATCTGGTTTCTCATTTCAAGACAACTTTATTAAAAAAATATTACGAAGCATTTGGAAAAAAATAAAGAAATCTTTAAAAACCTTCATGAATACAAAAATGGCTAGTGAGATGAAACTTTTTATGAAATACTAATACGTATTATAGTAATTATAAAAAAAAATAACAAGTGCATAATACTAACAACAAAGTCAATTTTTTAAAAGGGCACACTCAACTAGTGCAAGCCAAAAAGTTGAGGTCAGTTTAGTGAAGTAAGTAAGTCAACCATTTGATCACCCCTAGCTGGAGTTTCGTTTGTGCAATTGATTGGTTTCTATGTGGATCATAAAAACAATGAAATACATTAATATGATCAAAAACATGGTTTTCAAAAAATTTTTTTTATATTGGTAACATTTTCTAAAGCATACTTACAAATATGCTAACATTAGGATTCTATTCTGTTGTGTGTAAAAGATAAATATACGATATAAGCCGAATCAATAGGAAATTGTGTTTAACAATGAGTAGAGTTTATATAGAGATGACTAAACCAACATTAAACGATCAGATGACACTTAAATTATACTTTTCCACACTGGAACCACTCTCTAATGAGCTAATATTAAAGGTTTATTAAAACCATTCAGTTTATATATCCACAAGATACTGTTCAAAGTTTTTTGATAGTTTATCGTATTTTTTTTAAATATAACTTGATATCCTTTTAATTGAAAATTTTTCTTTATTTTCAAATAGATTGTTTCAAGTCATCTCAAGAATTATTTTGATGTTTTCTCAGTTTAATTCATACCATTCATATTTTATTTTCAAAATCGATGTCTTTTTTTATTTTTTTGAGTGCTCTTGCAGTTAAATTTATAAATTTTTCATCATTTCCATAACTTGGAATTTGTATATATTATCAAGTAGAATGTAAGGTCCCAATATTTAGACGTTGCTAAATCTATTGTCCTATGCCATGTCGGACCAGAGGTTTAAAAGTTTGGAAAAACAACTAAGTTTTAAAGTTTCATTAGTTGAAATTCTCAATTTAAAACAATTATCAAATTTTGATTTGCTCTTATATATACGTTTTGTTTTCTTTTTATCATTTTGATAACATGAATGGCAAAAACTCAAACTTCAGACAATTTGTACCTAAATTCATTTCAACTTTTTTGAATCAGCTAGAGTTTAACGTTTACTTCAATTTTATTTTTTTTTTTTTTAAATAAAATTAATAGTTAACTCTAATTTGAAATTCATGAAATATACTTGTTGTGAATGTGAAGCAGACAGGGTATCAATAATCTTATATCACCTTATAAATTGATTTTATCAAAAATCTCTCAAAAAATAAAAATACTCACTGTTAAAAGCTTTTATTGACATTTAAAACACCTAGTTATTTTCTTGAAGTCAACATTTCTACATTTATATACATTTCAAGTGATACGTATATGTATAGATACATTTAGGTCGAAAAAGTGGCTCATAACTTGAAGTCAACATTTCTACATTTATATACATTTCAAGTGATACGTATATGTATAGATACATTTAGGTCGAAAAAGTGGCTCATAACTGCTTAAAGGTGTTGAAACGCTGATGGCAAACAGCTATTCTATTAAACATTGTTTGTAACTCTCAAACCATGCTTATTGTTTCAGTATTCTATTTTGATTAAAGATAAGTTATTGAAAGTATTCAGAGGAAAACTAACTTTTTTTTTAAAACTCCACAGTAGCTTTCATGCATTTCATTCAAGTAGATGAAGTAAAGTCTTCGAAATATTGTGAAAAAAATGATTTAATTTTTTTTTTGAATCTGTGGAAATATATTGCACAATGTGTTAATGAATAAATAAGCAAAGGTCAAAAGTTAAATCGATAAAGAACCGCACACTAGGAGAAGAATTTTGAAAAAATAATTTATGGCACGATACAATGCATAGAATATAAATGAGACTAATACTTTTAAAAAATTCAAATATAGAAAAACTATCTATTTATTTTTTTATTTAATCAAATTTTTGGTATAAATATAATTTCAAACAGTTGAAACTTCAGCTTAAAAAAAATTAATTTGGAAAACAACTTTCATAGTTTACAAGCTAAAAAAAAAGTTTCATTTCAGAGTTCAATGAAATTCAAAAAAACAACTAAAAAATTTTGATTTCATATTTTCCAACTTTAAAATACATGGATCAAAACAAACATTTAAAGAAAATATGAAACTGGAACGAAACTGCTTGTTCAATCGACCGCAAAGTCATAATATTGCTAACAAGCCTGTCGACACGGGGTCATTCATTACAGCGACGTAAAAATCCTGAATGACACTGTATTGTGGTTTTTACAATGAGAGTGTGCTGAGAGAACACAAGCACATCCGCTGCAAGATATCAAACTGAGAAAACATCACGATATCAAGCTGTAATTACATCTCATCTCTAGTTTAATGTTCGCATCGATTATATACGCTCATTGCTATTAATCGATACCAAAATCTTTTGAGATGTATGAATTGAACCTTTTCCTTTTATTTTATATTCATGATTGTTAATCATACAATGAATTGTTCTTCCTCCTTTGATTGGATGAATAGATAAAATGAGAATTGATCAAAACATATTGTTTAAAAGTTTTTCCAATATTCAACTGAAATAAAAGTCGAAACTGGTTGGTCACTTAGCACATTTGCATTTCATTTTTATGACTTTTCTTCCCCAAACTTCTGGTATTTGTGGTTTTAAAACAAAATTTTTTGTCTACAGTATTTTTGTTTAGATTTTTAAAATTTATATAAAAAAATTATAATAAATGATTTTGATAACTTAAATTTATATAGCACCAAGCAGTTACTGAGGCGTAGAAAAAGGAGTCGTGTCATAGATAATAAATATAAAAAAAATTTAAATTTTTGTTAAATTTATATCCTAAAAACTACTGAAAGGTTTTTACACGAATAATTGGGACATTCTATAGAATTTTTTGAGCTTTTCCCATTTATCTTCATCAAAATGATCTTATAAAATATTTAATACATCTACTCTCAATGATATTCAACTGTTTTTAAATTGAATAATGTTTTAAATAAAATAAAAAAATAATAATTTATATAGCGTCAAAGAAGCAACTGGAACGCAAATAAAATTAAAATTTACAATCATTTCAAATACTTCTGAGTCAGGAAATGAGCTAAATGTTTAAGAAATTTTTTGTTTTTGGAACAAAATTGTTAAAAATTTGGTATAAAAGTATGATTACAACAAAAAAAAAAACTTTTGAAAATTAATTAAATTTTTTTTCTACACAAATGCATTGTATGAAAAAATACAACGAAGCTTAACTATGAATGTAACGTTGTTAATTATTATATAAGTGAAGGTTTGAAGTTTTAACACGATTTTCTTTGCTATATAAAATCTTTTTTATGATGAAAACTGATGCAACCAACATTCAAGTTATCAATCCAAGAAGAATGACTCATTAGTTTGAAGTCTAATTAGTTTAGTATAAAAATTTTTTTTCAATAATTAAAAAAAAATATTTCAGTCGCTAGAGTTTTGTTGATTCTAAAAACAGGGGTAGTTTTGTTAGAAATAAAACTGAAAATCAGCATTACTTTTTTTTATATAATTTTTTATGTTGCTAACATTATTTCAGTGAAAATTTTCTTTTCCAAGTTCATATAACGTGAATAACAAACATTCAAAAAAGTTCTTTACTTTCATAGCTTCGCAATATATTTTATAGTTACAATTTTTCCTTTCAGGCATCAGCGTTAAACTGCATCCAAATAAGCACATTTAATTAATAGCTGTTTTTCTGTTGTATCATGGATAACTTTAGACGTATGTAGCAGATATCAAACTGTTATGCAAATGTTATTGTCATTTGGCTTTGCGCATGGTTTAAGCTAAAGACGGGAAAAATTTTCCAATTGTGGAAACACGGATCTTAAAATGAAATAATTTCAAACTAGATGCCAGCTTGAGTTGACAGTAGAAAAAGACATGCCGTACTTGGAATGTTTTGTTTTGAAAATGATTATATGATATCACTAGGTCTAGGGCTGCTGACCGCAATTAATGGGGTATGTACTGCAGTATAAAGCAAAATGTTTAATAAAATTTTATTTTCTCTATCTACAAATTCATTTTTGAACTATATTTTTCTGAACTTTGGCATTCAAATAAACTTTAAATTGTTTTTATTTTTTGGCATACAGCACATTTTATCGTTTTTTAAAATTATTTTAAATTCTTTAATTTTTTTTCCTATGTCAATACAGAAAAATCAACTCTAAGAAGAGATTCTCAATAAATTGAAAAGCTTTGTGAGCTTACAAAACAGTCTTTTGTTTTTTTATATTTGTGTGCACTTCAATCCTTTTAATACATGGTGTTGACCTTTTTATTCAATATATCTATATTGAAATCTTCAAGATAATTAAATTATAAAATATTAATGATATACATTATTTTAAAAAAGCTAGTAAGATGAAGTTTTTATGGTGAGCTCAAACCAAAAGTCGAGTCATGGAGCTAATCCAGACACATCTTGGAAAAATAGAAAAGATATGCTGATGATGACGATGATGCTGAAGATGGTGATGAAGATAAAGATGATGAAGATGCTGATAAAAAAATGAACATATGATTGATGAGTCTCGATTCCATATTATTTTATGGTTTATAAGTTTTTTCCGTTTCTTAAAAGTTTTAAATTAGTTCAAAAGTAGTTTTTGGTCATAATCTTTTTCAAATAGTGGCATTCGAAGACTTCAAAAAAACTTAGTGTTGTTTTTGTTTATTAAACGCATTCTAAACTAATTTTGATAAGTAACTTCGAAATCTTTTTATTTTGTATAATTTTTATTTTTGTTGGTTTGGTCATATTTTATAATTAACGTTCGAATCATTTCACGATATATAAAAACAAATGCGCACATCCGTACTCAAACGAAATATTAATTCTGAATTAAGTTTATTTAGTTTACGGTGAATTAAATTTAAAATAGAAAATTTTATTAAATATATCAAAATAATTTGTTTCTATTATTTTTAATTATTATTTCTACCATTTTTACCAGTTTTGGTTATTATAAAATTATTGAGGTCATAGTTTTTATCATTAAATATAAATTAGTTCACAAATTTAATTTTGCTTTTCTAATTATCGTTGTGTCTTACATCAAACATGTTTGCGCGTTTTATGATATCAGATAATATTGTTATGTGTTATTGTAAGTGAAAAGAAACTTTTTGCAATTTTTTATTCAATAATACAGAATGTGGAATGTCAAAGTTGAAATGCAATTGTTTTATAAAATATTCAATTGAAACACTTTTAGGATTTTTGTGCTTTTTTAATGAGCTTGCTAAAGAAGTGAGCGAACAAAAAAATTTATAATTCAATTGAAACATTTGATTCAATGTAGTTTTATGTTATAATGTATTTCCGATGTGAACTTCAATAATTTCCCATATTTTTTAAAAATATATGCTCAAAAAAAATTTTTTTATATAAATAAACTAGCAAAAAAAACGAAGTGACAGTTTTTATTTGTGTTGGCGATGCTTTTCATGAAGTTAATGGCTAATTGCAGTAGTCTGGAAAATACTCTCCAAAACAACATGCGTTTTTCATAACAAAGTAGTTGTGAAGATAACAACGATTATCCCTTTTTTCGAAGTTTTTCAAAAACATAATTGGTAGACAATTTTAACAACTGATTAAAACTTCATGCTTTCCATAAAGTTCAATTTTTGATTGTTCATAAATTTAATTTTATACGTATATACAGCAAAATAAACAGAGAAAAATGATGAAATTATTGTAACGTATTCAGTATTTAACCAAGAACCTCTCTCATTTTAGTTGTTCACAAAACTATTTAAAAATAAAAGTTATAAAAGTCATGAAATCTTTTTCAAAAACAAATGCTTTCTTTAGTGAAAATTTCATATAAAAGTTTCCTTCAAACTAAAAAAAAATATGGTTATTATATTTTTAACAAAAAACAAAGCTTCATGGCACGGCATGCCAACTGTGTTTACATGTTTTTTAAATTCAACAATATGGACACCAAATGTTGAGTTTTTTTCAATTTTTAATTGAAATAGTTTTTCATTGAGTTTTTAAAAATTGTCACAAACTTCGGTTATGAATTTTTTCAAAAAGAGAAATTTTTCTGAAATAGATCCTTGTTTAATTCACTATATGAGTCATTTTACAATAAACAAATCTCGTTTTTGAGAATCACATGTATTAATCTTGCTTTTCCTATAATATCCATTTAGTAATTTTTCATTTCATAAACTAAAAAATAAGATTCAAAAAAAAATTTTTTATATTTGGAACAAAAAAAGCTTGAAACGATAGTTAAAAAATCCATTAATTTTGAGTCAGTCTTTTTTTCAAATTTTGCTTGATATTTCTTTCTTCAGCTCACAGTTCTTTCAATTATATATGATTTATTCACTAATTTGATGCATAAATAATTCTATATTATTTTTTTGAAATAATATCACTTTTTATAAAACTTCTTAATAAATAAAAACATTTCTATCTTTTTACTTCATTTTTATTTGTTTCAATTTAAAATAAAATTAATTGAGAATATTTTCAAAAGCTGAAATTCAGTTGCCAAGTGAACTTCTTTTCTTTGAAGGTTCTCAAAACTTAAATATTACTAACGTTTTCGAAACAATGTTGTTGCTCTCAAGTAATGATCAATATTGTTAGCAACCGATCAACCTTTTTTGACACAAAGGTTTTTTCATTTTAGTAAATGACTCAAAAAAAGGTTTTAATTTTTTTAAAACAAATTTTTGCTATAATTTAAAAAATATTTTTATAACTAGAATAACATGTAACATTTCGTGTAACTGGACGAACGTGTTTTGAAATGAAATACAGTTTTAATTTATTCAAAAACTTTTCAAATATTTGAACACTTTTATTAATACCATAAAAAATTTTCATTTTCGCCAACACATTTTCATTGATGTTTTCAACGATTCAAAACAATTTCAGTCTTCAAACAATACTTATCATCGGGAGGGATAATATTGATACTTTTCTACTCACTATCACAAACACGAGAATACGTTTCAAGGTTTTAACACGTTCATCTCCGCGTATGTTTTGTCAAAAGATTTTCTGTTTTTAATGAAATTTTCCATCAAAACCTCATATCTATTCGAATAAGATTTCCACAAGTTTCAACAATTAACATGTTTTTAGTTTTTTTCTCAAGTACATTTGAGCATCTTCATAAATGTTTTTTAAAATCCGAATTTTCTTTCAAAGATTAATCTTTTTTGTTTCTTATTGATTCAAGCTTCATTTGATAGAACTTATCAAATAACTTCCCGTTAGCTAATTTCCATATTATTTTTGTTGGAGAGTTGGACACCGAAGAGACCCTGGCAGAGGTGAAGATCTTCTGAAGATGTTACTAGGTCGACACTTGTGCACCAACAACCATTTTAGGTCTTTCTGTGAAATGATTTTGAGCTTTTGATTAGAGGCTGATATTATGTAGTGGTGATGTTATGATGCAGTTAATGGAGAGATACACTGTTTAGAACACTAAAAACTTTTGAAAGCCGTTAAAAAATTATTGGAAATTCAACTAAACATATTTGAATAAAAATGATTTGATGGAATCGAAGTTATGACTAAAGGGAGATAGGATTCATGGCTTGTTAAGATGTTATATATATTTAAAAGTTTAGGGCTGTAAATTCTCATATTAAATTTCTTTATTTTGTTGTCTTTTTTTTAAAAGATACTTCTTGATTTGAGTACAATTATGATAAGTACAATCTCATCATAATTCATTAGCATTAATGTTGTACTTATTGAAAATTTGAGTTGTATAAAAACTGTTTGAATGTTCTTTCAAAAAGTTCTTTTTAAATCAAAGGGTATATTTTAATGATTTCAAAGTTACTGAAATGATACGATGACTTCTAAAATGAATTATCTTTGTTTAAATCTTAAAGCATTTCTATATGTTTTCAATTGAATAAATTGTAGTTTTTTCTTAGATCGACTAATAGTATAGGGGCTTCGTTAGCTTAACAGATGTTTCACAGGGCGCTACTCTTTGTGTACCTAATGTCGGCCACGTGGGATCGAACCCGGTAATTTTAGATGATTAGTCTAATGCTCTACCACTGAGCTATACGGGCCGACTTATTGTTAGAAATATTGTAGTAAAAGGCTAATTTAATACTATTTTTACCCTTTTTCACAGTTTTGATGAGTGAAAACACTCTTTTATCAAGTACACTAACTTCAAATTATTTAAAACCTCAAAGTAAAGATAATTTATTTTGGAATTTTGGAATCTTTTCTTTGACATTTAGATTACATACCTTGTTTTAAAGAGTTTTTTCTATGGTGTTTTCTCGAAAAAAATTCTATTTGAATAATATGTTTTCTAGTCGTTTGCTTAGCAGCATTAAGTATTTCCAATTATGAAATTTGAATGAAACCAGATATGTTTTTCAAAAAAAGTCAAATCTATTCTTTAAACCCGTTACATTTTGGTGTAGTTTCATCAAGCTTTCATAAATACTTCGATGTTGATTTCTCATCTGAAACTTGACCGAACAACTATATGAGTTGACTTATAAATATATGATTACGGATTTAGGTTGAGCATTGTAAGGTGACCTAGTAGTAGTAGTGCATCCGCTTTTCAGTTTGAAAAGCTAAATAGATGCTAAAGGTCAATATTATCTGAGTAACTAAGATTGAAGACATCTTTGAAGAACATAAAAACTGATATTTTCATTATATTATTATCTGTTTATTGAAAAAATTTCTTTGGTATTTCAAAATTTTAACTACTGAAATTTGAATAGTTTTATTTCATTGAGGTTGAAAGTAACAAGCCCAAGCGAGATATAGATTGATTAATTATGAGAAAACCAGTAGATACGATCAGAATTCCGTAATAAATTATAATAAATATATATCAAGACAAAGATGAATACACTTCAAAATATTCATATAGTTTTTATAAGATGAATAGACTCATCGGAAGTTATTATTATTTTATTATTTTTATTTGTAGAGCGCGCAGTTTGCAAACTAGGTTTGCTGCAGAGGCGCTGTTCTAATCAGAAGGGCTATGAGAAAGAAATTTGGCTATAAAGATGCGTTTTTAAACGCTTGCAAAAAATTTTAAGAGAAGGTGAAAGACGGACATTAAGTGGAAGAGAGTTCCATAAGTGAGGGGCAATATGCGAGAAGGAGCGATGTAAGAAAGGTTTAGAAGAGACAGGCTGATGTAGGCATAAACCAGAGTTGGAAGACCTGAGAGACTCAGGAGTCTGTCTAATGGAAAGACGGTCATATAAATAAGCCGGCTGATTAAAATATAAGATGTTAGCCGTGAGCCATAGCAACTTGAACTGGGCTCTTAGTACGACCGGCAGCCAATGGAGGCGATCGAGACAGGTGTGAGATGAAGAATAGTAGTCGGCTTGAAGAGCGGTTTTAGCAGCGCGATTTTGGAGAGATTGCAACTTAGAAATAAGACAGTTCGGGAGTCGACAAAGAAGAGAGTTACAGTAAGCAATCCTTGAAAGAACTAAAGAGATGATCAGAGCAACGGCAGTGTCAGAGGGTAGGAACTTGCGTGCCTGTCTGATCGCATGGAGATGAAAGTTGGATGATTGTATGATCTGAGAGACAAAGTGTGTAAAGTTGAGTCTAGAATCAAGAGTTACACCTAGTATCTTCAGTTTGGACGTTACGGAAAGAGTAGTGCCGTCAAAGATTACTTCAGTGGGAAGATTGGATTTGGAAAGGAGTATGGGACTGCCGACAAACATCACTTCGCTTTTGTTAGGATTCAACATGAGGTGATTGTTAGAAAACCAAAGATTGAGCTCAGTGATGCATTCAGATATCTTAGTGAGGCTGGGATGAGGATCAAGGTAGGAGGCGCCTGTAAAGAGGGTAATATCATCAGCAAACTGATGATATAGAACGTCGTGCTTCTGTATGATCTCGCTAATAGGAGAAGTATAAAGAGAAAAGAGTATGGGCCCAAGAACAGAACCTTGAGGAACACCAAAACGAAGGGAGACAGGGGTAGAAGAAGAGCAGCTTATCTTAACAAATTGCCTGCGTTCGGAAAGATAGGACTGAAACCAGGATAAAGCAATGCCAGAAATGTGAAAGTAGACTTCAAGGATATGCAGCATATTTGGATGATTAATGGTGTCAAAAGCTGCTGAAATATCTAAAGACACTAAGACGGCCGCAGACCCGGTAGCACAGATATTGCGGAGGCTGTCAGTGATGTACAAAAGCGCAGTTTCCGTTGAGTGATGTGAGAGATACGCCGACTGGAAAAGGTTGAAGTTACGCAGTACAGAAACATGAGAGGATAATCTCTTGAGAACAACCCTTTCTAAGATCTTTGAGATGGTGCTGAGGTTTGAAATTGGACGATAATTGGATGGTTGCATGGGGTCTAGATTATAATTTTATAATGTTAAAGTTCTCCAAAACAATTTTTACTTTTGAAATTTGAAAGGTTTATCGGTATTTCTAATTTTTTTTAAAACCTGGAACATAAGCTGTTCAAAAGCCTTGATTTTTACACATTTTATAAAGAATAAATACCATAGGTTTTCAACGCGTTAAAATGTGATAGAATCAAATCAAATCAATAACGAGTATGATTATAGTGGAATCAACTTCAGGAGTTTCTAGACCACTGAACTTTAAATGCAATTTAGTGCAATGTAAGTTTTCTTAGATATGACAATAAAAAAAAATTATGCACGTATAACTAAATAAACAAAACAGTTAACCAAGATTATATGGAAAAAAAAGTCTGTTAAGTAAAACAAAAGCAACCATAATAATACTTATATAAATGAAATTTAGAAAACTGGGTTGATTTTATGAATGTATAAAAATAATGAAATGCTGAACTTATATCAAACTTTATGTTATAATTTTCTCACATGAAATGTTTCCATAAAATCGTTATCTGTTCTTTCAATTTTTAAACATTTTAAATCAAATTTTTATAAATAATGAATGGAATTCATTATGTTCAATAGGGGTTGACTTGAATAGTGGAAGTTATTGAATTAATAAGTTAAATGCATAGAAACTAAATGTACTTCAGTGATTTCATAGATTTAAACACACTTTTTCATGTTACTCTTTGAAATGACTTTTTTAAAGAACATACCAATCTTGAAAGTAATTAATTTCAAAAGTTTAACCATTGGATAAATTCAATGAGATTATTTTATCATATTGTTGCCCTTCAGTCAATCTAACTACTATTGTGAAAAGAGACGTTAAAAAATCGATGGTTTTGGAAGTATGCTTCATACAAATTGTGTTCTGCATGTTAAGGAAACGGTTTTAAATGTTTTTTTCAAAAAAAATGCCATTGCTTCTCGTTTGAAATGATTTTCATTATGTTAAAGCCTTCTGCAAGAAGTATTTGTTTGGTTCTTTTAAAAATAAAAAAAAATACTATGGTTTTTTTCATGAGTATAATTTTTTTACTATTATGAATATTCTATTAACCAAATGATTTTGACTATTTTGTCATCAAAAAAAATGTGAGTCCATGATTAAAAAAAATTTGAATTTATGACTTTTTATTTTTCAATTTTTTTCAAAGTTGTTAGCGGAATTCTAAAATTTTCAATTTTCGTTTTTATTTTTCTATTCTCCCAATATCTTCATGACTTTCAAAATAATTTACATAAAGTCACATCAAATGCTGAATTTTTAATTAATTCTTCAAGAAGAGCCTCAATAACCTCAGCCTAGTTTTTCCTTCTAGGTTCAGTCCCATGTGCAAAATTGTCATTATAACCAAATTGTTGTACTTTGAAGGTTTTTTTGCTAATAAAATCCTTTTTTAAAAGTTTGATTAATATTTTTTAATAAAACAGTCCAGGTTTGAAAGAAATTACCTCAAACAATCTAATGGTCTACTTAATTAATATTTTAAACCTAGAAGGGTTAATAGAAGACATGACAGAGATATGTAGTTTGAAAGAAGTGGGCCTCTAAGCTAGAAACGGTGAGTTGACTGCAGTTTATGTCATTTTTGAGATTTTTTGTTATTGCTTCAAAACTCCAAGCTCATTGCAGTACTTCCTCGAGTAATCATTAAATTCAAAGAAATTTGAACCCATGGTCAAGAAGACATTAAAGTGAATAAATAAAAATTGAAAGACATTAAACATTTCAAAATTTTTTCATTTTCAATCCATCTTTGAAATTAAAAAATGGATGAAATAAACTGCAAACATGCCGCGAACCCCTATAGTTGCTTTCCATCAAATCTACAGAATATTAGTTCCAAAATTTAAGTTTTTAACGTTTCATTTCTCTAAAATTTTTGTGTTCTAAGAAAAAAATTATTTCAAGTTAAAAAAAAAAATAAATTTAAATGATGAAAATATTTTAAATAGATGCCCTAAATAAACGTGCATAAATCTGATAAATAAAATAACTTCATGAACTGATCTAATTTTCTTAAAAAAAAAAAAAAATTTTTTTTGTGATGATAGTACTTCGCTGAAACTCAACACTCTAATTTATCAAACAACAGTGGTGCATTTCAATTCCAAAACCAAAATTTCTCTTGGAAATCATTTGATAATTTTAGAGCTGAATCCATTTATCGAAACTCTCTGCGCACATAGTCTATTCACTCATTCAAGTTTGTTCATAAATCGCTCTTTCTCTCACAATGCCCATGTCTGCGGAATTTTTTCCCGACTAACTTGTGCCCATCCCCTTTTCCCAAAAATTTTCAAAAATTTTTGAAAATTTATCTGTACCCTGAACAACTTTATTTCTAGTTTTTCACAAATAATATTTTGAAAAAATGCATAGATAATAAATGACCCCTTGCTAGGATTTTGCTTGAATCTTAATTCATAGCTGAGAACAACTATAATGAGAGCGTTGAAACTTGAGATTTTTTGGAAAAAAAATGATTACTTGAAATAATTATTGAAATTGATAATCCTATAAAAAAAAGAAAAATATTTGGTGGTAGAAAAACTTTGAAAAAAAATAGAAGATCTCTTGGAAACATATGAAAAATGAAGTGATTATGATAGAAAGCTAGAATGTTTTTAAAAAAGTGAAAAGACAAAAACGATGATAGAAATCTTTGTAGAATGCATGAAAAGACAGTATTGATGAACAGTTTTGCTGTTAGCTAATTTATGGACCAAAAATTTGTCACGTAACTACGAAAAAATGCTTACGCAAGGTGAAAGTTATGGGAAATTTTATTGTGCGAGGTAATGTGAATGACTTTATATATATGATGGAGTGGCACAAAGAAGTCATGAAAATTAAATGCATCAAGAGCTTATTAGAAAATATTGAAAATAAACCAAAAAGCTTCTCGTGAGAAGTTTAACATTCAATATCAAATTATTTAAACAAAACAGATTTTTTGCTATAAAGATAGAAATGAATGAGCTTTTTTATGTCAAAATGGATGTACTCTTAAAAAACTTTTCAATATCGAAGACGCTTTGACGGCTCAGATTCTAAGCAAAAGAATTACAAAATTTCTCTATTAATGGGCAAATGTGCCTATAAATTTTTTGAAAATTCAAAAAAAAAACTGAGAACTAGTGCACAAAGGAGTTTGCGTGGATTTGAAAAATCTAAAATACTAGCTTAAACATTAGAATTCTATTCCACGTGGGAAATATTATATGATTCTTGGCTATCCAAAACTGAATGCTGAACAAAATCTACAGGCCAGGAGTTACTAAAGTTGATGAAATGAATGTTTTCAAGAAAAGTCAACGTAAACGAAATGAAACATTATATTAATTTGAGAGGTGTGAAACTAAATGCTCAAGTCCTAATTGAAATAATTTGCATTCAAATTAAATTTGCAAATCATTAAGATTTGAAGTTTTCTAACTTTTGAAAATTTTTATTTTAAAAATTTTGGCTTTGAATTGTTAAAAATGAGATAAAATCACAATAATTAATGCCTTTGTTTTGAATTTTTTGGCTAATGTTTTTCGAATTTCTGAATAGAAAACTTTTTGTAATAAACTCGCAATCAACTTTACTTGTTTTTTGATAACGAGGATTTTCAAAAATTCAACTACAATTAAACACGCTAGCAGAATTTATCACTCTATACGGTTATGCTACCGAAATTTCTAAAAAATACTTTTTTATACAAAAATCAATTTTGAAATGAGAAAAACCTAAATTTTCAAGAAATTAACCCATTTGTGCCGATTGATCCCATATAAGATCCTTCATATAACAGTTTTACTAATTATTGGTGAATGTTTATCGGAATTTAATTGATTTTTTTTATTAACTAGGATTATATCTCCAATATTAATTTAATTTATTGAATTTTCAATTTGACTTTTGTGATATTTAAACTCAAAATTAACCGAACTTCACTTTGACGAACGTTTATAGAAAAATATTTAATTAGGATGGAACAAAAAAAACTATGTTCAAGTTATCTGCAATTGAAATTATAAAATTGGGAGAATTATGATGCATGTGAAATTAACAAAAACGAATAGAATGAGTGTTAATGATTACAACTACAGTAGAACATTATCCGACTTAGAATTTTCTTAGTTCTTTCCAAAATATTTTTTACTGGTTTCAGTAAACACAATCAACCTGCCTAACGTTTTCCTTTTTCTATTATTTTTTTATTATCTATTCATAACAAAGTAAACCATCAAGTAATTTTTATTCCCTTTTATATACCTTTTCATGCAATTACTCAATTTGAAAATACTTTTTACCTATTCTAACTTTTTATTCCTATTTATTTAGTAACTTTTCAACACTTATTTTCAAGAAAATTCACTCCCGAGTGTGAGTTTATTAAGTATGCCATGCTTAATATTACATTTGGAATTAAAAGCTTTGCACTTTAGAAGGAATACTTTGTAGTGCTCATAATTTTTGATTTTAGGACTTAAGTTTGATGAATTCAGTTTTTTATTAGAATCACAGCTTTTGAAAAATTCATAAAAAATTTATTTCATCCAAATAAATTTCCAATTGAATTTTTCAAAGGTTCATGAAAAAGAGTAGCCTATTTTTTTTAAAGTTTTCTATTCTTCCTATATAAATCAATTCCCAAGTTTTTCATTTTATCTCCCTTTTCCATTGTCGACATTTATATTCATTGATATTTGCATTTTTATCGTGTTTCATGTTTAGTTACCCTCCTTCATCAATTTTTCCGCTATTGTCAATTTTGAAATACAAATTTTTCGTCTTTTCAAACTAAATCACTTTAGTACTTGTACATTTACATTTTTCTTTTGTTAAAATTAATTTCATTTAGCATATTAGAATATATTGCTGTAAAATTCTCATTAACACAGCCAGCCTATATAATTGATACTACTAATAGTGTAATTTATAAAATAATTCATTCGTTAGGCACAAGTTTTTTTTATTCTACCAACTCGAGCTAAAAAACAACATGAATTTATTGAATAAAACATATTCCGTTTTCAAACTTGGGCTGTTCGCCTTGACTTTGTTACAAATATGATCCTCCACTGAATCAAATGACAATTATACTAGAATATAGTCTTGATACCAGAGTCTATTGATATCTCCAGGCTAAAACAAAAAATTTTTTTGTTAAATTACAAGCCTAAAGTTTGGTGCAGTTTAAATTTAAGGCCCAAGACAATTTAAGTGTAGAAAAATGTATGAATTGATATAAATTTTCAAGATGACGGCGATCAAGCTGAATGAGTTTTATTGAATATTTTTCAACTTTACAACAAATCTTAAACTTCATTTTTCTTCAGTTATAAATAAGTGTAAAATTGTTTTTGTATAATGCTTAAAAAACTATTGAAACCTTTGGAGAAGAGCTCATAAAATAATGAATATTTTTGGATTCACAAACGAACAAATTAAATGACATGAAAATTTTGCATCAAAAATGTCAACTATGAAGTCTTCCAACTTTCATTCATAAAAAACCACAAATTTTATTTCAATAAAAAAGTAAAACTAAATTTATTTGAAGTTTTTATATCAACTATCGGTGATTAGAAAAGATGAAATGTATCGATTCAGTTTGTAATAAATCTTTGGAGGAATGATGAAACCATCGAAGCAGTCATTGTTAAAACTCATTCAGGTTATTTTCTAGTGAGCTTTTCAAATTTAATTATAATTTTTATGTTTTGAAAAATTGAAAGTTTATTAATTATTTTTAAAAATAAAGTTGCTAAAAAGAACAGAAAATAAGATTCACGTGAAAATCATTAACTTCGAAATGAAAATCGTTTTCCTCAAACTATAAAGGGTTTTAGAAATATTTTCCAACATTATCTCAACTGAAATCTTAATGCAAACTGTTTTTACTGCAGAAACTTTTATTTCTATTTATTGCAAAAGTTTCAATTTCATTCTTTAAAGAACGATGAAAAAGAACTATTATATTTTTCAATATCAGAACAAGAAAAAAAACCATGGGCAATATTTATCAAATTTTTTATTAATTATACAGAAAAATCTTCAGACTGTAGTTTTACACAGCAAGCTTGCAAAATATTTATATTTCAACTTGAAAAGAGCTCAAATTTCAAAGCAAGTTATTAATAGATATTAATTTCAGTTATAAGATTTTATATGCTGAATCTAGATTTTTTGAAGAATAAGATTTTTTATTAAGTTTGAGCCGCATGCATTTCAAATCTGTCGTTAAATGTTCAATTTTACCCTTTTGCAACATAAAGTAATAAAAGAACTATGGGTTTAAAATTTAAATTAATATTTTATTTTTATTGAATCTTGATGTATACCGTAAAATATTTTGTATATATATTCTATGAAATACTCAAATGATTAAAAACAGTATCATATTTTTATAAAAACAACCCAATAAGCTGAGGGTCTGACGTTGTTTAGCTATTGCTAAAACAATTGTTTAATGTGGATATAAATAATAATCAAATTAAGTAAATGAATAAGTGGATAACTAAGTAATTTTGTAACTAAGTTAATAATTGAGCAAATAAGTCGACAATTAGGACGCCCATCACATGTGTTTCAGTTGCGCAACTGATAGGTTTCACAAGCGCTAGGCTCTTTGAAAGTAAAAAAAAAAACAAATAAATATAATAATTTCAAGAACTAAATCTCATTTTCAGATAATTTTAAAAAATTGAAAATATTAAATCAAGTGAAAAAGCTTAAGAACTCAAAGGAAACAGCTCATATGAAGTTTGAAAGTTAGTTTATGGAAGAATTCTTGATCACATGAGATTAAAAAAAGTTTATTTGCCCATGAAAAAACACAATAAAGCTCCAAAGCTTTTTTATACAATAAACAAATCTTCTTGGACCTTAAAAATCATGGCATTTCTAAAAAATTATTAGTCGACTAAGACTGAGTTGAATGTAAAAATACTGTTTGAACGCATGATTTTAAAAAAAGTTTATTCAGACAGAAAATTGAAACTATAATTGAATGAAATGAAGATTCATATACAAAACATAATTATGTGAAAATAGTGAAAAAAAAAAGCAAATGAATAAAATTTTTCAGATGTGACAGCTTTTGACAAATAGGTGCTCTATGTTTGACTCCTATCACGATGAAAATCAAAGCTTTTTTAACTTATTTGTCATGAAAAAAGTTTTTACATTAAAAAAATTTTTAGTTTTTATAATTTTAGTCAGTTTGAATTAATTATTTCTATTCTACTCGAGTTTTCAAGTCTGCTGAAACATTAAGGATAAACATTACGATTGGACTCCGATTATCCGAAAGTACAACTCTTGTCTTTTTATGAATGTAAGATAGAACTAAATATGATGTTAAAAATCTCTAAGAATCGGAGTTAAAAAAAAATTTCTTTCCAATGACTTTCGTTTTTAATTAAAAACAATTTGACTTTTTTTAAAACTTAAATAAAAATTTGAGTTATTTTTCATAAAATTTGAATGAAAAAAACTTTAGTCAAATTAAATATGTGAAAAAAACAAAGATCTCCCATCACTTTAAATAATCAGTTGCCGTGTAGGAAAGAAAAGCCGTAAAGGTTGAAACAATGACATCAACAAAAAAATATCAAGTTTTTCTTGTTTTTTAAAAATTTTTAATGATAAACTAAAATCTTCTAAAAATAGACTAAAAAAAAGTTTTAACACTTCAGTTCCAATTCAATTGTGAAAGGCGTTTAAAGGCTTGAAGGTGCTGGTCTTGACAGATGAAAATGATCTTTGAGTTCAAGAGACTTTTTAAATGTTGTTCTGTTTGTTGCGATATTAGTTTTGAAATTTTTTAAATATTAACATATAACATTTAATTTCTCACATGTTCAAGTTATTTCTTAAATCAAAAAAACTCTGAAAATTTCAAACGAAAACTGAATTTATAAGCCGAAGGAATAATATTTAATGTACGTTGCACCTTGATTGTCTTTTTTTACACGCTTTTTCATGATTGTTTCAGTCTTGTCATGAACATATATTTGTACCTCCACTTGATAATGTAAGTTCATCTTACGAAAAGCTTCGTGGAATAAAATAAACTTCTAAAAGTGCTTTCATTTGAATATTTATGTTTGGCACAAAGAATTAAAAGGTAAATTTCGGTGACACACGTATCTTACGTTAAAAAGCCTTTCAGCAAAAGCATTAAAAGAAAAATTTCATATGAAATATACCCTAAAAACCATTATTTCGGCGGAAAACTGATTTTCAATTTTTTATTTATAACGAGTATATTTAAGAACACAAATAAATTTCATTAAAATACAAAGCTTTTGGTTAACTAAACAACATTTTCAATTAATAATTTAAAAAAATCAAACCTAATTAATTAAATTTTTGTATCTAACCTATACGTGAAGTTTCATACGGATATTTTTTCATTTGAAATGAACTGCAACATTGAAACATTGATTGAGCTAATAATGACTAGCTCGATCAAGAGGCTTCAAATATTTGAGAACCCTAAAAACCTTTGTGTTTTTTACAGAATTTTATTTCACTCAAATTTTTATTTTTTTTAGTCCAGCCCATATGAATTATATTTTTCAATAGACTACTTAACGTTTTGAGGATCGTTATAAAAAAATAAGCGCTGTAATAAAGTATAAAAAATTTTGAATCAAGTATGTTGATTTGAACGTAGAAGAGTGGTGTTGGAAACATTGTTTTTATCACAGTTCAGTTTATAGCACAAACCCTGAATGTTTTTATTAGACAATGATAATTCACTCAGAATTTAATCTGTAAAATTTTTTTTTTCTTTAGTGTAATTTTAGGCATTGAATGGTTTTTTATCTTTTTATGCAGTAAGTTATCATTCATAAGTTTATTTTCTTAAGTGACAAACAAAATAACAAATTAGATGTTTGAAAAAGTTTTTAATATCAAGAATTGTTTTTGCTATTTTATAGTGACATTGTAAACTTCAAAACACATTAGAAAATTGCAGAAAAATTTGTTTCCATGAAAACTTCAAAACACCATTTATTTTAGTTTGTTTTTCTTGATTCAAAAACTATAGTTTAAATGGAATACTTCGAATGCAAATTTGTCATTTAGTTGAATTTTTCAAATCTTCCATACAACAATTTTTTTTCAGCATAAAACCTTTTTTTACTTTGATTTTTTGAATATTCGAAGTCTTTAAAGAAAAAAAGCTAAATAGCAAAACCTATTCAATGAATTCATAAAACTTTATCAACTAAATAAAAAAAATGAAAATAGCTTCAACTCAATACAATAATCGATATTCAACGTGAAATTCAGAAAATTTCGCAAAAAATAATTTTTTTCCAAGTTTTTTGAGTTTTCAAACTTTTTGGCCAACATGTGTCTCTTGAAACTCACTAATTTTTAACAAAATGCTACGTTCCACCAGAGAAAAATTCTAAAAGAGTAAGTAAAAAAGATTAAAATTGCAGCCCCATTAAAAAATTGATTTCATGCTTTTGCAAGATTGTTCATTTATCATTCTAAGAAAAACAAAATGTTTTCAGTTTCAGAAAACAATAAAAGAACCCACTAAAATCTTTTCAAAAAAACTTCAAATAGTTATGTAAAAAAGTAATGTTTATTCTGGGTTCAAATGTCTCATAAGCATACGTTTTGAATTAAAGAAATTAAACAAACCCTGAAGTTGTTGTTGTAGAACAGGTAAATAATAGGATTAACAAACGAGTTTGCCATTGCCAACCAGTGCACACAACAATAGACAGCAATAGCCATCGAAGATTCTTTTTCTGTGAGAGGCTTATCTTGGTCTCGGATAAAGTCGAAGTATATGAAGAACAAATGTAAAGGCAGCCAGCACACTCCAAAGAGAGTGACCACCAAAAGTAACATCTTCACTACCTGTCACCATCAATTAGTTTCATGTTATTTGGTTGTTAATATTGATACATCGTGGGTTTTATATAGTTGAAAAAAATCTTTTTCGCAATGATAATTTTTGTTTTACCTTATATTTATATTATTTTTTTTATTATTATCATAATAATAATAATAATTATAATTATTATTATGAGTTTTTATTTTTTTAGTCATATGTTCTTCATGTTTTTTTTTCAATAGCTATCAATTTTTATGTTTCAATTTTTCCACCAGTTGTTTATGATGTTTTATAGCTATCTATTTCATATAGCGAACAATTGAAAATAGTTCGCAACATAAAAACTCAATAAATGAACGATCAATAATATAAGCTTGACTTAGGAAAAAGCTTTGTTTTCAATCAATAAAGTATTTTGTTTTTTGTGTCTGTTATCATTGTATTGAGTCCAATGAATATATAAAGTATAGAAAAATGTTTCTGAATAAACTTGAATTTCAGGTAAAATTTTTTTAGCTTTTAATCTTTTAGTTGCTGTCGACCAAAATAGTTCAGCTCAAGTGTGCCCCTGCAAAGAACCTTGGACATGAAACGACACCGTTGGCCCATATAGCTCAGTGGTAAAGTGTTAGACTAATTATCTAAAGTTACCGGGTACGATCCGGTGTGGGCCGGCAATTAGCACCGATTCTACAGTGTGTTTTCCCTACATTAAATTTGTAGCAAGTGCTTTGATGTATAAAGAAAAGAGCTTTATAAATATCGCATTACATTACATTACATACTTTATATATTCATTGGACTCAATACAAAATTGATAACATTCAATTTTTGAATTGTGAAAATTAAGTTCAGAAACAAAGAAAAAATAAATAAACTTTACATTTTTTTTGTTTTGTGGTTCCATTGTCTTAGTTATGGTCATTCACAAAGTTTTTTTTTCTCTTTTTAATCAATTTTTTGATGTTTCACTCTAGTCCCAAAGGCTCCTTGTATTTGATAAAAAACATGCGTTGTATTGTGCTTTTCATTGCTTAATTATGGAAAAGAAATCGACGTGTAAAGTCCAATATTTTTTACTGAAAGTTTCTACTCATAAGTTTTCATTTAGTTACATTATCGATTTAGCTGAAAATATATTTTTATAAAATTATTTAGATTCATAATCAAGACTTGAACCTAACTTGGCATTCAAGGCTTTTTAAAAAAGTAATATTTCATACAAAACTCAGTTTCAAGTTAAATTAATATCTTTGCTTGAATGAAGAGCACTCATTTCTAATTTGATTTTTAAAATAATTCAAAAGAGTTGAATTCGTGCCAATTTATAAAAATAAATTTTTATTGTTTCTCAATTCGATTTTTTTTTAATTCTTTGAGCCAAACGTAAACATTCAATTAAAAACACTTTTGGGAATTTATTTTATTCCACAAAGCTTTTCGTAAGATGAACTTACATCATCAAATTGTACCTCCACTTGATAATGTAATTTCATCTTATGAAAAGCTTCGTGGAATAAAATAAACTCCCAAAAGTCTTTTCAATTGAATATAATTCAATTTTATGTTTCAAATATATTAACCTAAAAAATTCCAAAGTAAAATCGAATAAACATAAAAAATATCTATCAAAAACATCTCATCGGCAATAAATATATGTTGAAATAAAACACGTGATTCAATGTTAACTTGCTTTAGATTCTAAGTCAAAAAAAATTTTTGTACATTCACAAAAAAAATATGATAATGTGTTTTTTTTATTAAACTACAGTTTTATAATGCAGCCAAACGTTTAGAAATTATAGCCTTTACTTCTAATTAATTTATTGAAAAAATCATTTTTGGTCTAAAAATTTCAGAATCACCTTTTTCTTCGATTGAGTTTGGTTGTTGTCTCTTAATTTATCTGCATTCCCTGGTGCTGTTCGCTTCCACAGCTTGCAGATAACCAGGCCATAAGTGAAAGAGAGGATGGCTAAAGGCAAGAGATATACCACCGCAAAAAGGAATGATGTGTAAAACCTACGATACATGATAGTTGGTTCTGGCCACACTTCCACACATTCTAACTTGAAGTTAAGGTTTATGTATATTTAATTTCAAAATTGGTGTTTGATGGAGATCTAAGTTGTATAAAAATTTTGAGACAACTTTAGCCCTGAAAACGTCTTTTAAGATGCGTTTCAGAAAGAAAACTAATGATTATTTCTATAGAAAAGTTTTTTAAAAGTTTTATCATGCAATAAGCATTGAAAAAAGTCTTTGAAAATTAAGTTGTAAGTAGTATAGGCCAAAATAATTTTGAGAATTGATGTGAACTGACGGTAAACTTGATCAAACAACATGAAGCTCTTTGGAAATTGAAATATATAAAACTTTCAATCAATATTGCTATGGATATTTGTGCTTCTAAAAAATTTCAAAAAATTAATCAATCATAATGGTTTCTAAAAAAATTTGCACTCAAAAGTTTCTAATCTTATTTTTTTAAGAAATGAAATTTTTTTCTACCTTTAAAGGTCTGAGCATTTGACTCGGGCCCGAAGTATATTGCAGCAGGAAAGAACTAGCCATTTTATTTTCACTCAGGTCTAGCGTTTTTGTTAATTTTTGTGTAAAAACCTATATTCAAAAATATAAAGTTGAAACTTCAGCAACTTTCGAACCATGTCTTTTGTTTTTCCTTTCTCGTCTTTCAACTTACCTCTATTTTACCTTTCTTTCTCTTTTTTCTAATCTTAAATTTATTTTTCGCTTTTTTTAAACCCAATTCATTTTAATTTTTTCACGTATCATTATCTAAACCAATAATATCGCTATTATTTAAAACAATAATAATAATCGAAACAACTTTTAACTCAGGCGACCGAAACCCTTTCGTGTCAAATACTGTTGTAATCTAGTTTAAAAAGTATGATTTTAGACAAAATTCAGAAATAATTAATGAGGGTGACGTCTAATGCCAAATGGTTGAAAACTTCAAAACGCGCGTCTGCATTCTCTCAGATATATTGTTAGTGAGAAGGCTCATAATGGGAAAAATTGAAACTGAAAAGCCAAGTAACCTCGAATTAGATTTTCTTAATGAGGTTGGATAAGAAGGATGAAATAGGAGTGGTAAAATTTTTGAATGCTATCAACGTTATTTTAAAAAATTATCTGTAGCAAACTAATTAAGCAAGTTATAATTATTAGCAACTTGATAATGTGAGATCAACTTGAGAAAAGTTTTAGTTAAGCTAATGAAAGTGTCCGATTAAAACTGACACTAAAAACAAACAATTTTTTTTTCTAAGATAAATTATTTCTCGTGAAATAATGAAACTAATTGTTTTTTGTTTTTCAGAATAAAACAATTTGAATTTATGGTAAAATTCACAGATGATTTTTTTCTAAAAAAACACAAAAAGATTACTTTAAAGTTGACTAATAAAATACAACTCTCATGAGAGCAATTAGCAATTGAAGCCTCTGATGAATGAAACCAACCTAGAAAACGTCAAACGTTCGTAAACGGAGAATTTTAAACAATAAAGTAATTTTTGTCTATTTTCAAAAATAATGAATAGAAAGAAAAATGTATAAAAAATTAATAATAGTGATAACTCACTGAAGCTAATTGTTCCTTTGGTATGGCTTTGCCAACAAACAGTTGGATAATGTGAAGCAAGGAAGAAACTACCCAGATCAAAACAATTACACTTTTAGAACGCGATTTTGTTATTCTTGATTTCAAAGGGTAGTATACCCCCCAAAATCTATCTATCCCGATGGCAGTAATAGTGCAGACGCTTGCTGTCACTGCAGTACACTGCATGTAGAGAACGAATGGACACATTGGTGGAGAAAATACCCAGTTTTGTAGCATTGTGTAAGTGAAAGTAAATGGCATACAAAAAAATGCCATTACTAAATCTGTGATCGCTAAATTTATTAAAAACCATCTCAAATCTGTCCGTGATCTTCTGCCCATTAGAAAGACTGAAATAGTTAAAAAGTTTCCAACTACAGACAAAAAAGTTGTGAAAGAGTAGACTACAATAAGAAAGATTTGTATGTTGCCTGAGAGGCTTTCTTCCGAAGGCATCGTGATGTTCGTGCTGTTTTTGTTGTTGAGTGCCATCACCATTATGATTCTGTGGGAATATGTCATTCATTTTGAATTTCAGTCGATTTGAAGTAAATGTACTTGAGTTTATGAAAACAAGTCAATTTGTTGAGCCTATTATAATTTTTAAACTATATAAAAAGTATATCAAAGCTCTTGTTAATAACAACTTTGGCTTATTAATGAAACATGAATCTAATCTAAAAATAAGAACAAGCTTGGTAAAAATTTTATTTTTTCAAGCTGATCGTAAAACTTATATTTTAATGAACGTTAAAAAAATGAGTTAACATAAGGAAAGAATGATACGTGAAGTTCGATTTTTTTAATTTTGAAACCATCATAAAAGATGGAAATTTTTGAAAAGTTATAGGAATGTTTAGAGACGCACACACTCGATGATGTAAGTTATTGTTGAAAAAGGCTTCATAACATGGTTATAAACTTGAAACCAGTGTTTTATTAAATTTTTTTTATTCAAAACTATGATAAAGTAGGTAACGTTAACAAAGCTAATGTTTTGTAAAATTTAATGCGCCCATTGATCTCATATGAGATCACCCTGTATCTCGCTTATTTTTTTCCAAAATTGAAATCTATTTTTTCCTGTGTTTTTATGAAATTTTTTTAAGATATGAACAAAAGTTTCAATAAAAAATTACTGCCATTAGCATTTTGAGCACAAACGGGCTAAGCAACGTCTAACCCGGTTAGTACTTGGACGGGTGACTGCTGAAGCCTCGCGAGGGTCCGTCATGACTAGTTTTTTACACATCTTCTCTTATTACAATCATTCAAAAAGACACCGTAAACTTCCACTAAACAATATATTTCAGACATGCGACTTTTTTGCAAAAAACCACTGTTATGCTATCTTCAATATACTGTTCTGTACATCTTTAATTTCCAAAAAATTTTCCTAAAGTTGACCTAAAAAAGTCAGAATTATTTTTATTTTATAATATATAAAATTTTTCAAATAGTTGACGTTCTTGGCTATTACATTATAATCTCATTATTGCTTTTGATATTTGTATAGCCTGCAATACAAAAAAAAATTGCTTCAATAGCTTTTGATATCTTCAATTTAAGCAAAAGTACTAGAACCATTATTGACAATAAAATGCTTTAATATCACGTCTCAATAATGATCAAAAAATCAAAAATTTTACAAAATGTCTCTAAAACTTTTCTCACAAAGATCATTTACAAGCTCGAATATACTAATTAATTTTTACCACTGAAGTTCAGATGCATTAACAAGCTTGGTCGTATTATAATCAAACGTGGATTGTGAACAACAACCATTTAATACCTAAAAAACTTCTGTTAACTGTACATTCGTGATAAAAAAGCTTTTGAGCTATCTCGCTATTCAACAAAATCTCAACACAAAAGCTGTGAATATCACTCAGTCCATGAACAAAAAAAAGCATTTTTAAGGCATTGAAGTTGAACAATTCACATGTAATGCTTTTAACTCATGAAAAATGTTTCTTTTTCACATATAATACTACCGGAGTAGAAAGAAGCAAAAAAAAAATTTTCAAACTTTTGGCTTAAAAAAATAATTTAAAAACCGGTGAATTTGTTAGAACAACATTATCAAGATAAGTATTTTCCATTGTTTTTTTTACAAAAAAGAAAACGCGAAACTATTGATAATTCAATTGCTAGTGTTTTTTGATGATGTAGAAAGTTGTTTTGATCAGTTCAAAGTGGTTTGAGAAAAAAATCATCACAAATTCTTCTGGTTCTCAAAAGACAATCACAGCCTTTTGTTTGATTGGTGTTTGGAAAAGGATTGAATTATTTAGAGTCAGATTAATTTCTTTTGTTTTCAAGTTCGATGATTTGCATAGAAACACTTTAATTTTTTTAAAAGCTAAACTCACATAATCTTTATCCAGATGAGCTAATCGGACGGTATTATCACGAGTGTTGAGCGGAAAAAAGACAGGGTTTACGCGGGTAGTTCGATAAGTAACAAAAAAGTTGTTTTTTTTATTTTTTAAAAATATTTGTTAAAAATATTTTTTTATTAAGGTTTTTTTTTAAATAAGGAAAAAACAGCTATTGATTTATCTTTTTTGGTCAGTCGAACTGAATTTTAAAATCTCTGAATTTAACAATATTTTTACTGAAAGGGTGATGTCCTTTCTTAACGGAATATCTCAAAAGAATGAAAAAATTATTATAAATTTGAATAAAAAAAAAAGAAGAGAGAAAAATAATAACCGCACAACCGCCTTCGCGATTTTCAATTTTCGGGGCTTAAAGCAGAAGACCTGAAGCACTAAACATAATGCTCGATAGTCACGAAGACTTGTTGAAACTGCGAATAATGGCAAAAGACAGAGCTTCATGGAAAAAACTCTTTTACTTGTGTTCCTAATTTTTTTGTTTAATTCGTAACTATGTTTTAACTCAAAACGAAAGGTTTATAATAATAATTGCTTTATCTGGTATAATAGTTTTTCTCTTCTATTTTTAATTATGCCTTTGAATGAAATAATCAATACTGGATAATAATGAATTATGATAAATTGTACTTATCAAAAATTCAGCTCAATTTTTGGAATAACCACGGTTTTTAAATTTTTTTTCATAAATTGAAGCTACTGTGTGAAATTAAAAAAGCAATGAATCCTCAATTTTCTTTAATGGTAGTTTCAATGAATAAACCCAACATAAATAATTCTAGAAAATCAAATTCATTTACAGCAGCATGAATAAATTCTATTTCAAAAGTGCATAAAGCTAAATCAAATCAGTTTAGTTGCAACTTAATCACTTCGAAGGTTCGCTCGCTTACAGGTCAGCTCTTTTAACAAACCCATGGGTGAATCCATACTTCAAATTACTTGAAAGTAGAATTCTAAAAATTAATAATTTTTTTTGAGCTTGAGTAGAAATAAAGGTCTTCTATCATTTTTTTATGTTTTACTAATCTTTTTCGAACTCACATTATCAACGTTTTTTATGGTGTGTTTCTTTTATGAATCCTTCCTCCTAGCATAAAAACTCAACATTGAAAAATTTCTAAAGAAATGTTTCGCATTCATAGCATATTTTTTTTTATTTCAGCATTTCGTTCAAAACATACACTTTTAGGAACTTTTCATAACTTTGAATTTGTGTTTTCGACTCAAAATAGTGTCGTATATAAAATACAATAAGAAAATTGGTATTGTTTTTGTCATTTTACGGAGGGTAACAGTAAATAAAATTACTTTTTTTTAAATGTATTTTATGAACTCGAAAAAGCAAGCCTGATTCAGATGTATCGTTTTTATATAAGTTTTAAAAAATTTTATTCATTGTTAAAAAGATACAGAAAAATCATGAAATATAGCTTTTGAACAAACATTCTGAATAAACCGCTTAAATATTAAAGATTTAGGACATTGGAATCTCATATTGCTTAAGACAAATTGTATCTATGACAATATAAATTTTTATCAATATTAAAAATACCTTTTAAATTTAATTCTTAGTTATTTTTCAATTTAATGAATAATATCATAATCATTCTCTTGTTTGTTTTGATTGAGGTTGACTGAAAATAGAGAGTTTATTTTGCAATTCTGAAGTTTTCATTTGTCTAAGTTCGTAAGTTGAATGAAAAAGCTATTTAATTAAGACAATCGCTTCAACTTTATTTTATGTCTGTACTATTTGTAGGTGTATTACCATATCATCTGCTCATTTATTCATTTGAGCTTAGCAAGTTTTTCGCTAAAACATCTTTTTAGAGTCAAACACGTGATAAAATTTTGTTACGAAAATGTAAGTGATTTTCAATCAATATTTGTGCCAGTGAGTAAAGAAATTGACAAAAATATTTGTAGTTACTTGTTAATGGTATTAGTTCATATAGAAATAATCATTTTCTTAACATAACGAAGTTATATAATTCTATATTGATTTCTCATTCAAATATACAAGTTGTTTTTAGTTTCTATAAATTTTTTTGATAATACAATGTGTCTTCTGGAACAATTCAAATTTTGTCAAATCTTTCTTAAATCTTTTCCAAGTTTAAAATTTTCTGATCTTTAAAAATGATTCGTTACCATGAAAACTGTTGTGAAGGCTCTGAAAAAAAGCAAATTACTTTTAAAAAAATAACTAGCTTCAACATTTTTAGGTTTTTAAATACTTTCAAAATTAGGCCTTCATAAACAGAAAAGACTGTTTAGCTATTCATACATTTTTTTTAATATGAAAGTATTTCAATTTCTTCATATACTTTAAGTCACTAGCACGAAGTTTCATTACAAAATGTAATTGAAATTTTTTTTGAAATGGAATATGAAAGATTCAATCGATTGAATTGAGTAGATGAAATATAAAAATAAAAGATAAGACTGAAACTGAGAAACAGTTTGGAAACAAATTTTTCGATTTTAGACGATTTTTAATTTTTCTTTTCATTTATAAATACACTCCAAACAAATAAAATTATTACATTGAATTTTTTTTTAAAGTAGACGGATATACTGAGAGTCATTTTAACCATAGTATGCTCTTGCTTTCAGATTCTTTTTCACCTTTATCTTTTGAAATATGTTTTTCCTTATATAAATTTAATGAGGATTTTATACTGCTGCCCTTTATGGCTGCCAAAAACTAGATCGATAAGACAGTTATAACGGGTCGTTTACTTATCTACATATCTCTTGTAAATTCCCGAGTGTAAAGATCATGTTTGACGATGATTTTTAATTCAATGCTGACTCAACCAAACGTTTTAGCCAGATGGTGAAGTCCAACAAGCTAAAAATTTAAAAAGCTTCACTTGCAATGCTCAAATAAAAAAAAAATTTTCACGTCAATAAAAACTAGAAAACTTTTCATCTCTTTATAAACTATATTTGTCTCTTCAAGCGCCTCTGATACATGTTTAATTTATGTGAAAACTGCGCTATATTGATGTAAATAAATAAATAAATTTCTATAGTTTTCTCCATAACGTCTCTTATTTAACAACAACATAATAGATTGTGGATTGGTTTGAAAACCGTACCTTGTCAAAGTTAAATAAAGTGGTAGTTTCATCTCTGGCTGGCACTATTCTAAACACAAACTTTTGCAGGTTTGAAGATACCAGTGCAATATGTCAAAATGGTGTTAGATAATGACTGTTTCATGGAAACAAGAAGGAAACTCAACCTGAAACTTCACAAAACCATCGTAATTAACTTGCATTCTTTTACATAATTTTTAACCATTTTATTTTTTGCATTGATTTAATTTATATAATAATATTTTGGTTTATTGAAAACTGCTATTTAGATTTTAAATCTATCTTGAAAATAATTTAAATGTTTGCACAAAGTTTTTATTTTAAAAATTATTTTTCAAAAATTCATAAAAATTTAACCAATTCTTAATGAAAACTCGGAGTAAAAATATACAATATTGACTTCTTTGTTTACTGAATGAATCTAGCAAACTTTGGGAATTGAATATAACTGAGAAAATTAAATAAAAAATTAACTCTCAAATTGAGCTTTTTTTTGAGCAGTGGAAAAATGAATTCAATTGTATTAAAATTATTTCAATAAATTTAATTTTTATCAAATTTATTTTAGTATTAACATTTCATCAGTATATTTAATATCATTAATCGACTCGTAGAGCTTCACTGTTAACAAGATACAGCACCGTGTCATGATGAGGATAAAAACTCTTCAACAGTTTAACAACCCAAATCCAATTTGTAACAAACGTTATGAGCAACACGATGGAAAGCATTATATTATTTCACTCTACCAGAGCTTTTATAAAGGATAAAAAGCTGTAAAGTTTCATTATAGAAAAGCTTTTGAAACGAAGAAAAATTTTGCTAAATCCTATTAATTTTGCCATCGACATTTCGGGGTTAAAATAAATTACCCTCTGTCGGAGTTTCTTCTTGGTTTTTCTTTTTTAAAAGTATCGTTTTATCGTAACCTATATTCAATGTATTTCGTTAAAAATGGAGCACTTGAATTGCATTTATTTTTCGAAAATACTCATTTAGATATCATTTGAATAACTTTTTATTTTCAATTTTTCTTGAAGAATTTTAGGTACATTTATTTTTGAAAAAACTAAAATTTCTCATAAAAAATTGAAAATAAAAAGTTATTCAACTAATATAAAAAAAAGATACATAAGATGTCTCTAAAAAAGTTCATTTAACTACTGTTTCTATCTATCAATGTTTTTTGATTATTTCATAGTTGAAGAGTGATATTTTTGGTATAACTTTGAAGCAAAATTTCATTAGTGGAAATCCTTTAATGCTTTCAGAACTTATATATAGTTCAAAACTCCACAAGATGTGAGTCTAGCCTTTAATGAAACTTTGGCAAATAAGTTTTGTTGCTGTATTGTTCAATTCAAACATTTTAAGAAAATTCGGCAAAAGTTTAATTTTTGTTTAAGACGAAAAAGATATCAATGGTTAATTAACTGTAATAAAATTTTCATCCGGTACTTATATTATATATTTCAAGGTTTTAACATGAATTCTTCATTTAATACTTTTACAGTATATTTCATGTTTTCAATTTAAAATTATCATTTGACATTTGGATGTTATCTTTTTTTGTTTTTATCAAATATATATTTGAATTTTAAATAAGCTTTTTTATGTTTTAGTGTTGATGTAGAATAATGCCATTCAGGAATTCAGTTCTATAGCTTGGTCGTTAGAGATAATGTCTTCTATTAAGTTCAATTTTCTCCACTAAAATTTTTCAACTTTCATAATTGAAATTTATTCTAGTCGAATTTGAAATGAATATCATGAACAAAAGTTGGAATTGTTTGAAAAATTTTTGAAAGTTTTAATGAAACCATCAAAATTAGGAATTTTCAAGCTGAAAATATGCAGTTATTATTGAAGCAAAACTCAAAAAAAATGCATAGAAAAATTTGAGGTGAAAAAACCTTCGAATAAAAAAAAAAAAAGCTTTTGAAAAAAAATTAAAAAGTTGATAATGCCATTTGGAGATAACTATCCCAACGAGGCTGTTAGCAAGTTTGATTTAAATTTTGTATTTAAATTTGGCTATAAAACTCATAAACGAACTACTTTGAAAAATTTATTTCATAATCATAACACTTCATATGCTTTTTGAGTTCTCCTTAAAATTGAATTTTGTTTTTGAGCTTATACGTCATTGTATTTCATTCTCACAATACAAGCTTCTAATTTTTTAGAGACGTTTTATGTATCTTTTTTTTCAAATTCAGTTTTATTGATTTTTTTCGTAAAATGAAGATTTTAGTTACATATATTTTTTCAAAAAACTAAAATTTTCTACTAATTCATTAGCTTTTAATGCATTCTTTTTCATAAATGTTTAATTTTTCAACTATATTTAGTTTCATTGTTATGGCCATTAGGCAGAATTTAATTATCAAATCTTACTTTAATTTTCCAAATCTACTTTTACAAAAATGTAAGATTTTGAATACAACGTTCAAAGCTTTTAAATGCTTTTGAAATATCATTAACATACTAAATGATGGAGCAAAAAACGAGGCACAGAAAAAATCCGAACTATTGCTTAAAAACACATAAATGTAATTTTGAAAAGTTTTGTTCCAAAAACATCTTTGTACTGTAAAAAGCATTATTATAAAATGATCTTAATTCCCTAGGAATCATTTGAAGTTATTTATTTAAGTAAAGCCTTATGAAAAATGAATTTCAATTTCTACCCGTGATTGGCTTATCCAAGTTCCAAGCACTGTTTTTCCCACTCTAATCAAGTCCAAGAATATTCACCTCCCTTTTGGTAGATTTCCTTTCCACTCCCGAATTCACCCTACTAGATGTCTGAATTGCCAGACTTATGGCCATAATATAGCTAAATGCCACAACCCTAGAGTATGTGAGCACTGTGGCAAAGACCATCCGTCTGACAACTGCTCTAGATCTTCTCCTCCCTTCTGTGTTCCTTGTTTTAGATCAAATCGTCCTTGCCATGACCATGTCACCACATCCTCTTCTTGTCCGGTGTACAAGCAACAAGTGCGACTTAAGATGGGGCGTACGGCCTGGCAATGAAGGCCTGCCTTACTCATGCACCCTCAAAATCCATCTCCTTTTGTGAAGTTTGGCCTTCTCAATCCCCGTTCCACTCGCAACAAATCCACTCTTATCCTGGACGCGATCTCCACTCACTGTTTCGATATCCTTGCATTGACTGAAACGTGGATCCCGGAAGATGCTGACAATGTCACAAAATACGATATTGTTCCCCCAGGTTACCATGTTCTACATTCTCATCGTTCTAGTGGAAAGCGTGGTGGTGGTATTTCTTTGATTTCCTCCAACTCCGTTAAACTGACACTTGTAAAATCTGAAATACACTCTTCCTTTGAAGCATTAACTGCCCAAGCCTCTTTCCTAACACGTTCCTTAACCATTTCTGTTATTTACCGCCCTCCTAACTCAAGTAATTTTATTCGTGAACTCACAGCTCATCTTTATTTTCTTTCTTCGACATTCAATCATTTCATAATGGCTGGAGATTTTAATACCCCTAATTGTCATCATCTTGATAATCCCCTTAATATTCTTTTGCGAGAGCACGGTTTGACGCAGCATATTAACTTTCCAACTCACAGGCTTGGCAATACTCTCGATCTTGTTATCACACCGGCTTCTCTCTCTCATCTTATTTCTGACCCTGTCAGCGAAATTTTTGAATCTGATCATTTCCTTATTTCGTGCCGTCTTAACCTCGTACGGCCCCACCTTTCACCTCATCGTGTCACTTCTCGGTCTTTCAGGAATCTCAACTTGGCCGGCTTTGGAAAGGATGTCAATTTTATAAGCGATTTACTTATTAATTCTCCAATCTCTAAGGTTGATGACTTTGTTAGTTCCATGGACAAATTGTTTCTTTCGCTGATGAATACTCATGCTCTTTTACGCAGTCATACTTTTCGCCCCAGCTTGCATTCACACTTTCATCTGTCTGAAAATGCTCTCTCTGCCAAACGCCGAAGAAGGAAAATCGAGAGACAGATATCCAGTCTCCGAAAGCTTTGTGTGCAAGTCCCCGATGATCTTTTACAGGAATTCCGTATTTCACGTAAACTCGCCCGCGCCGCCATTAACAAGTCACGTGCTGATTATCTTAATCTATCGCTATCTTCAGCGACACCTAACTCCAAAGCCTTTTGGAAAACGGCGAACTCCATACTTCACAGGTCTCCTCCACTTCCTCCACGGACTTCTGCGGAATATGATCTTTTTGTTGAAAACTTTAGCGCTTTTTTCAAGACTAAGATTGAGTTGATTCATAGCTCGTTACCGATCACTAATCTTCCCTGTCAGCCCTCCTTAACTGACAGTGATCAATCAAATCTCTCATTTTTCTCACCTCCTAGTGTTGACGAAATCATCAAATTGATCAATTCTCTCCCAAATAAATCCTCACCTTTAGATATAATCCCTGTTTTCCTGCTGAAGCAGTTTTCCGGCATCTTCGCCTCCATTATATGCAAACTTTCGGCTCTTTCCTTTTCACAGGGTATTTTTCCAACTTCATTCAAAACGGCGCAGATAACCCCTTTACTGAAAAAATATAATCTAGACCTCATGCAACCATCCAATTATCGTCCAATTTCAAACCTCAGCACCATCTCAAAGATCTTAGAAAGGGTTGTTCTCAAGAGATTATCCTCTCATGTTTCTGTACTGCGTAACTTCAACCTTTTCCAGTCGGCGTATCGCTCACATCACTCAACGGAAACTGCGCTTTTGTACATCACTGACAGCCTCTGCAATATCTGTGCTACCGGGTCTGCGGCCGTCTTAGTGTCTTTAGATATTTCAGCAGCTTTTGACACCATTAATCATCCAAATATGCTGCATATCCTTGAAGTCTACTTTCACATTTCTGGCATTGCTTTATCCTGGTTTCAGTCCTATCTTTCTGAACGCAAGCAATTTGTTAAGATAAGCTGCTCTTCTTCTACCCCTGTCTCCCTTCGTTTTGGTGTTCCTCAAGGTTCTGTTCTTGGGCCCATACTCTTTTCTCTTTATACTTCTCCTATTAGCGAGATCATACAGAAGCACGACGTTCTATATCATCAGTTTGCTGATGATATTACCCTCTTTACAGGCGCCTCCTACCTTGATCCTCATCCCAGCCTCACTAAGATATCTGAATGCATCACTGAGCTCAATCTTTGGTTTTCTAACAATCACCTCATGTTGAATCCTAACAAAAGCGAAGTGATGTTTGTCGGCAGTCCCATACTCCTTTCCAAATCCAATCTTCCCACTGAAGTAATCTTTGACGGCACTACTCTTTCCGTAACGTCCAAACTGAAGATACTAGGTGTAACTCTTGATTCTAGACTCAACTTTACACACTTTGTCTCTCAGATCATACAATCATCCAACTTTCATCTCCATGCGATCAGACAGGCACGCAAGTTCCTACCCTCTGACACTGCCGTTGCTCTGATCATCTCTTTAGTTCTTTCAAGGATTGCTTACTGTAACTCTCTTCTTTGTCGACTCCCGAACTGTCTTATTTCTAAGTTGCAATCTCTCCAAAATCGCGCTGCTAAAACCGCTCTTCAAGCCGACTACTATTCTTCATCTCACACCTGTCTCGATCGCCTCCATTGGCTGCCGGTCGTACTAAGAGCCCAGTTCAAGTTGCTATGGCTCACGGCTAACATCTTATATTTTAATCAGCCGGCTTATTTATATGACCGTCTTTCCATTAGACAGACTCCTGAGTCTCTCAGGTCTTCCAACTCTGGTTTATGCCTACATTAGCCTGTCTCTTCTAAACCTTTCTTACATCGCTCCTTCTCGCATATTGCCCCTCACTTATGGAACTCTCTTCCACTTAATGTCCGTCTTTCACCTTCTCTTAAAATTTTTCGCAAGCGCTTAAAAACGCATCTTTATAGCCAAATTTCTTTCTCATAGCCCTTCTGATTAGAACAGCGCCTCTGCAGCAAACCTAGTTTGCAAACTGCGCGCCCTACAAATAAAATAATAATAATAATAATAATTCATTATTTTACTTAAACTTTTTGCTATAAATTCAAATTATTTTTCTCAAAATTACGCCATCATTTTAAATAGTAATACTTTTTGAAAATTTTTTCTTTTTATTCTAAAATTTTATAAATTTCATGTTTTTTCAACTAATTGGAAATATTGAATATGCTTTCTTGGAAACTCAATGAATTTGAGCTTCAAAACGAACAGCCTTCATGTAAATCGTATGCTGTTGATTCAATAGTTTTTTCACCATGGATTTTGTATAAACTTGAGAAACAAAAAAAATGATTTCCTCAGATAGTTTTATAATAAAAGAATTCAAAATTTGCATAGGAGCAAAGTCTTTTTAATCTTTTTAATATTTTTTCAAACCATGCATTTTTTATGAAGACATTTAACTTTGAGTAAGGTAATGATAATTTTTTGATAATTTCTGGTTTGAATTTTTTTCAAGGCTTCATTGTAGCTCACAAACTCAAATTTTTGGCTGCTCACTTTTTGTAGAAATAAATTAACTTATCCAGCTTAGATTATGAACAAACTAAATTAACGTCATTACAACTCTCCCAGTAAAAGCGCTTTATCTTTTAATTTGATTTATTCATAAAGTGAAAAATAATTTTTCATGAAAAAAATGAATAATTATGGGAAATTTGAAATTTCATTAAAGAATTAAAAAATAAATAATTGAGAAAGAAAATGAAAGAACAGTTAAAAAAAAAGATGATAAAAAACATTCGATGAAAAAAAATATTCGAACTTTGAACATTATAATTAGAAAAAAAATGAAATCAAATGAAAAATAAAAAACAAAGGTTTTAAAATAAAATAAATAAGAGATATCAATTAGCCAATTATAAACGTACTAGACAAAAGCTTATGTACTTGATAATATAAGTTCTGCTTACGAAATGCTTTTTTATGGAATAAATTTTCGATTTCAATAAAAAAAAATAAAACTACAACTAATAAAAGATGCATTCAAATGTAATATCAAATCCAATTGAAAATAGTTTTCCAATGTCTTTTTGTTCATTAAGAAAGCTTACTGAGATATTATTTCATATTTCTTTTTTCTGCTATTTAAGGAAGCAAATATTTTTTATTTTAAATGAAGGTGTGGAAAGCTATCCAAATGATTAACAGGTTCTGATTTTCCTATAATTGAATTGAGTGCTTTCCATCTAACCGATGCGTTCCATTGTCTCACTAGTAGAACGTCATTACAACTGTATATCACTTTATATATTACACCTTGTAATGTGTAAGGCTATCTTTTAATGAGAATATAAAACTTTATTTTATGTCTCATCCAGGTATGAATAATTTTTACCCTATATTTATCAAATTTTGTTAGTTTTACTCTTATCTTTTCAATTACTAGTTCAATTTTTTAGCAATAATTCTACCAAGCTATCAAGTACACCGAAACTTAGTTTTTTCATAACTTGATAATGAAACTGTAAGTATTGGAAAGCTTTTTTATAAATGAAATATATTTAACAGTGTTTTTAAAAATATATATAATTTTTCGAAAATTTGACTTTTCATTATCTAATTAAATTGTTTCTTATTTGACTACGTACAAATCTAAAATTACCAAAAATCGATCTGAAAAAAAAAATTAAAGTGAGTTTCAAAATCACGATTAAAAAAACGTTCAGAACTTTAAGTATTTTCTTGATTGATTCATCATGGTGGCATTCTTCCACTCAAGTGGGACAGCCTAAAACTGTATTAGTCTCTAAGTGAATTGTACGAGTTTTTAAAAAATTGATGTAACTAATTATTTTGTACTTTTTGAAATAGCAAATCCATAACGTCCAGTATACTATATGTTTTTCAATTGTTTATAAATTATTAATAATAATAATTTACGAGGTTTATTATAGTGATGTTTAACCGAAAGAGTTTCAAGATCACTCGATATTTGTAAAATATTTTATTATAATAATAGGTTATAACAGTTTAATATTTTTAAAAAATCTAGTTTTTAGCCTCTTTCCAAAGTTCTTCACTTTCCTAACCCCTCTTAAGCCTTCCGGCAAGCCGTTCCACAAACTTGGGCCTTCAACCTCAAACCTACGCTTTCCAATACTAGACATTTTGGACTTAGGGACGTATAAATTGGTTGAGTCCGAAGATCTAAGCTTTCGCCTTTCAGGTATTTCAGAGATAGGTATGAGTCTTTACGATATGTATTTTGGACCATATCCTAGCCTACATTTAAATATAAGTAATAATAATTTAGTATTTAGTATCTTTATCTGTTTGGTTGGTAACTTGTTCACCTTTCTCAATGAAGAAAACCACATAGCTTCAGTTTTGGATCTATTGAGTTTAAGGCTATTAGATTTCATCCAGGCTGCCATCTCATCGACACAGACAGACAATCTGTTCTGCAATTGCTCAATTTCACCAGAGACACAATTTGAATACAATTGTGTGTCATCTGCATATTGGTGAAAGCTCAAGTTATGTCTTTGTGCAATTGTTTTTAGATCACTAGAATACAGATTAAATAAGAGCGGGCCGATTACAGAACCTTAGACACACCAGTATGGAGATGAAATAAATTAGTCCTAACACTATTATTAGTAATATAATAACACCTATTATTTAAATAGCTCATACCATTCTAAAACTAAACCCTTAAAACCGAATTTTGAATATAGCTTATTTATTAAAATATTATGATTAACTAAATCAAAGGCTGAGAAAAGATCCAACAATATCAAAAGACTAAACCTACCTTCATCGCTGCTTTTAAAATATCCATGTGGATTTTTGTGATAGCAGTTTATGTTGAATGAAAAGGACGATAAGCAGACTGAAATCTCGGAAAAAGATCATTTTCAACCAAATAACTACGTGTCCTTTCTAAAACCAACCGTTCCAGTATTTTTGATAAGACAGAGACATTTGAAATTGGTTTATAGGAGGATGGCTCAGATTGGTTCAGATTGGGTTTTTTCAATATCGGCGTCACACAGACTAACTTCAAGCCTTGAAGAACAGTTCCTGATTTGAAATAAGAATTAAAAATGCTAACTAAAAAAGTGCTATCAAGCTTGCTATTCGTTTCAATGGCCAAGTTGGGATCGGATCTAAAGCACACTGTTTATTTGGTAAGTTGTTGATCATCTTTACTAATTCCTCTTTATCCACTTCAAAAAATTCGTCTAACACTGAAGTCTTGGATGAAACCTCAATTTGAAATAGATCACCATCTACACTTTTGACTTCACCAATTTTATCATCCAAGTATTTCTTAAAACTACCAATTTCTATTCCTTTACCTTCACCTGCCTTACCCCTACCAGCAACCTTATTTATGTATTTCCAAAATACTATTCCCTATATTTTACGGGTTTCGTGAAAAAATTATGTTCAAAAAATTTGGTAAAACAACCAATGATAATGATAATAATAATTATAATAACGGAAATAACTAAAACGATCAAAACTTTTTACAACACGAAACGTTAACTAATTTTCTAAATTTTATAAATCATCAGATTAATTCGGAGACTGATTGATTTTTTAAAATTAACTTTAGTCCAATTTCACAGACCAAAAAAGATTTTTAACGTTTTTTGAATATTTTTTTTTGGTATTAACATTTTAGAAGATAGCTAATCAAACTGATTGATTGGGCCAGTTTAACTGTATTGAAAAAAATTTAAATTCGTGCAAGTTTTTTTGTAAAAATGTTCAACTAGTTAAAATATTCAAAACCAAAATGACAGTGATAAACACTCATTAACAATGAAGCTTGCCTAGAATTTTTTGAATATAAATCTTGCTCTAGATAACGAAGCTTCAAAACACTGCTTTTTATGCAAAAATGTCATTTTAATAAAATATTAAAAACTAGAAATAGTTGAAGTTTAATTTCACAACCATAGACTATAAAATTTAAAAAAAAGATTTAAATGTCTCACCAAAGAAGAAAGAAGTCCAACTAAACTAAAATATCTTTTTTCACAAAATTTCTTAAAACTTCTTAATCTTCCAAAAATTTTATTCTCATTTGAAGAGAAAATCTTGAAACGAAATAGTTTTATTTTCGAGACTGTCTCAGGCCTAATATAAATATTCTTCGAATATAGCATAAAGCTATATAGCATGAAGTCTTTTAAAGAAAAAACTCAATGTATCTTCAAAAGTTTTTCTTGAAATCAAATCAAAAGTACAGATAAATTTTACTAGATATTCGTTTCATAGACAGCAACATAGATCTATATAATTTTTATATTTATTTTCTTCAAAATCCTACATATATTAAACATATGTAGACTCAATTAATATCGAAAAACAATTTTATTCGTAATTTTCAAATTTTAAACTATAAATTATCTAAATTTTTATCTTAGATATATCGGAAAAGAAAAATTACAGAGATTATAACTTAACATGACAAATCCCATAAACAAGACTAATAAACTACTTTGACCCTGGGTAAACTCAAAAAACTTCGAGTTTTTCTATAAATGATAAAGCATGTTGTTTTTTTAAAAAAAAAAAAGGTTTTTTTTTTATAGAATGCCCAATCAAAGCGTTAAAAAATTATATAAATGAAGTAGAATAAAGGATACCCCAAATAGTTCCTTCACAACTCATCAAGTTGCAATCTTATGACATATGATGCTTTGATCAATTTTTAACGATTTCAGACCATTATTGTACTTTTATTTGTTGATAATTTCAAATTTAAATTAGCTTTCAAAACCTGATTTTAACTAAAGTCTACAGCATTAGAAAAAAAAACAAACGTTGATTTTTTACTAACCACAATAAACTGAATATATTTAAAAACACTAATAAATTATATAAAAATATTTTTTTTAATTTATTAGAATACTTATGATTGTTCATTAGTTAACGAAAAACTTTGTATCTTAATAACATTTTTTAGTGTTCTTGATTATACTCTTTGTATTTATAAATTATAAAGTTATTTCTGGTACTCAAAGGTATTCACGAAACAATGTTTTTAGGCAAAAAGTTTGACTTCAAATAAAAGCAGAAACTGAATTTGTTTATAAAGCTTTTTGAAATTTCCAAAACGTCAACGTTAGCTTATTCAATAATATCAACTGCTGTGAATATTGGAGAACTAAAAAAACAATTTTGAAATCATTTTTGGAGAAAATTTTTGAATAAAGTTTGTTTTAAAGCTTCTTCATTAAAGAGCTTGAATACAAAGTTTTTCGACAGATACATCTTCAAGAAATATACATACAAGGAAAAGTTTATCTGTTGAGGATACGTTGTGAATATAAAAAAGCACAGTTAATCACTAATTAAATTTATTTTTCTTTCTGTAGATTTCATTTAGTATCATGTTTTGAAAAACTCATTTAATTTTGAAATTATCAACAAATGAAAATACAATAATGGCTTGGAATCGTTAAAAATTGATCAAAACATTATTATGTTCTCTAAATGATTACAACTTAATGAGTTGTAAGAAAACTATTTGGGGTATCAGTTATCCTACTTCATTACATAATTTTTTTTTAAATAAGTTGAATAACGAAGATTTATAGCTTTTTTAAAATACTAATAGTAGAGTCTTTCAGAAGATTGATTTTTAAATGTCGTCAATAAATAAGCATCAAAGCAATAATTTGTACTTCTAAGTGTCAATTTGTTTTTTTTTCATAAAAACCTAAAAAAAAAAAACTGTTATAGGGCTTATTTTTCAGAAACATAATGGAAACTTATTGGAAAATAACTTCAAAAAAAATATATTAGCTCGCAGTCCGAAACTTCTCTACTTTTTAGAAACAATTTTTTAAAATTCATACACTTTAAATTCAAATTTTAAAAAATATATTTCAAAATAATTCATTAAACAAAAATATGAGCTGAACTTTTTTCTAAAGTTTAACCAATAATAATTAATTATTAAAAAAAAATTTTGAAAAATAAAATAAAAAAATTAAATATTCAATTTGAGGTAAATGGAAATAAAAATATATGAATTTGTATAGCTGAGGTTATGTTTAATTTTGAAACTAATTTGCTTTATTTTTTGTAAATTAATTTTTATAAACTATATTTAATACATTTCGGTATGTTATTTTTATATACCCCAAAGTATAAAAATTAACTAAATTCAAAAATGGAAACTTTTCATTTGCTTGCAAAAAATAACATTTATTATTTTTTTCCGAAATTCTTTGCCAAATTAAAATTTTTGTCTAATGTTCAAGAGCCTGTGAATATTAGCAGTATTAATATCAATTTTGCTTTAGGAGTTATTTTGGGAAGCGAAAGTGGGCGGGAAATAAACATGCCAAATATAGAATGAGGGTGCTTCATTTGACACCTGTGAAGCGCTCTTTATCTCTGTCCACACATTTGAAGTAGTTTTATTATGTCAAACATCATTAATGTGTTAAAAGCTTATTTCTAGTTAAACTTTTTGTTGTCGAGTTTTCGTGAAAAGCTGTCAATTTCAAGTGGCTCTGCATGGATTATTTATTTTTTTTTCTAGTCCTAAAAATCTGAATTTAAATAACGTCTGTGGCAAGGTTAAACTTATTGAAAATTAGGTTTGTAAAATTATTTTTTTTTAAAGATAAAGTGAATTATTAGGTTAATTCATTATCATTTCTATGAATATTTGTTGAATGCATTCATTTTTTAAGATTTCTATTTTTGTATTCTCATTTTGCAAGCATTTTGACTTCTTTATGAAACTTGGAATCTGCTAGTTTTTAATTTGTTTACAAAATTAATTGCAGATGAAATTTTCTAGCAAAAAGATTTTGAATATTCCCAATCAAAAAATTCAAAAATTATTTAAATTAATTAATACAATTTTTTTATAAAAAAAACCATTAGTTTTAACAATTTCAATCAAATTTGAAATAAATCCTATAAAAAATCTTTATTTGACCAATAATGAATGATTGGTGTATTAAGATGAGGTAAATTACCATGGAAACGTTAAATGCATATAATTTATAATTCTTAATGAAAAAATTATTCATTGAAAATTAATTTAATTCAAAATAAATATTATTTTCGAAAATTTCTACAAAACAACAAAAAATTTTCGAAGAAATAAAATAGACATGCTCAATTCATATAAATACAACATAATACTTCCGAGTTGGACGCTTTTTCAAGTATATAGTATTTACTCTTTTTTAAATATATCGATATCAATATTGCACAAATCAATAGTTACATGAAAAAATATTTCAACTCGACATTGGTCAATCAATAGTAAACTTTTAATAACAGTGAGTTTATTGAGCTATTTTTATGATAATCAAATCGATTGCATTCAAGCGAAATGATCATACAAAAATGATTAAAGAATTAATATAAGCGGAACAAATACGAACAATATTTTGATCAAAGAAATAGCATTTTGCCAGATTGAAAAAGCAATTGTTAGCATTCAATTAGTCTTTTCCCAGTAGAATATACTAACGTAACTTCAAAAAAGTCTATCAAATGGCTAATCAAATCAGGAATTTCATCGAAATGAACTTCTTTTCAACTAAAACGATTTCATATTATGTTCCACGTACAAGTTGCATTCATTGTTGTTGTCTGGAGATGAATAGATGAAAAGCGTCTGCTGTTTCATCATCCATTACTTCATCTCCAATGAAATATTGCTCTTCATTCCTCCTCAAGCCTTCAGAACCCTGGCGGAATTGTTTTATAAATTTTATTTATTATGTTGTCACATGAATTTCAGGTTAATATAAACCAATCCTAAATTTTTAGCATGTCTGACCTATTCTTACGTACTGCAAATTGACGATAGAATTAAGCTTTGAAGAATTTGTCTCATTTTTAAGCTTGCTTAGTCTGCCTTGCTAGCTCATCTTTTTTTTATCTTACACATGAATTTCTCAAATGCTTACATTCTTGACTTTAGCTGCAAGCAACTAATCTTTTTAAGTATGTTTGTAAGTCACACCAAGCCTCACTTTCATAAAGCTCTCCACTCAAAGTTGCCCTCATTACCTTTTCTCAATAATTTTTGTCAACCACTCATCCAATATTTTTTATTCATAATTTTCCAGACATATTAATCCCTTCTGAATCAAATATTGTTTAAAAACTGTCTCCTATATTAATCATCTAATTATGAAAAAATAATTAAAACAATCATTATATTACGTTGAAAATCCCTCAACTACGAAGCCATAAACCAATGGAATAATACATATAAAAAATTACTAAAAACTACAACTACCATATCAAAAGTCTTTTCGCTATTTGAAAGCAGTTGACAATGGTGAGTTAACTCTCTTGGCTCTGTTAGATCTATCATTAGCTTTTGATCTTGTGCACCATGATGTATCGCAAAAATGCTGATAAACTATTTTGGCTTTTGGAATCAATCAAATCCTTTTTATAGCCCGTTTTCCATTACCAAGGTTTGGGCTTTTTGAAAGTTCTAGCTCGAAGTGGACTTTTCCATTCAGAGCGATCGAGTGGATCCGCACAAACCATGTCTAGCTTTCTTTTATCATTCAATATAACTCTTTTTGGGCCTACCAGGCTTCTTGCAAGTATCTAAATCCAACTTTCGCATCTGAGAGATCCTAACCACACTACGCTCTACATGTCCAAAATCTCTCATTCTGTATGTACGAAAAACTACCTCAACATCCCAAATGCAAAGTTTTGAAAGGAGTGAGTGAGAGCAAACGTTATCCTTCGTTTTGATGTTGCACATCCAACGAATCATGGCAAGGTCGTTTCGTCTAAGGCGGCTCAATGTGGAAACTGTTACGGGCCATGTTTCAGCAGCATGTAATATAACTCTTCTGATACAGGTTGAATAAACACGGCCTAATTTTAGTTTTTATCAATTTGTAGATAACAATCGGATTTATGATTATTGCGAGTTTGTGACACGATGTGCAGATATTTTTATCTGAATGAATAGATATTATTTCAGATCGGATGAAAGCCAATCACTTGAAACTGAATACCTCGAGCTAAAGTTTTCTGGTTTTTTAATGACAAAAATTTCGTAAAACGCGTCGTGAAAACAGTTACAGATAAAATTTTTCTTTAAAAAAATTCAAGTTTTGTTTATTGTACCTTGAAATTTCCTCATTATATAGAAAAAAAAACAAGAAAGTCTTGTTTGATGAATGAGAACCTTGCTATGAAGTCCCCATTGTAAAAATGTCTCGTGCGGTTTTGTATACTTGCAGAAAATGAAATCAATCAAAGATTTTTCATGTGTTGAGTTTGAAAAGACTAGTATCAGCTTTAACCTAGAGCATGATAGACCATGAAGAGGATATCCTCACATAGCTACCCAAATATCACATATCGGTCAGTTCGTAGAAGGTTTTTTTTGATCTAACTTTAAAATCACAAAAAACGAAAATGTTTTATGTAACCAGATTTAACCTAAGCAACAAGCTCAGGTTTTGCTCCCACAAACTTCTTTGGTAAGAATCTTACATCTTTTTCGTAGCTTGTAAAGTATATGAATATTTATTCATTATATAATATCATTAATTTTTATTGTTTCTTCAATGTATAATAATTATTTGATCTAAAAACTCTTGCCACCATAGTTCTGTTTATAATTTTATTGTATCGTAAAACAAACTTATAATTGAAAAGATTAAGTAGAATCGAAAACAAGAGCAACTTGGAATGTGCATACACGCCCATGCGCAAAATATTTGGGCGAGTTAAGACAAGTTATTTCATTTTAGAAAAATCTTCTCAAAATTATTACTTAGTTCTTTTAAAACAATAAACTTTAGCGTTTATTCAGTAAATAAAATGACATTAATATAGTTATATATAGTCGTAAAAAAAAAGTTTTTTCGAAAGATCAAATAAAAAGCTTACAGGATTATCTAGTAAATTGAAGCTTGACAATGTATTAAAAACACTAAATATGAAAGTTTATAACTATATTGAAATGAGGCGTCAGTTTGGGCGTCCGAGAAGATAGCTAGGCTTGAAATATAATCTTTATAAAACTCAGCTCAAAGTCTTCTTAAACTGAGACTTTAGACCCACGAAAACATGACAAACAAACCAATAATTCAATTATTTCATAGTAATACAATATGAGAATGGCCATGTTTTTAGTCGCATCATAATGCTACCTCAATAAAATGTAGAAGAAATTTTAAAAAGTTTCGTACTCCAAAATATGTTGAAAAAAACAACATTTTTTATTCTGTATTAATGATAGATTATTAATTATTTCACAAATCAATCAGCAACTCACGCAGTCGTCTTCATCGATGATGCTGTCTCCTGCCCCTGTGGCCGAGGATGATGGTGATTCCGTGTGGTTCTGGTGAGAACCCAACCTCTGTGCACTACTCCTTTGTTCCAACACCGAGGCAGTCAATGCTAGCACGTTTCTGAAGATGATTAAAGTGACATAATAATACATCAATCTGTTGGTGCGTTTCAAAATTCAGTTAATAATTAATTGGATTTTAAATTTAATTTTTGACAATTTTGTTTTCAAAATTAATTATTTTTTCATTATTTTTTCAAGAGCGCACTTGAAATTAAACTGCACTTAATTATAGCCTACAGGTAAAACTGGAAACGTAAAATGAAAGTTATAATAGGAAACGAGGGAAAGACCTTGAATTATCATCATCCTTGTTCTTTTTTGACTTGAATATTTCATTGTTTATCACATACTTTAATGAATAAAAATTTTTATTACTGGCTCACTCTTGCAACACCCAATGCTTGAAAACTTTTATAACATTTTAACGGAGGGTTCAATGTGCTCAAGACAGATAGCAATAAAATAAAGTCACGGAGACCATTTTTTCAGTGCAACATCAAAGAAACCATACTAACTGCACTAAAACTTTATTGCATAAGCTACATTAAACTTGGAAAGGTTAAACTTTGCATATAATTTTTTGATTTTAGTGAAAGGAGATACTCTAAATAAATTCTCAATAACTCCGAATAATTAGAAGTATGACGTTTCAGGCTTTTTGTATTGTTCTAGTCTAAAGAACAGTATATCTCGGTGGCAGTTGTGAGAGATAAAAAATAAATCTCACTTTATTTCGCTAATGTTTTATGATAAGGCTAAACTTATCAAAAATTATAGCTGTTTTTTTTTTGCTCAAAGAATTTACTAAAGTTCTTTCATAAATCGACGTAAAAAAATTTTTTAAATATTTATAAGTAAATTTAAAATGTCTCTAAAAAGTTACTCTGTAATAGTATCAATAGTCAAGGCTAACTGCTGTAAACCCCAATTATTGGGAAATGTACAGCAGTATAATCTAATAGATATATTTATTTTATTTGATGGTTTGCTGGTCACAAGGTATTTGGGCATTTCATTTTGATCTTATACCTTAATAGAAAATTAAAACTGATACTTCAAATATCTCTTATGACTTCGGTTTGCAACCTTTATAATATTATTTTTATTTAATCTTTTATTGTGGTTCACAGAAAGTATTATCCTTTGAAAACTATCGATTACGAAACCAAAACCCCGATTAAGGACGATCTGCTGACTCAGAGACGAAACCGTCATCATTTAGCTTGGTAAAATATTGAACATACCTGCATCGAATAAAATAAAAAAAAGCAAAATATTTTTTGGGGGTTGGATTGAAAAACACCTATCACGATATGTATTCATTATTAAAACCAGCAGTTATATAGTTATTTAATTATATTCAAAAGCTCATCGTCTCTGAAAATTAAAACATTGATAAAAAAGAATTTATAAACAGAATTATAAATTTTGTGGTAAATATTAAATAAAAATTAAACTACAAAAAGCTTAGGCATATAAAATTAGATCTTTGTCAGCATTTTCTACCGGAGCTCCCAGCTTACTTTTTAATCTACTTTTTTTTAATTATTTCCGGAATTATATGCCTAAAGCTTATCATTAAAATCACACTCAAATCTTAAAAATTCATTGCTATTTAGAGACGAGCTTCAACATTGAAATTGATTACAGCAATCTACAATAAATATTGGAATAATCTCTCAACATATCACATAAATGCTTTAAATAAAAACTATGAATTGAACTTCCTATATAAGCCATTTGTGGAAAAGTTTATGTAATTTAAATTATTTTCATCCCAACATTGATGTTTCAAGAAATATTTGAACCAGAATTTAAATCTTGTTATTGACAATGCTTTACTATGAAATCAAACATTTGGAAAAATGATAATTAAGTGAATGGTCAGGTCGTCAAAATTGATAAAGTTAATGTTTTACAGGGCACTACTCAATTTTTACCAGAATATGCAAGATTTCTGCCGTTATTTGCTTAAGTTTTTGATTTACCCTTTTCAAATACTCTAAAAACATTTTATTCAGCTTTTGTATTGTTTTATTTCTCGATGGAAACCTGAGTCTCTTATTTTCATTAAGCAAGTTGGATTATGAAGCTCAATTTCTTGCCTATAGGCATGAACAATATTTTGACGAGTAAAAATAATACCGAAAAAAAAACAAGTAATCCGAATAAAAAACTGATAGTTAAGTTGAAAATTTAAATTCAGTGAAATGGGTAAAACAAAACTTCAACATTGATCAATGAAAGTTGCTGATGAATAATATAACCATAATGACTTGATTAAAAATGAAGAAACAACCATATTAACACTAAAAATAAAAAAGAAAATAACTTGGCAAATAATTATGAAAATAAATTGAATGAGGGAATAACCACGGAGTTATATAGGAATGGTTTGAGAAATTTCAAAAAACACAATGAAGAATAAAGAATTAATGTGCTTTTTTTTAAATGATTTTATGATTGGTTCTAGCTTTTAACGTTGATTTTTTTTACAAAATATTTCACTGCCTCAATTTTTTTTTTCAATTTAAAATACTTTCGTTCAACAACTTATACGGTTGAATATCAAAAATCTTTTGTATTCCTTGCTTATAAAAGAACTGCATAAAAGTTCGTTAAATTTCCCTTTGTAAGAATATCTGAAGTCCAATAAATTCTCATAACTCCTCATTTTCACTTTATTAATAATTTTCAAGTTCATATTGAATTCTTTATTAATTATCAAAGCAGCATTTTTGTTTATGTCGAGTAAAAACAGAACCAAGGCAAGATTCTTTTGGAAATTTTAGTAAAAAAACAGGAGTCTAAAAGAACTGCATTGATTTAAAGAGACCTACTTTCTAGTAGAGAATAAAAATAATGGTTCTGCATTCGAAAGTATGTGGTAGTGGTTCAAGACATCTACGAGGGTTTCAAGACGATGGTAAAATGAACTGAAGGCTGGACAGAAGATTTCAATGTGAAAGTTGGACTGCAGCAAAAAGAAAAGTGTCAGAAATGACAAGGGTTTAAATGATTTGGGCACATTCTATTGGAAAAAAAATGAAATTAAAATTGCATGGAAAGAGAGCGAAAGAAAAGCCAAAAACGTGAACAGTGAAAGAAGCTTTTAAAATAGTGGAGCTTTTGAGAAAGATTCTCAAGATGGAGAATAATGGAAAAAAAAATTTGCAGTAGCGATCATAGAAGAAAAAAACCTAAAAGCAACAAAAGAATATATTATTATTATTAAGATTTTTATGGCGCAGTTATCAATTCAAGATTGCTTCAGAAGCGCTCAAGGTTTGTAAGAGATTATGACTGGAGATGTTTATGGTATAAGTGAGTTTTCAAAAGTTTGCGAAAGTTCATGAAAAGGCGATGAGCGCAAGTTAGAAAAAAGTGAATTTCACAGACGTGGAGCCTGGTGAGAAAAAGAGCGACTAGTAAACAAGCCTGAAGAAACAGGTTGATGAAGCTGGAGACCAGAGTGCAAGAATCTGAGTGGTTGTCGTGTGTGTCTGATTGATAAAAAATCAAAAAGATAAGCAGGTTGTTCAAGCTTGAGAGTGCAGGCAATGAGCCAAAGTAATTTAAACTTGCATCTTTGGGAGACAGGTAGCCAGTGCAAACGACCAAGACAGTCGCTGGAAGAGCTGAAATAATCAGCTTGAAGAACCGTCTTGGCCGCGTGGTTTTGGAGGGTTTGAAGTTTTGCTTAAAAGATAGTTTGGCTTCCCGCAAAAGAGAGAATTACAGTAGTCCAATCTGGAAAGAACTAGTGAGATAAAGAGGGCATTAGCAGTGGCAAGAGGTAAGAACTTGCGTTTTATGGCATGGATATGGAAATTGGAAGTTTAGATTATTTGAGAAATAAAATGAACAAAGTTCAAATTTGAATCTAAGGTGACACCTAAGATTTTGAGCTTGGAAGACATAGGAAGCGTGGTGCTGTCGAGGGTTACCACAGTAGGGAGATTGTATTTTGCTAAAAGACGAGAGCTGTCGACAAACATCACTTCACTTTTAGTAGGGTTTAGTTTCAGTTGGCTTTGGGAAAACCAAAAGTTTAGAGCGGAAAGACAACTGGATAATTTAAGAGTGGGGTTAGGATCTGGGTGAGAGACTCCAATGAAAAGAGTGATGTCATCAGCGAACTGGTGAAAAAGCAAGTCGTGCTGTACAATAATGCTACACATGGGTGATGTATAAAGAGAGAAGAGGATTGGTCCCGGAACAGAGCCCTGGGGCACGCCTGAGTTGAGTGATGTAAGAGAAGAAGAGAAATTGTCCATTTTAACGAACTGAGAACGTTGAGAGAGGTAAGAGCGAAATCAAGAAAGAGCGAGATCAGAAATATTGAAGTGTCTATTCAAAATATCAATTAAGATATTATGATCGAGAGTGTCAAAAGCACCAGAAAGGTGAAACCAAAACGGCCACATGTCGAGTAGCGCAGATGTTGCGAAGACTGTCAGTGATGCGTAGAAGATATATATAAATTATATATACATATAACTATTATGTGAAAAAATTAAATACTCTACTTTTTCTTAATACTAAGTTTTCACACGAGTAAAGTTGTGAATAGCTTTAACCACGTCAATAATGAATAAAATAATATTGTGTAGTTTTCCCATCATGCCATGAAACTGATAAATTCAAAACTATTATAAACTGTATCTATAAAAAAAAATCTCATTTTTGAAGAATTTAACAAAAACTATCATAAGTATAATTTTCAATCAAAATTAAAATGCACTACAGAATTGATTTGAAGTTAGTGAACTGCTTTGATTTATATTTTAGTCAAATAATTAATAAACTAATTTTATCAAATGTATTTTGAAAGCTTCGAAATAATTTGTCAATATAAATTATTTCGAAAATTTGAAAGATAAATTAACTTCCCGCTCAAAACTTCACTGCTCATAAGCATGCATTTTCTTAATATATTGCCGAGTCCAAAACCCATAATTCCAAAACAATTCTACAATTTTATAATGCTTTAAATAACGTTCATTTGAAAAGAATTATTACTTACAATTGTATGCATTTTTTTTGCCTACTGTATAAAAATTTTTGTAAAAGGATTTTTTAAAAAACTAATTACATAATTTTTTTCAAAAAAAAATAGCAACTTTTGATAATAACATTAGTAATTATAACGACAATAATAATAATCCCCATTAATATAGTGCCACGGAAACAACTGAGGCGCATGCAGTTTGATAATAAAACATTATATCAAATGTTTTAAAATTTATCTAGAGAATACATTGCTTTCATTCTATTTGATATATTACATTATTTCTAGGTCTTGGTTATCGATGTTCAACTGAATCAAATTTAGCGCCTATAATCAAAAGAGTCTTCTAGGTTATAACCTGGATAAAAATAGCCTTCGGTAGCTAGACTAGACTGATATTTTGACATAGTTGTTATTTGGCGTGGCGGATTGACAACGGCAAGGCAAACTATCCAGCAGTGGATCTTGAAATCGATAATTTCAAGTTTCACTCTTGTTCAGACTAGCAGTCTATTTTTCCCAATTACATAGGTTAATCTTATAAATAGTATCAATAAGGTAGACTGACTGCGGTCAATCTTAGTTACACTAATCCAACATGGTTTATTTATTATGATCAATAACAAGTTAAATAACACATTTTTAATTTAGAGTGTGCAGGCTAACTTGAACCATCCAAATCTCATTCACATCACTATGTGCTCTTATGAGAAATAAAATTATTCTTTGAATAACTTCCTTTTGAACTTTGAAAATTGCAATATACTTTTCAGAAAGTTAATACCTTCGAAAGTGTCATATGAAATCTCAAGTCATGCTTATAAAAGTTATGAAAATTTTTATATAATTCTGAGAATCATTACTTTTGGCTCAAAGCACCTTAAAATTTAAACGGAGTTTTTCCAGCTTGAAAACTTTATTTATTGAAAATTTTAAAAAAATATTCAATGTCTTTTCCAATAAACTAATGCCTTATATTATAAATTGCGCTAAATAGTATCAATAATCTAGGTCGACTGCTGTCAAGCCCATCTACTGAAGCATGTACAGCAGTATAATCTAATATCAATTGTAATAATACTAACAATAATGATGATAATAATTTTTCAGAAATTCAACTAACTAAAAGATTATTTTTTTTGTAATTTGAAAACTACTAAAGAAGCCTGCTGTTTTTCAGTTTTTTTTCATACAAAATTTTTTTATGAAAAAAGATCATAAAAAAATAGTCTTCTCATAAAATAAAGTAATATATTATTTATATTATTCATCTTAGATTATACTGCTGTAGGCGTCCCAGTAGCTAGAGTACACAGCAGTCGGCTAATACACATCCTCCAATCAGCTCTTGAGTGAGTCCACATTTTTCGGGCCATAAGATTCCATATCAGTTTCAAGGCTACTCAACCAGATTTTTGCTGGTCTATCACGAAAACGACCTCTAGGCAGAAGTTTGAGCACGTCTTTAATACATATGGTTGAACGTCTTACGTGACTATACCAACGAAGACGACGGCTTTGTAGCAGAGTACACATGTCTGGGATTTTGAGTTTTATGAAAAAAGCTGATGATAGACAAAAAATATAGTTTAATCAAATAGACATGAAACTTTTCCAAAAGTTTGCTGAAATATTTGCAAAACTTTTTTTATTTTCTTGCATTTAACAGTATTTAAAAAGAATCAAGTGTGACACTGGGTATAAATGAAGTTGAATTGCCAAAAAAAGCAATTAATAAAAATGTAAAAAACGAAAAGTACTTCAACTAAATTTTTTGGAAAGTTATTGAATGAATTCATTTAAATAAATAGATAAAACTTGAAAAAAAATGAACTTCTCAGAAACAGTGTGACTGAAAACCATGTAATTGTTTAATTCAAGTAGGTGAAATCTCAAAACAATCATTTGAATGATGATTGAAACAAAATTTATGGAACTCATTTAAAACCGATATTTTCTAAAAGGATTTTTTTTTCTAATTGAAATTTTATTCAAGAAATAATGAATTAACAAAAAAACTTGAAATATTCTTTCATCGAAAATAATTTAAATTGATCACTTGAATAATTAAAAGAAAACCTCCATCATAAAAAAAAACATTCGACTCCATCACAGCCATAAATGTTTTGTTTTATTTTTCTCAAAAATTTCAAATCTCAATTCAAAGTAATTTTACTATTTTCCCTTTCAGTGCTATTTAAAAATATTGTAGCTCTAAATTTGAAAATTTTTTTACTTGGGAAACAATGAGAAACAAAAAATGATTGCATGTCCTTATAAAATAGAATTTATTTCACTAGAAATAAGTTTATAAGTGCGTATTTTTATGAAAATTACAGCTTCTCCAATTATTACTTAATGTTTATTACCATATTTCATCATGCGCTTCGATTTAATCGTTTTTAAGCTTTGAAATAAACGTGGAGTGATGAAGTGATAGCATTAATTTGCATCAAAATGATACCTTGGTAGTGTAGAATCGTCGAGTAGCTGTTTGACGTTGTTGATCACTTGCTCAAAACTCTCCAAACTTCCATCCAACGAACATCCTGTCAACTGCCATTTTGATAACTCTCAATCAATCTATAATCTTATAAATAGTTTGATGTTAACAAAATCATAATCATAGCTGTAAGGACTTAAACAATGATGGTGGTGATCCCATATGAAGGCTTAAGCGAACCAGGACTTACGTTTGAATAACTGCTCTATATATTAGTTCCATACCTGACAGCTTTTCTCTATGGTAAAGTTCGGTTAATGCCACGACATCATTTTTGTAAATCTTCAATTACTTTTTCAAAAGTTTTTGAATTATTTAGTTTGTTTTAAATTTTGCAGAAATCAGGACTACTAAAAAACTTTCTCAATCATATGATATGTTCTAAAAGTCTCTCACTTTTTGCTTTTCTGATCGAGTAGTGAAGTTTGTTTGGGAACATAAATAATCATTGAAATTAAGTAGTTTTCATCATTTATAGAACATCAATTTGAAAAATTTTGATACATTTATTAAAACGCAAGCAATAATTTTCGGTAAGTATGGTCTTACCATAAAAAATTAGCAAAATGAAAATTGAAAATTATAACTCAAGTTTCAATACATGTATTGAAATTTCTCAAATTAATGTTCTATAGATAATTACTATATGAAAAGTACCTAAGTAGTTTTCAAAATTATGAAGTTTTTATTACAAGTATATCAATATCACTTGCATTATAATACTACATTTGTAAAAAAAAATTTCTTATTTTTTAATTAAAAATAATTAAGGTTCAGGGGTTTTAGAAATCATGATTTTGGCTTGAAGAACTAAAATAAATAAAACTTAATGATTTTATTGAGAGCTGTCTCAAAGAGTTACTGTATGACCAGTTAATCAATCTGATTAACATATAGACATTGGGCACTTGGAGCAAACCTTGGTGCTTTAACAAGAAGTGAAGAATTAATACATTGAAAAAATTTAGAGAAATAATCTATAAAACAATGTAGTAGTTTTTTGAGAAAAAAAGGTGTTGCATCAAATATTCATCCAAATCTTTCGTTTGTTGTTTTATTCACGAGTTGAAAATAGAATTTATAAGTTAATTAACTTATTTAAACCGAGCTTTATTGTCTTTTTTGAATTATAAACCAATTTTTAATTTTTTTTAACATCTAAATTTTATTATTATTATTCTTATTATTACTATTCATATTATCCTCATTGTAATTGTCATAGATGTTTCCATTTAAGCTAATTTTATCAGAACTAGCACCGCGTTTGAGGCTCAATAGACTCCTTCCAAAGAAAGCACATACGAAAACTGGAAAAAGTTCATTGGCCAAATTTTATGAAAAACGAAGAATGCGACTCCGTCATACCACCTCTGTACCAAGAAGTGAGACTGAGAAGGTTGAAAATGCTGGGACACATACGCGGTAACGACCCGCCAGCAAAAAAAAATTTGTAAAAATCCCTAAAGAGAAAAAGAGGCAAACCACCATCAACTCTTCTCAACACATTAATAAATGATATGAACTCTCTCAAACTAAACATGGACAACATTGAAAAAATTGATAAAGATGCGTATCGAGGAATTATTGGACTCATCGTTAACTGTGATTATGTCTAATGACGAAAATCAATTAATTATATATATATATATATAATTAATTGATATATATATCAATGTAGAACAGGCTCCAGCTGTCCAACTAAACACCGAATCAAATCCTGTAACTTATATTGAACCAATTGAATAAAAATATATCCTGTTGACGTAAAATAGCCGGAAATCAAGTGATAACACTTGATAATGTAAGATACTCTTACGAAAAGCTTCGTGTATTAAGTTCCTCAATAAACCTAAGTGTTTGTTTCTATATAATCTTGAGTAACAAATAGTATAAAACGTGGTCTAATATGTAGCACATTTTATAAGGCTTATCGCATGAAATTTTGCAACTTTTAAGATACCATTGCTTAACTAGAACAAATTATTTGAGAACAAAGAAAATGTAATAGTTCAAGTGATATAACAAGAAATTTTTTTATATAAACGGTTTGAAGATTTTATAAACAAATGCATACAATGCTATTATAATTACTAAGATATAAATGTGATACTTCTGAATAGTGTGTATCAAGTGAATAATATGGTATGGTTGAATTAATTCATATCATCTAAAAAATAAGGTATATTGAATGAATAATTACTTTTAAATTTTTTTTTATGTTAATTTAATTTTTTTTTTATTTCATATAAATCTTCAGCAGCAGCTTCAACAGCTCACCAATCTGCTGCAGCAATTCAGGCACGATGCCCTTGTTGTTGGGGTTCTTGCGGGGATTTGTTTATACTTGGTTGGAAAAAAAATTTCATAAGTTTTTGAGAAAAAATTAAATAACGTTAAGACTAAAATAAATTGAAAGTAAAACTAGTTGCAAAAAAATCCGACACTTGGTAACCTGTATAACATTAAGTGATCTCACTTTATTTTCTTCATATGCCGTAGTTTTATTTATCAAAATAAGCTTGAGTAGCGATTGAGAATTTTATATTTTATCAAAAAAAAGCCCTGATTTTTCCAAAAATTATCAACCAAATTTTTTTATAGGCTGTTAGTGGAGATAATTTTTTTCAGTCGAATTTTCCACTCAAAAGCTAATATGTTGCTCGAGTGAAATATGGTTGAAAGAACTTCAGGCTAGGGTTACCACTGTGAGTTATTCGGTTCTAATCATTTGAGGCAAAGGGGCGCTCATGCTGCTAGCGTCAGAAGTGACATGGTATGTGGTAGTGAGACATAGCCTCTTAAGGAGTAATATATCACTAAAAATTCAAAGACCAGTTATATTATTAGCTTGAAACTCCAAACATCAATGATGTGCCACACAGAAAAAAACTAAGATGGTGTGGGCACGTAACGACGATGTCTGTTGAAAACCCAATAAGTATGTTGAGATGAAGAGTCAGAGAAGAAGGGATAGGCCAGGGAAGATATGATTTAAGTATACATGCAACGATGGTTGAAAATTAAGACTCAGATCTGAACTTTCTCAAAACCGTATGGCATGAGAGCTATTATTCTAGAATGTAAACGGACATAAAACGACGGCGATGATAAACAATTTGTTACCCCCAGCACTGATTTTAGATTCTCTCATAATCTATGCTGATATGTGAATCTCTTATGATCCCATCAAAATCCTTCATCTTTTTTTAAGCTTTGCTGCTTTGTCGGAGTCGAACCCCGAACTTTCTGGACCCAAATCGGTATTTATGTAAATGAAGAGATAAAGTTGCCATAAAGTAAAAAAAAAAAAAATGGTGTGAGGGGAAATGAGGGTGATATATTTTTGAGATAAGAAGGGTGAACATGGTTTTTACGTTCTCAGTGGAACACTGCCAATGTCGAACTTGTTCGCCTTGGGAGGCTCTATCAGGAACACATCAAAATAATCCATGCACCGTTAGACCAGTCATTTATGTCAAACTATGTTTTCTATTACAAGAATTTTAAAGTAAACAGTTTAAAATTTATTCAACTTTCCTATTTTGGCTTAAATGTTTCTCTTAAAATCTCTTTAAAATTTTAAATTACGTATTGTATTATATTTTTGAAACACATTCATATTTTTAATTTGAAAAATGAATTCACAGTTACTTTAAGTCTTCAAGACCTTCATTCTAATTATATATGATTAAAAGCCCCATTGTTAACGCTTAAGCTTTAAGATCTGATGTGAGCTCACCATGTAGATCATTTATTTTATTTAAAAATTTGATTCTAATTTTTTCTGGGTTTTTATGTGGTTGTTTCATTTCAAAAACAACCTTCCCATAAGCAATATTGTCATTCATAGCTCGCGCACAAACGGGTTGAAGTAAATTTAGAAATGGAGATAAAAGGTATGTTTTGTGAATGGAGTAAATTTTGCCACCTTTAGTATAAAGAAGATAAGACAGGATTTCAAATTTTTAAGTTCAAAAACATAGCTATCTATGAAAAATCGCATTTAACCCCAGTGATTTTGAAGACGCTGAACATATTTTTGATTTTTTGAAGTATAACTGCATTATGAAGATTTCAGAATTCGAAAAAAAATTAAAAAACTTGAATATTAGGGTAAAAAACTTTTTGACGGCTACGACGTCAAAACATTCTGATGATGATCGATATGATGCAATATTTTCATAAGTGAAAAATAACTGAAACCATGTCTAAAATAGATTAAAATAACCATTTAGTTGTGGCTAAAATAATACGACTTATTCGATTTACGGTGTTTACGACTCCGTTTAACATGACATTTCAAAAAATCTTTGTTTTTTTAGCTCCGTCAAACAAGCTGAATTTTCTAAGTTTTGAAAGAAAAGACGATAGCGTTTATGAGGTATTATCAAAACTTTTTTAAAATAGATGTTTTTCTGGTTATTTTCAATAATTTGAATTTAAGTTTTTTAAAATTTTTTGGAAAATTTTTATTTTATATACCTTATTTTGAGTATCTATGTTAAAATAAATATTATAATCCAAAATTTTTTTTGAAACAAAATCGTTTTAGTAAAAGCTTTGTGCCTTGAATACCATTTTCAAAGCCTCAGTTTTCTATTTGAATTTCAAGTTGATACAAAGCTTCAAAAATTGAAAATTTTAATTATTAAATGAATTTAGATAGCGCGTTAGAAACGAAAATTGCTAGCGTCGAGGTGCTGAGTTTCGAAAACTTTACGAAAAATTTTAAAAATTTAACAAAACTGTATTATATAAAAAAAAAGTTTTAGAAGCAATGTTAAAAAATTGAAACAATAATATAGGCTAAAAGTGAAGCCAGCCTCTTTATGGAGAAGATTTAATCAAAAGCCCTATTATCGATATTTCTATTGATACTTGCAATAAAAGCACTAAAACATGCACAAAATACAGTAAAAATCGTGTGTTCAAGCAGATTCCTTCAATGCGTATACTCAAAAATTTTTTAATAAAATTTATAATATTTAATTATTTTGTAATTATTTAATTCGGTTATAATGGCTTCAACGCCTTTCCTACGGTACATGACGCAAAAATTATTGAAAAAGATTTTCCAGAAAGTAAAATTTTAGAAATTATTGAATCTGTAAAAAATTTAAATTTTGCTATAAAAGTCTAGATTTAGGAAATTTCTTGGAAATCCCATAGAACAGGTTCACTGCTGAATATTTATATATATAATTATTTATATGCTGAATGTTCTAAAATTATTTCCAGCATGCTTCTTAAAATATTGAAAATGTGATAAATCTCATCAAATATGATAACGAAGCATCAACACAGATATACTACGTAAACTCAAATGAATTTTCTAATTTAAAACTTTTTTTCTTTGTAAACGAAAAAAGGGAAAAAAAGCTATCAAAAGAAGTTATATAGAAGAACACGCGGGCAAAAACACCTTCAAAGAGAAAATTTAAAAGCGCACTACCAATTGATAACTAAGTGAAGCAGTGAAGTAAGGCACTGTTGATTGCGAGAGTAGAATTTCAGAAAATTTTACAAGGGTGTGTATAATTAAGTATAACCAACAATTTCTATGATTTTTTGACCAACAGTTGAGAAATTTAAAGATTTCTCTAATTTTCTAGACACCCTGTGTACTTTTTTCAGTTAGTTTTTAGTTATAAGTCGAAAGAATAAACTCAACACACTGATTTTGATAAAATAATTGACTTCTAAATTATTCATTGAATGAATTACTTTCATTATAAGAAATATTTCTAAGCAAATATTTCTTCACATCCAAATTTTTGCAAACGTATTGCTAAATTAAAAAAATTTTTTTTTTGTTCACATTAACAATTTGAAGTATATAAAATATATAAAAATTGAAGATGATGAATCCGTAAGTGAAACAATAAAAATAAAATCATTACCTGGATTTTCAGGCAAAATGTATGTTGCCCAACTACACATTTTTTTGTTGAATATATAAGCGGTTTGATTTTATGATTGAAACAACGGACTGATAGATAGATAGATAGATAGATAGATAGATAGATAGATAGATAGATAGATAGATAGATAGATAGATAGATAGATAGATAGATAGATAGATAGATAGATAGATAGATAGATAGATAGATAGATAGATAGATAGATAGATAGATAGATAGATAGATAGATAGATAGATAGATAGATAGATAGATAGATAGATAGATAGATAGATAGATAGATAGATAGATAGATAGATAGATAGATAGATAGATAGATAGATAGATAGATAGATAGATAGATAGATAGATAGATAGATAGATAGATAGATAGATAAATTCTCAAATCATAGAAAATGACACAAAAAGAACCATCACATTTTGAAAGATAAGCATAAAAACATTTAATTTAACCGAAATACACACTTTTATGTAAGTATGAAGGTAATAAAAAGGGGAGAAATTCTATTTGAATGCTTGTCTAGTAAAAAAAATTGTATAAGTGATGAATTTATTATAATAGAGATTCAATTTAGTTTATCAGCTATATATTTAAAAATAAAGGTTTATGATGACTATGGACCTTTTTCAAATTGATACATTTTCCTCAAATGTATTTTTATATATTATAATAAAATGCGCTTAAATATATCAGACTGGTTAACTTTTTTATGAAGAATAAGATTACTATAGTATACTAATGAATTACGCCAAAGTTGAATTTTTTGAAAATTTTAGTTTGTTGAAAAAATATATGTATCTAAAATCTCTCATTTCACGATAAAAATCAAGAAAATTGAATTTAAAAAAATAAAATGATACATAAGATGTCTGTAGAAAAAGAATAAAATTTATTATACGTTCAAAGGGCGATAATTTTTTTCGATTGTATTTAGAAATATGACAAGGTAATAGATAACATACCTTCATATTCACGACAAGTTCTCCAACGAAAAAGGCATAAGCAATTACCCTCGGTGATTCGGTGCTGCCTGACATAATGCGCTCAAATTCCTTTTGACATCTAATAGTTTTTGTTTTAGTCATTTAATTATTCAATTTATAAACTGAGTAATTATGAAAAATATGATAAGTCAAGTATATTTATAAATTAACTCAGAGCTACGCACAAAAAGTGTGAATTAGTGCCACGAGCCTGTGACTGTTAGTAATAGTAACTGGTCTAACGCATATAAGCGAAACAAAGTTTTTGTTACGATTAAACTTTTTAAAGTTTTTTGGATAGTCATTACAATTTCTTTGACGTTTCCGAATTGTGCTATTGAAGATGGTTTTATCGTATATGATCATGGTTGTTTTGATAAGCTTGATGAGAGTTGTTGCAAGTGGAAAGGAAATGATGTACAACAAAATTGTTTTGTTTTTGGTGAATGTTAAATTCATTCGTTATACTTTCAGCATTTTCAAGATGAGTGTAAACACAATCATGGCGCATGTTTTATATTGGTTGCTAAGTTTCTTGCTCAACTATAATGCCGTCTTTAGTGCTTCATCGCTTGATCCGACGGCGCCTCAAATTGTCTGCATGCAACATGTAGATGAAGAGATTTTTATCTCAATACTGTTGTGAGAAATCAGCAAGAACTAGGGTTTTTAGCTGCCGACAATCCAGTTTCTGAGCCCTTAAGTTTTGGTGTTGTGGTTGAAGCCCTGGTGGTTTTCTGTACTTGACTCGCTCCGATCATCATCCAGTTATTTCAACTTGTTGAACAACTCTATTGTGTTCATTTAATTGAACAATGAATGGATTGATGGCTGACTCAGTGGTACAATATCGTGGTATGTTATGGGAATTCATAAAAAATTTTACCCTCTTGCACTCTTCAATCTATTTTTTCAGAAAGACTTAGAAACTCAAAAATGGAAACCAGTTGATCAGCTTCTCCAGTAAAATCTTCATAACCATTTTACCAAAATACCCAGCTGAATTAACCAGTTTTTTTCAAGCTTGTTTGGAATTGCTCTTTCCCGCATTCAGTCTCACGTCTCTCCTCTGTCCCGCTCATAAAACGCTCATTAACTTCTCATAATTTTTACAACATTTTGTAGATCCGATTGAACCATAGTCGTTTTTATTGATAATTTTTCAAAAATTTTAAGCGCTTTCAAATTTGATAAAATAATTAATAAAAATTAATGTAAATAAGAATGAAGATTAGCTTTAGAACAAAAAAATGAGTATGTTTAAAGATTTGAAGTTGTTGAAATAGCCTTAATGAATTTGTTGATGTTTTAATTGTTACATGTAATATTATGATGATGAATGGGGAAATAAATTATTTCATTATTATTCATATCATTTGTTTACTCATGAAGATTTAGCTAGAGTTAACGGACTAAGTCGGCTTTATTTCATGAATAATGTATTGAAAAGAGCCTTTAACTTTGAAATAGAAGTTTTTAAAAGGAAGCTTACACTGATGGTATCTATCTATCTATCTATCTATCTATCTATCTATCTATCTATCTATCTATCTATCTATCTATCTATCTATCTATCTATCTATCTATCTATCTATCTATCTATCTATCTATCTATCTATCTATCTATCTATCTATCTATCTATCTATCTATCTATCTATCTATCTATCTATCTATCTATCTATCTATCTATCTATCTATCTATCTATCTATCTATCTATCTATCTATCTATCTGTCTATCTATCTATCTATCTATCTATCTATCTATCTGTCTATCTATCTATCTATCTATCTGTCTATCTATCTATCTATCTATCTAGCTAGCTATTTTCACTGTTCAAACAGGTATTCAACAGCAAATAATTTAAGAGTATTTTGTGAAAATTACAAATTATAATAATTTTTGAAATATTATAATAAAAGTAACTAACTTGAAACACTAATCAAAAATATATAAAATTTTATAAAGCTTTTCGAAGGTCTACCAAGTGATGAATACATAGTATGATGAAGTGTGTTGGATTTGCAGTGACATTTTTTTATAAATTTCTGTTATTTTATTAATTAAAAAAATTTTTTACTATTTATACAAATAAGTTAGTGCATTTTGAAAGTTATTTTTGTAATGAAATTTCATTCTTATATAGGGAAAGTGAGTGAGTTAATTACAAAGAAAATCAAAAATTTTTAATTTGAAAATACTTAAGAACATAGCAAACACTACTATTGCTAATTTCTTCTTTAAAAAAATATTTTGGCTGTGATTGTGTTCTGAAATTAAATAACTAGCAAAATATTTTTCAAAAGCTCAAAGATTATATTATTTAAAATTATATTTTTAATTTTCGTCTTTTTTTTTTAATCTAATTGGAAAAAATTTGAGACAAAAGTGAAGGGGTTTCAGAGTCATTGAAGTGAAAATGGTGAAAAAAACTTAGAAGTAAAATTTTCATTTGTTATAATTAAAAATCTTTTTACATCTAGGTAATGTTGGAAGCTCATTTTCCAATGATGAAAAATTGAACAACAAACCTAGCAATAAAATGCTCTTTGAATCCATCTAGAGGTGCATACTGAGACAAATAGTCACACATTCTGGCTCCAGAATAACGGAAATTATCTTCACAAATAGACTGTTCACAAGAATTTTTGATAAAAAAACATTAATAAATAACAGAAAATTTTCAAACAATAGTTATAATACAATTGGTGTGTAGCTTTGACTTAAGAAGGATTAATATCGAAAAAAACCTGTTCAAATATTTCTTCAATTAGCATCGATAATGGATATACTCCGTTGTTAACAAAGGATGCAAAACGAGAAGTTAAGTGAGGCATCATTTGCGAGAAATCCCCTGGGTCAATCGTCAGCAAATAAATAGCTTCTCTTAATTCTTGAAGAGCGTCTTCATAAAGTTTGCTTTCATTATGTTCTTTTTTTTGTTGTTCCTGATGAAAAATATGCTTGAAATTTTCAAAAAGTAAAAAAATTAGTTTTCTCACATTGTTGAACGGTTGTTTGCTAGGATAAAACACTGGCGCATCGGCCGAAAGAGTTTTACCAGAAATGACTAGCTGTTTAATTTTATTTGTGTGCTCTAAAGTACATTCTTTATCTGAAAATTAAAAAAAAAATTTATTTCTATAAAGAGTTTCTATTTTAATACTTTTTTCCAAATGATCTTTATTCGTTGAAATCGATTCACTCATTACGCAGATTTAAATAATATATAGGCGACTGTATTTTACTTTTGAATTTAATTTTTTATTTATAGTTTGTTATCATTTAGGTATTTCTTGATGTTATTTCATGAGTTAGTAGACATTAGAAAGCTCTTTTTAAATCAAAACAATTCGAAAGATTTCAAAAACAAAACGTCTTTATATTTTGAAACGCCCGCTTTTTAAAAAGAATGTGTGAATTATTTTAATGAGGTCGAAATATCTTTTAAAATTTTTTATCAAAAATAAATGTTGGAGGTTACTATATTTAATTGCAAAATGTTTGAAATTTATTTTAGTTTAAGTGAAATTTGAGCAAAAACCCAAAATTTCTGAAAACAATTTAACGCTATCGACTCCTATAGCGAAAATTTGTTGCACCGTTTAGAAAATGGCATAAAATTAAAACCAATCAAATATTGTTATAAAATTTTTTAGTAGGATTTTTAGTCTAACATAGTATAATAATATGAATTGAGATAGTTTGGGTATTTCAAAAATCTTATTCAGCTCGTCACCAAATTTTCTGATCGTAAAAGCTTGCCAACTGAACTGTTAGATAAACCTGATTACATCCAGAACCAATTTGTGAAGACTAGTTTTTGAAATTCAAAGACTTTCAACCTAATGCTGTTAAAACTAAATCTTCTAAAAATAGTAATGCCATCTTTAAAAGAAATTTTTTTACATAATCTTAATTGAAAAGATGTTTTTCAAACTTACAGGTTTTGAATAGAATATTCTATTTAAAATAATGTTTTCAAAAAGAGCAATGCCACCACATACGAATTTTATCTTCTCTCTTATGATTAAAAACACAGAAATCTGTTTAAAGTTCGTTCCATTTTTTGAAATTCTAAGAAATCAAGAAAAAGATTGATTTTTCAAACTGAAATTATTACACTACGACTATATTCAGTTTTTTAAAAACAGTGAAATTAATGGTATTTATTTTTATTTTTTGATTGATTAACATATATCTTTTGAAAGAACTTTTGAAATCAAAACTAACCTTTCTAATTGTTTTAATACTGATCTGAAATGTTTAATAAATTATTACAATGATGATGAACTCAAGCTTGCCATATATAAGCATATTTTAGCGAAAAATTTATTTTGATTTTGAGAGTTTAGGGTCGTGGAAGAAGTCAATAACACTTTGGAAAAATTAAAGATGCAGAATGTAATAAAATGATGATAAGGATGGTATAGAGTCATCATCGATGGTAAGCTTGTGAAAACAATGTGTGGTGGAAAACATGCTTTGTTATTCGGTATATCTCAGCTGGTAGAGCATTAGACCGATTGTTCAAAGTTACCAGTTTTGATACCATGTTAGCTTGTTTAGTTGAAAAGAAATAGTTCTATGACAAATATTTTGTTTATATGGTCTAGTAAAATGAACTTTAATGGCTTGTATTGGCTTTTAGGTTTTTTTCCAGAAAATTAAAATTTTTTTAATTAAAATAAACATTCATTTTCTCGAATTTTAACTTCTGTAGAATACAATTAAAATCTCATTATTTTACGTTGTTTCATGTTTGAAAATTTGATAAAGTCCATTTAATCAATATTACACTGAACTTTACACGAGTAATTTTCTTACACTAAAAAAATCATACAAGTTAATATTGAAATTTGTGGGAAACCTTATAAAACTTCAATAAAAACTCATGTAAGTTGTTCTTCAATTATATATATCTATCAGTTTTTAGAGGCATCTTAATGTACTTTTAAGCAAATCAATGAACATTAACGTCTTTTTCTCATAATATCGACGTTAATTTTCATATCTATCAGTTCAATCGAAAAACTTCATCTAATTCAGAACACTGCATTTTTTAAAAATAATTAAATGAATCAAAAACACAAATATACTGAAAGCAGCATCGAAACTAAAATACTACCATTTCAATATCACTTCACTTTATGCCTATCAACCAACAAGTTTCCCTTCCTTCTCATCTTTTTAATATATTTTCTTACCAAAAATTTCTAGTTCAGTTATCAATCCTTTCTTCATTTTCTAAAAAAGTCTCAAACTTTTTCAAGTACTCTACCGCTTCATTCAGCTTCTTCCGTCGTCAGCCCGTATAGCTTATCTGTTATAGCATCAAGCTAATTATCTAAGTTGCTTGGGTTTGATCCCGCGTGGACCGACAATTAGCACCTGTTTAATAGTGTGTTTTTGCTATATTAACTTCATAGCAAGCGCTTTGATCTATAAGACAAACACTATAAATACCGCATTACGAAAAATTCAATATGCTAGTCAGTCGAGCTATTTTAATATGAAAAAAGAACGAGTGTAATTTGAAGGTGAGAGGCATGATGGAGTGAATAGGATGGTGGTGGTGTTTTGTTTATGTAAGTGAGAAGTATAGGTGACTAGTGGTTATGAATTGTATGAGAATTTGGCGTGTGTGCTGAACTTAAATTTTATCGGGTAGATAGGTTGTCGAATGTTGTGGAAAGTTTGAAGAAAATTTTAAACTATGCTATAACTTTCAAGCTCATGTTTCTGATTTTATAGGTTGTATTGGCTGTTTTCTAGTTGGTATTCATGTTGAATTTATGCTGTTTTTTTGTATCTATAATATTACTTGGTGAAAAGATGCAGAGGTTTAATTGCAAAAAATTTCATGAGTGAGTTGGAAAACATGTAGGATGAAGTATTGTTGAAGAAGTTTTTTTGCTTCACTGTTAAGTGTTGTATGTTTGTGTATAGACTGCATTCGATCACGGCTCGCAGTTCTGTGTTTTCTATTATCTATAATTTATTAGAACTATGTTAATGTATTCTAGCATTGAAAGGTGTAGTTTTATATGGGATTATTAGAGAATCTGCACTTTTGCTTCAGATTGTGAAAGCTGAGTTTTATGGCATTTAGGGTTTGTGTGTGTGTATGTGTGTGTTGTAGTTGTTTTTGCTGTATTACTTAACGTAATTGTAGCAGAGCTGTTAGCTTCGTATAATTTTTCTTAATCCGCTAGGTTTTATCTGTCAACTGCTTTTTTCAAACTGAAAAGATTTTTTATTTTTCAAGTTTTGAGCAATATCTCTAACAAAATTCAATAACTTTTGTTTTTTGGTAACAGAAACAGCGTTTTGTAGCAAAGAATTTAATCTTTAACTATCGTAATAAGCAAAAATCTTGTTTGCTTTATTTATTTGCTGTTGTAAGATTTCGTAAAATCTTTCGGACTCGACTTCGTCGTCTACTTCTGTTGGTGCGTAGACAGCGATGACGTTCATGTGGCTTCTATTCACTTTTATTCGGACCTGCATCACTCTCTCAGTAAACAAACTATAGTTGCCTTCTTGCTTCCAGGCCGTTCTAAGATAACCTCGAAGAGCAATTGCTACTCCTCTTTGGTTACCTTCTTTTTTCTCTGCAAGCCCAGAAAACAGCACCTTTGTGTTATCAACTTCGAGAATATCACTTCCTGTCCATTGGACTTCAGACATTGCCAATAAAGATATATTTTTCTCTTTCATTGTTATTATCAAATTTTTCAGCTCGAGGCTAAACTTTGTTGGATTACCTAAGCTTCTGACGTTCCAACAACCAATTTTTGTTATTTCACTCTTCTTTTTTGAGGATTTGGTGTGGGTTTACACTGGTACGTTATCAGCAATACGCAGTGTTTTTTGCACGTATGATGTATTCTCCATTTAGTATCAGTTGTATAGGTAAGGAGTAATTAAGATAGCTTTAGCTTGGTACGTTATTTTTTAATCTGTTAGGTTTTACCTGTCAGTTGGTTTTATCTTCAGTTTAAGAAAACTTTTTGTTATCAGTTTTTTCAAAAAGTTTTGTTTTTTTTCCAATAACTTATATTTTTTCCACAACTTTCGCACACACACACACACCCCCTTCCTTCCTTTTGTGCATTTATCCACCATAAGGCGGGTGCACTAAACTGCAGAGCAGTTTATTTATGGATCTGGTGTGGTGTTCTTCTTTTGACTTGCCAGTGATCAGCTAGGCGAAGTTTCTTGAAATCTTTATGTAGGCTGTTTGTTGATGGCTTAACTTTTACGCAATCAACCGCTATTAATCCTTTGTTTCAAAAACTTCTCTTTAAAGTTCAAAAAACCATTTAAATTAGAATATTCACAATATTTTATTTTTAAATTGTTTTAATAGCCACGAATCAACTTATTTTCCACAATTAATATTCTTTTTGAGCGATAGTTGAGTTACGAGTGTCCAGACAAAATCAAAAAAAACTCGATTATTTAAAAAATATTATTATAATAGTGTTAAATGTTTATTTTTACAGTTATACGATATATAATAGTAATGAATTTCACTTTTTAACTAGGTTTAAATCCAAAAATTAGTGGAGTCATGTTAACGTACACTGTTCTTGCGTTCATCCACCATGAGGTAGGTGCAATGATTGAGAGATGAGCATTTTTTCTTGTGGTGTGTGTGCAAGGCACGAAGCTGTGTTAGCTGCTCCGTATATTTTTGCTTATTACGATAGTTAGAAATTAAATTCTTTGCTACAAAACGCTGTTTCTGTTACCAAAAAACAAAAGTTATTGAATTTTGTTAGAGATATTGCTCAAAACTTGAAAAATAAAAAATCTTTTCAGTTTGAAAAAAGCAGTTGACAGATAAAACCTAGCGGATTAAGAAAAATTATACGAAGCTAACAGCTCTGCTACAATTACGTTAAGTAATACAGTGAAAACGGCTACAACATTGCGTACAGCTGATAACTTACCAGTGCAAAGGGCAACACACACCATATCCACAGAAAAGATTGAGAGAATTGGGTGCTAGACTGTAAAAAGTCTTGGCAACCCAAAAAAGTTCAGCCTTAAACTGGTGATTGTTATTGGAATCATGCAGAACAAAAACGTAGTGCTATAAACGATTTGAGAAGCACAAATAAAGCAACAAGAACAACACCAACAATCGAAACAACAGAAGTAACAGAAACAACAATAATAGTCACAACAATCAAAACAATAAAACAACAACAATCGAAAACAATGGCTACAACAATAATCGAAATAAAAATAGCAATCAAAACAATAACAGCAATAAAAGCAGCAGCAACAACAACAATAGCAACAAGCAAAACAACAGCAGCAACAAGCATAGAAACAATCAAAACAAAAGCATCAACAACAATCGAAACAATAGCAACAACAAAAATTCGAAGAACAAAGAGCAACAACAACTACAATAATAGCAACAGCAATCAAAACAATAGCAACAATAACAACAGTTTTGACAAAGTCTTATTCTGCACGTTTCCGTGATGCAACAGAGTAGCTACCAGTAAAGCAGGTATGGCAAACCACGTGAGACAGAAGCACCAGACACAAGCAAGCATAAAGTGTCAATACTGCGGGCTGAACTTCAAACCACAAAACATTTATAACCACAAGAAAATTGCTCATCTCTCAATCCTTTGCACCTACCTCATGGTGGATGAACGCAAGAACAAAACAAAACAGAACAGAACAGTGTGTGTGTGTGTGTGTGTGTGTGTGTGTGTGTGTGTGTGTGTGTGTGTGTGTGTGTGTGTGTGTGTGTGTGTGTGTGTGTGTGTGTGTGTGTGTGTGTGTGTGTGTGTGTGTGTGTGTGTGTGTGTGTGTGTGTGTGTGTGTGTGTGTGTGTGTGTGTGTGTGTGTGTGTGTGTGTGTGTGTGTGTGTGTGTGTGTGTGTGTGTGTGTGTGTGTGTGTGTGTGTGTGTGTGTGTGTGTGTGTGTGTGTGTGTGTGTGTGTGTGTGTGTGTGTGTGTGTGTGTGTGTGTGTGTGTGTGTGTGTGTGTGTGTGTGTGTGTGTGTGTGTGTGTGTGTGTGTGTGTGTGTGTGTGTGTGTGTGTGTGTGTGTGTGTGTGTGTGTGTGTGTGTGTGTGTGTGTGTGTGTGTGTGTGTGTGTGTGTGTGTGTGTGTGTGTGTGTGTGTGTGTGTGTGTGTGTGTGTGTGTGTGTGTGTGTGTGTGTGTGTGTGTGTGTGTGTGTGTGTGTGTGTGTGTGTGTGTGTGTGTGTGTGTGTGTGTGTGTGTGTGTGTGTGTGTGTGTGTGTGTGTGTGTGTGTGTGTGTGTGTGTGTGTGTGTGTGTGTGTGTGTGTGTGTGTGTGTGTGTGTGTGTGTGTGTGTGTGTGTGTGTGTGTGTGTGTGTGTGTGTGTGTGTGTGTGTGTGTGTGTGTGTGTGTGTGTGTGTGTGTGTGTGTGTGTGTGTGTGTGTGTGTGTGTGTGTGTGTGTGTGTGTGTGTGTGTGTGTGTGTGTGTGTGTGTGTGTGTGTGTGTGTGTGTGTGTGTGTGTGTGTGTGTGTGTGTGTGTGTGTGTGTGTGTGTGTGTGTGTGTGTGTGTGTGTGTGTGTGTGTGTGCTTCTGAAATCGTTTATAGCGCTACGTTTTTGTTCTGCATGATTCCAATAACAATCGCCAGTTTAAGGCTGAACTTTGTTGGGTTGCCAAGGCTTTTTACAGTCTAGCATCCAATTCTCTCAATCTTTTCTGTGGATATGGTGTGTGTTGCCCTTTGCAATAATAGCAACAATAACAACAGTTCTGACAAAGTCTTATCCTGCACCTATCCGAGATGCAACAGAATAGGTGCCAGTAAAGCAGGTCTGGCAAACCACGTGAGACAGAAGCACCAGACACAAGCAAGCATAAAGTGTCAATACTGCGGGCTGAACTTCAAACCACAAGGCATTTATAACCACAAGAAAAAATGCTCGTCTCTCAATCCTTTGCACCTACCTCAGGGTGGATGATCGCAAGAACAGTGTGTGTGTGTGTGTGTGTGTGTGTGTGTGTGTGTGTGTGTGTGTGTGTGTGTGTGTGCTTCTGAAATCGTTGGATGATCAACCTACCTCAGGGTGGATGATCGCAAGAACAGTGTGTGTGTGTGTGTGTGTGTGTGTGTGTGTGTGTGTGTGTGTGTGTGTGTGTGTGTGTGTGTGTGTGTGTGTGTGTGTGTGTGTGTGTGTGTGTGTGTGTGTGTGTGCATCCAGGAAAGCTTGTAGAAAAGCTATCGATACGTGGTGGGAAGAAAAGACTGAAGAAGCTGAGAAAACAACCGAACTCACCAACAAACAGGGCCGGGGAGGTTCAATTCTCAAACTACTGAAAAAAGAAAAACACACAAAAATAAAACCTTCGACAAATTTGAAATCTTTAGATGGCAGACAAACACTCTTTTCATCAGAAGATAAAATCATAAGATGGAAAGAACACTTTGCATCAGCAGCCAGTTCCGATTCCACAGTAGACACTACGGCATACAGCGAGCTTCTACCTTCTATAATCACACTTGATGATGAAGAGGTAGCAGATCTATCTAAGCCCCCTTCCATAATGGAGCTAACAAATGCTTTGAAGCAATGTAAATTAGAAACAGCTCCGGGTTTAGATGGAATCAGCTCAAATATGCTCAAAATTGGCGCCAATGAAACGGTATATTGGCTAAAAGTGATCTCAGACCAGATATGGGAAATGGAAACAATCCCAAGTGATTGGAAAAATCAAATAATAGTTCCAATTCACAAACATGGAGCAAGATCACTTTGTGAAAATTACCGAGGAATCGCCCTACTGTGTGTGGCTAGCAAAGTGTTTGGCAGAGCCATTCTAAACAAAATGCAAAACGTCATAGAAAAACAACTGGGTGAAAACCAATGTGGTTTTAGGCCGAATAGAGGTTGCTGCGACCAAATATATGCAGCGAAGATCCTGATGCAGAGGGCAAAGGAATTTCAAAAGCCCATTCATCTCTGCTTCATTGATCTCCAAAAGGCCTACGACACAGTCAACCGAGACGCTCTCTGGGAAATTCTGTCGAAATCCTTCAGCTTGCCAGAAAAAATAATTCGCATCCTTAAAGCTCTCCATAGCTGTACAACAGGAGCGATCCGGGCTGATGGACAGTTGTCCGATGAGTTTCCCATCAGCGTTGGGGTGAAACAAGGAGATGTGCTGGCTCCTATGCTTTTTAATACATACCTCGACGCTGTGATAAGAGTGGCACTCAAGAACCACCCAGACAAAGGCATTCGCATTGAATATAGCCACAATGCCCCGTTGATGCATAACAGTCGCTATAAGCTAGAAGAGGCTATAACAGTACAATCAATAGCTTATGCCGATGATATAATGATCACGAGCGACAACATCAAAGACCTGGAATGCCTTGTCACTTCAATAGATGACGTTTGCATCAAATTTGGACTGAGAATAAACTTCAGCAAAACAAAATACATGACCATTCTACCAAAAAACTCAATTCCAAGCCTCAACACAACGCTGGCAATACGTAACGATATAAACATCGAACAAGTGACACAGTTTAAATACCTGGGCAGTATCTTAAACAGTGACAACACAGTCGATGCAGAAGTTGAATCACGTATAAATAAAGCATCCCAAGTCTTTCGCAGCCTTAGTCGGTTGGTATGGTATTAACGAAAAATAAAAGTTTCCACCAAACTGAAACTTTTCAAAGCCATTATAATACCAACTCTATTATACGGCAGCGAAACTTGGAATGTTCTTCAATGCCACATACAGCGTCTCCAAGTATTCACAAACAGGTGTCTGAGAATCATCACGGGGACTTCTTTTTGGGACAAACTGAGAAACACCCAACTACGATGTAATTCAAAAATAGAGCGAGTTGACGTGATGATTCAACGAAGAAGACTCCAGTGGCTTGGCACTTGGAAAGAATGGAAAATTCAAGGCTCCAGAAGAAATTAATGGTGAGCAAAATTGCTGAAGGTTCACGGTCTCAAGGTGGTCAAAAGAAGAGATGGCATGACCTAATATATACAGACCTAAAAAAGCTAAACATTATTGACACCTGGAAAACAGAAGCTCGCAACAGAAACGATTGGCGCAAAAATATCAAATCGCTATCGCAAAAAATAAATGAAGAAGCTGAAAAAAACGAGCAATCAAAAAAAGATTTGAAAAAAAATATTTTTGATGTTCACTCCAAAAGCTCTCCATTCCAATGCCAGCTTCCAGGTTGCAACAAAATAGCGGTCAACAAGGCAGGTCTGACAAACCACATTCGCCAAGTCCACAAAGCACCATCATTACAACATTGCCCGAATTGCAATAACGTTTTCAAAAAACAAGGACTTCATAACCACGTGAAGAAATGTTCCAGAAATCAATCTTCAGTGCACCTACTGTCAAGTGGATAACGCACTTCCAAGTTCCAAGTTCCAAGTGTGTGTGTGTGTGTGTGTGTGTGTGTGTGTGTGTGTGTGTGTGTGTGTGTGTGTGTGTTTGTGTGTGTGTGTGTGTGTGTGTGTGTATGTGTGTGTGTGTGTGTGTGTGTGTGTGTGTGTGTGTGTGTGTGTGTGTGTGTGTGTGTGTGTGTGTGTGTGTGTGTGTGTGTGTGTGTGTGTGTGTGTGTGTGTGTGTGTGTGTGTGTGTGTGTGTGTGTGTGTGTGTGTGTGTGTGTGTGTGTGTGTGTGTGTGTGTGTGTGTGTGTGTGTGTGTTACCGCGGAACGAGTTTCAGGAGCTCCGTAAAATTTGGAAGTTTTATAGTTGATAGAACGTGTTTTTTTGTCTGAAAAGTTGCGAAAGTTGTGGAAAAAATATAAGTTATTTGAAAAAAAAAACGAAACTTTTGGAAAAAACTGATAACAAAAAGTTTTCTTAAACTGAAGATAAAACCAACTGACAGGTAAAACCTAACAGATTAAAAAATAACGTACCAAGCTAAAGCTATCTTAATTACTCCTTACCTATACAACTGATACTAAATGGAGAATACATCATACGTGCAAAAAACACTGCGTATTGCTGATAACGTACCAGTGTAAACCCACACCAAATCCTCAAAAAAGAAGAGTGAAATAACAAAAATTGGTTGTTGGAACGTCAGAAGCTTAGGTAATCCAACAAAGTTTAGCCTCGAGCTGAAAAATTTGATAATAACAATGAAAGAGAAAAATATATCTTTATTGGCAATGTCTGAAGTCCAATGGACAGGAAGTGATATTCTCGAAGTTGATAACACAAAGGTGCTGTTTTCTGGGCTTGCAGAGAAAAAAGAAGGTAACCAAAGAGGAGTAGCAATTGCTCTTCGAGGTTATCTTAGAACGGCCTGGAAGCAAGAAGGCAACTATAGTTTGTTTACTGAGAGAGTGATGCAGGTCCGAATAAAAGTGAATAGAAGCCACATGAACGTCATCGCTGTCTACGCACCAACAGAAGTAGACGACGAAGTCGAGTCCGAAAGATTTTACGAAATCTTACAACAGCAAATAGATAAAGCAAGCAAGAAAGATTTTGTAACTGTTCTGGGGGACTTTAACGCCCGAGTTGGACCACTAAACATTCCATCTCGCCTTCATGCTTTACACAACCCTGATGTTAGAAATAGGAACGGCACAAGGTTGGTGGACCTCTGTAATAACAACGGTCTCATCATCACCAATACAATCTTTTTACACAAAAACATACATCAGTGGACGTGGCATCACCCGCACCACAAAGGAGGCCATGTTCTCCACTATGTCCTCATCAGTCACGAATTCAGAGCACAAATTTATGACACGAAAGTCAGTAGAAATATAACTCACACATCAGACCATAACTTAGTCATTTCAAAATTAATATTAAATAACAACCAAAAATATACAAAAAGAACTTGCAAAAAAACAATAAATAAACTTCACATGACAATAACTAATTCAGTAAAACTCAATACTGATATAATAAAAAAATTCAGAGAAAAACTGGAAACAAATTTTAAAAATATCAACCTTCATCAACCCATTAAAGACACTTACAAGTGTTTCAAAGAAAGTTTTGTAAATGCTTCGATTACAACCTTTCCCAAAAAAACGATGTTTGAAAAACAATGGTTCAATGATGAAGTAAAAAAACTATGTAAAGAAAAGTCAAATTACCACCTTCAAATAAAAACTCTGAAAGCAAACGGCCACGCAATCCCCCATGATCTTACCCATCGCTACAAACAAGCAAAGTCAAAAACAAAAATAGCTTGCAGAAAAGCGATAGATACATGGTGGGAGAACAAAGCTGAAGAAGCTGAGAAGATAACTGAGAAATCAATCAAGCAAGGTCGAGGAGGATCAATTTTAAAAATTTTAAAACTAATAAAAACCTCAAAAATTAAGACCTCAACAAACTTGAAAGACGAAGATGGTATAACAATAATTACCTCATCAGACAACAAAATTAATAGATGGAAAGAATATTTTGCAAAATCTGCCAAAAATGATACAGTAGTAGATGATAAAGCATATAGCGAGCTGATACCTCCAACAATTTCTCTTGCTCCAGAAGTAGTTGAAGACCTATCTAGACCAATCTCAAAAACACATGCTGATGGACAGATCTCAGAAAAATTCCCAATTGAAGTTGGATTAAAGCAAGGAGACGTACTAGCTCCCATGCTATTCAACTTATTTCTGGATGCGGTCATACGAGTGGCACTGAAACAACACCCAGACAAAGGCGTTCAAGTAGAATACACCTACAATGCTCCGCTGATGCGCAACAGTCGCTACAAATTAGATAGGTCTACTCTCGTCCAAAACCTATCTTACGCTGACGACATATTGTTAACATCCAGCAACATTTGAAGACCTTGAATGTCTTGTCACTTTACTAAACAACACCTGCGCCAAATTCGGACTCAAAATGAACCTGAAAAAAACAAAATTCATGTCCATTTCACCAAACAACACCACACGACTAAACATTACCCCAACACTGCAAATGAGTGACGATACAAACATCGAACGAGTGTCACAATTCAAATACCTAGGAAGCATCCTAAGAAGTGACAACTCAGTCGATGCAGAAGTAGAGTCACGCATTAACAGGGCAGCCCAAGTCTTCCGCAGCATCAGTAGGTTGGTATGGTACCAAAATAAAATAAAAGTTTCAACAAAAATCAAACTTTTCAAATCCGTCATCATACCAACCCTTCTGTATGGCAGTGAAACATGGAACCTATTGACACATCATACATAACGTCTCCAAGTATTCGTAAATAAATGCTTGAGAATAATCACCAGAACCTCTCTATGGGAAGAGATGAGAAACACCCAACTCAGAAACCTAACAAAAATAGAGAGGGTTGATGTGTTAATTCAAAAGAGAAGGTTGCAGTAGTTGGGTCACGTGGAAAGAATGTCTGATGAACGTCTACAAAAAAAACTTTTGGTGAGCAAAATAATGAATGGTAAAAGGTGCCAAGGTGGTCAAAAACAGAAATGGCACGATCTCATTCATGCTGACTTAAAACAGTTGAACATGGTGGCTGATTGGAGAACCGCAGCGAGAGATAGAAAACAATGGCGCAACAACATCAACAAACTCCTTCACGAGCTCAACGCACAAAAAGAATTAGATGAGAAGGCGAGAAAAGATTTTGTCAAGATTCAAAAAAACATTGCCAACAATCAAACTTGCAACATTGCTATCTCTAATGCATCATTAGTTTGTTCGTTTCCTAGATGCAACAAAGTCGCTGCCAAAAAAACTGGCCTGGCAAACCACATACGACAAAAACAGAACACAAACAAGTGTACAATGCGAACATTGTGGCTTAAATTCCAAAAAGCAAGGTATCTACAACCATAGAAAAAAATGTTCTACCAACTCTTCTACGCACTTGCCTCTGGGTGGACAAACGCACTAAGGACTAAGGTGTGTGTGTGTGTGTGTGTGTGACACCAAAAACTTCGACATGCTCATGCCTCCAACAACTAAAATAGATGACGAGGAAGCTGAAAAGTTGTCTAAGCCGAACTCTTGCATGAAACGGCCCCGGGTATAGACTCAATTAGCTCGAATATGCTTCAAATTAGTGCGGAGATAACGGCAAGCTGGCTCAAAGTGATCACTGACTCTATATGGGAAACAGAAACCCTTCCGAAAAATTGGCAACGGCAAATCATAATTCCAATCCACAAGAAGGGTTCTGTATCACTTTGCCAAAACTACAGAGGGATATTTCTCTTATGTGTAGCCAGTAAGGTTTTTGGCAGAGCAGTTTTGAACAGAATACAAAAGGTGGTAGAAAAACATTTAGACGACAATCAGTGTGGATTCAGGCCGAGCAGAGGTTGTGTTGATCAAATTTTCTCAGTAAAAATCTTGATGCAAAGAGCCAAGGAGTTCAACAAGCCAATACATCTCTGCTTCGTAGACCTACAAAAAGCCTATGACACAGTGAACAGAGGTGCCTTATGGGAAATACTGTCCAGATCTTTCAACATTCCAGAAAAATTAATCTGGATCATTAAAACCCTTCATAGTAGGACAACCGGATTAGTACGTTCTGATAGCAAAATGTCTGAAGAGTTCCCAATAAGAGTTGGAGTGAAACAAGGAGACGTTTTAGCTCCCATGTTGTTCAACATGTTTTTCGACGTTGTTATTAAAGTTGCACTGAAAGATCACCCAGACAAAGGCATTCACCTAGAATATAGCTTCAATGCTCCGCTGGTATATAACAGTCGCCATAAGCTAGAAAACTCCAAAATTGTACAAAATCTAGTTTATGCAGATGACATAATGCTTTCAAGTAGCAACATTGAAAGCCTCCAATGCCTTGTTAATTCTGTAAGCAGTACTTTTGTCAAATTCGGGCTGAAAATTAACCTCAATAAAACGAAATACATGTCTATAAACCCTGACTACACAAATCCAAACAACGATATACAATGGAACGACACCAAGTATTGTAACAATAACAAATTCTTCAAAGAAAAAGTTGACGACATCGATCATGGTCAATCTTGTAGCAACAACAACAGCACAATTGACAATAACAACACTAATAATGTTAGTAGGTCGTCAAGGTTGAATTAAAATTTACGTAAAAGACCTTCACATTGCAACGTTAATAACAACAGAATCGACAATAACAACAAAGATCGCAATAACAACAAAACCAAAAAAAACCTTAACAACAGCAAAACTTATAGTACTAACAGCAAAAATAGTAGCGGCAACAGCAAAGACAACAACGAAAATAGCAATAGCAAAACCGACAACAGTTTCAACAACAACAATAGCAGCAGCAACAACAAAAAAAGCAGCAATATCAACAGCAAAAGCAACAACACTAGCAACCACAATAACAATAGGAGCAACAACGACAAAAGCAGCAGCAACAACAAAAGCAGCAGCAGCAACAACAACAATAGCAGCAGAAACAACAAAAGCATCAAAAACAATAGCAACAACAGCAACATTAACAATATCAATAACAAAAGAAACAAGAACAACAACAACAAAAGCAACAACAAAAATACAAACAATAACAACAATACAAGTGTAAATGCCATCTCAACGCTCTCACTTGGTGAAGACGAAAATTTGGAAAAAGTGTCACAATTCAAGTACCTTGGCAGTATCCTTAGTAGTGACAACTCGGTTGATGCAGAGGTGGAATCCAGAATCAACAGAGCGGCCCAAGTTTTTCGTCCACTAAGCCGCCCGTGTGGTACCAGTCGAAAATAAATGTCCACACCAAAGTGAAGCTGTTTAAATCAACCATCTTACCGACGTTATTATACGGCAGTGAAACATGGAACCTTCTCCAACATCACATACAGAGATTACAGGTTTTCACCAACAGATGTTTAAGAATTATCACCAGCACTTCACTATGGGAAAAAATGAAAAATACTTAACTTCGAGGCAAAGCAAATATAGAAGGATCGATGTGATGATTCAAAAAAGAAGACTGCAATGGCTAGGCCACCTCGAAAGAATGCCGGCTGATCGATTGCCGAAAAAACTTCTGACAAGCTAAATAACGGATAGTAAAAGACAGCAAGGCGGACAGAAACAGAGATGGCACGATCTAGTTCATAAAGACCTCAAAACGCTGAACTTGGTAGATGTATGGAAACAAGAAGCGCACAAAAGCAAACTGTGGCGAGAAAACATCACCAAGAGTCTTCACGGTCTCAACAGAGAGAAAGAACTAAAGGATAAATCAAAAAATTCCCTAGCTTGCTCATTTGCAAGATGCACCAAAATATATGCAAATAAAGCTGGCCTAGCAAACCACTACAGGCAGATACATCAAACACAACAAACCATAAGATGTGAATACTGTGGCCTGAGCTTTAAACACCAAGGCATCCATAACCATGGCAAAAAATGCTCAACTTCCAATCTATTGCACCTGCCACATGGTGGATAAAAGCAAAGACTGTGTTGAAAAAATGAGTTTGTTGAATAGGTGCCTTTGAAGTATTTAATCAGTATGTTGTCAGTTATTTTCATCGACTTTTTTATTTTGCGTTGTTGTGATGGTTTTGGCGTTGTTATTGTTTATATTGGCTTTAATCTTAGAATCTCCCTTGATGTGTTGTCTTTTATTCATTATTTTCTTGTTTTGGTCCATTTTTAAAACCATTTCTTTGTTCAAATATATGATTTTTGGTCTGTTATGTTCATTTTCCTTGTGGTTTTTTTTATATTATATCTTTTAAGTTTTTTTGATAGTGAAGAGTGAGTAGGTTTTATGTTCTTTTAGGAATGTTGTAGTTATTTGAGAGGTTTTATGAGGGTCATTGAGCGAGGCTTCGTTTGGCAGCATTTTTTGATATTTTGAAAATTTTTTCCTATTTTGTTTTGTTTTAATAGATGAAAATACTGGTAAGACAACCAAAAGAGGTTTTGTTGGTGGTGGATTGGGAAATTTTTTCAGTTGAATGCGTGGAAAATATTTTAGGTTTACTTTTTTTATTAAGAGTAAAATGCAATGGTTTGTTTAGTGAAGTGGGTTGTTGAGTGAAGTTGTAGGGCAGGCAAGTTGTGGCTTAATTTTTTGCACACATTGAAATTTATCTAAAGTTTAAATTATAATCAAAAAATAGACCCAAAAAATACTATAAAAATTAAAAATATTACTTCTTTTATAAAACTATAAAAATTTAGCTGAAGGTATGAATTAAAATATTTTCAACCATCATCATAGCTGTGAAATATGGCTTGAATTAGTAAATAAATGAAAGAATGTTTTTCACTATGTTTACCAACATTTTTTGCACTATCAACATTGAATTCTCTAGAAATACTCAAAGTATATCTTTCTTCATCAACTTAACTTGAAAATTTTTTGGGTTTCTCAAAATGTTTTGCACAAACAAAAATCCATTATTCATATTTATTCAATAAAAACGTCTAGAAATATCTTTTAAAAGGTTTTTAAAAACCTAGAAAAAAATTCAAATTAAAGGAAATTTAAAAAAAATAGAAATTGTATCAATTTGAAGCAGAAAATTGTAAGCCCATCAAGCACGATAAAATTTAAACTAAGCCACAAAAAATTTCCAAATAATATTTTTCAAAATGTGATAAACCTGAGTTCAAGTTGCGCTTATTTGAGTAAATTGAGTTATGTTAAATTAAGCCAATATACTTCAAACTAATTTGAGTTAGTCATTTAATCTAATAAAAAATTATAGTTTAAAATTTTTGAACACTAATTCAGCGCATTCTATACGGAACCCTTTTATAAAAGGTTTTGATGGAATTTTTTTGAAAACGAATCATTAAAAAACATTTAATAAAAAAATTGGATAGTGAAATTAAATTTTATTGTTTGAAACTTTATTGATGGAAGATGCTGTAACCGTCAAGTAAAAAAACTATCAAATAATAGAGTTTTAAACAGAAAACCAAAAAAACATATTTTTTTAAATTTTTATGAATAAAAGTGTAACAAAAACCAACAAGTATAGGTTTTTATGGGACAACATAACAAATAAAGGTGAACCTGATAAAACTCAAAGAAAGGTAAGCATCAACAAAATATTAAAAAAAGCACTTAGCTAGCAAGATTTGTTGGTATTTTAAATGTGAAGTAAAGAAGCTTCATAAGACATGTACTTAGAATAAACAAACTCTATAAGAGAATATTAATACTAATGATAAGATACAAAACAAAAATATAAAATTTTGGAAAATTGATAAAAAGCTAAAAAAGAGTGGCTTCAGATCTATATATGCATTAAATACTAATTCATTGTGATGAGATTTCAAGTGAGTTAGGCGTGTTGATATTAGAATTAACAATAATGTATTGCAAACCATTGTTTTTTTTATTAATTTTATATACCTAATAATAATGGAGTAAGTGACAGATAATTTAATGGAACAAATAAAAAACTGCTAGTATAGCAATGTGAAGTTTCTTGGATAACAATAATAGAAATGTAAATAGAATTTATTGTAAAATAAACAAAACATGAGTGGAAAAAGAAGTGGAAACATATTTGAATAGCAGCGTGGTGAACTAAAAAATAAAAAAAATGAAGTCTCAAACAAAATCTAAGAAATCCATAAAGCAATAGATGCTTTAAATGTTTAAGAGACTATTCAAAATAGTAAGTCACCATTAGATCGCCTCTATCTGGGGTTTTGGTTGCGCAATTGTTTGGTTTCCATGTGGACCAACTAACTGAAAAAAATTTGATATACTAGTAATAAAAAATCCTTTCAAAAATAAAAAAAAATGTCTTTCTTTTTAACAAAGTTGAAGATATTGAGCATTATTCAAATTTTAAAAAATTCCTTGAAGATGAGGATTTAAAGGATAAAGAACATAGAAACAACTAAAGCTATTCTCAAACATATGAAGAATGCCATGGAAATGAAAAGTTCTAGTGAATAGTTGTTTTTCGAATTTTTTATAAATGTAAAAAATTTTCATTTCATGCCTATTTCGGTGGTTTTTAATCAATGAAATATCAAATATCGCTCCCAGCCACATAAAAATATCCAGCTTTTCCAGGAAAAGTAGCTGAAAACGCGGAGACAACTAAGCTGACAAAATATTGCAACCTTTCAGCGGACTATGAGATTATACCAATCAGAGTTGAAACTTTTGGTTCTTGAGGTCCAAACAAACTGAAATTGATAAGAGAGATCGGAAAAAAAATAGCTCAAGAAACAGGAGAACCGCTGGTCAACCTCCATCCTACTTCAAGCGATAAGTATGGCCATTCAGAGAGGGAATGCTTGTAGTGTGCTAGGTACTTTTCAAGTCCAAGAAAACTAGAAGAAATCTTTTATTTTTGATTATTACAAGCAATTTTTTTTTATTTTTTAAATTTGACGGTTTAATAAATATTGTAAATTCTATATAGTTGTGTTCACTTTTCAAAGCTATTTAGATTAACTATTTCGTAACTAAGTGTATTAAAAATTCCAGAGTTTCTCATTTTATGACAGAATTAAACATTCAATATTTCAAAAAAAAAATAAATAATGACGGTATAAACAAATTAAGTTTGGCGTCATGACAACTAGATAACTCTATAAAACGCTTTTTTTCATCTGTTGCAATTATAATAAGAAAAAAATTAATAGGAAGAAAATAATAGAGTCATCAAACGAAAAAAGTCAAAAAAAGTGGATTAATTGATTGAACAATCTATATTTCAAAATTAGATTTGAAAAATGAATTTATTAGTGTTAAATAATAAAAATGTAAAATCGTGAAAACGTTATTACAAAAAAATTGAACTCAAATTATGTAATACCATACGAAAAAAATAATCTTTTTGTCTTTGTTCGTTTGAAAAAGCGATCATTATAAGATCAGATTCTTTTTCTGCTATTTTGGGAAGCTTAATCCAGTATTGCTCTTTTGAAATAGTGGTTAGGAAAGCTACCTAAATATTTTCCTATAATCGAATTGAGTGCTTTCTATCTAATAGATGGGTTTCCCATTGTCTCACTTATATGACTGTCATTACAGCTAACTTTTCCTTTATACATAATATTCTTTATCCTTTCGATGAAATTGATTGATGTTTTTCAGTGTTTTTTATAATACGGCCAGTCAGACAGCATCCAGCTTGAAATTATTGAGATTTAAAATCTGCCTTTCAAATAGTGTGAAACTTGTTAAATCCTTCAATGTTTTCTAATAAAAAAGTAAATTATTCCATTTCGAAACGTTCAGACATTATTTGAGCAAATTCTTTTTGAATGAAAAAGATATCTCATGGTTTTTTTGTTCATAGAGGTTTTTTCCTTGTTATTATTTTTGCACGGTTGAGAGTATATCATAATTTCATTTGATTATATTCATTGTTTTTTTTATTTTAAATGCATTCAATATTCAATAAAACACAGAATCATGCTGATGGCAAAACAAATGCGACAGGAATGATTGACTGTTAATACATATGGACTTCTTCCTTCTTCAGATGGAAGGTAGGAAACGTGAGCTTCTTACATCAGTTGTGTTAAAAACTGTTCAAAATACAGGTTTAAAATCTTAATAAAAATATCTTGGAAAATTGCTTGTTTTTCATTTTTATACAACTAGGAGAAGTATTGTTTTTTTTTAATATTAATGTTGATCGGTGAAAAAATTTTGGAGAAACAAATATTTTTCAAACAATTTATCTAAAGCATTTCAAGCAAAAAAAAAATTATTAAAAATTCCAATTAAAAACTATGGAACACTTAAGCAATTTGCATGGAATCTGTGCAAAATTCACAGTCATAATCGTCAAGCTTTCCATTTTTAATTATACTCTGAATAAAATTCATGCATTCATTTATTTTTCCCGAATAAAACGTTACCGCACTAGTTTTAACTATCTTCAAAATTTTTGAACCTGATTTATAATTAGTGTGTTTACCTTTAGTTCTATTGTTTGAAAAAAAATTTTTTGAGAACATTTTTGTGATTTTTTTTAGTTGCATAAAAGCTTAGAAGATTAAAATAAGAATTAAACTCATTTTTCAATGCATACTTACATAGGTTTATGATTTTGTATAAGTGTTTTTTAGTTCTTATTATGATTTTTCAAAAAGATTGTCAAGATTTTTGAAAAATTTTTCCAAAATTTAATTATCCTCAAATAATTAATTAGTTTCCACTATGGAAAGAAATAGGAGATGAAACACTTATTATTTTGTTTTAATAAAATACTAAATATTATTCGGTAGAGATGCGACCGTGAAAGGATAAAATAAAACAAAATTTTGGCTTCGATTCTTCTTACTATATCTTTTGAAAGGAGAAAAAGTAATTTTTTGTTTTTTCCAAACTTAGTGAAATACTAAAATAAACACGAAAGTTGTAAAAAAGCTTGAGTTTTAAAGAAGTTAAGAAAGCTTTGTGAGGTGTCACGACTAAATTTTTCAAAAAAAATTTTAAAGAAAATTTATATCTTAAACAAGTTTTACTATTAAAAACTTCAAGTATAATTACCGTTCAAAGTATAAGTTTTCAAATCAGAAAAGTTAATTTCCCATAACTAAAACTTTATTACACTAATGTTTTTTCCATGTGTGTACTCAAAGGTTTAGTTTATAAAATGTTCATCAAATGTTACAATGTTCAATAAAAATTAAAAAACTGAAACATATAAAATGAAGCACTTCAATTCATATTAAATAATATTTAAACCTAAATAACCCAGACCAAATCAAATACTGCATCCATACTAATCATAAACACTCAAAGTAAGAAGAAACTCGGGAGTTATTAGTAGAGGTGATGCTAAGACTGATACGTAGAATCAAAAAACCTATTGCTCGAAATACGATGTATCTCAAGTTTTAGTAGGCCATGGTGTTGTTGGTAATAGACAGATTAATACAGCCGTCAATAAAACCTTTTGTATATCAGAGAGTAAACATGCGTATTTTGAAGAGTATTTATTTTTAAAAATTTAATTAATTAATTAATGTTTCAATATTTACATTTTAAAAATTATTTTAAATAAAAATGAAATAGATTTTTTGAATATAATTTTCACATTTAAATTCTGGAAATAATCACAGAGGCAATGCAGAAACTATCATCAAGAGATGCATTCCAGGAAGTTTTTAGTTAATGAAGTATTCGTTATAATGGAAAAACAATGAAGAATTAAGTTCAAATTACTTTGGAACTTTTAATAAATATTTAATTTGAAATTTGAAAGATTTTTATTATTTTAAAGGATTTTTAAATTTATATTATAACGGTATGTTTTAAAAGGCTTAACTAAGAAAAGAAAATTCTTTACAAACAATTCATCTATACGCTCTAACTTCTTGCTTAAAAGCACAGTTGCGAAAGAAATTAATGGTGTTTCTAAAGGCATTTGTGTATTGAAATGTAGAGTATTAGCTAAATTCATCAGCAAAATTATGAATTTGAAGTTTTTTTAAGTTGAGGGATATTTGTAGTTTTTTGTTTTTAAATCTGCTTTTCAATTTTCATTTATAAGTTCTTCAGTTAGTTTTTTTTAGTAGGTATAATTTTTATTGAGTTAAATACTTGCGTTTCAAACGATAAAATGGAAGGGAGCCATAAAAGTAGATTAACAGTCTTGAAAGAAAGATTCCAACATTACAATCACTTGATCAACAGAGGAAATAAAACAGTCACAACGATTGAACATCACGTTAAAGTTCCTCCATTACACACGGACCTCAAAACATTGAACCAATCTCGATCCAATTCATCAGCCAATCAAAACGATCAAGTTGCACCACAAACACATCAAATAATTACATTAAACCAGCCTTTATTACCACCTAGTTCACCTCCACACCCATCACAACCACCTCCTAATCCACCAATTCATCTCACATTCCAAAAATTACAAACTCAACAATTGGATTCACGTTTTCCAAACTTTTCATCACCTAGAAGCATTCAACAATCACCAAACTTGTCATTGGCAGCTTTCGATAATAAAAATAGTGATTATTCTAAAAATACCAACAAACAAAATATTTTTTCTCCAAAAAGTTATATTTGCAATGAAGATTTTGAAACTAATACTTTTGACTTTAATAATAATAAAAAGCAGAACAACATCAACGATGGGGCACCCTATATGGCCAGTTACAATGTTCCTAACAACACTATCAGAGCGTCTTCAGCACAAAGTTGATATTCATTTCCAATACTCCCATTGATTTTCATTCAAAAGTTTTTGTTAATTTGAATCATATTTATGATTTTTTTGTTTTAATGATAAAATAAAAATGTTTGAAAATTGTTGAATGAGAACTTTTTTGGAATGTATGTTAAGATAGTAAATTATCGTAGAATGAATGATGATGAGATGATAGATAATGTTTGAGAGAGAAGTTTGGCCATTTGCTCAAATAACTTCAACGTTGATTGATCAATCACTGTGGAGTTTCAAATTGTTTTATATTCTATATTCAAAAAAAGATTTAAATATTAAAAATTATGAAAAAGTTAATTTATCATACATACAGAAGTCATTTCGAGTGGCCAAATGAATTTTTCGAGAGCCAGAAGTTCCATGGATGGAGCGTTATCTGGCAACCAAGGTACCACCAACCAACCATCACATACTCCTATGCAGCCAACCAGACACCCTCCTGATTACCATTTTACCGACACATCATGGAGAAACGAGACGCGTTTCCCAGACAAACCTCCTTTCAATAAAGCTACGGTTCAACTAAATCGTGAAATTGATAGAACAGACCAACAAAATGATTTCAATGAACTGCCCAACACTAAAATGAACAAAAGGAAGAAAGAGAGTAGACTAATGAAGCTGTTTTCACAACGCAAAAATTCGCACGAAGGGGCTCTAGATAAGCTTTGCCGATCCAGCAAAAAAGCTTCTTCCGTAAGTACCAAAGTTTTTATATGTTTACATTAATAAAATCAGTCCATTCCTTTTATAGTCTGTTTTCAAGTTTGTTTTTAGAATATATAATAAACAAATAAGTTAAATTGAATGGAAAAATAAATCCTTAAAAGTATTCATGAACATCAGTTTCGAATTTTTTATAAATTTTCTTTCATCAATTTTTAACACAAATACCACCATCATCACATTTATTCTTTTAAGAACTTCCAAGCCTCTTCAAAAGCCGTTAAATCTTCAAGTTATTTTACAAAACTCAAATGACCCTACAACTCTGAAGCAAGTCTAGCCATAAATAACTATGTAACAAAGGAGATGTTTTTCAAATAATGAATAGCTTACTCACAAACTAAACAACTTTGAAAAACCAAACTATAAAACATATATATAGAAATTTTTATTCACTCGTCTGCTTCGTGGGTAATCCATCTTATTATATTTTTACTAATAAATTTATTTTATTTACAGTTATTTAATTTATTTTTTATATTTTTGTTAAAATTATTTTTTTTTAATTAAATCTTTCTTTATATTGCTGATTAATCATTTTTTGGTGAATTCATAAAAGTTTTTCGTTTTAATGGCTTGGTTACTAATAAAAGTTTTTTTAGAGACATCTTAGGTATATTTTTATTTTTTTAATGAGGAAATTCAAGATACATATATAATTCCATCAAAACTGACATTTTCAATAAGACTTATCAATTATAATAAAGTTGTGCTTATCGAAAATTTTAATTTTTGAGAAAATAATAAATGTATCTAAAATTTCCTTTTTATAAAAAATAAAAATCAAAAAAAAAATTGATAGATTGTTTGAAGTTATTATTGAACAAACTGAGAAAGGCTAAGATGCCAATAGAAATTTTGAAGAAGTTTATGAAATAACAAACAATAAACAACGAAATTTTACAAAATCTATGATTTCTAAGAATTTTTTTTTGTTTTAAAAATTAAATATGGGAAAATAAAATTTTTAAATAAAGCATAAATAAAAAAAGTGAATATTCTCTGAGTCAAAATTTTCTGGAAAAAGTTTTAAAAATTTCGTTTAAAAAAAATTGAAGTTTTGCTTCTTAGCGACAAATTAATAAATTCAACAAGTTTCATTGTAAGTAATTGATACATTTTTTTGATTTTCTTCAAATACTGAGTTAATTTAATTCAAAAAACCTTCGATAAAATTCAAGCCGGATTATTTGAGGCAATGCTTATAATATAAATTTCAACTATTTATTAGTTTACCAAATAATCTCTTATAGTTTTTCAACATAGATATGTTAACAGTAATTTGACTTATATATTTACTTTTCCATATAAACTCTGATAATTTGAATTGTATTGTTGTAAACGTGTAAGCCTTCAAGGTTGTTTGATTTGAGGATTTATGTCTGTGATAATTCAATAAACAATGAAAAATAAAAAAAAATAATATAATGATATTTCAATTGCTTTTATGTTTGCATGAAAAGTATATATTAGCATATAAAAATGTGATGAAGCAAGGGTATTTTTGTTGTTCAACCATTTATAAAGGCAGTTATCACTGAGTTGTGTATGTTTACTTTTTTTGCAATATGTATAAATTGTTTAATAATTTATTTCGGTTTGAATATTTTCATTTGATATTTCAAATACCTCTCCATGATGTTGATGATGATGACGATAAAGATAATGTTGGTGATGATGATGATGATGGTGGTGGTGGTGGTATTGGTGGTGAGAACGATGATAATGCTGAAGATGATGACGATGATGATGGTGATGATGATGATGATGATGCTGATGGTGATAATGATTATGATGATAAAAATGCAAAAAATTTTACCAGGATAAGCAGGTGTATAGTGAAGTAATGAGTTTGCCTTCACCTTCGTCACTTTCCCCTCTCTTCTCATCATCCAACCAGCGCAGACAACCATCCATTATGCCTGTAGTAGAATCAGTTAACAAAAGTAACGAAGGATCGTTAGGTGGGCAAAAGTTGTTTAAGAATGTTGGGAATTTCTTTCATAATTGATTTGAATTAAAGAATGGCGGAAAACGAAATTTGCTGATCGTGCAAAGGCAGAGATTAACTGAAAAGTTTTTCTGTTTTATCAGTTTTAGTATTTCCAATTTTTTAGGGCATTATTCAATGTGGAGTTCAATTTGAAAGTAGACTAATTCTCAAGTTTCTGAAGATTTTTGCTTTAATAATGAGTTCTACATAACAACTAAGCTTTGTTTCTGAGAGGCCGAAATTTAATTAGAGCTTTTGCATGCGATAAAAATAGTTTTCAACTAAAAAATACAACTTTTTTTACACTTCAAGGTTTTGTGTTTTTGACGTTCAGAGACGAAACAAAAAGATCAGCTCTACCAAATGAAGTGACTTCAACCAGCACTGTATGGGCCCTTTTCGTCAGAGCCTTTCCAGACCATTTGAACATGCAATGGTTCGATTCTAATTCTCCCAACATCTACATACTCAACCCCAGCACGAAACTATACTCTCCACTCAAGAGTTTGAGGTTGGTTCTTTGTTGAAGTTTACTTATATATTGTTGTTGTTGCTATACTTGTGATTTGGTTTACGATGTAGTAATGCTTTGTTTTTAATGTTAATTTTTTTCGACCGTGTAGAGAGATAAAAGATAGGAGTGCTCTGAAGGTTTTCGAACTCAAAGAAGCCTTTCAAGGTAAAGTTGATAGAATTTAATACTTCTTAAATACACGCAACAATCTTTTTTTGAAAAAATTTATCATCATTCATAATTTTCAAAAAACTTTTCGATGATACTTGACTAATATAAAATTTAATCGTATGCTTATTGCGAATTCACAAATCAAGTCTCAGTTTTTACTAATAAAACAGAATAAAACAGCTTTTATCTTAGCTACAAAAACAAACCTTTATTTTTTTACATTCCTCCGTATCATACCTCTGAACGTAATTATCATCTTGTTCAAACTATAATGGTTCACATGGAAACTTTTTGTTATAAGAAAATATCACCTGAACATTAGTTACATCAAAACCTAAAGTTGAGCAGTTTTCTACAATATTTTTCAACATTTTATTTTCAAACAAAAATAAAAAAAGAATTTGTTCTTCAGTTTTTTTAAAAATTAAATATATAAATAAAGAATACCGTGTTTTTTATTTACCCTTCATTTTCTATATATTCATCTTAAGAATATTTCAAATGTTAAAAAAAATTAGTGAAATGGTTGTTTATAGCATTTAAAAGAAACAAAGTATTACATTATTGCTTCAAGTGTTTCAAAGTACTAATAAAGATAATAGCCGGATGCATCAAAACCATCCTTTGAACTCAACTTTTAGTATAAATGTATTTTATAACAGTTGATATTACTATTTAAATACTATTAAAACTTCATTTTTTAAAAATTTGTATTTCAAAATTTTTAAAGATTTAGATCCTAAAGCTCAACTGAAATCTTCACCTTACCAACGCCATCTTTCGAATAGAAATGAAATCGTTAGATCGGCACCCCCTATTCACAAGTGAGTTTTATTTGCTGAGAAGATAAGTTCAAACTTGAATTTTTTTATTTTTGGTTGGTATGAATTGTATATAAGTGAAATGCAGTCTACATGTTCTGACAATAAAAGAAGAATATGCTGAAAATTTACACTTTTATTGTCGTAATATTTAAATGTTATTGATTTGATTGTTTTTTGAAAAAAACCAAACTTTAGACTCAAAATTCACTTTAGTATCCAAGATACATTTCTTTATTCTGTGAAAACCACGTTGAGAATATATGTCAATAAACATTTTTCTATGAGATACATGGTATATAACACATGATTAAGAAAGCAACAATAAAATTCCACCAGACCAGCCACTGTTCCAATCAGAACAAGCAGGCGCTCAATCACAAAACTCCGAACAGACCAAACACACCAGCCTTCCCCCCTCTCTCAAAACTTTCGACAGTTTTCCCCTTTTCTCACTACCAAACAGGGCAGCCAACAAAGCAGTCTTTCAGCTTATTCTGATCTTTCTCAAGTGACTATCGTTAAAGGTATTTAGAATTTGAAAGTTTATTTGTTTTTAGTTGTTTAATAGGGCTTAAAAAATAATATTAGAAAATTGAATAAATGGTAAAATAGACTATTTGATTCAAACCTGTTGAACTCTTATAATTGTTTATGATGGATAATCTAAATTTTTTGGATGATTATAAGTTACATACAAAAAAGCTTTTATATGAAATATATTGAAGTTGAATCATTAACATACGTTTTAAAGGTTTATTACTCATCACTTTTGCAGAGCCCAATTTTTCTCACTCTCCATCCATGAGACAAACGCCAAAGAAACAAGACCTAAGATCTACATTGAAGTTTTTGAAACATCAAGCTCTGATTCTGAAACAAGACTTAATTGAGATGAAGCAAGTTCACAAAGAAAATCTGTCTTGCATTAAGAAAACACTCAACATAGCATGTAGTACATGTGAAGTTAGTTTTTAAAGAATTAAATTCTTTTTATTAACCGATCATTATATCACTATTTCATTCAGTACGATTTCACTTAGAAATTTTTTAAATCACACCTTTTTGAAAAACCACTGAGATAATGAAGATGTTATAATAGAATCAGAATACCATCTTTATGTTTATTTTTAAATCCAAACTTACCTACTCTTGTTTTTTCCTCGACTACAGGAAATGATTGATACTCTGCGCAAACAGCCTAGCCATGTGGCCAAAAAAAATATTAAAAAGCAAAAGCTGAAATACTACAGTGAAACCGTCATAGCTGAAAACAAACTAAGGTTAGAGAATTTTGAGAAGTTAATGTACAGTAAAAAAAATCATTTGATTTAATAAAGACTAGATATTTTTCAAACAGTTGCCTTGGAACACGATAAAATTTGATGATGTTTTACAGAGATTTGGAGGATTCGGTTAACAAAATGAAAAACGACGTGATAAAAAATAGAAACTTACTCGAAGTCAAAGAAGTGGAACAGCTGAATCAAAGCTTGAGTCATGTGGCAAAGTTTTTGAGCCATCTTAAAGGTATAAGAATATCAAGTGGTTTTTAAATTAATGAGTAGCCTTGAATGAAATATAAAAATAAACAACAGCAAATCTTTATTTAAAACTTTATAAAGCTTTTTGTAAGAATGCAAAGAGTGCACGCAAATCTTTTTAAAAAGTTCATTAAATTTTCAGTTTAGTTTTCAATGAAATTTAAAAATTATATAATTTTTATTTAGGTTATTTACAAGTTAATTTTGTAGTAAAAAATTTGATTTTTGAATCAAAATTATAAGACTTGTAATATTATAGGAAATTCAACAAAAAAGCTTTATTAAAAACATGTAAAATTTTTTCTTGAACTTGAATATTGAATATTTTTTTTTTGTTTAAAAAATGTTATTAGTTATTGGAAAAAGCTAACCTTCCATTCTACTTCTAACGTGAACTTCCACCGTCTTTTCATATGACGTTGAAAAAAATTTAAGATTACTTTTTCAAATATCTTGATTTTCTTTTTTTGAAATTCGGGGTTTTTTTGTCTTAAATATAAAAGTTAAAGATAACTTTGTTTTATCATTGCTTTTGTTAGCATTTGGTTAGGACACTTGGTTTCTTAGTATAAATTAACAAAATTTGTTTTTTTTTCAATTTTCGTCGAAACAGTTAGAAGTGATTTTTTTTCATTTAAATCATTTTTTATGTTAGTTCAGTAAAAGAAAATTTTCTTCAGAACGATTAGAACTAATGAAAAATCATTTGAAACCAATGATGATGGCTGAAATTGGATCTGTAATGCAAAATGAGAGGTATAGACTTAGTAATAAGTGTATCAATTATCATAGATACTGTTATGATTTTTATATTCGATAAAGTATATTTTGGTTTCTATTATAATATAGATTATTTTCATTAGGTTTGTAAAGGGTGAGCCAAATCGTTTGGAAACATTGTTTGAAAGATGTAAAAACCTATCGTTAACTCTCTCTACCCTTAAAAAGTGAGAAAAATTTTCACAAAACCATTTATTTTTAAAACACTTAGCTGTTTTGAAATCTTAAATTAAGCTCAAATACAAATAATGATTCACTAAAATTTACCTTTACTATATTATATGTTTAGACTAGCCTTATTCCAAGAGAGAAAAACTATGAACAATAAAAAGAATGATCTCAGTCAGACAACCCAAAGTTCTTCGATGACTCAATTGGAAACTAAGAACTTTCCAAACGATTTTCAAAACATGGCTGAACCACAAAATTTTTTAACTAGTTTGTCTGTTTCGGAACCAACATTTTTACAAAGTGAAGTTTCTTGGCCAATGGCCGATTCAAAAGCATTAAATGTAGTTAGTTCGTTTTACAATACTTTGTTTTCAGCAGATTCTCAAAATTGTGTAAAAAAAAAGTCAGAACTCACAATTCCAAGTACATTAAGTATGAGAAACGTTAATTTATATTCTTCTCATGAAATTCCTCAAAATCCTATTTGTTTTTTGACGAACTCTTATCCTCATCAACAACCTGTTAATTCAACAAGTTTAACGCCTCTTTCATCGTCCACCCAATCAGCCCCCAATACTCCACTCATGATGATGGCTCTTAAGCCTCCCTTCCAAACACTTTTAAACTCATTTTCCAAAAACAATGACATATCATCGACAGATAGCGAATTTTCTGTTGATCTCTACTCGTCTTCAGAATCTTCAAGACTTTCCTCTCCTGATTCAAATAATAGAATTCCTTTTATTCTAAACCATTTTCTTAAAGAAGCGAAATCTGATTATTCTGGAAATATTGAAGAAGATTTTTTAAAAGAACAATCTTCTCTTGATTCAGTATTTACAGAAACAGATTATCAAGATTCTCAAAAATCAAAAACATTTAATCCAAGTATTTTTAAACATCCTAAACATAGAAGTAACTTAATTAATTTCAACGAGAAAAACTATGTTGATGTTACAAAAGCAATCAGGCAGATGATGAAGCAGAACAGCAAAGAAAAAAAGTCACTTCTTTCAAGAGATTATGATGATAAAGAAGCGAGAGTAAATTTAGAAAGCTTTAATCAACACAACACCCTTAAAAGAGCAGGTATACTGAACGATGATGCATATGATGATGAAAAATGTTTCTATGAATCTACCTGTCCCTATTGTTTCGAGGAAGAAAACACTGGACAGCATAAAAATAACTGTCCCTTTTTGATGCATCAAGAAATCATGAGACTTTCCAAAAATGCTAATTCTAAATCCGACCTGGAAATAGGTTTTTGTGCAAAATTGAGCAAATCTCATTTAAGAGAACAACTAAAACAGAGACAAGAGCTGCTCAGAAATAGATCAAACAGTCAAAACTATTCTTAATCAAGTTTTTGTAAATTAATTGTTTTTTTTTATTAATTTTGTAATTTCTTTCGTGTTTAAATTTGTGGTTATGTATGAATTTATACAAATCGTTTTATTTATTCACCAAAAACACTTTGAAGCTGTTCTATTTTTCATTTGTATTCAATTTCATTTTTTGACAAACATTTTTGATATGTTCAATCAAATAAATTGTTGGTTTTTTTAAAAAATGATCAAAATATTTTTAAAAAATATTAAAAAAAGCTTTGTCAAGTATTCATAATTGTTTGTAAAAACTTTTGAACAATCCCATTAAGCTTTTCAATGTTTTATCTTGAAATCACCATCCGAATCAAGCTCTCTATTGAAAATGACATGAGTGATTAATTCATCAGTGAAGTTGATATCGTTTTGATTATATGAATATTTCTCCGTGAAAAGTTCAGATAAAGATGTTCTAAAACCTTTCAAAATAATTTCAACTTTAAAAGTGGGACAATCTTTTTTTGAAAGTAGTTTTCTAATGTCCCACAAAGGGGTGCCAGGTAGTACTTTATGATAAAGTACTGTGGGCCATATAAATATGTAAAATTTTTTCTGCACGGGTCCTAATCTATCATAAGATAGCTCAAGCTGTTGTGAGAATGAGCCGTTACTTGGGACGTTTTCTGTGGATTGGTGGCTCATCAAATAACTTTCTTCATCTTTTTCTTGTAGTTTTAGATCGATATTTACTTCATTTTCTGGCCATACAATTCTGCAAAAAACCTCCATATTGCTCATGATTTCCTTTGAAAGATTGTAGATTTTAAAGTGCAAAACAAAAATCTTTTTTGATGAAGCCTGTTTCACCTCTTCAATTAGAATTTCATTTTCGAATTTTAATGAAGTTATATGAGTTTTTGAAAAAAGTCCTTGGTACAATAACGTAAAAAAAAGACCATTCAGAAACAGAAATGCATAAATTTGAGTTGAAGCTACAAATTTTGTTACTGCGTTATCAACGGTGAAGCAATCAGAGAAAAAGTGAGGCTGGGTAGAGAAAGTCAAAGCGTATGGAATATACTCCAAATCACTTTTCACTTTTTTCTCATTGCCATTCCTACTGCTATTACTGTTAGCTTTAAAAGATTCAGATAATTCTGGATTTGATTGCAAAATACTTGCCCACAAAATCGTGTAAAAAACTGTTATTGATATCCAGCAAACCAAACAAATTAACAGACTTTTGACAATATTTTTGCAAAAAAACTTTGTTTCAAAAAACTTTTTCATTTCAAAAACTCCTTTCAATGTCACTTTTTCTAAAAATATCTCATATGAAACACCAACTAAATCGAAAATAGATCATTAGAGAAACATGGCAAAGCTTTTTATTTTTGTTCTTGCTCATTTAATTCAATGTCAAGCCTTGCATAAATTAAAAGGGCAAACACGAGATACAAACAAATAATTGTAGTTTAATGATTTTGTGCGTTTGATTTAGATTGAAAAGTATATTTGAAATAAAATAATTCCTACTTATAAATTTACTCCTCTAATCTAAATCTTTTAAAAACTAATTTTTTGTCTTTCTAAATCTACGAAAAAATAACAATTAATTTATAATTCAATTTTTATTAACTAAGCTATTCGATATGCATAAATTATCATCAGGTAGCATTTGAAGTATCACAATTTTTGCGTATTTCTTCTATAACTTTCATATTTCTTTGATTACAAACAAATGTTGCTTCTAAATTCTAAATCAAACTTTCATTGAACCATTTGTTCACACAAATCGAAATATTTCTATAACTGATCTATGAGACAAGTATAAATGCTTTAGAGAACAGATAGGACCATCGAAAACTGCTTCGACAATCACATCTAACATATATCGATAAGACTGGCTTGTTAGCCACTTGAACTTAGAGCTTTTATACATTAAAGCAACATTGCTTCGTTTCAACATTGTTTAAGGATTATGGCAATTTATTCATATCAATATAGCTTATATCCTTCTTTTAAAACTTTTTCTATAAATTTTAGTAATTATCTAAATGTTTTTAATTTACGAAATATTAATAATGGTATTAATAAACTGAAAATTAATGATCATTCCCTACTCAAAAGCTCGTTATATTGATAAGGAAAGATAAAGACGATAATTAGAGTATAAATAAATTCAATACAAGACCCAGAACTCAGATTCACACTAACACATTAGACAAATTTTCTTTATAAAACCTTTCTTGTCTAGTAAAATTTTTTAAATTGCATTCTATAATAAACCTATAGTTTTTGACAACGTATTCTAAGGCTCTAATAACGACTACGTAGTTAGTAAAGGCATATCAATATACAACCTAGAAGATAACTACATCCAAGATACAAACTATTACTTAAAAGATACCCCAACACAATGTCTGCTACGGTAATCAGCTCAGCTCCACCCCCATACTCGGCTCCTTCCCCAGGATTCAACACTGGACAACCCCAAGTACATTACGTCACCAACCCTCCACCCACCACCATCATTATTTCTGACTACAACTGCACCCACTGCAGGGTTGTTTATAAAGATATTAATTTGATATTAATTGATAATGTTATCAGTTGTTTTCATTATGTTTGTTAAATAAAAACATTTAAAATTTTAATATTATTTTTTCAAATTTTGTTTTACTAATAGTTTTATTTTTATCTTTCAATCTTTTTATAAGTATAAGTTGAAACGCTACGTTCACAAATGTGTCATACATGTATAGAAGTATATATGCAGTTTTAGTTATCAGTTTACTCACTATAATTATGAAGTAAAAAGTACCTTCAATTTGATGAAAACCTCCACGAAATATTTATTAATGATATATTTTATTGAGCTGAAACATAGAAGTGGTTTTTTTTAGTTTACTAAAAGTTATACTGAGGTAGTTTTAGAAAGTTACGGATAGGATGGTATATCAAAGTTACGTCTAGCGAGCAAAAGCTTTTTTAGTTGGTTAGGAATAAATGAGTTTTAAAATTATTTTACAGAAATGAAAAATTCAATTCTGAATATGAATCATTGTGAAAAAATATATATTAATTGATTTTAGACAGAGTTGGATTTTTAAGATAGGTAAGTTGGTCTTTCAATACATTCAAAGAAATTAATCTTCTTAATATGGCAAGTAGCCGGGGCTTTACCAGTTACATTAGCCTGGAATTTACTTATAGTCATAATATAAAAATAGTTCAGAGTATTTCATATAGGTTTTTCAATTAAATCATGGTTTTGTGCCATACCTTAAGAGAATTCCCACAAGATTTTGTTTATTAGTTTGTCAAATAATATTATACGATAATACAAAATTGACGCCTTTTTTGAAGTTGTAGGTAAAACCTGACACAAATAAAGATGTCAATGAATACAAAAGAACTAGTTATAAAAACGACTCAAGAATCCAAATAACTTGAAAATATACACAGACTCCTTTTAAAAGAAATAAAAATATACAAAATAATGAATATTAATTAAACGTTACGCAAAGGTTAAATTAAACAGATTTTAAATATGCAAAAAAAATTTAAAAGAGAAGAATTTAAACGAGCACAAAAGTTAAATAAAAATAGGTGCCAAAAAGTACTTTCCTCAATATGATATAACTAAATTCAACAGTGCATAAACCAGTTTTATCATTTATATCATATTTTTTATAGACTAAAACCTCATTCAATCCACAAAACAACACAAGTTGATCAACACTTAATCTAAAAAATACAAAACCTACATTACACCTTTCACCAAACAGAGGGGAAACATCGTTGAAACGTTCACTCTTCCTGGCATTTGCTGTGCCATATGGTTCTTTCCTTTAGGTCTATTGTGCTGCCTCATATGGAAACGGAGATTCTGTAACCACTGTGGAGCTCATTTTTAAAACCGTTGGGAGCTGTAAATTAGGCAAACGTTTAAGTTTTGGGGTATCTTCTTCATTAACTTACATTTAAAGCAGTTTTTTTTGAAATATTTTTTAAAAATTACATTTCAAAAACAAAATTTTGTGCTTCTTTTTTGAAACTAAGCTTTTTGTGATAATGGCGGAAACATTGACTGGTCTAGTATTTATGTAATTTAACTAAAGCATCCAATCATTTAAACGCATTCATTGATGGTAATACCTAATCTTCACTTGAGATGATCAGAATTTAAGTTAATCTATATTAATAGTCAAGTTTTTTACACAATTTACAATTTCCATTATTGGTGAAATAATCTCAAAAATTAAATATCATTATAATCAATAACTATTTATGCTTCTTTATCGATTGGTAACCTAATTAGAAACTAAACCCAATGACGAACTCAAAAGTTTTGATAAGCGTTGTTTAATAATAAAACTGAAATGTTCCACTTTGTGATCCTATTTTTCAAGGCTTCAATTCACAACATTTCATTTGAAATATTGACGTTTTCGCTCAAAATTATAAACATTCTTTATGGTTTAGTTCGAGATAATAATAAGTAAAAACGTGAAAATAAGTATGACTTTCCTATTAATTTTAATTGAGTGTCATTGCAAAGCTTCGAAAAAGTTTGGACAAGAATAGTTTTTGCAAATTTTTATTTTGTCAATAATGTACTTTTTTTACAAAATGAGTAATCTAAAAAACAGTTAGGTGAAATCTTTTGAATCATTATTTTGCCTAGCTTTTATATCAGAAGTTCTATAAATATCAGCAAATTCCCCTACCGAACTATTAATAGCATTAATAAGGTAAATATGAAACTCTTGGGAAAATCTTGGGGGGGAGACGGTATTGTAAGGATTAGTTTTAGCTTCAGTGTTTCAGCTTTATGGAGTAGCATTCTTAACCGTTAAGCTGGACCACCAAAGATAAAACAGATCTAGAAATTTCTTTGGAAGTTCCATTAACATATAGAATATTGGACCCCCAACAGATGAAAAGGACCTAAAGAACCAAATAGTGTATTTATATTAGTATAAAAAATAATTTTAAAATACTAGAATGTATGTTTTTTTTTACGAAAAGCTTCGAAAAGTATTGTTTTATAAATACTTTGTGTTGTTTTTGATGCAATATTATCAGGTTGTTCTACTCCTTTCAATGTAGAGTCAAATTAAAATGTAGTGAAGTAAAATCTAATTATAGTTAGTGAGAGCAGCTATGTTAAGATGATGTCTTATTCACTAAAAACTTTTTCTTCACATATTCTTTAAAGGGTATTTTCTTGAAAAAAATAAATAAATTTTCATATTATTCTTTCTAAAAGACAGACTTTTATATAAAAGTTATTTTGAAAACAGCGTCAAATGTATTAAACTCGCAAAGCAGTGCAAAATTTTATACTAAAACTTCTAAATGACTCAGTTTTTATTTCATTTCAAACGATTAAAAAATTTATCTTTAACATTTCTTCATAAACTCTATATCAAAACATAATCCTACTATATTTGAGCGTTTCACACTTTTCAAAACACAACTTTATATAAAAAATTATTTTTAATTCTTGTTTTAATCTCTTTTATACCTTTCGTCCAAACAGAGGCATTGTCGCGAAGCCTTTATGCTTGTTATTAGTGTTCAATTTTTCTTTTCATAAGAGTATTCAATACACTTTTGCCATTATATATTTGATTTACACAGCAGATTCATTGGAATTTAGATAACTTTAATTTATTTTCTAGCTGTTCATTTTGAACGTTATTCATTTTTTTTTGTGATTTCAATTCATTATTGTTAATAGTATTTTTAATAAGATAATAATATGTTTTTAGTGTGTTTCATTAAATTTGAAATTTAATAATTTTTAAAAGTATTTTTCAAGTTATTATTAGTATTACTAACATTTTTATAGTGCATAATTTACAAACAAATTTGCCTCAAAGGCGCTTAAATGATTGTGAGAAACTATGAATGCAGTTTATCCTGATATAGGTGAAGATATTATCTTTAATCTAGTTTATATATTATATTAATTTAATTAAATCTTTTTTTGTTTCTGAATCTGAACCTCTATTTAAAGCTTTATTTAAATATTAACATGAAAAAATTAAATAATTCATTACAATATGATTAAAAAAAACAACTAACCAACTAATTACTGAATTTCAGATTAATTTATTCATAAAATACAGAAGTCTAAAATAAATAACTTCATCAAAAACCCCAGACATATAAAAAAAACGAAAACTCAATATGCGGAACAATTAAGACTCTTCTTTTGCTAGGCCAATGACCTCAAAACATTCGAGTGAATAACAAAGGTAGTTTCCCTAAAGTCACTGAAGTTTTATCCTTTTACTCATACATGTTGTATTTGTAATATTACACATGAATGGATCAGTAGATTAAGTGTATTTGAATATAATAGTTTTTTATTTCATAATGTTAAAAATAATGTTGAAGTTGAATGGTTTATTCACATTCCAACTATTTAAGTTAACTGTTTTTTCAATATTATATTCTCTTAAGTTTAATCTTTTTGTAGAATTATATATTTTTAAATTATATACATATTGAAATTAAATATTCTATTTTATTAAAAATTGCAAACTATATGATGTTTTTACTTCTACTTATCATTTAGTCGTTTTAAACCAGCTGAGTTAAAATCGAAGCTCAAATGATAATGGAAGTTCAAAGACACCGATTCTTGGAAAACTCTTGTCCCCAATCAACTGAACAAACGCATCGTTAACGCCTATTATATAGGGCTTTATGGGACTTCATTGTGTTTCGTGGAATATTAGAACTGCGGATAATATTTTATGAATTATAACATATCAAAAAAAAAAAAAGAAATTTTATGATTTTTTATGCAAAGTAATTTTTTTTTTTTACTTTTCAACAAAATGATATTTCAAAAAAAATTAGATAAAATGACTGACAATTAGAATCAACTTAAACACATATCTCGTCGACAGAAACACTCTTTCAATTTCAGCCTTGATAATTACTAAATGTTTCCCAGAGCTTTTGGTTCAAAACCGGCATTTTGCTTGTTGTAAAATCTCTTATCAAATAAAGCGATTCGCAATAAAATTATCAATACTTTTTACAATTGAAATTCATAGCTTTCGTTTGTTTATAACTTGCTTTTATTTTTGCTTATTTTGCGCTAATTACTTGAGATATGTTTTATGAACTTTTACATTTGGTGATGAATGAAATTTTTTATTTATTAGGGTTTACGAAGAGACAAAAATAGAGATAAAATTGGGTGTTCAAATATTTTCAAAGATCTTCGTTCGCCGGTGTACGGTTTCCCTCCAGCTTCCATAGGTCCCTGTCTTGCGCCAGTTCAACTGTTTGATCTATGTTTAGTTTGTGGGCTTTTAGATCGTGTTTGATCGTTGTGAGAAGGCTGGTGCTAGGTCTTCCACGCTTTGCGTTTTTTTTCTTGAGGCAATTGATGGTGGATTGTTTAGCTGGAACCAGATCATCCATGCGCAGAATATGGCCTAACATTTGCCAGCGTCGCCTTGTCAAGATTTGAGAGGCTGGTTTAATCAGGGCATTCACGGTTTCTATTTTCATGCGGTTTGGCTAGAAAACCCCACATACATACCGCACCATTTTTCGGTTGAAACTGTCCACCGATCTAACCATCCCCTTGTCCATTGCCCACGTGCTACAACCAAATAGCATGATGCTTTGAACGTAAGATTTGTAGATTCTTAACTTTTTGTTTCTTGTTATGCTCGAGTTCCATATTTTTTTTAACTTGAGCATTGCCGTTGTTGTTAGCTGCTTTCGCCTTTTCCACTCTTGCTTTGTATCGAGTAGCATGCCCAGTTTTTTAGCATTTTTCTACTCGTTGTCTGATCCTATTTTGAGAGTGTCCGTTTTCGTGCGATTCATTTTTAGGTTCCACTTTTCCAATATTTTTTCCACTATATTTAGGTTGACGCCATCTTTGCTAATGAAATCAACATCATCAGCAGGGGCAATGTCTTGGGCATGGACATTATTTCTGACTTCTCTCAACCCTGCTTCTAGGTAGGTGGTGAAAATTATTGGACTGAGACCATCTCCTTGAGGAATGCCAATATTGATGTCAAAAGTGGGTCCTACTTCTTTGGTTCTCACTCTCAGACTGGTGTCATTGAGTAGAAAATGTATCAACTTCATATCTTCCTCAGAGCAGATTGTATTCAATATCTCCATCATTTTTACTCTGTTGACCGAGTCAAAGGCTGACGATAAGTCTATACCATGGATTGTGATTTTGTTATTGGTGCTTAATGTGTTTGCTATTTTTAGTTTGAGTGTCCATACAATGTCTTCTATGGATCTACCTTTCCTAGAGGCAGCTTGGCTGGGTGATAGGTAGTATTCTATTGTTGGTCTTAGTCTATTTAGAGTGATGAGTGATATTATTTTTCTAATGGTGGAGAGTAGCATTATTGGTCTGGTGTTTTCTACTTTTTTGGTTTTATTGTGTTTTGGTATAGGGAGTAGGATGCCAAGGCCAAGTTGGTGAGGTTTTTTGTTGTTGATTGTGGTGTTTATTATATGAGTAAGTTTGTCAATGGTTATGCTACTCAATATTTTCATCATTTCTGCTACAATATTGTCATAGCCTGGTGATCTAATGTTTTTGAGTGATTTTATAGCAAAGTTGACTTCACTATTGGTTATTTTGACATTGATATGTGTTTGGTTTTCTTGTTTTTGTTGTGTTGCTGTTGTGAACTTGTTGAATTTTTTTTATAGTAAGGAGTTGAAAGTTGGTATAGGAAGGTGGTGGAGTTTTATGTTTGATGTTTAGTTGTTTTATTGCTTTATGCATTCTTTGATTGTAGTTTAAATTTTCTATTTCTTTCAACTGTTCTTCTGTTATTGAAAATTTTTTAGCTAAGCATTTTTTGTTAATTTGTTTTTGTATGTGTTTTCCTTTGTTTAAATTTATTTTTGTAGTTTGATTTATTTTAAAATTTTTCTGATTTTATTGATTTTGTTCTTAAGTTTGTTTATTTCTGGGTCTTTTATTTTAGTTTGTTGGTTGCTTTGCTTTTTGAAACATTTCAGGGCAGATTTATATATTATTTTTTGAAAATCTTCAATATTTGTGAAATTGGTTGATATCATATTTGAGAAGTTTTTGATATTTGTCTGTTGATAAGTGAGTTTTGTATTTTGTTGTTTAGGTTTTTTCCAAAGTTGGTGGGGTTCTGGTATTTGCAGTATCACTTTGACAAGCCTGTGATCTGTTGATAGTTTTATACCAGAGTAGCTTCTGGAGTTTTTGATGTAGCTGATGATTTTTTGTTGAGTGATGATGTAGTCTATTGTGTTAAAAACCATTTTGTTATTCAGTTTTCCTTGCCATGTGGTTAGGTGTCTGGCAGGATGTTTGAAGAGTGTGTTGGTGGCAGTTAAATTGTTGATTGCCAAAAATTCATTTAACAAGCTGCCATTTTTATTTTCACACCCTCTTGAAAAGTTGCCTTTGTGTGTAGACTTGATTGAGCTTCTGTCTATTTTTGCATTGAAGTCTCCTTGTAATATAAGTACTTGATTTGATTTTGTTTTTATATTTGCCTAGAGTACTTCAAGAAATTCTTCATAGATTTCTTGTTTTTTATTTGAGAAGATTTGTGTTGGTCCATAACAGTTCACTATTTTGAAATGTGCACCTTTGAGATTGCCTTCTAGTATTGCAACTCTGTCCGAAATGTTGCGCGTGGTGAGGGTCGTAGTGGTGTGTGCTGGAAAAGAGTAAGTGTAGAGTGCTGTTTTTTTGTTGTATTGTTTCCTCGTTTTTTATTTTTGTTTCTTGGAGGCAAAGTACGTCCAAGTAATAGTCGGCAAAAATTTCATCTAAGAATTCTCTTTTTGTCTTTCTAGTTAAACCGCGAACATTGAGAGTTCCGCTAGAAAACTGGGCAGTAGTTCTGGCTTTATTTTGACAGTTTAATATTCTGTAATTGCACGTTAGGCACCAGACCGGAAACGAATGAAATAGTTTGAAACAATTTCAAAAAATTGAGGGGTTACTGTTTCAAAATGAAAACGTATTTTTTGATTAGTTCATAACCTTTATAGTGAACCAAGAATATTTTTTATTCAAAACCCAAAATTTTCATTTGTTCAAAATTTATAAGCCATGTAGAACACAGCAGAACGGGCAATATAAACCAAAAATATCAATATTTGAAATATACAATGTTAATGACAGTAGTAAATAATCTGTAACTTTAATTTAAAAATTCACAACGAATTTTCGGTAGATATGAGATTTCAAATAAGAAAGTTGTAAATCAGTTCCAAAACAGAAGTTGGACCAATTTCTAGTTAGCTGAGAAGATTGTGATGAAATATTTCGCAATGTTTTTTTTAGTCAACAAAAGTGGATCATTCACAGAAGCCCTATCAATTTGTACAACAAATGCCGATTGGAAGACTAATCAAAAACCGTGATTGTTACTTGACTCCTAAGAGAATGGGAAAAAAGAGAAGCTCTATCAATGGTAGTTTTTTTCTTTTTTTTTAAGGTAACACATGTATTTATTTTCTAAAATAGTGACAAAATTGAATCTAAAAAAAAGAGAGAAAACATGAAGTTATATGAGAATAGGAAATTAACTACAAACTAAATCAGGAACGAAATTAACTAACGAAAATAATGTAAAAAAAAATAATAAAAAAAAGTATAATAAATAAATGGATTTATATAGATATATATATATATATATGTAGTTATAAAATAAAAAAAAGTAAGTTAAAACGAAACACAAGTATATGACAAACTAAGAATACACCACGCAGCGAGTTGCCTGAGCGTTACCACGAACAATGGCCAGTGACAAACTTTCAAACAGCCATTTAGTTTCTCTGAGCTCATCTTTAGCCTTAGATATGCGTTTTCCCAAATCAGACAAAAATGAGAAAGCATGAAAACCAAAGATACCAGAGGTTTCAACCGTTAACGGGACGAAAATATGGCTATCTGCAAGGCTTCGATATTTTTGTATTTTCGCCATTTCTGCTTGTTGGGAAGCCCAGCCAGGATTGGCTACAGTTTGAAGCAAGTGTGAAGGTGAAAAAGAATCAGAGCAGGTAGCGTCCCAGATGAGGCATTTGCCAGCCTTATAAGGGAAAATGGTAAGCCCATCATGCCGTTTGCCGTCTCCTCTGTCGAGGCCTACTGGTTCAAGCTGACTGAAAAATCCAGCTTTGTTTAAGGCACGTTTGATTAAATCGTTCAGTGCGCAATGTCTAGGAATACGTCCAATACTTAATTTGCAGGATAATGGATGTCTGCCAAGAACGTCTATTTGAGCACCGCAACGACATTTGTGCGGCGAGCATAAACGCAATCCAAGACGGAGGGATATTGAAATTCTGAAAGATTCGTCGTCTAAAAGCCCGTCAGTTGCTGAGTTTGGCAAACAGTTCAGCCAGGCACCGGAACAATTTTGAGAAGAAGAAACTAAGGAAACAAGTTTGTGTTGGCTTAAAGTTTTTTCCAATTGGCTGTAAAACGCTTTACACATAGATTCATCCCAATTGCGTTGGGATTCAGGGTTGGAGGGAATCTGAAGATCTTTTTCAACCCAGGCTTCTGTCGCTGCAACAAATTCGACCTCTGACCGGTGTCCGTTAGTGTTATTGAGAACATCAGAGATCAAAGACCGACATGCTACGCGTGAGGAGAGGTAAGCTGGAAGTGCAAGATCGGAGGGTGAACGAAGACCAATACCCCCATGTCTAATCGGAAGTTTTGCTTGCAGTCAGCCTGTGTCATCAAAATTAATATTTTCAATTTTGGCGGCTCTTTCTCTAAGCGTTTGCTCATACTTTTTTAGAAGCGCATGTTCGCGATAGCTAGGGGAGCACCTTAAAATGAAAAGAAGTTTGGGTATAGTCAGACAATTTTTAAAGAGGAAAAATGCTCGATGGGCACTTAGATATGACAGTCTATCAATCATTTTCAGCAGCTGGGAGTGTTTGGCTGAGAGAGAAGCTTTGACTGCAAAGCTAAAAATTGGTGCGCCAAGGATTACTAGTTTCTCAAGGGCTGTGACCTGGACCTCTTTCGGTATACTTTTGATTTTTTCCAAAGCCTTTTAAAAATCAACCACATCCAGATTTAAGTTTACGACTTCAGATTTGGACGCGTTTATTTCAAGACCGATCATAGAGAGGGCAGGAAGGATGGCTCCCAAATCATGAATGATTTTGTCAACCGGGCCTCCTAAAGTTGCATCGTCTAGATACCATATATTAAGGGGTGCGGAAACCGACCTTGCTAAGTCTGTTAACAGCTAAAGCGAATAGTAGAGGGCCGATAAGATCACCTTGTTGAACACCGGATACAGATGATATTATTTGGTCCTTACAGAAAAGTTCGCTTTGCTGTTGGTAAGCGAGCCTAGCTAGGTTGTAAACAGAAGGGGCACGGTGGTGACATACTTCGAGAAGATGATCGCGGCGAACGGCGTTAAACGCGTTTTTCATATCGAGCTTAATCAGAATACTTTTAGAAAAAGTGTTGTTCTGATTAGCAGAAATATAGTCACGAATAGAGTGGACGACCCCTTCACATTCATTGCGAACACCAACATCTAATTGGATTGGTCGGAGCTCGTTGCTAAGGTCATTGACGACCCTACAGAAAATGATTTTGGATGCTAGTCTACGAAACACATTGCCGACTGCGATGGGACAAATACCACCATCTTTTTTTCGAAGAGCGGTCAGGTTAGCGGCAAAAATTAGCTCGCGAGCATAGATAGGGAGATTGCCACTTAATAATATATTGCAAATGTTAGATAAAGAATTCAATAATTTTCTACCAGCTTCAAATGTGATAGACGAAGTAAGGTCCTTCAAGTGTCCGAGCCTTAAACCATCTAATCCAGCACTACTACTAGGAGGAAAAGACCTCAAGGCTGCAAGAACCTCGTTTGGATAAGTAGTAGGCGGATCATCAAATAAAGGAGGAGGTGGGCGAAAATCAGAGGGAATAGGTGGATGTAAAAGACAAAGAGCATCCATGACTTCAGAGGTAGGGTGTATAATAGTATCGTCTGACGCGACTACACGGACAGCTGCGGAAACATCACCTTCGATCAATTTAGCGTTAACGCGTTTGCACAACAGAGTTTTTTCATCAAAAGCGCCGGAAAATGGCTTCACGGGACGTGCGAGTTGGTGTCTTGTCGGGGACCCTGATTGGCGAGACAGCAATGTTGCTTCCTATTATAGACTTGAGAAAAAGGTTTGGCTTAGAGGCACCGCCGGGGATACGTGGATCAGCCAAAATGAGTTTGGCGAAATTGAAAAGTTTCTCCAAATTCAAAGAATTATTCGGGTCATTCAACGCGCCATCGATTGTCTCGACGAGGGTTTCTGCAACTAAGATTCGTGAGCCCTTAGGTATCTTGAGCAGTATGCGGTATCCATGCAGGAATCGCGATGATGAAATTATGGTGTCGCTGGAAGATTTGCCGAAGGTTGTGACCTGAGTCTGATTTTCAGATGATATTGGAAGATTAAAAATAGGCAAGTTGGTGCAATTTGAACACATCCAAGTAGTCAGGCTGGCAGAAGTAATTTTGGACAACTTAGGAGAGACGCATGTTAAATGAAAATATTGGTGGCAAGAAGAGCAATCTCTGCCTGGTTTCCTCCGATTTGTTTTGCCACATGTGTCACACTGTTTTTCTTTGATTGAAATGGTGTGTGTAGAAAAGTTTTGGCGAGTTTTCAGCACTGCACGGTCTTTTTTCGTTGGCGCCATGTTGCTTTAGTATATTTTATATTAATTGAAGGTTGAAGTTTCAATTGCGAACAAGCTTTGTTTTTTAATCCGATTGATTTTACCTGACTTATTGCGTCGGTACAAAAAATCTATCAAACTTCTTTTATTTGCAGTTTCAAGCAATAACTGTAGCAGTAACCAACGGATTTAATTTTTTTGTATCTGAAGTTGTGTATCTTGATTACAAACTGTCTTTCTAACCAATATAATTCAGCAAAAATGACCGGAGCAACTAAAGTGTGTACATATACTTAGCTTTTCTTTGGTTCTACTTTTAATGGTAGTTATACATAAACTAAAAAAGATCTAAAAAAGCAGAGTCTATAAAGCCTAAAATAGAGTTAAGTAAACTTTTTAAATTTTACCATATTCTTTGTAGCATGCATTCAATCAATCTAGCTTTTGGGCCGCAGCACATGGTCGATAAACAAAAAAATGGAAAGGTCAATAACCAAAAATGGTGAAACATGCATTTAGAATCTTTTAACTAAAATGTATATCTGCAAAAATGTGAAAAAACGAGATTGGCAGCTGCAGATAAGTGACCATGTTTTGCTGAAAAGTAAAACTACAAATGTTTTCTTCAAAACAAAACGAAAAACGAGATAGACTAAGAACAAACCTACCCATCCTTTTTGAGAAAGGTTTAAAATGCCACTCACTATCCACAACAGATGCATTTGAACCTACAAAACATGAAATTGTGGATTTTGAGAAAATTCTTGCTTCAGGGCACTAAGAACTCAAGTTATTCGTGAACATTTAACATGGCAACACTTGAAACTTTATTTAATATTACAAAGCCTTTCTTGTTTCAACTTATAATTTGAAGTATAAAACTAGATGCTATTTAATTACATTATTTTAACAATGCTTATTTTAAGCCATAATGAGAATAAAAATAATATAATAGAACTTTTATTAGGAAATTTTTATTAAAATATTCTTAAAATTTTTATCCAAAAATTTTAAAATATGGACCTTTGCACTATAGTATAATTAATAACATTTCCAACCCATCCCACATCACATATAGGGACAACGCATTGCCCTGCTTCTTGACCGCTGGAAGCCACAGAATTTTTCAAACACCTCTGAAACACAGGGATTAGTTGTAATTACCTTGAACAACATAATCACCGGTCTTCCAAAGGTGGATAGCTTTATATTGAATCTTTTGCTCAATCTTGTTTCTGAAATTTTTTAATGATTAGTTAATATGTTGCTTGTGATGTACACTATGTTTCTGATTAGTTTGTGTATATATGCATTTTATCTATTGAATACAACTATATCTAATATCTACTTACCATACATAAGCTAATATCTATTTAACACACACATATAATAATATTTTTTTTTAAACATCGTAGTTAATTAGTTAAACTAAAAGGTATTTTTTCAAATAAAGAATAGAAAATAAAAAAAAATCAATGTTTTCAAAACGTTCATTTTAACACTTACTGAGTAAACATCATTATAGAAAAGTTGTATGATTATTATTGGGATGGAAATCATCAAAATTTGTTCAGAATACTTTTCTGATTGAAAAGTATGGTTGAAAGACAATGGTTTAAGATTCTTCATATTTAATTGGAGTTTTTGCTTCCAATTAAGTTCAAATTATCCTGTAGTTTTGGTTCTCAATAAAATAAAGAATTGTTTTTACTTGAGTTTTTCCAATGCATGGGACTTATCTGTTAAAGAGTTTTGAAAAAATTTTCACGTTAAAAGTCAAAAACTGAGTGTAGTTTTCATAAACACTGTAACCAAACTCTAATTTAAGTCATGCTGAACCATGTAATCTTCATTTTTTTTATTTCCCTTGCTAGTATAAACACTTTCGTCTGTATAAAATTACTTCAAGTTTTGAAGTTCTGATTTGATGGCAAAATGGCAATTCGATAACATGTTATAAAACTGTAGTCTTTTTTTTTATTCCGAGCACCCTAGTCTTGTTGGGTGTTCCTCATGTCCCCATCAAGACCGTCCAGTGGTCGAGAAGCTCAGCCGCTCTTACGGGGTCGGTCCACACTCTCGAAGCCCTATGTGGTACTTATTTTTGAGCAGTGAAAAGGTGAAGGATGTCATGAAGGTGTGTTTTTGTGGTCTCTTTTTTTCTTATGATCGGATGGTTAGCAAAAAAAACATACTTTTTAATTTAGACTTGTAACTGTCCAGTTTGAGTTATTAAGGCTTTTTATTAACAGTTCAAAAAGGATTTCGGTAGACAATGAGCGAGTACGTTTTATCATTGATAGTTATATCTATTTGAAAGAACTGCTCCAATGACAAAATTAAACTGTCTTTTTTTCAATCATTTCTTATTTGAAAAAAAAATGGTCTAGATATTTACTGAATGGCTATATATTCAGATATAATGGTGGTTATAACTTTCGACAATAGAAATCTAAACAACTATTTCAAGCGAAACACCGCATCAGCATTCTCTTATTATAACTTCACTTAAAAAACAAACTTTTAGACCACTTCTCCAAAAGCATCAAATATATAGCATACAAAATTAATAATTGTTTCCTGCATGAATCATCTGGCTACTTTAGACCAATGCTATTCATCAGTTGTTTTTTATGAAGTAATAAAGTTAGGTTTGTTAAAAGTATGAATTTTCAAACGTGCGATTTATTTCAATTGTTCTATCAACTTATGAGGGTTTAAAAAGCTTTTCACAATTTATGTTAGTATTTTTTCATATTAATGATGAAATAGATTTTTATTGTGTTATTAGTACTATTGTTATTATTATTAGAATTCTTATCAGTTTTGATTGTTAAGATGATTTGTATATCATAATAGATAGTTATATAATGTTAGCTAGAACCTTATTAAGAGCTTTGACTTGATTTTGTATGTCTAATTGATCGATTTTTTAATGGTCATGGTGTGGAAAAATTGAAAAATAATTAATGTTGAGGTGTTGATGTTTGAAGATATTGATTGAAAAAGTCCGACATCTGGTAGTACTTTTGTTTGTTTTTGTGCACATTGTTCATATTAAGAATTTGCATTAAACAATTTGAATTTAATTGTAGTAGTGGTTGAATCGATTTTAAATTTAGCTTTCATGTTAATGATTGTTGAAATAGAATTAACTGGTTAGATAATTGTTTAGCTATTGCTAGTTATTTTCTATACTTTTATTGTTTTAATTTTACTCCAATGTGTTGTATCAGGTTAGTTTTTATTTTTCTTCAAGGAATTTTTAGCATTTATGTTTTAAATTAATTTAGAAGCAATTAGAATTTTTATAATTTGAAAAAATACAGAAACGTACAGTATTCAGATGTGAACAAGGATTAAACACAAGAGATTATGAACACTATTTACTAAAGCGGTTAAAATATACGTTTTAATTTGTCATGCTTTTTAAACTTTATTCACAATTTATATAAACTTTTTAAAAGCTTAATCAATGAAGTGACTCATGATGAGATTTTAATTTTTCAAGAATATATCTTCAAAGAACTTTTAGTTACAATGAAATGTGATAACACTACAAGCTACCTCATCCAGCCGCTTTCTGAGTCGCTCCAAACTTTAAACCGATCTGAAAATGTAGTTGTTATTTAATGTATTCAGTGGATTTTAATAATAAAAAATGACTTTTTAAATTAGTTTTATGAGCTGCTGCTTTTATGAACTGTTAAATTTAAATTATTGAATGCTTCAGAAGATGAAAAATATTTCGATAATATTAACTCTTTATAACTAATATTTAAGTTATAATTAAATTTAAAATAATTGCTAATTAATATAAATAAATTACTAAAAAACCTATTAGTATACTTATTAAAGTTTTCCCGGTGTGGTTAATCAATTCGACGAAGAAGCAACTCCGACAAAAATACTAATAAAAATATTTGCTGAAGCCAGCGCGATTGAATCTCAATTTATTTGGCCATTCAATTGATCATTACACGCCAAAGCACCGTCTTGCCTACACCTGGCACCTTGATTGATCTTCGCTTTTTTATTGATCTTTACTTAAAAATTTCAATTTGATTTTAATTTTGAGATTATTTTTGATAGATTTCCGATAGATTGTCAATTTAATTGTGTTTTATCAGAGTTGTTTTTATATTTATTTTAGTGGAAATTTAGCTAATTTGAAAAAAATTTTTTATTAATTAATTTTTCAAGATGAATATTCTAATAATTTGAATCAAAACAATCCAACTGTAGCTTTATGAATATGGAAAAATATATGCATCTAAATAATAATTTTTTAAATCTGAGAAAAAACCTGATTTTAGCACGTCAAAATTAGCGTTTATTAGTTCACTCAACCCGCTATGATGTACGGCCGAGACATTTGTTTAACTGTGCCACTATCCATGAACCTTTCATCTTTTGATTTATCTTTCTCATGAATTATTCATCATAAATTTTTACACAGTTTCAACATTTGCTTAAATTTAGTTGCAGTATAAACCAAAAAAGCTTTTAATTATTGAAAAATTAATTTTATAGTTATTAAATTCTTTTATGAATAAAATTCTAAAACTAAAATTTTTTTCTTTTTCTATAGTTTTTAAAATATCAAATTAAATTCATCCTCACTTTCATTTTTTCTAATCGTTGGATCGTTAGAGATTTGGATAGAATTAGTGACGAAATTTGATAATGTGACACGGAAATCTTCACGATAAGTGTTTGGCTTGTGTTCTAATATACTTCACTGAAAATAAACAAGTTTCAATTTTTATTTATTAACAAAGATGCAAAGTGATGTTCTAAAATCGTTTGAAATGACAGTTCCGAATAGGTAATCAAAACAGAGTCAAAATCCAGCAACAAAAGAACATGGTGAATAAAGAAAATGGTCAAAAATCTATAAAATTAATTAAAGTTAAATATAATGTCAATATGAAATATGAGATTCAAAATCTCACAATAAATTAAAAATTCATCAAAAACCAACTAAAATCTCAAAAACAATGACAGTTGATTGGAACTAAAAGAGGCAGCCGTATCAGTAAATCAACAAATTAACGTTCAAGATTTTTCGCAATGTAACAAAACATGAAAGAAATTAACTAATAGACCAAGCAATTTTAAAAAATTTTTTATTTAATTAGTCAACTTATATCTATTGAGATTCACAAGTTTAAGAATACTCTCAAAATTATAATCAAAGAGATGAACATTTGACTCTACGTGAACTAGCTTCTCAGAAATATGTAAGAGAACAAGCAAAACAGGCCAATCGCCATGGCTAGTTCTTAATACAAAAAAGACATTTAATTAAACAGAGAAATTCGTTTTCTATGATTTTTGGCACAAAAAAAGACAGTAACGTTTAATGAATTTCTAATAAAATTTAGTAAAAGCGTTTCTGTATTATCGGTGAATTTTTTCTGATGCTATTCTTATTAAAAACCTTGAAATTGAAGTTTTTAAATCTGTATCTGGAATAGAAAAGTTACTCATAGACCAATAGTTAAAACATGATAAAGCTTCAGTCAAAAAGAATTGTCACTTAGAAGGCTTTCAAGCGGTTGGTAACAACTATTATAACTGGAAGCTAAGAACTTAGTGAAATTGACCTTTTAGCGTACATGATTAGAAAGTTTCATTAAATGAACTTGATCAAGGAATAAATTGGTAACAAAATCGTTGAGTAAAATAACATTGATTTGATTAAAAGCCAAATATAAACCTTTTTTTACAATACATTTGTATGTACAATTTTTAGGCATTAAGAAAAACGTTAGAAAGCTCAAAAAACACAAAATTTATGAAAATGAAAAATAGAAGTGAGAATCACAGGCAACTTAAATTGTGCAATAGGTAGTGTGGCAAAGTTCAAACTAAATCAATCAAAAAATTTCAAAAACGTTATTGATCAATCTTATTTAACTAATTTTGACTTAATTTTGGTGGATCTTGAGTTTGCAATTTCAAAAGAAAAAAAAATCATTCAATTAAAATTTAGAAAGAAAAATCGTGTTATTTTCAAATATAACTTAAACGATACTATTTATATCAGTTGTACATTATTGGGACTTTTAGTTGTATTAAAAATAAATGGTTTTACTCATATAGACGCAAAAGTTGCGTTATAAATATATAACGAAGAAGTGGTGGTATTATTTAGTTACTACTATTATTGTTTAATAATTTAGGCAGTTGAATAAACCGGTATACTTTATGGTCTTTTGGAAAAAAGCTGGTTTTAATTTGTAAAGAAAGTATACATCTTTGTTTCTAACGTTTGTATGAAAGCAAATGCATTGAAAGAACAAAATTGAATTTCCTAATAAAGCAATTTAACTTATGAAAAATTTAACTAAAAAGCGAAAACTATTTTCCATGAGTGAAGAAAGAAATTTTTCCTTTTTATAACCTAATTATTGTACTGAAAAATTAATGAATCTAAGATGATTTTGAAAAATTTGAAAATTATATAAAGTTATATGAAAAAATTCAAAGATTTGGAAGATTAGCAATCAAAGGAGTGTTCAGCTTCACGCCATTGCTCTTCTTCTAGAGCAGCTTTGGATGGTGATTGATTGAGCTTGGGGAAGTTGATGTTGTCGTGGAGCGTAGTGGGGGATGGTAAAAGTTGAGGCATGCCCACTTTCCTTGATCGATGCCGTGGTGTCAAATCACGAGGCCTTCTTTTTAAATCGTCAGAATATATTTCTTGTGCATAGATATCTGGAGTTATAGAGGATAACATTGGTTGACGACCGTCAAGTGACCTACAAAGACTAGGACTCCGACTTCTGTCTGTTAGATTGGCTGTTCCCTGGTACTGGTAGTGTGATAAGGACGTGGGTAAGTGTAGAGGAGAAAGGTGTTCATCGAATGAGCCTTGATACACGTCGGAAGGAGGGTTAATCAACATTTCAGAATGTGAAAGTAACGCGTTGTTAGGGTGAGTCATACGTAGCTGGTGATGTCGGTGCAGAAGTCCTCTCTTGTGTCGGTTGGGAGTGTAAGTGGCTGGTCTATGCACTGTATCAGATCTGACTGAATAGAAATGCGAAGTTCATTTATATTTAAAACCATTAATAAATTATTTTCATTAATAATATTAATGTATAAAACTAGTGATAAATTTTAGATATATGTCAAATGAACAATCTGTCGTGCCTGTATCGACTGGGTCAAATGAGCGTGTGAACCTTCCTTGGACCCATCTTTGTTGTTGCTGTTGTCTATTTTGCAATGGTATCAGTTGTTGCTGTTGAAACATTTGAGGGTCATTTTGTTGGAGTTGTTTTTGCATTTGGAACTGCTGTTGTAACGCCATTTGTTGTTGCAGCAGCATCATTTGCTGTTGGTCTGGTTGTATTTGTTGTGGATAGTTGTTATTTTGAAGTTCTAACAAAGGATATTGTTGTGGTTGATAGTTTTGTTGTTGCATCATTTGTTGAAAATTCATTAATTGTTGCTGTTCTAAAAGTTGTTGTTGTTGTTCAACGTTTTTGTGTTCTGTTGAAGAGACGGTTGTGGTGGTGTTGACAACATTTATGCCAAAGTCTCCTGCCGTTTGAACGTTAATCGACGTTCCTTTTTTGGGAGAAAAACTTTGTGTAGAAACGAGACTGGAAAAGGCACTAGCCACTGACTTGTTGAGATTTGAAAAGAGAGAGCCTATTGATTTAGTAAAAGATCCATCAGCTACTTTGATAGTTTTTATGACGTCTTCATCATTTCCCTTTGGGTGAGTGGGTGTGGTGGCTGAATCTACTGACTGTTGTTTTTGTTTTCTTCTTCTGGGGGTGTGTTCTTGGAATGGGTCTATAGGAGTGTGGTATTTGTCTATCATTGTGCTTTGAACCTTTGTTGCTTCCAAGCTTTGTTGTTTGTTGGGTTCGAGTTGATTGTTATTGATGTTATTTAAATTTTGGTTGTCTGGTAACTGGTTGTTAATTTGTAACATGTTTGGGTCTTGTTGCATCATTGCTTGAAGTTGTTGGTAGTTGTCCAGTGTTTGTATAACCTTCAATATAATTAAAAATTATTATTTGAAATTTATCGTAACATTCTCAGATAATTGTGTACTTATTTATTTTGAATACTTCAAATTAGAATAATCAAAGTAATAAATTTAATTGTTATATTTAGAGTATAGATTGGGTAATACATGAAGCTATATTTACAGGTTCGTTGTTGTTAGTAAGGTAGTTTTGTTGTTGCGTTTGTTGTTCTAACTGTTGCTGCAACATTTGTTGTTGTTTCAGTAGCATTTGTTGTTCAGGGGGTAGGTTCATGAACTGTTGTATTGAGTTATATTGTTGTATAAAGTTTTTTTTATTCTTTTTTGGATTTCTTGTTAACTATGTAAAATTTTGAAAAAAAGTCTTTTTCTTAAATCTCTAATTTGAACTAAAAGTTTCTCATTGAAAATTCATTCTTATCACTTGTGGAACTATTTTCATTTTAAAATAGCTTTGAAAAATTTATTCAACAGATGTTTTCAGTTTAATTTGAAACAAATGTGCTAATTGAGTTATTGGTCAAAATTTTGAAATAAATTTTAATTGAGAAAAAAAGTCGAAAAAAAATTTACCTCAGCGTAATCATAATTGATTCTATCAGCAGGGAAAGTATTCGTTCCATAGTTTTGGTTGTTGTTGTTGTTGTTTATTATCTGTTCGCTATCATGAGAATCTCTAATTCTGGATAAAAAATCAATAAAATGTACCATCGTTATTATATTTAACATTTTTATGCTTTTGTTTAGAAAAATCTTAACGAACAACTGAATGTGTTAAGACAATACTAACCCATGGTACTACTAAACTGTCATAAATGATAAATACTAACGCATAGCTTGAAAGTTTTTTGAGAGGGTCATTGTAAAGGTTTTCTGTTGAGCCCCGCAATGATTTCAAATCGAAAATTTTTGAGAATAAGCTCGGTTTCTGTGTTTAGGTGATTTATAAATTATTGAAGTATCGAACATATATTTAATAGAACTGGCTCCGATGGGTTTGAGGTTATGATATAATTTTAATGAATTCATCGACTAAAAATTTTAATTAAATGTAATTTTTTTCGATCGATGGTTGAAAATTAGCATAAGCAATATTTTTTATCAGAAAAAAATTCTGTTCTGACCTCTTTATCGCCGTTTTTGTCATAAAGCTGTGAAATATTTAAACTTCTCAATATTTGAATAAAAATGTTATTGGAAAACTTTAATTTAAAAAAGTTGTAGTAAAGATACATAATATGATTTAAAAAATAGAAAAAAACTCTTGGTACTTATAAAACGTTCATAACTTTTTTTCATATTCAATACAATACAATGTCGATCTTGACTATAGTGGCCTTAACTTCAAAAGTTTATAGAGCACATTGTTACTGTAAAAAAATTAATAATTTTTTTTATAGTTATAAGTTATACAAATAAAATTAAAACTATACATAAATCTTCAAACTCACGTTGCCTCCAGCACTCCTGTTTGATTTGAAAGCCTTCCAGTTCTCAGCAATCAATAAACCAGCATATATTTTACCCACAGTCATGCGATTGTGACCCAATTCTGCAAATGACATAGTTCCATCATGCTCATAAAAAAATCTAAAGATTCATGTCAAGAAACCATCAAAGGTTGATGGATCATTATGAAAGATGCATTGAGTAAAAAAATCTTTTGAAAAAACCTTCGTTGTCTGGAATGAGTAAACTTTGCATTTTTTTGGCTTCAATCGGCCATAGCTTTTTTACTGTTTCCTTCAAAGCATCGTCATTTTTGTTCATTTCTTCGGCTGTGTGTACGAAGCAAATTTTGGTTAATTTCTCTTTTATCAACATTTTTCACTTTTAGTCAATGTTTTTTAGAAACTTTAAAAGATTTTATGAACTTTTGAAGATAATTCTTTTAAAAAAACTAAATGTTTTTTTGAAATGCCATTTATTAAATGAATATCTTAGTTACATGAAAATTTTTATTAAGTTTGCTCAAATTAGTTTTCAGCGCACGAGTGTAGCGTTTGGTATTAATTCATCAAAAATATAGTTAATTTCATAACTCAGCAATATTGTGGGCACAGCCCTGGACGTAAACTTGAAAAATAAATTGAATTATGCATGCGATAAAGCTGAAAACACGTTTGAATCTTGATGTTGTTTTCAATAAAATATTTAGTAACCACTAAAGGCTTTTTTTTATCTCTGCCTTATACCAACTTTCACTACAAAAAAATTGAAATTTTCTCATCTCTTTCTCAGCATTAAAATTCATCATGGTAAATTTGCTTTTAATTTTTAAATATTCAAAACTGACATGCTAGAGTTGACAAAACCAAAATATTGCCAAAGTAAACGAATAGGTCAATTTTCAAAAAGTAGCCTTTTATGCATAATCGATCAAAACCAAAACAAATTGACCTAAAAATCAAACCCCAAAAACTACAAAAACATTAAATACAAATAAAAAACACAAGATTCTCACAAAAACAACATTTTTGTTGAACTATACAACAAAAGTGGTAGTGAACAAATGTAAAACTCGTTACCTGGGCCCATTCTGATCGAGAGAGCCTCTCTCACCAGAGCAAAGAGGGTTGTTGAGAAGTGAACCGTGCCATTGTTGTCTACTGGCATATTCATTCTTATAAGTTTCTGTAGTATTTCATTATTTTTGAAATTATTGTTTATTCATAAAAACAATTATTACTTGCTTTTCAGTTTCCAAACAGTTTTTTCTAATTACTTTAGTATAAAGCCATTTTTCTTGATTTTTATCGTAAAATGATTTAAGATACATATATTTTTTCAAAAAACTTTAAAAATTTTAGATTCTTGAAAAAATATGATTTTTAAGATCCTTCTCATTTTACGATAAAAATCAAAAATTGAATTTATAAAAAAGACACATAAGCTGTCTTAAAAAAAAGCCATTTTTATTTTTTGTACAATGATAATCAGATAAATAATTAAATAATAAAATTTTGAAAAAAAAACTAGAATTTTGAAAAAAAAACTGGAATTCAAAACTTTCATTAAATGAATTCATTACCCGATAAGCCAGTCTGTAGGGGCATTTCTTGCCGAAACCAACAGGGGGCTCCATATTCTTCATCATCTCAAACATGTCAGTGACCGTTATTCGTTGGCTGAAAAGTTTATAGGGTATTTCATCAATTTATTTCATTTTCTTTCTACTATTATTTTTTTTTTATTTTGAGATTTTATAGTAGGAATATTATCTATGATTTTATATGACGATGATGAATGAGTAAGAGTAGCGATAACATTTATTATTATTGTTATTCATGTTGTTATTGTTGTTGTTGTTAGAAATAATTTAAAACCTCGCTTCGGGGTCGTAATCTGCCCACACACGGATAAACTCGTCAAGATGGTGGGGTCCAAGAATAGAAGAATCTCTTGTGAGGTAATCAAAGTTGTCCATGATGACTGCCACAAATAGGTTCAACATCTGGGGTTTTATGTACCGTTTATTTATAGCTTATAGTTTTAAATATCTATGGAACAGTTTTGGATTTACTAGTCTATGAAAATATCAAATTTAGTTTCAATTAAACGAAAAATCATTAATTATTGCTGTAAGAAAATCTAAAATTTTCGATAATTTGTTTTACTCAATATCTATTTACAACTAAGTTCATACATTCAAAAATATACACAGTGATTTTATAAAACCAAATGCTGACAAGGAAAGAGGAGAAGAAGATGAATGAAATAAAATAAGGAATGGCGATATCGAGCCCACAGTCGTATCTTATGGTGGCGTGAGGTCCTTGGTCACTCTCGCACTTTTTGCCTGCCATGCAAGAGAGCATGATCTGTTGCCAGCTCTCCCCCGTAGCACATCTGGTGTTAGAATGCTTTTATTGACTCTATATGCGTTTCATTTTTAGTAAATTAATAATTTTTTCAAGTAGGTACACAGACGTTACTTTTATATTTAAAAAATCTTTTGTTTCATTTTTATAAAAAATTTGAATTTTTTCAATGAACTTTTTTTTGGATTTTCAAAATATGAACATATATTTTACTTGCTTATTTACCTAAAAAGAAGCATTAATCCATCAAGGAATGTGCGGAAGTTGTTGTGTCTGTTTATGTCGGTGTCTGTCTGCAAAGCTATGTTCCCAAAAATCTGAGCAGTTTGTGAAATAAAGCTGAAAACTCAAGTCGCATTTCTCTATTAGATTTTAGTTATTGAAAATTCAAATTTATGCTTTTTAGAATACAAGTATTGACATTTTCAGTTAATGGAGGTTTTAAGTTAAAAATGTTCATACTGATCTCATAGAAAATTTCAAATGAATATCGAATATTTTTGGACAGTATTTTGTTGAAATAGTTTTCAACCAAACTCACCTGCATTCCAATAATTGCATAGATGAAAAAAAGCATGGCGATCAGCAGAATAACATATGGTAAGGCCTGTAATTAAGCATGATTTGCAAAACTCAGCTATATCAATTAAGAAAATTTTTAGTGAATATTTTCTTCTATCAAATTTATATAACGTGTATTATTCAACAAGTAAGCGTTGATAATATTAGTAATTGATCAAAAAGTCAACCTTGAAAGATTGAACGAAGGTCCAGAGTAGAATGCGGATTGTGTATCCTTGTCTAAGTAACTTAATTAAACGGGCAGCCCTGAACAACCTCAAAAAGCCTATGTTTATCGTCGAAGGCTGCGGTGAAAAGATGATTTGAATTCAAATTTAGCGAATTCAATTATCTTGTTCTTTCATCTCTAATTTTAAATGGGTTTTTGAATTTTGAGAATGTGATCTAAAAAAACATTAAAAGTAAAACTGTGACAACGATAATAAATCATAATTTCGAATAAAATTTTTAAAAACTTCAAATTTGAAAATACAAAATAAAAAAAGAAATACATGTGGTGCCAAGCCTAAAAATTATAAAAGAAAAAACGCATTAATATTAGTATTCAGGTTTCTCAACAAATCTCTTCCGTACTACCGAAATACTCTGGTCAGGTTTTACAAACAAATACACCACACACCATCCACAATGCCCAGAGGTGATCTTCAAGTAACCAATCAACATGCCACCTACCTCTACCATACTCCTTCCGAAGTGGGTAAAACCAACTTCCACACTGCTGCCTATAACTGTGATGAAGTCAAACATGTTCCAAGAGTCTTTGAAGTACACCTTTGTGAGCAATGTAGTCATTTGGTAGTTAAATAAAGCTTTTAGTTGGTTGGAGTTTAAATATTGCCATTAGGTTTATTGCTTGAATAGGTATTCAATTGGTATTGGTACTAATTATTAATTTTAAAAAATATTATTAAAGAACAAAATAAAATTTGATTAGTGATTATATTATAAACAATAATTGATACACTAGAGTGTGATGTAATAATTTTCTAAAAACCTTTGGCCCAAAAGCGGTGATCTTGAGTATAGCCTCGATGAAGAAGGCTAATGTGAATATCATATTGAGGTTTCCTAAAGTTTGAGTGTAAGTGTCGTATGCCTTTTTGTCTTCTATGCTTGTCACTCTTGGGTACTGGTAATACTGGATAAAAAAGGATTTAAAGGGGTTTTGAACTTATGAGTTTGGATTCTTATTTTATCCAAGTTTTAGTGGTGACAGGGTGTCAGATTTTGATGCGGGATTATTACTTTTATTATCTCGAATACATTTTTTATAACTTATCTCATTCAAAATAGTTTCATCCCGTTATTTCGATTTTAGCAAATATTCTTAACGAAAATAAAATTATTTATTCTATTTGAATTCAAAAATTCGCATGACATTACATGATAAATTCAAAGAGCATTGATCATTACATAGTTTTCTTATAAAGTATAATGCATTTTATTACTAATTTAACTCATAAAGCATTTGACATGACAACCTTCATCATCAGTAGTAATGTATTGCAGACGATCATCACCATTATGCTGTACTCGAAAGCCGGAGACACCACTAATTTCCATATGTAAAACCTGCGGGTTTATGCATTATATTTAAATAGCAAAACAAATAAATTTTTTTCTCTGAAGTTTTACCGATTTTACGAAAAAATTTTTCTACTTTGAGTAATTTTCTACAAATTTAACTGAGAAATTTTTTCACATTCTACAACAAAGTTATATAAAATTTTGGTGAAACTTTAAAAGTTCGCTATAAATTATCTTCAAAAATGCCAAAGAATTTAAAATTGACATTATGAAATTTTCATTGATTTTCATCAAAACTTTTCCGTAAAATTATCAATTTTTTGCAAATTCTTCGTTTTACCTGATGGAGCTTTTATTCTTGGGCATGTATCTTGACACAGGTCGAGCATTTATCACGAAGTCTATGCATTGTTTCTGAAAAAAAGAATTAAAAGAAATAATACTTTAAAAAGTTTATTCAAAATTTTATCATTTTTTTGCTGAGTAAAACTTACAATATGCATGGGATCAGAATAAACAAACTCATTAAAAAAATTATCTATTAAAATGACTAATTTACATAGTTACATCACCTCAACCACAACTATTCTTATGCCCCAATCAAACCTGATTTTTATCCATTTCTTGGTCCTCCAACTCATGCTCCCCTTGCTCTTGAAAGGTTATAATGATCAAAGCAACAAAGATGTTGATGAAGAAAAATGGAAAAACAATGAAGTAGATGATGTAGAAAATCGCCATATGCATTCGATTCCCTGGCTGAGGCCCTTCGTCAGTGTTGGTGGTGTCAATAGAGTTTCTTAGCACCCTGGTAGGTGTTGTTAAGTTTTCATATATCTGTCATTTATATATTAGGAATAAATAAATAAATAAATATATATATATATATATATATATATATATATATATATATATATAGGGTTGTTTGAAGTTTTTTAGAATTGAAGCTATATCGTGAAAATTAATTGTACACTTTGTTGTTTTGATATTCAAGTTATGTAAAAAAACTGCAAACAATTTGTAAATTCTTCAAAATCAAAAATCTGCAACTTTTCATTTTTAAAAGCAACGCTTATATGGAACAAAAAATAATTCTATTCGTATATAAAAAAAAAAAACTTATTCAAAATTTTACTAACAATGGCCATCCTTCACTGGTCTGCACAGCAAAGAGAGTCAGCATGGCTTGAGACACATCGTCATAGTTGAACTCTCTTCTGTCCCACACCCTGGCTTTCACCTCTGCCTTGTAATCTCCTCTCACCATTTTGTACTCAAAATATTCTCCTCTGGTGAAAAGAAGTTTTTGTTGTAATAAGCAGAGTTCTGAATAATATGAGAGAAAAACTATAAGATTTTAATTGTTTATTAACAGAGATTTTAAGTTTATTCAGAGGATACCATCATTAGCTAGCTAATGTCAGATAGCTGGTTTATTTAACTGAGAATAATGACAACACATTATCTAAAAAAGATAGTTAAAGGATAATTTATTTTTTTCACTTTTTTTTGAATTCTTTGAATAAATCAAAATTTAATATATAGAATTTTATTATTTGAGAAATATAGCTAACGTTTTCAGCATGTACAGACTTAACGCAATTCATATTTAATTTTCTAAGTTATATGTATTTTTTGTGTTAATTCATTTTCAAAAACATAAATGTTTTAAAAAGTCAATTTTGATTCAGAATAAAACAAATATGAAATTTTTATGTTTGTATTTTGTCTTCAAGTGATACAATGTTAATTCAATATCAAAATTTCACAATTTTATAAAATTCATATCAAAATTTTAAATATAAGTTATCATTAATATTATATTATTTTCTTATATAATCTATTACTTCCAGAATAATACACGTATGTGTCAAACCTCCGATCCTATTTTATTAAATAGCGATGCTCAAAAAGGATTCTATTGGAAAACTCTTCTAGTATGTTTTATTTTATCGAAAATTAAATTCTTATAAAAAATATACATTTTCTTCTCAAAAATTATGAAAACAAAAACAATAAAATTGAAGTTGTAATAAAAAGCAATATATGTAGTGGATTCAAAAGATGATAATTTTTGGTCTGATGATGCTTTTTGAAAAGCAAAAAGCTTTATAAATAAAATGTAAAGTTTTGTAGTTTTTTCTTATATTATTTTTTGAGACTGTAGTTTTTGATATGAACAGAGTACAACTTATTGGAAATATATTCAAATAATATTTGAAAAAAACAAAAAAAAAAATTGAAAATTAAAAATTTAAATAATAACAATGTTGGATAAAAAAAACAATACCAATGAAACAATTAAAAATAATTAAGAAATGGCAATGGTAGGGCAACTAAGCAGCAATAAAAGGCACCTGCAATCTACTTGAAAGATTTTCGAATCATCTGTGCAGTAGAAAAACTTCCCTTTGAACAGCTGCACTGCAATGACGGCGAAGATGAATTGGAAAAGCATGTAGACAATCATGATGTTTGAAACGTTCTTCAAAGAGTTCACCACACACTCAAATACAGCCTGTGGAATCCCACATTGTATCGATTACTATTCAAATAAACGCCTGCGATTCCTTCTTTATCAATATTTTCATTTGATAATAAATGAATTTTTTTCAACTTTTTAATGCAGATAGATTACTTATACGAATGAGAGGAATATTTTATCTCCATGAGACAGCTTCTCTATTTAAACCTTATATATACAATAATAACTTATCTTGTTACAAAACATTGGTTACCCATAGAAACTTATTCCCACCTTAAGCTTGGGAACTCTGTTGATGGTTTTGAGTGGCCGTAGAACCCTGAGTACTCTAAGAGACTTGATTGTGTTGAGGTTCTTGCTTGCGGAGTTTGAATCACCTCTTGAAGGGGTTCGGGGAAGGTTGTTTCAGAAGTGTTGAGATATATATAGAATATCAATTTGAAGAAGCTTCATACATTTATTGAATATTAAGTTGTGATTAACCTATGCTAAAATTATTTTTTTCTTAATTATATTAATCATTATATGACTTATTATTTGATTATTGTAAAAAAATAAAAGTTATATACTGTTGCAATAGTTAATTAAATTGTTGCAACTAGTTAATAACGAAATCAGTTTCCATTTTTGAAATTAATTTACAAATATTTAGTTGGCTTCATTGTGATTGCAATCAATGAATCATTGAACCAGTCAAAAAATTGATAGTCATTTTATATTAGCATTCACAGAAAAATTCAACATTACAAAAGCCTTTGATCTTCATACTTAAACTCATCACAGATCATTCGTTTAATTTGTTCTACATATGTTTCATAACTTCAAAGACAAGTTGTGTAATGATGGAAATCAACTAAAAAGAGAGTGAAAGCAAAATTTTTTTCGAATAAAATTTAATTGTTTTTTATATACAACAAAATCAACTGCAGACACTAATTGACCAACAGTGAACGACTAACGAGAAAGCAAACGCGACAAGTGCGCAGATGACTACAGTGGCGTCTAGAATGTTCCAAAGATCTCTGCAGTATGAGCCAGGGTGGAAAAGAATTCCTTGGTTTATCACCTGGTTAAAATATGATATAGTGCTGGGTAATGCTTTTTATTATTATTACTATTATAACATCACTCAGCGTTTCAATTTCAGTTTATCTTCGAATAACTGTTTTTTTGAATATTTCGTATAGAGCTGGGATAGTTTTTAAATATTTATATGAGTTTTTGCAGCAAAGTTTTTGCAGCAAAGTTTTTACAACTGTGCACTGTATAAAAATATGGAAAAACAAGAGTGTTATGCGAAAACACATGAAATTCATTGGAAGTATTGGTAAAATTTAGCAATAAAATGCCTCATGAATGGATATTCTTATTCGAAAAATTTCTTTTATTAGAACGCAAATTTAATTATAGAAACAAGATGAATAATGATCAGCTGATGTTTGACACAACATGTAATATGGCGACGAGGATTATGTTTGCATTGCTTTGGCTAAGCTAAAAGTTAAAGTAAATTTATTTTATATTTAAGATGCGGTTTACATGTTTTAATTTTTTTTATGTTTAAGAACTTGCATTAAATGCTACGTAAATAGCAGTAACTAAATAGATTAGATGTAATTTGATAAAATAAATGACATAAAAGCTAGAAAACGATTTAAAATAATATACCTTCAAAAGCATTTCTACAGTAAAAACGCCAGTAAAAACGAAATCAAAATGGTTCAGTATTTCGTTCCTTGTTGAATGCTCGAAGACAGGATCTTCTGCGGCTAAAGCGATGCTTGAAGCGCAAATCACTATCATTATGAAAAGGTCGAAGTAGCGCAGATTCACAACGAAATGACAAAATCTTCGCAACCTGTTGAAGTAATTTTTTTTAGAATATAAAAAATTATTCTGAAATTAAAATAAAACAATAATTCTAATACAGTCGGTGACATTAACTTCTGTATTCTTATACTCTATTCAAAATCTACTTTTGAATATTCTTACTGAAATTATCATTTAAAAAAACCTCTAAAATAATTTCAATGAAAAACATACGGATTAGTGGAGCTGAGAATGAACATAGAGCTGTATGGAAGCATGGGCTTTGGACCCTCAAAACCGTCCCCATCTTCCCCTTCTTTAAGAATTAATATTGAAGAAAATTAAAAATCGTTGTCAATTGGAAATAATAGTTTCTAGAAAAGAGTAAAAAAACAAAAGATGTTTTTGAAAGTGTCGTGATGTTATTGCAGGTATAATGACTTGTATTAATCATTCGGTTCCATATAAAAGCATTTAATACGCTAGCTTTTTTGCATTTTTAATGAATAAATTAATAGAATTATTATTCCTAGTTATTTTTTATTATTTAAAAAAATTTTTTTATAAAAAAAATATAAAAATTCAAAAGTTATCAATAAATATAATTTATAAATCTTTCCATACGCCTAACTTGGTGGAAAAAAGTAAATACTTAAACAAAACGAAAAGTTGAAAACTTCTTAAAAGCGATCATAATAAAAGTATGGAATAAAAATCCGAAACAGTTTAAAACCCAACCTTCGGATGCAGACTCATTGCTGTTTTTATCTGGTTGTTCAGTGGCTTGGCTGTTTTTGAGAGCGTCAAAGGTTTTTAACGATGCTTCCATATTGTTTTTGTTGTACATGCTCCCAAAAGTTATACTGTGAAAGTATGTACATGTTCTAGAATGAGTTTCATTGCAGAATAAATGCAATTTATTTTTATTGGTTCAGTATTTAAGTCTTTCACCTTCACGCGCAAACATGTTTCGGGAAAATTTTTCACCTATTTTAACCAACTTTTTTGTATAAAAATTGTTAATAGAGTTTCTAAAAAGTATATCCATGAGTTTATGTATAGATTGAAAAAATAATTTTGCAGAATATACTGAATTTGAACTTGATCTTTAGCATTCAAAAAAATGTCTGCACTTTTCGTTAAAAACTCGTTATAAAGCACACTGTTAATATGGCAAAAATGAATTTGACTTTTCAATCAAGATGAAATTGCTTTAATAAAAATTTCTAATAGAGCATAAACTACTGCCTAGAACATGAAATATTTGCATATAATAAATTATTTTTCAATGAAAATGTGTATAAGTAACTTTAACAATGTAGGTTTCACTTGCAAAAAGCTTTATCGATTATTTGTTTCTAGCACAAAAATTAATATCAATTATGAAAATTTTTTGTTTAAAATAATATCTAAATATAATATTTCATATCTTTGAATAGTGAAAAATTGAAAAAATCTAATTTTTCTCTACAAAGTTCCAATCTTTCAATTAGCTTCAATATATTCAGGTTTTTAAAATTTAGCTTCAATTGAAGCTAGTTAATTATCTTATGAGAAATATTTATTTAAAAATAGTATATAAACGAAAAATCTGAAAATCAATTTATTCATTTAAATAAACTGAGAAACATAGATTTTTGAACTTTTTAGAATGCTAAGCATCCTGGTATCATCATAACATGGCTTAGTGCAGCTCATAAAAAGTCAAACACCCCTTTAATTTGAAATAAACTTCGAACAAGAAGGTAATTTTATTATTAAATGGTCTTATTAGAAGGCTCTTAAAAATGAGTTATTTGGTGAAAAATAACGTTAAAAGAGGGTGTGTTTTTTAAGTTGTTTGAAATTCGCTGGTGAAAATCTGCTCAAAACCCTCTGCGCATCTTTTTTTTGAACGATAAAAGTAAATTATTAATATTTTTACTTGTTATTTAGCATTATTGAATAAAGCAGCAGAAAACCCGCCAAAATTGACAAATAAATCTGTTATAAATAATCTTCAAAACACGTAGAAAAAAAATTGGCCGAAAAAGATGTTTTGCAACATAGTTAGAACAGCTTCTCAGCAAGAAAGCTCGTCAACAATAAAAAAAGACTAGTAAGATTTACAGTTTTTTGAGTGTTAGAAGATTTTAGAAAATAACAATATATGCAACGCAAACCAACACCATGAAGTGGCGAGAGTAAATTTTGCTAGTACAAATGAATTTTGGACAGCTTAATAAAACGAAATAAATTTTTTTGACAAAAAAATTCAATTTGAATTAACCACATGGTTGTTAGTACTCTAATTATGTTTTGGAAAAGATCGAAAAATATTATAAGCGTATTGAGGAAGCAAAGTCACTAATTGCTTAAGCATCTTATTGAGGAGAGAAAGATAGACTTGGCACTTCTGACATAGCGTCAAAATCCTCAAAAGTATTAAAATGCATTATAATTTCATTTATAAGCCAATTTTTAAAAACTCATGTCTGGAAAATTAAGCTTTAACGAAAAATTACGGTCATTTAGAAGTCGAAGAATGTAACATAATGGTTTACGCAACAAAAAATCAGAATTCTTGTATGACCATCCAAGAGTTCAAACTTTACTGAAAATCGAAAACGTTGGAAGCTATTTGATAAAAGCATTTCACGCAAAAGAAAACAATTTCAATGTGTTGAAGACATCTTAACTACTATTCTTCGGGCTTGGGAGAGTACTTCTCATGTTATTTCGCTTATAAGTCAATGCTTGACTGATACCTTGAAGTTTTGAAGAGCCAGAGTGGGAAAATTAATATATAATATTTAAAAAGTATCGTTTAATTGAAAGAAACAGTTATTTTTTTTCTATATAAAATGTCTGGTTCATTTTAAACAGGTAATTTATGTGAGATTTGGAAAAGAGCTTGAATAACTGTACAAAAATATTTTGTTTTGAAGCTTCAGAAAAATTTTGTTTTCTTAAAGTTTTCTAATAGCTTTAATTGTATAAAAAACTTTTAAAACTTATTTATAAAATTTAGTCAATTACAATTATTTTTTTGAGCCAATTAAACGCAAGCTATCACAAAAATCTTAAGCTTCACTTTAAATAAATAAGATTTTATTAAGTACAAACAATATATATTACATGTTGAAATTGTTTGTTTTTGGGTCCATATTGTTGAGAGGGCTGGGAGGACAGATGTTCACATGGGGAGGGGCTATGCTGCCGGGAATGGTCGACTGTAGGTCGAACTGAATAGCTACCCCACCGTCTTTTTCTCTTTCTTTCATCTTTTTCTGTAGAAATAAATTACAATGTTTTTTTTTATTTTTTTTAAATTCTCTGAAAAAAGATTTTTAAAGCAAAGTAATCTTTTTTGAAAATTAATTGATGAGTTCTCTGAAGAAGAAAAATTCCAAAAAACGATTTATCTTATTCATTTGAAAAACATTGTTTCTAATATAGAAAATTTAGAATAAAAAATTATCTCGTTTCAGCTTTCTCATTGGCCTTACACTAATGGTCATTACATTATTCTTGAAACAAACAAGTGAAAAGGTTCTAACTTGTCTTTCCGAACTACGAATTTTTGTATACGATTAAAAATGAAATAACTTCTAATATTGCTGTTGAATATTTTCAATTTAAAAAAAAAAAATAAACAAAAACTTGTAAAGAACTTGAAAAATTTCAAGCATCCAGTATGAAAAACTCAGCGTTCAGTACATTTTTGAAATTAATCGTTGAAATAATAATTAGTGAAAAGCATTTTTGGCTGCTTATTTGATATTTTTAGTCAAAATTTTTGCATTTATTCATCAATTTCTTTAAATTATTTATCTTGAATATCAAAAAGACACAACAATAATTCAAAATCATCACCAATATTGAATTTTACCAGTAACCTTCAAATTATGAAGATTTATAAGCACACGTAGAACAAATTTTTTCCATGAATTATGACAAGGTTTTACTAGTTGAAAATTTTAGCTAAATAAAAGTTTTTTCCACGTGTTTTTATGAATCTTCATAATTTGAAGTTTACTGGTAAAATTCAAGTTTACAAAAGAACATACGATGTCTCTAAAAAACTATTAAATAAATCTAACCAATATTTCTCATATAGCTTTAAGAAAGAATATTATATAAAAACGTACTTTCTTCTCCACAAAGATTGAAATGTCAGTTAAAATTTCAAATAATTTTAGCTATTATAAATTTTCACAAATAATGAAACGCTCTTTTCAGTAAAAAATAAAGAACTTGAACAGACATCGAAAGACGTTTTTCGAAATTTTTTTTAAAAAAATATTAAAACTGAAATTTTTTAAACTTTCACCACTCTTATAAGATAAAAATGTTAAAAACTGGATGTGATGTAGACAATTCTGACAAAAAAAATGTGACGTATACCCCTAAGACCCACTATGAAAAGTGTAACATCAAGCTTAAAACCACAAAGAGACCCTCCAATTAGGTTCAAGCATAAGCTCTTGGCTTCGTGCTTGCAAAACAGATCTTTGTCGCAACTTTAGCTGCATTGGGCAAACCTCATCAAAACATTCAATAAAAGCTTAGCCATGGTTGAAGCAATTGAAATGGTAAAAAAAATGAATCTATAATCAGAAGAGTATGTAAAATTGGATAATATTTTCACCAATGCTCTTTTTGTTAAAAAACTCTTAGTATAAAACTAGTGCAATAAACACTTTGAGAAAGGGTAGAAAGAAAAATACATCTTTATTGTCAACATCATCAATATGAAATAGAACGAGGGTACATACGAGACGTTTTCAACGAAAGAATTTAAATTGTTATCAAGGAATGAAAGCCTGCCATGTTTGCATTCAATCTCTACAATAACAGTTTTCAAACGTTTGTACCAAGATGAAATAAAATGAGACATAGAGCAAAATTCCGACGTATATTTCTCTAGCAATTTATAACATAGACGTGGTGTTGCTAGGCTAATGAAGAAATGAAATCTCACTAAGTAAATTTCAGAATTTGAATATAATATAAATTACCATATAAATAACTTTCTGTTAAAAATAATTTCTTTGTTTTTCAAGTGGTAACAAAAGTGAAAGATTTTATATACTTGTCCAATTGTAATTATTTTTATGAAATCAAACTTTTTCGAAATTATTTTTTTTTATAAGATATGAACAAATGAAGAATTTCTGGTTGCGTCTTATTGTATCGAATGAGTAAAGGCAGCCATCAAAGATGGGCTAAAACTATGCTAGAGAATGGAAAATTTTGGAATTAACTCTTGTATGTGTGAAACAAATTAAAGTATTATATAACAATTGACGACAATAACTAACCTTTCGAATAAAAAATCGTTTTTTTATACGAAAATAATGAAAAACACTTGAAATGATGTTTTCAAATCACTTTGGACTTATTAATTACATATTCATAACTTGATGAACTTTTTGAACTGGGACTGCCGAGAGTTATCAAGCGAAAACACTAAAACTTTTGCATCAAATTTTTATTAAAAGTAATAAAAAGGCTAAAAACTGAACCTTCACATATTAAAAATTCCAATATAGAGAATAATTTTAACATGAAAGACCCCTATGCTCTAAAAATACAAAGACCAACCTGTTCTTTCTGCTCTTCCTCAGCTGCAGTCAGTTCTTGTGCATTCGCCAAATTATCGACAGCAATGGCCAAAAAGACATTAAGCAGTGTATCTAGATAAGTTTAATTAAGAAGGGATTAGAAATCATTCAAATTCATATGAGAATCATGTATATTTAATGTGAAATGTTTCATTTGTAAACAGCAATGTAACATAAATTTTTATCACTCAATCCCAATAGGAATATTATCATTATTAAAGATTTTTATAGAACACTGTATAAAAACTTGATTTGTTGCTACTGTGATAATTACAAAAAGTTCAAATGAAAATTTTCCAAATTCACTGAATGTTGTTAGTTGAGTTTACACACACTTGAAAATGTTACTTAGTTAACGAAAAGCTTTTTATTTTAATGAAATTTATTAGGGTTTCTAAATATACTCAAATCATTTTCCTACACATAGTCTCGAAGCATTTACATAAATTCAAAGAATGTTCAAAATTAATTAAGTCCTTAAGTTTGAAAAAACATATCAATTACCATTGCAGATATATGAAATAAAAATTGTATTGCTATTTTTAAATTGTTTTATAGGTAGTAACATTATTCCCATTTCAAGATGAACAATAAAATTTCAAATAGGTGTCATATCTGAATTTTTTAAAGTCATTGTATGTTTATTTTTAACTGGAGTTCCGTACAATTTCTTTCAACGTTTGGAGCTCTTTTGATGAAAGAGATGGAATACCTGATAAAGAATTTTGGAGAAAACGCTTTCGACAACTCAATCTATCAGTGCAATTATACAAACCAAAAACTGAAAAAGCTGAATTCTATAAAAAAAAATGCAGAAACTAGAAATAATTATGAGTGGACCTACTAGAGGTCACATTACATTGGGGTTTGTAAACAAATTAACAAACTCATTCAAACTCGAATCATTTTTGAAAAATATATCAAAACTTTTCAGAACAGAAACTTGAATACATTTTGTGCTTGAAAATCAAATCAAATACCAAATAATATTTAAAAAAATAAATTCATGAATTCCGAGCTTTTTGCGGTACAACAAGTAAATTATTGGCCAAACAAAAAGAGTATTATAATTCGAATCAAGCAGCATAAGACAGACAGCACCAAACAAACCGGAATTTTCAATATCAAGGATCACAAAACATGTCCAACAGTGTACTTGTGGAAAAATAAACCAAGATACAAAATCATAACAACACTGTCAACAATAAAATTGGCAAAGATTTTTTGGTGCGAGAAAGTTTGAAGATTGAAAAAAATATTATTCGATTTATAGCGCTTACGATGATATACAATGTTATGCAAACACAAGTGCCTGGGACCCGCTATTGAAAAAATTGCACGTTATGGAAAGAAGATGTCAAATGAGGGAATAATGAGGAGGAAAACCAGTGAGAGGAAAGTCTTAATTATTTTAGATTATAATTTCTAAAAATGACTTTCATCTCAAAAATTTAAAATTTATTTTTTTGAGTTTCATTCAACTTGATTCAAATGAGAAGAATGATTCGATGCTTCAATTTTTCAATTTTTATACTCATCATATTTGAATTACTAAAGTCGTTCTTCATACTCTTCTAATGATTTTTTGCTGAATTTCAAATAGTTTTTTAAAGCTTCTATGTTTCTAAGCTGAATGAATTTCATAAGGTTTTACTTGTCAAAATAAATAAATTTTAGTATTAATGTGTTTTATAAAAATCTTTATACTCTACAGTTGAATTATAAAAAATACTGTTTTAAATATCGTTTTTAGCAAATGATGCATTATCAAAAACAAAGCGCTAGAAACGCACAGTTGCCGAAAAGGACGAGAATGATGAAGTAGATAGAGTGCATCATGCCACCATTCTTGATGCCTCCCTGTGATTGGATAGCGTAAAACATCACTTCGTTCCAGTCTTCTCCGGTCAGTATCTGCGGTGATTGGATGTCTATATATAGTACCAGAAAGAAATACTGGAGCTTGAAATTTCAAGCTTTTGGTTATAACTCAAAAACTCCCTTAAGTGGATCATTCGGTGATTAAGTTTTTCAAAATAAACTTTTAAGGCTCTCACTAATGCATAGAGATTGTTCACTTTCACTGATTCAAAAATCTTGTTTTTTCTTTATATTTTTCCTTAAATTTTTTATTAATTAATTTTTATCTATTTTTAGCGGTTTTTGTCTGTATAGAATCGTTCTGCTTCTCCAAGCAAATGCTGTCCATTCTGAATTATTTTTTGAATAAATCTTATACTACAAAACGTTGAAGATAATATACATTTTAAAATGGTTTTGTGGAATGGCAGTTTGCAATATGATGTCTCAATGCTTTGTACCTTTTTGATTAAATACAAAGAAAATTTTGTTCAAAAATTAAGATATTCCAATCAAAAGGCTTAAAAAAATTTCAGTGAAATAAATGGTCATTATGTTTTTGGAAAGCTTATGTGCAGTTTTGAAAAGTTTTGAAGAAGAGAAAGTTGTCTAGGACTTTGATATTAAAAAGTTATCAGTAAGTTTTTTATTGAAAACGTAAAATAAAATATGTAACTTGAAAAATGAGAATTTAGAATTATTGGAAAAAGTTCGAGTTTTTGAAAATTTTTTTATGGGAATTAACCTTTTTTCAAATTGTTTGATAAACGAAAATAACCACTAAAAATATATTTTAGGAGACAAAAATAAATTTAACAAAAAACTTTTTCTAAAAAGCTGGAATTTCGTGAAAATGAATGTCAATATAACAGCTAATAGTTTAGATATATGTGAAACGTTAACAGAAAATACAATAAAATATTTTTGTTGTTATGCGAAATAAATTTCAAAAGCTTGCAAACATTAAAAACTCTCCGGTCAACGAACTGGCCTAATTAGGTTTCAAAAATTGAGCTTCCATCTTATGAAACAATACATACACATGACTTTACTCAGACTAAACAAAACTCCGCAGCGGAACTGCAGAGCTCGTGGATAAAAGTATAAAAGCGTCGAAATATACACATTTTGATTAGTTTTACGCAACTTTCTAAAGAGATTTATCTCTCAAAATAGCACGGGTTTTTTTTGAATTTTACTATGAAATTTTAAAATTACTTGGAAAACTGTAAGTAAGGCTTGAGTGAACGTATCAAAATGACATGATGGGCGACCACTGGGGAAATTAAACCTGAGAGAAATAACATTGAATTAAAGGATGAGGGTAGAGTAAATGACTTATAGAATAATAAAAACTTCAAATCGGCATTTCAGTGACAGTTAAATGCAAAGTTTTTATTAGCGAAACTCATTCCACGAAAATTGAAATTGATGCTAAAAGTTAGAAGAAAACTTTAAATTTTGCTCACTCTCCGCCGTAAAGCTGCATTCCTAGAAGAGCAAAGATGAGGATGAAGAGAAAGAGGAGGAAGAGAAGTGAAATGATGGAACGCATACTGTTCAGAAGAGAAATGACGAGGTTACGAAGAGAGGACCAATACCTGGGTGTTTGTTCAATTATTTGCCATTTTTTCCCATTGTTTGCTATGCATGATTCGAAAACTAATCATTTTTTTGTATAAACTTAATAATGATATTTTGATGCTCTTTTTTATCGCTTTTCATTTACTTCGTTACTTGCGTTTTTCTTCTATTGACTTTCTTTCAAGATTAATTTCTCTCATAAATTCTTCGGAAGTATATTAATGTAGATTTATGTTTTTATGAAAATTTATTGCATGTCTTACGCTTGTGTTCTTGTATGCATCAATTAAATTACTCTCTGACTGGCAAACATTTGTGTTCCAATTTTCAAAAGTTTTGCCTTTTATTTGCGACTATTTTTGAAAAATATTTACATTTGAAAATGTCTGTGGTACATTTTGTTTTTTTTGTTGAACTACCTCATGATGGTATAATAAAAATCTAAAATCTATGAACTCACAAACTATATAAATCTTATGTTTTCTAATTCTTTGCTTGTTGGATTTAATTATGATAACTGTGTTTTTAGCTTCGATTTATGAACTAATTGAGAATGCATGCTCTGTTTATGGCAAGGGTCGTAACATTTAAGTATTTTTCAATGGCTGCAAAGTTCTTTAAATGATTTTCAATTAATTAAATACCTGCATTTTGAGACATACACCTACTTTTTTTTTGATATCCATAGTACCTCAACACTAAATATTCCCACATCATATATCAAATGAATAAAATAATCATATATTACACAAAATAATCTCTTAAAAACACGGTAAATATCAAAGTTTAAAAAATATTTCCAGCAATTGATTCTTCTACCTCGTAACTTTAAATATTCTCAGTAGCCTCATGGCACGAAGAATGCTGATACCAAAAGAACTATCTGGCACTATCTCACTCCACACCACTTCAAACAAACTGCCCGCAATCACCTTGAGGAATTATTTCACGATAAATATATAAACAGTGGCAAGAGATTTATTAGCTTTTTTTTAAAGTTCTTTTGCTAAATTAAATTTTTAGATTGATTTTTTCAACAAAAAATTTGTTGTGGAGATAAAAGATAATTTATAAAAAGCTGAAGCAGTATAAAGACAGAATAAATTTTTTATTTAAACAACTAACATTCATAAACAACCCAAAATAGTATTTATTTCTACAACAAAGTAAATTTTCGCCTTATTTAAAAACTAGAAAAAACATTAAATAATAAATTTTTTGAAATCTAAAAAACTACTCACCACACAGTCGAATTTATTGAAAGATGACTGGAAGTATATGGTGATTCCTAGGCCATACATTTTGAAGAGCATTTCAAACATGAAAAGTCCTAAAAAGACAAACTCCGCGTAATCTGAAGTGAAAGAAATTTAAAATTTTAGTTTTTTTATTACTTCAAATGATTCAATTGGAAAAGTGTTTGTCACAAATTTTTGAGTTTTCATAGTAAATTTGTTTTTGTTGTATAATATTTATTTTGGTTATTAATTTAAAATATCAGTTATTAAATAATTTTCTAATTTGTTGTTTTGTATAAATTTTCCATCAACCATTTTTTTAAGATTCAAAATAACATTGTTAATGCTTTTAGAGCTATGAAGATATTAAAAGTTATTCTTTCAAAATGAACTAGAGCTAACATAGAAAATCACTAAGGAAAGCTGGCTGGTCGTAGTGCTCTACCGCAACAAAGATGGTATTGAGGAAGACCAAAACTATGATCAACCAATAAAAAACTTGAGACTTGACAATGTGGCGAACTTTGAATCTGGTTTATTGATGTTTTTCCGTTTATTCACTCATTTGAGATGTTTCAGGAAGTTTATGAAATAATATTTGGAAGCAATATTGGGTAGGATTTGCAAGAAAAGCTCATTAAAAATGTTTTTTTTTGATATTTTTCCTACTTCAGTTGTTTCTCGATCCTCCATATTCTCACAAAACGACCACTCGTCGGTTTCTTTTGATTTTCTAAAAAGCCTGGAAAAATATTGTCATCACGTTTAATCTTCCTACGTTCAACGCGGGCTTTCTTTATTTAAAGTGGATTCATTGCGTAATTTGAATTTATGAATTAATGGGAAATTGCATGGAAGAGCACTACAAAGGATTTAAACATCTGTTTCATAATAAATTCAACTTAAATACGTCCGGTAAATGAAGAAAATAAATCATTTAAAAATGAATTATTTTGAAAAGCTTTTTAAAACCGGTAAATAAATCTAAGTTTCTAACTCATGTCTGTGAAGAGTTCAAAACTGTCTTCAAACTCGGCATCGTCCTTGCTACCAGACTGCATCTGTTTCATTTTGCTCGAAGCCATTTTGCGGCGAGCTAGCACAAAATTAAGGTTAATGAAACTTTTTTTGACTCAAAATCTAAAAAAATGGTTATTTAAAAACAAAAATGTAAATTTGTTTCTAGCTTTAGGCTTAAATTTGAAAGAAAAATTTGTGATTTGAATATAGACCTTGTATGATTCGCATTTTGTCCTCATCCGACGTTTTTTCTTCGTTTAAGATGACTTCTTCTAATAAAAAAAATTAAGCCTTTTTTAAACCTCATACTATTTATTGTTTTTTTAAAAACTTCTTCAAAATGTTTCTAGAGAAACAATCTAAAATATAATAAGCAATAAAAGTCTTATAAATGGAACTGAGAAAGAGTTTCGAGCTGGCATTAACAGTGAGTCTACAAATGATGACAATGGCGAAAAACTTTGAGAAAAACAACAAAAAAAATCAATTAATTTTTTAAAAAATATTTTTTATACCAGATTTGAAATCTGGATTGTTTCAAAATATAAAAACTCTAAGTTTAAATGTAACGTTTTTTTTTTCAAGAAAATTTCCTATTGAATAAAAAAGTTGAAACTTTTTTTTTATTTGTTAAAGATTACTTTTTCCGAGAAGAACACTTTTTTCTCATTCTGTTTGGCATTTGAGTTCCAAAGCAATTTTTTCTTAAAGTGGAAAATTTTTGCATCATACAAACGTCGATGATTGTGATAAGCTTCTCTTCTTGAGAGAATAAAAAATGAAACTGCTGATTGTTCTGTTAGTTATTCAATCCGATAGTTATACTGAATAAAAGGTCTGCGTCATATTCACAACTAGTTTAGTTATATAAAAAAAAGTTTGCATATAAACTCTATTTCAAAATTTTTATAATTTTTGTTTATCTCATTATCGGTGAAAGAAAACTTTTGAACTTCTATTTTGCAAGAAACTTCTCATTTTTTTAGTACTTTCACCAAGTATTTTGCAAAGAGTTTTGTAAAAGACCAAAAATTCTGGAAAGTTTTTTATTAAGAAGATGACGTGGTAGTTGCTTCAAATAATTTATGAGCGCAAGTGAAAAAGAAATGAAAAGGCAGTTATAACTCACCCTCACTTTCATGTATTTATAAATTAAAAACTTTTTACTTTGAATTTTTCAGCATAAAAGCTTTGTTTTGGTGGTTTTTCTGAAATATGATGTTTTCTTTGTTCTATTAAATTTTTTCGAAAAAATCTGAATTTACAAGCTCAAATTTTTACTTATGTTAGGCACTCTGATTCAAAATTTAATACACCCTTTTTTTTATTTTTTTGATAATATATTAATATAAGTTATCAAACGCATAAAAAAGACGTCACGGAAACATATTTTCATGGAAAAATTTTGAATTATTTTGAATGTATTTTTGAAAAAAAACGATAAAAAAGTTTTTTCTCAATCAATTCCATTAGTTTGTGTCTTTGCAAATTTTCAGACGAAAATCAACAAAAAACGAGTTTTTGAGTGAACAAAATAAAAATTCTATCTCTAACTGAATAATCTATTCAAATTAATTTCGAAAACTCAATAAACTATTCAAAATAATATCAAAATGGTAATAACAAAACAAGAAAAATTAATTGGTAACTTTTTATGTTTTACACCATTGCCATCAGCAGAATTCTACAACGATGAGCTAATAAGCTATTTCTAAACCATGCCAAAATTTGGTTTCAACTTTTTTATGTTTTCCTACTTCTAAAATCGAATAAGAGTTTAAATTTATTTTAGAGTGAATTTTTATATTTCTAAATAAATAAACTTTCAATGTTCAAATAATTACATTTTAATGTTATACCAGGAAATTTAAGCAATCAACCTTCAAGCAATCAAATTTCTACTAAATAGCCATCTTTTATAATTCAAGCCTTTATCAAAATTTCGAAAAATAAAATAAATTCTATTCTACTCAAAACCAAAAAAAATAAATATTTTAGAATTTAAAAGACCCTGACAGCTTCAAGCTAATTATAGCGGAAAGCGTTACTTTTACCATGCTCCCGAATACAGAGGAGCAAGCCATAAGCGTTGTTTTTAATTTTTTAACAAAAAAAATCTATTTTTCTACATATTTATATAATCAAATTCTAGCAAACAAATTAAAAACTGTATGGATAAATAGCTTGCCGACGGTTCACCTGCTCTAGCCAACCAATCAGAATAGGCTTCGGTCTGCCTATCAATTGCTTGGCTTTGTCTCAACTGTAAAAAAACCTTCCTCCTTTCTATCCGTTCCCTTTCCTTAGCAAACTCACTGTGAATGCCATGCATGGAAATAATAAATAACTGAACAATGGTGAAAATAAATATTAATGAAACTGAAACGAAACAGAAGAATTATAGAAGCAGTTGACGGTCTCACCAGCCTTGCAAATCCACTCCAGATACCCCTCCAACTCTCTGTCCACCTGTTGTTTCTTCCTCAACTTCAAAAATGCTCGCCTACTTTCCACTTTTTCTCTCTCTTTTGCAAACTCTCTATTTCCAATAGTGTTTCTCATATGTATATTTTTGTCTTTTATGCATATAATCAGAAATTCTTTGGTTTAAATTTTGAAAGTTCGATTTCTTTTATTCGATCCGTTTCAACCTTACTTTTGTATACCTCTAATTACCGTCATTTTTATCGAGAATTTGATCGTATAAGTCTAATAAAATATTTAATGCAAAAAATAAAATAGGTTTTTACATTAGGAACTCTGATTAGGGAATAATGCTTATTTAACCAGACTTCATAAATATTTCACCAAATCAAATTTTAATCATGAATAATTTTAATTCAATCACTAAAATCAACATAGCAGATATAAATCAATGTATTAAATAAACCACTAGAGATCAAAGACATTTATTATGGAAAAAAATTCTAATTTATTATCTATTATGTCTTAACTACTAAAAACAGTTTATATATATTAAAAATTATTTATTGAATATTTTCATTAAAACTCTTCTTTTATTAAATTCTCTATTCAGAAAACCCCATAAGGAAGCAAAGAAGCAGAAAACGCAAAATAAACTAAATACACTTTTTTGACTTTTATCACACGTTCATAACTCAAAATTTTAAGAACAAATAAAACATACCAATATATTTTCAAACAAACTTGTATAATTCAAAAAATTAATATACACCCTTGAACTTCCTCAAAAACTTATGCCATAGGAATGGAATAACCTAATTGGAAGTACTCTATCAATATCAAAAACTATCAGAAAAATGTTTTATTGTCTAAGTTTTAACTCTCAATAAATAAATATTAAAACCAAAAAAACAATGTTAATACATTAAGACAGACATCATTATAAGATATATTGGAACTTAAAAAATAACTTGTATTATAACTCTTCATATTAATGAAGCAATATAACTCTACAGAGCTATGGAGCAATATAACTACAGAGCTATTAAGCAAAATTACTCTACAGAGCTATGAAGCAATATACACTACAAAGCTATAAGGTAATAAAACAGACCCGCTAAGAACACCAAGGACAAGGTTGAGCATGAAGAAAGAGCCGAGGATGATAAGTGACACGTGGTACATCCATGGGAAGGCACTTCCAAAAGCATCATTTGTCTGTTTCATGTATCAATAGGGCTTAGTTGCTGTATGTTTCAATTATATCTTCTTATACCGTCAAGTGTTATTAAGATTTTTGTAAGTTATGAAACAGTTGAATGGGAGTAAATTTTTATTAGTTTCTTCAATATTACGCTCAAATTTTAACTAACAATGTTTATTTTCAAAATTTATAATGGATGTGATATTGAGCAAGGCTGATAAACGCCTCACACAGTAAAGCACACTCCTACAACGCTTAAGGGACGTGGAAACAAAGATAACACGCATAAAACTCACATAATAGAGAACGGTCGTCCACCCTTCCATTGTAATGCATTGAAAGACGGTCAACATGGCAAACCCAATGTTATCAAAGCTAATAATGCCATATTTGGGCCCTATGTAGACGGCTTCTTCGCAGGAAGTGCCATTGGGGCATATGTTTCCACCCAGAGTGTAGGACTGGTAACTTTGCAAGCAAGGAGTGATTTCGTCTTCGCCTTCCAACACCGCTATTTCTCCTGAAGGTTTATCGTTGTTTTGATAACACCTTTAAAATTGTACCCTGAAGTTTTTTGGAATTCCATTTCATTGCTTTGGCTTTAAAACTGAGCTTGAAAGATTTTTAACAACACAATTTTCTGAAATGCTGAAAATAAAGTCATTCTGAAAGTTGTTTGGTATAATTGTGGAAGGATGATTAGAAAAGATGAGATTCATAACGTCATGGCAATACATTGACTAAGATTGCCTGCAAGAAAACTGCGTGCACTCGGAAAATAGGAAATATTTAGAATTGTATCACTTTTGCAGATAGATATTGAAATTTTAGATTGACTCTTACCAGGATGCATAATTTATCAATGTTTATTATTTCAATGAATAAACTTGATAATATGTAATAGAATTTTAAACTTTAAAAACATCAATTGAAGATTCATACATTTATTTGAAAGAAAAGCTATAATTTTCGATAAGTATAGCTTTATCATAAAACATTAGCAAGCTAATAATTGATGTTGCTATACAAAACATACGTAAGATGTCTCTGAAAAGTAATAGAATTTTCCATTATTTGGGAAATATTTTTAACAAAATTCTGTTAGTTTCTATTATTTTTTCGTTTTTGTTTTTTTAGAACTTTATAAATCTCAAAATATTTTTGCATTACAAATAAATTTTCAAAAATTTTTTTTGTTTTTTGGTTTAGTCAAAAGGAATCTCAATTCATACAGCATAACAACATACCGGTCTCGCCGATCTTGCATGCCGAATGGAAGATTCCAGCAAAAAACTCCAGACCGATGATAGCGAAGATGACAATTGCGAAGAGGACAAGGAGGGCAATCTGCAAAAGAGGGGCCATGGCTTTCAATATGGACTTGAGCACCACTTGCAAGCCTGAGAGAGTGGAACGAGATAGGTGAGTGATGAATTGAATCAATAAATAAATAAAATATCATAGAAAAATTTTATAGATTTTCAAAATCGAACACTTAACGATTCATGAGGAACTAAGCTCTGTATGGTTGTAGTGATGGTATATGTTTGGTCAAAATACCAAATAACTTGGTTTCAATATATATATCAAATTAGTTGGTTTTTGATAATACGTGTTTCCCTCAAATAGTTTTGTTTCAAGCTTTTTCACTTTAGAGGCATAGATATATTACTAATAATCGGAAGATGGAATTTGCATTGAATTTCTATTAAGTTTGAATTATTTTTTTAAAATTAATTATTCTTTAATATACTTTTGATTTTGCGAAAATTTCTAGAAAATTTTGCGCAAAGCTGAGTGCGACTGGGAGAGTTGAGTACAAACCCTATAGCTCAATGGTTGAGCATTAGACTAATTATCTAAAGTTACCGGGTTCGATCCCACGTGGGCCGACAATTAGCACCTGTTCCACAGTGTGTTTTCGCTACATTAAATTTGTAGCAAGCGCTTTGATTTATAAGGAAAAGCGCTTTATAAATATCGCATTACATTACATTGCAAAAAAATCTTTATTTGAAAAAATTTTTATGATATTTTTTCGATAAAAATTTGTTAATGAAAAGTTTTTGTGAAAATTCGAGTTAGAACTGTTTTGAAAAAAGTTGTTTTCAAGAGTAGCTATACAAAGACAGGTCGTTAACTTGGCAGCAAGCAACTGAATGAAAGTTGCGTCAAATCAAGCTCATAACTTGTTTCAATCGTGTTCATTTGGAATTTATCTTCAATTTTCAATATTTGCTAAAAACTTGCGTTCGATACTTCAAGATTTCCATAATACAACTCTATTATGGCAAAGCAAACTACCACAATTTTGTATCACATGTTAAATGTGAATGAATCTGAATAAAAATTATCTGTTTAAGAAAATATTTGAAAAAAGAAAAAGCATAAGTTTTTTGAATAAAAATGTCAAACCTAGCTTTAAATGACATAAACTATTAAATAAGTAGTAATTGTCTTTAAGGGATTTCAAATTAGTACTAATTATTCGAAGTTCTTTCTGCTAATTGAATCATTATCATGTTTTTAGAGTTTGCTTCAAAATATACCCATCAATTACTCAGCAAAATTGTTCCAGTTGGATAAAATACAACGTTTGGCATTAGGAAAATAATTTTTTAATCCAAAAACCAACCTTACAGATTTTTAATAATATTGTTAATACGTTAAAAATTTTCGACGCTCCGAGCGTTTGATAAATTCTAAAAAATAATTTTGAAAAATTCAACCATTGGTTTACACGTTTTTTATGTAAAACCATGAAATTTTGAATTCTTTAGAATTCATTCACTCTGAAATATAATTGTCTCAGTCCATTTGACCGATTTATTAATTAATTTTATTTTTATATTTTTAAAACTGTTGAGTTGATTAATTTCAATTTTTTATCGAATTTATCAATTAGTTGGCATTGCGAACATTTAAGTTATTAATAGAAAAATATCATATCTAACTTCATTACCACGTCACAATTCATTAGCACCAAGTATTAAAAACTAAAAAATCACTAATTTCATGTTGGATAAAATGCAAAAAATTTGAAAAACCATTTAAACAAACCAGTTGAAAACAGCTTAATAACAAAGAAAGTTTATGGAAAAAAAAACTCCATGGCACCACACCCACACAACACCACATTCCCAAAATCATCACACCCGCATAACACCAAACACCATAGAGTTACTTACTCGGAACTCCAGACACGAGCTTCAACGGCCTCAAGACACGAACAGCTCTCAATGTTCTCAAGTCTAGCCCACTCCCGAAGATCGTTATGAATCTGGGTATTGTGGCATAGCTATTGTAAGAACCCAAAGTTTTTGTGGTTTAGGCATATAACTCAAGATTTGAGGTATTTATTTAATGAATGAAGACATCATAGCAAGAAAGTGAAATGCATTTATTGCTATAGAAGCGAAACGCAACAATTTTAAAGCTTAATTTCTTGATTGGCTGTTCTTTTATAAAAAACATCTTTTATTGAGTGTTTTTCTGGTTTTCAACTTGAATAGTACAAATTTAGAAAAATGTGAATATTTAGTGATAAAATTATAGGCGAGATTTTTACAAAAATTATTTTGAAAAATCAAGAAATAAATATATAATTTAAAAAAAAAATAAAACAATATTTAAGATAAGTTTTGAAAATAAATTCAACCCTGAAAAATTGAAAAGCACTATCTGAATAAAGATTTCATCATGAAGTTCAATAAATAAAATGAGATAAAAATGCACACGTTTATATGAAGCCATTCATAGAGGTTAATTTAAAGCTTCAACGAGGTTTTGTACTCAAAACTGCCATCAGCAACTATTGTTGTGAACGACTCTTTCAATATTTGATTTTTTTTTGCCTCTTATTTCCAAACAATTCTGAAATTTCAAACGTTAAACTTTTTTGAATGGTACAACTTTCAGACATACTTCTACAATAATAATCTTTCGATAATAATTTTTAATTTTCAATAATAATGTTTTTAAAATGATTCTATCATGATTTCGAATATTTATCTTATCTTTTTTCTCCTTAATTTTATGTTATTACGCTTCATATTATCTTTAACATCATCATTTGTTTTTGTTTTATTTTTTTTCTCTACACATCGATCTATTCCCACACATATAGGAATAGATAAAATGTATAGAATCTGTACAAGGAAAACAGTATCTATGTACTAGGTTCTATTGATTTTTCTCTATAATCCTCTGTTGATACTTGCGTCACAGATGACAACAATATTCTTGATGCGAGGCTCAATTATTTGTTTTATTTTTTTCCAGAAGTTTGTTTCATCTAATTATTGTTTTGTTTTCATAATTCTTTTTTAATGGCGTATGAGTTTTTTTCGAATTTTTAATATCTTTAATTTTTAATGTTTTGTTGAATCAAGAATTATTGTATTTTCCCTTCAAAAAACTGAAATACATATTCAAAAAGACGAATTTTCTTCAACAACACGGCCTCCAATGGCGTAGCATTATTGCATGTATGGAACTCAGTTTTAGTAACATTATAAACACATCTTAGCTTTCACTGGTAATAATCACTCAAAATTCAAACAAACTGACCATAAAAAATTATCAATATAGCAAATAAGCATAGTTAGATGGTTTAAATATTAATTTGAAGGTTGGAACTCTACTTTGTTGGTTTCATCGGAATCGAATGTAAAGGTTACATGAAACGGTTGTCAAGGTATGAATGACGTTTTCTCGGTCTTTCATTGTTTAATAAATGTTTGCTTATTCGGCCGCTTTCATTTTATACCAGTATTATATGAATCAGCCGTTTCTTTTCTCCTGCGAGATGTTTCAAGGAAAATTCCACTTACTCATCGAAACTGAATCGGTTTCAAAAACCAAATTAACAGGACTACTGATATAATTGAAGTTATAATGAAATAAACAGTGAAATTCAACTCATACTGAGTATGAGAAATGCAATTATAAAACAAATAAAAAGCAGAAAAACAGTATTAAAAATTATGAAAAAATTAATGTAATATTAACAACAGTAATAATAATGTCGCTTATTCAGAGCACACTGTTATGACAGAAAAGTTCTATTGTTGCCGAGATTGTTTAATGCATCAATCTTCATTCTACCCTCTAAATTACCAGCTATCATCACATGAATCTACTTGTGTCGGATCGTTTAATGCATTTGTGTAATTCATCGTTGCTGTATTAGTGGAGGAAAGGGGAGAAGGGAAGAGTGGAGTGTAGAATTATTGAGAAATTGATTGAAAGTATTGCTTTGAGTTATGAATGAAAAATTTGCTAATGATACATATTAAATTGATAATCTCAATTCTATAAAAAAATTCAATATATGATTTTAAGGTTGGAAATGCTTTGAAACAAAACTATTTATACATATAAGCATCTGATTTTTTTTTGTATTAACCATGAGTAAAATAATTGGGTGAAAAAATGCTCTAATTTAAAACCTTTCTCTTTGTGCATTACATGTTTTAGTTAGCAATATAAAAAAAACTGCCAAGTATATTAAATTTTTAAAGATGATAGAAAAAAGAAAAATATAAATATCAAAGTTGTAGCTGGCTTTTCACTATAGCTTATAATCTTGATGTATGCAGTTTTTCAATATTTAGCACAGGGTTTTCATAGTTTTAATAATTCAGTATAGTTTACTCACTATCAGCAAAAACCTAAAAAAAAACATTAAACCAAAAATAGTAATAGAATTAAATCAAATAAGAGTAATGAATGAAAAAACACTCAATATTAAAATAAAAAAGAATATTAATTGGAAAATTTTAATAATAATAGTGATGATAAGAATAATTGTAATCTCACCCAGTGACCACAACGGTGAAATCCATAATGTTCCAAGCACTGCGCAAGTATGAGTCTTTGTGGAGCAAAAAGCCCAATGCCACAATTTTGAAGGTGGCTTCAATGCAGAAAATGCCCAGAAAGTAAGGCTCGGTTTTTTCCTGTGAGATTTTTTTTAATTAGTTTCATCAAGGTCTGCTTTCTGCATACAGAAATGTGGCGGTGTAGTGAGTTTTCATTTTATTGATGTGTCAGAACAGGTGTTTTGGGCGTTTAGTCTTGAACGAAAATTTTTAAGGCTTCTTTATTGTGAAGCTGTCGTGATAAAGCCGAATTTTTTTATCCATGTTTTCAATTTATTTTATAAAAATTATATGTTTTTTTTTAATTATTTCAAGGTATTTTTTGTTAATGCAGAGTTTAATTTAAGTTTCTTGAAACTCGCTCTGTTAATTATTGCTATATATTACTAAATTATCACTCTCATATAATTTCCCTTCATGTATTCATAGCTCAATATTATAGAATTGAAAGTTTCTTCAATATAAATTTGCCATATCGATATTATCTCTCAGAAAGAACTTTAATAAATATTATTGCAAACGGGAAGCATTTTTAAGCAATAAAAGTTGAATTATGTTTGAAATAAAATGATCATGCGATAAAAGGGACTTCTATGCTGTCAAAATATGTGTCTCTAATTTTTATTCTGGATTATATTTCAAATTTAAAACTTTTACTTTTTTTTTAATGTTTTCTTTTATTTTATTTCTTTTCATATTTTTATTGTATACTTTTACTTATTTTAATTTTAGATTTATTGATATTTTAATAAACTTAACATTTTTCCATGGTTAACTTGTTTTTTCCCATTTAATAAAGTGGAAAAAAAATACTGGAAAGCAAAATAAACATTTTTTATTTGAAATATATAAATCTGTTTAGAACAATTTTTTGAAAAATTTTGTTTAATCAGCAAATAGAAAATATTTTATCAAAAGTTAGAGATTCCTTTTAAAATCATTTTTTTAGTTTTAATTGAATTGGAAAAGAATAAAATTTATTTTGAAAAGAATTTTTCTCTAAATAAAAAAATTTTATTAATTATAACTTGATAATTTAGAAGTTTTTAGTTGATTATATATAAAATTAATTTTCAATAAAACAAGCTGTAATTGAAACCTGGCCCTTCAAAAAAAGTATGAAATAGAAAAAACTATACAAAAAATCATTAGAAAAATGAAATTATTAAAGAAATTGTGGAAATTATATCAAATAGGTCATCATGAAAAAATTATTGAACTCCATAAAAACAAAACAAAATTTTAAAATCAAGAAGACAAATCAAAAAAAAATTAAAACGATAGAAAAAATCATCAATAAGAAATGATAACTTTATAATACTAAAAACATCAAAAAAAAATATCATATGCGCTTATCATGAAATATATATCAAAATGAATTATCATAAGTTTTTACAAAATCAAAATCAACAACCAGTTCGAGAGTGAGGGGTGTCTTGTCGTTCTCTGGCAAATGCTCTTCAAGGGCCAGCACCACGCAGTTTGCAATGATGGTGCTCAAGACAAGATATTCAAATGGCGTGGCGGAGTTAAGGAAGAGTGATTATGTAAATTGGAGTGTAAACATGAATTTTAAATGTAGGCATGGGTAATTATATGGATAGAATATAATATGTTTGCGAGGAGGTGAAAATTGTTGCTGGATTATTTAAAATTGTACGCTTTTATAAATGTACATAAATTATTCATTTGAGTTTTGTTCAAATGCTCCTTAGAGGATTCACTTTTAATTGAGTTTAAAACTAAATTTATTTTTAGTAATATTCATTATTTATAGAAAAAAAATGTACCTTATAATTAAAAAATATAATACATCCCTTTTCCTAATTACTGTGATGAAGGTGGTTTCAAAAGGATATGACCATTCGATGATAGTTTGAGCATATTTTCTGATAAAGTTATCGCTGGAGAAGATAAAGAGTGAGCGGTTAGCTTTTCGCGTCATTCCTGGCAGCTCTAGGCGGTCGATTTTCTTGGCCACCTTCGGCAGACTTTCTCTGTAGGAAGTCATTTCGGCACTGCCCCCTTTGTCTTCTTCAGCTTCAAAAGACAGTTGTGTCATGGTGGATCTACCGACGTCTAACCTTGAGAATTTTCAGTTGCTGGTTCATTGAAATCTCACAAGAAATCTCCTCTTTTTTGTTATTGGTTTTGAATTTTTTCAAGGTTTGTAACTGGTTTTAACATTTGAAAAGATAGTTTCTTGATAATTTATAGTATTCTTGGTTGATAATTTATTATTTAGCAATTTTGAATTAAAATCAACGTCACTTCAGTTTTTTTACAAAATATTAATCTTCCTTGCAAGAATTCCACATCAGTAAACTAAATTTTGCTAAAGCTTTTCAATCAAAGTATTTTATTAACAAACAGTTAAAATAATTTTTCAGTCTTTATATCATACTCATACACCAAAATTCCCTAATTAATTGGCAAAACGTTATTTTGTTCGTTGCAAAACCGTTTGATGTTTTCCTCGTTACAATTCCACACCCGCTAGTGCAATAAAATGGCCAATCTACTTCATTTTTTATACATTTTTTTTATACATTTCTTTAACATTCAAGAGCGTACATATATAATGCATTCAAATATACTAATACAAGAGTATGCAGTTTTATACATGCTCAAATTGAGACGATTTCTATCCCACCAACTATACAGTCGTTTGTAGCATCGATATGTTTGTCAATACATATAAAACTATGCTATTGAAGTATAAAAATTTCTAATACTCCAGTAAATAAGTGAGAATCCAGCGTCATAGATTAAGCGTGGATACATATTATATGATATGCCCGGACTGAAACACTCCTTAATATAGGCGTTTCAAGCACTTTTCTCGATGTAGAATATTATAAAAATTCAAATATTAAAAATAGTAGTATTCAAATATAGTGTGAATGGTACAATAAAATTGAGATCTTACAAGTCTTCTTATTAATTAGACATCTATTTTCTATGAAATATTCAAATATATATATAAAGCATTAACCAGATATCATATAGAAACCTAAAAGCTTACTCAGATAAATGAATATCAATATAAAAAACATGGCAGTATACCATATAAAAGATACACAAATATAAAAGAATTTATAAATATAACTCGATACGCCAAGTAAAACAACAATAGAATTCGGTATGCATTCCTAGAATACAAGCGTTGAATAAAAGGATAGAATACTAGAGGTATTGATGTAACTATGATACAATGTGTTGAACAAACTAATGTAAAAAACGATATAACACAATATAAACGTATTAAAAAATAAAATTTTTTTGAATTGAATAGTAAAGAGCTTATAAAAATGTGAAAGATAGCTAAATGTAAGATACAAACTAGCTAATACAGTGATAGAAGAATGAGACAAATGTGAACTACGCTGATAAAAAAATCATACGTTTATGGAATATAATGATATCAAAAATGTTATAAAGTGTAGAGTAACGGCGTATGAGCGTGTCAGAAGTGTCTTAAAGCGTGTACGTATGACGTATGTACTAGCCGTTTGTGCGACGATCGATGTAGCTGTGGTGTGTATGTTCTTGCATAACTGGGAAAATTATATTCTCTAGTTTGAATTAATTTTGTTTTCAATTTACTTTTAAATTTTTTTTGGTTTTAGATTTTTTGTTGTTTTGTTCAGGTTTTTCTTTTGAGTTTCGAGTGTTGCGAGTGTTGTTTATTTTGTACTGATATGATTTTGAAGTTTGTTATATTTATTTGATTTGTTAAAAGATTATATATCTTTTATATTGTTACGAGAACTTTTTAGTAATTTATTTTTTTTTATCCATATTTTTTGTTTATGAAAAAATTTATTTCTGTTTTGTGAACAATTAGCCTCAAAATTGTGAATCATAAAAACACGACAAAACTTGAATTTTTTATTTTGACGAAGCTTTTCGATATATTCTTCATCAGTTGGTTACCTGATGAAAATGGAAAAATTAAGTTTTGTCGTGTTTATTGATTCACAATTATTTTTGTGTCGCTAAGTTTGCTTAAACTTATTTACTTTAAGTTTAAATATAGACCACCAAAATTCTAAAGCAAGTGCTTTTTTTGTGGGTATTATTATGACAAACCTCATCAAACATTGAGACTTGAAAAGATTTTTATTTGCATAATTAATAGAACTATCTTGTAACTAGAACTTAAGAAAACTTCAAGCTACTGACTACTTCTGCATGAATTTTTTTTTAAATAAACAACAAAAAAGCTAATTTTTGTCTGAATCAAGCTGAAAAATTTATATAATTTATTTTACCAAGTAGATTTCTCGAGTTATTCAAGAAACTAAACTAGATGTTGTATTAAAGACCTAATTGATTTTCTTTGTTTTCCAGTTCATTACTAAAAATATAAAACAAAAGAAAAAAAACTTGCAAAAAAATAACATTGTCCAACACTTAGTAGGAAGCCTTTCTTCAAACGTGGAAAATTATTTGCTTCAAATCATTGGAAAGTTTAATAACATATAACAAAAAAAGCGATGTGAGTCTATAAAAAGTCAAGGAAGTTGAAAGAAAACCACAAAAAATTTGATCAGTTACTTTAAAACACTTAATTGCAGTTTAAATCATTAATTTTTAATGAAGTATTTTTCTTTCAAACAGTTTCAATATCTGAAGCTTAAACTGTTTAAACTTTTGTTAATTTATGTGGCTTTTCAGCCCTTTGAACTGAAGTATTCTTTTCAGAAGCTTGAAAAGCCTAGAAAATGATTTCTTGAGACTAGATCTTTTACCCAAGCCGCATATCAAATGAAAACCTTTGAAGGAATCCCCAAATAGAAGAAATAAAAGAACTAATAGGGAAATAAAGATGGAATTTTTTAGAGCATGTTTTTTGCAAGCAAAGTCTACCGATGGCGATAGAAATTTTGAATCTATTTAGTGTTTAAAAAAATGTGGCCATAAAAACAAATATGCGTTTTCAAAAAAGATTTTGGAACCCTGAATAAAGCCGAGAAAACGAGACAAAACAGAGAAGATTAGAAGAACCAAACGTTGAAGAAATATATAACTAGGACTTTTTGAAATAATTAATTATTTTGTGTAATAGGTAATAGGTAATAATAATAATAACAATAATAATAATAATAATAATAATAATAATAATAATAATAATAATAATAATAATAATAATAATAATAATAATAATAATAATAATAATAATAATAATAATAATAATAATAATAATAATAATAATAATAATAATAATAATAATAATAATAATAATAATAATAATAATAATAATAATAATAATAATAATAATAATAATAATAATAATAATAATAATAATAATAATAATAATAATAATAATAATAATAATAATAATAATAATAATAATAATAATAATAATAATAATAATAATAATAATATCTAAAATTAATCTAAATATAGAATAAAAATTAAAATTGTTTAAGTATAGAAGTTAGTGTGGTATCTGATTGGAAAAGCTTAAAGAAATGTTATCATTGTTACACAGTCAACCTATTTCAATTAAAACAAACGTACGGTTATAATGTATTTTTTCTGAAAGTCTCACGGAAGCGATATTTAAAGAGGGAGAATAATAGTTTAAAAAGACTTTTCATCGATTACCATAAAATGTGCTTTGCAAAATGAGACCTAAACATGAACTAACTCAAAACCCTAAGATATTGAAGAAAACCTTCAGTTAAGCCGTCATACGCATTGAAACAGATATATAACGGTAATAAAAATAATGAGGTATTCTTTGATACATGATCACGAGATGATGAATGGATGATGGAAACAGGAAAAATGCGCACATAAAACTTGAGATATTATTGAAAAAAATTGAATTAAACTTTGAAAACTTAATACGTTTTATATCATGTTTCGGTTTTTTCTAAAAATTTTGAAAATTCATTTTATTTAAGTAAACTGACTTTATTTTAAATTTCAAAAACTCAAAAACCTGTTGACAACTTAATCATGAATTTTTGAAAATAAACATTCTTAAACACCCACTAAAACAATGATGTTATTTAATGATATTCTTTTATTTAAAACGTTCAGAATAAAACAATTATTTTATGCTGATGAGCATTCTAACGCTCTTCAGAGACTCGTGGTAGGAAGAAAAAGACTTCCAGTTTACACCATCAGCATACGAAGCATGTTTTCCATTGTAGTAGAGACCATTCAAGTTGCTAACGTGACATTTGTTGTACCACCAGGCACCTTTAAAACGTTCTGCGCAGTTATGTTTAGAGTTAAGGTCATGGTCGGCATCGTATGTTGTAAACTCCCTTCCGTTTTGCCAATAGAAACTATCCCCTGCGGAAGTTCAATTTCATTTTAGAGTACTTTATATGCCTTGATTTGAGCAGTCATGTTTTGTATCAGTATAGAGTTTTGTGGGTAGGATTTCAAATTTGTTTGAAGTTTGTGAGGCTTCACTAATGTAATATTAATAAACTAAAAAATTCTAATTTGTTTTTCAATGCACTCAAAATGATGATGAGGTGCTGTTTTTATGTTTTTGCAGTAAAAGTATAAGCTAGATATAATTTTCTTAAATAATAAACGCTACAAAGTTTTAAAAAAATAGTGAATGTTGATTTACAATATACTATAATAAGCTATAGTGTATCTTTATTACTATAGTATAAGATTTTAATTAACAAAGAAAAATTATTAATGAATTTCATCATTTGGAGCAAATAAAAGTTAGCATTAAACTATTCTCAAAAAAAAAAATCATTGAAAAGCTTTGCAAAAAAGTTATCGAATTTTGAATAAATTGTTAATATTTAGAATCTAAAAGATAACACAAACCACAGTTTTCAGTTATTTTCAATTTTCCAATACGCTCATCAAATACTTCATTAACAATCTGATACCAAGTTAGTAACAAAAAGCTTAGTCAATACTCTATATTTATCATTATCATTTTTTTCATTCATTCATTTGTAAGACGCAAATTTTACTGCCAAAAAGCTTGCGTAGTCGAGAGAACTAGGGCAAAGTAATTAACTGTTTTACAAGTAAAGTAAACTAATTTTGAAGTTTTTGCTTTTGAGTTTATCAAATATTCCATTATGGATACAAAATTGTTATTAAAACTAACCTGCATCTCCACTATATCCAGTTACTGTTAACTTGTAGTTTTCATCGGCTCCTGCTACTTTGAAAGTGCTGTATTCCGCATACTTAACAGTGCCGTCAAACTTTTCCATCACAACCAACAATGTAGTATCATATTTTGTTAACAAATGCAACGTTTTCAGACCTTGGAAAGATTTTTTTGAAAAAAAAATTTTTTTATTTATAACTGTTGTTTTTATTTTTTTAAACCGAGCTTATTCTTTTAATATTTTAATGATAAGTTCATGTCTTTATTTTGGAGTTTTGTTTTTAAATTTTATTCAAATTTAAAAAGCTTCTAACCTATCCAAAAATTTGAATCGACTATTCCAAAACCGTTTTCATAATCATCCCAGCCCCTGTAAAAGTCAACTGCAGAACTTATTCTCCTTTGGATAGTCTGCCAGCAATTAGATTTAATTTCATTCCATTTTTATTTAAATATCAAAAAACTTCAACTACTAATAACAGCCTTAAATTTCATCCAGCCTTTAATACTCACAGTCCATTTCCTTCCCTTGGAATATGCTCTGATGGCGGCTTCATCGCATTCTTTGAAGAACAGCTTGTTCGAGATGCAAACATCGGTTTCAGCATATGCGGCCACAAAAAAAAGCATACAAACCCATAACGGTGACATTATGACGCTTCGGGTCATTTGGATAAGAAGCTATAGTATTTATACTCGGTACGTTTTGTAATGGGTTTGTGAGTTTATAATACATTATCAAAACAATAAATCAATTCATTATATACTCAAACAAAACTGAGAATGTAACAAACGCTTGTAAGGAAGACTGGTTCGTCAATGCTTAATGAGTGATGAATCGATACAGTTAACTTATGAAAACAAAACAGACGTCGTAAAATTTGTTTTGATAACAAATTTTAATATCTTTGCAACCTTACAAAAGCATTTTATCTGTTGAAATGTTTTTCAAAACATCATCTGGCATACACTGAAAAGGATTTAATGAAAGTTTGGTATTAAGTAATATTTATATTAAACAATTTCAATACAAACGTCAATATAGTTGAGTGTTAATACTCCGTTAGTTAATTTTTTCTTTTTTGAGATCTTTGAATTTTTGTGTAATTTATTTACGGGTATCTTGAGGCTTTTTAAAAGTTTTTTCAATGATTTTTTCCCTGGTTGATAGTTTCGATTTGCAAAAAAAGTTGGGTTTGAAAAAATCGTTTTCATTCAAATTTCTATAGTTTGTTCTTTCCTATTATACGCTTTTTATTCAATAATTTGAACCAAAAAAATCGATTAAATTAATAAAAAGTTTCAAAAAGAAAACACCCTATCCTGAATTTAGTCTCGAGCGGGCTCTTGAGTTGTTGTTTCCAACATAGCTAGACATCAAAACCCGTTTTTGTCGACAACTATTGAGGATCAAAAAAAGTTTTTGAATGTTTATTTTTTTATTTATTACTTTCATACATAGTTTTTTTTTATTTTTGAAAAATTCGCTATTTTTCATTTTTTGTAATTTAACTTTTCAAAGACATCTCACGTATTTTTTATATAGTATAGATAAATTATTGCAATTAGATGTATTCTTTTTTAATTTTAACAAGCTTTAACTATTTCAATCAAAGTTTGATAAAAATACATGTATTTATTCCACATGCATCAACCAGAATTCTAATTTTTTATTACTCTTGTATACAGTTTCAGCTTTCAGTCCACCTGCCTTTGAGACATTTGATGCAACGAGGTGTTGATGATGGAAATGTTTGATTATATTTATTAAAAATTATTAGTATTATAAAAAAAGTTTTAAAATTATCATTTGGAAAATATATATGAAACTTTTCACACTTACTTGCAATTGAAAAATAATTGAATGATGGGTAACTACTAAAAAGTAATTGATTTTGTCAGCACCAAGTTGTTTGATAATGATTGATAAAACTGTGATTTTATATTTTGGTTCTGATTTTTTTCAATGATCTAATCAACTTAACAGAACTGGAGCTTATAATGATGGTGGTGGCCGTTTCGGGCATGACGGTACAAAAAACCAACTCAGCGTTAAGATCCTGCTAGCTGGTAGGACTGCTATCTTTTCAGGATTTAAATTCTTGAATCATTTTTTGTAACCATTAAAAGTTACTTAGATAATCTTGTCGAAATAATTTTTTCTAAAATGAAAAAAAAATAATTGAAGAATGGCACCAAACTCTATTTTTAGTTCTTTATACAAATTTTTGAAAACATGTTAGGTTTATATTTCTGAAAAACAAAAATTGTTGGTGGAGTGTCAATGCATAATCTTTGTATGGTTGGAGATTATGAGAAAGAAGATGAAATCTATGGTAAAAGTTCGAAAATATTTTCGTCGTCATTATAATGGCCTATTGAAAGATCAAGCAAGCAATTTTAAGTTTTTTTGAAATTTTTCAACTTTTATCATAAAAAGATTAATTTTTTATTTGTGAAAACATTAAAATGGCAAAAATAATTAAAAATTCGTATTTTTTATATTTGCATTAATTCAAAACTATTTGAAAACTTTTTGTGAGTTTTTCTATGTTAAATTCAATTTTGCAGTACTTTTAAAAATCTTCGGATTGTAAGGCTCAACTGGTAAAGCACTAGACTAATTAGCTAAAATTACCGGGTTCGACTCCGCGTGTGCCAACAATAAGCACCTGTTCTACAGTTTTCGCTGCTTAAAATTGGCGGCAAGCGCTTTGATCTATAAGGAAAAGCGCTTTATAATATCGCATTACATTGCAAGTTACGGAGTTGTGCAGAACTTTTTATACGCCACTTTTAGTATATTTCCACTACTCATCATAACTTCTATTTATTACCAAGCTATATACTGATTAAAACTAAATTCATATACTATATGGCTCATATTTCATTAGTCTCAAGCACAGATCGAGTATTTTCTTAACACGGAATATGATTATTTTTCCAAATTGAAGATATTTTGAAAGTAAAACAAAAAAATGACTTTTTAATTTTTCAGAGAAAACATTTTTTATGTACATTTTAAAGAGAGTATATAAAAATGATGAAAAAAAATATCTTGAAATAAAAACATCATAATTCAAATAATTGTTTGAAAAATTAAAAAAATTAGAATTAAACATTAAAAATGAATAAAAAAAATTAAAATAACTCATGAATACACAAAAACATTCACAGAGATCGACAATGATGTAATAAAACATTAAACTTCTAATAACTTCAACGAGAATTCAATGGCAATCATGAAGAAGAATGAGAACTAGATGGTAGGTGGTGATGCGGAAGTATCTGTTGTTGAAGTTGCAAATGTTGTGGTTGTAGTTGCAATTTTTGAGGTTGCAGTTGGAGTAGTTGGTTTTGCTGTGTGGACTGTTGAGGTTGCGCAGATGTTGGCTGTCTTGTGGTGGGCTGTTGAGACACCACAAAGGGGTAAGGGCCATCAGTCCACTACAATAAATTATTATACTTATTATTCTTATGACCTTGTCAAATTTTAAAACTAATTTCATCAAAATAAAAAATTAGTACAGCAGTAGTATACAACATTATTTAAAATCTCTTTAAGCACAACTTAGATTTGTTTAAATTTTTGAAGTACACGGGCAAAAGCGTTTTGAAAATAACTTGCACTACTGAAACTCCAACTTAGGACGATGATGATCAACTTAAATGCATACATAGCAGATAATATACAAGGCGTACATGGTAAATAATATATATTACTAAATTAATATCCTGATTATAAAAGACTATTGACTTAGAATATGCACAAACTCTAGATAACTTTACTTTACTACATGCAGAACATTCTGACTGGTAAATAATGAGAAAGAAATAACACAACACACATGAATGAGCTGATGAGCATTGCACTGAGTAGCCTCAAAGAGGTCGGCAATCAACCTCTGGGACCATGAGTCATGCAGTCTAAAGTGGTCAGCCTCGCTCTGAGCATCCCTCATCACCCGGTACAAATCTGTATGGAAGTTGTCAAAACAGAGGTTGTTGAAGTTGTAGTACTTGGTGAAATAGAGTTTGGTGTATTGTGTAATGAATGAAACGTGGCTTTTAATTGATTGGTGGATATGTTTTATTTGGTCATTTGAATTTCATAATATCCCAAAGCTATGTAGTAAAATATGAAACATACAACAACATGAAAAAAAAAGCTTTGCACTAAATTAAGAAATAGTTTTTGTTGACATTGCAAAGGTACATGAAGCGAAATATAAGAGTAATGATGAGACCTTTGAGAACAGCACTAGCCCACATCTGTAAAGTGTAGTCTGGAACTTTGCTAGCTATTTTAATGGCAGGGTTTATCATGTCCAAAGCTTCCTGAAACCATGTGGAAGTTTTCAAATATTTACAAGTTGTTTGAGATATTGATTTCTAGGTCAATATTTGAATGAAGCTAAAACTACTCATGATTCTTAAGTGAAATTGTTGCTTGTGTTTATCTCAAAAACTATAAGATATTTTGTAAATAGAGTGAATCTGATCTCCTACAATAAAATTTCAAAAAATGAAATTTAGTCATGGAATCAACCTAAGAACCTTCCCAAATAAATCATAATGAAACCAGATTCTCCACTATTTATAAATCAACTCAAAAGTTAATATCAAAGTGAACGTTCCAAACGGATAACATATCAACTCAAACCTGAGCATTGCCCATGTAGAAGAGCACATGACCATAAAGGACCAGGAGACAGGCTGTGAGTCTGTTGAGGTCTTCGCCATTGGACATGCGCAGACCATCCTTCAAATACTTCCTGAAAAAACAGGTTGAGTTGGGGTGGTTTGATCCATTTAAAAGGGATGGTTACGGTTTCTTCATCTATTATTTGGAAGTCATATGTTTTAATTTGATTTAAGTTGTTTTTACAGATGTGTAAATAAAATAAACTAAAATAAAATAATTAAAAAGAAAGAATTGAAAAAACTCGATATGATTATGGTATAATGAAAACAAAAATTCATTGAAACGATTCAACCCAAAATAAAAATTTAAAAAAATCTATAATACAATCAAATGAACAAAAAAATTTATCAAAACATCAACCCGAGTCAATGCTAGACTACGACAATACAACAAAAAGTACGAGATCTCACTTAGCTTCCTGGTATCTAGATTGAAAGAAGGCGTAGAGACCTTTGACGTAGAAGGAGGAGGCTTTCATGCTATACGACCTACAGAGATGTAATTTTGCTATCATTATTACTATTGCTACTAGTAGTTTTAAAAGTAGAAGTATTAATAGAAGTAGTAGTATCTATCTATCTATCTATCTCTCTTCTATCCAGCAAAACATCAATAATCAATGACTCACAACTGGGTGAATTGCGTGTGGAAGTTGGCAAGAACGTGTTCCAGGTTAGCAAACCTGTTTGACCTGATGTACGTCAAGCACAGGTTCAACGTCACAAAAGACTTCAATTCTTCGTCAGAAGTCTGTGGAGCATTTGATAATGAAAATATTTCCATTATTGGAATCATATTAATATTCATATTGACCGATTTTTGAGTCAAATCAAAAATATTTATAATCATCAGCTGCTCTGGCTTTGAATCAGAATATGCAGTCTGATTATCGAATAACAAATATGCTCACACACAAACAACATTGAATCAATAAACATGTTTTATAAGATTATAATAGCGAAACCTTATTGAATCTACCTATATCAATGTTTTATTATTCCGACATTGGTGTTGTGTAATGTTTGTGCAGATAGATAGCAATATATAGCCATAAATCGAAGATAACTACAGTTACATTGGCAAGCATTAAATAAAAGGAATTCGATTGAAGAATATTCTCAAAATGTATTCTCAAAATTGTAGCATCAGCAATGTGCAAAAAACATCATCAAAAACTGAAAAAAGTGAAAACCCGGAAAATCGAAGTTTTATCTGAACAAAAACTTCAGCATTGCTTATAAATAAACAAACGCTTGAAAACAAAGCACTGAAGTCACGGCAATGAATCATCATTACACTATCACCAATCTCAACATCATTATCATCAGCGTTTGACGTGCATTCCCATGCTAGCATTGAAAGCGCTAAAAATATGCAAATGCATTGAAACGAACATTGAGGGCCTGCTTGAACTGAGTCTCTGCCGCATCCATGCAGTTCGTTGACATGGCATACAAGCCCTGTGTGGTGGTTAGAAAAAATTATTCTTTTTATTTGTGCATATTATTAATATTATTATTATTATTATTAGTTTTTTTTATGTTTAATGTTTTTATTTTTATTGAAGTTATTATTATAATTGTTTTTATTATTTGTTTTTAGTTTTTGTTATTTTTCTATTGAAAATATCATCATCGTCGTTTATTGTTTTAGTAGGCCCAATTTGATGGGGCTAGCTAACATAGGTTAAAAAAGATAATATCAAAAATAATGACATTAGCAATATTAAAAACTAAAATACAATAGAAATTTCATCAGAAAAACCAAATAGATTGATCGAAAAAACAGCTACAAAACTAACAATTAGAAGGTGAATGAATGGCTTGTGTTGTTGGAAAACTTTTGGAAAGGTGTTGCAGATGGTACACAGTTGCATCACCTGTGTGATGGGTTTACCATTAATACACATACATGGCTGTCACTGTTCCATCACATATTCCCAGGCTCATCGAGTATGTGTTGAAGCGATCAAAGCTCAATTGAAAAAATCACTTTTACCAGAGTATCAAAAAATCACCCATAAGCATTCATGGTGCTTAATATAACGATTCAATAAAGCAAAAAACGTTAGACAAGACAATAAAACGACGGCAGTAACCTCCTGAATGGCGAGACTCTTGTGTCCAGTGACCAGCCTGCACATAATGGTGTGTTCAGAAAGAAGGGCCTCAAAGTGGCTAAGTACCTTGTCATCACAGGGCATCATGGCTGTGGGGATTTGAGTCATTTGGTCAAGAAATACAATTATTAATGTGGAAATATTAGGTTTTAACAATTATACCACTAAAGAAACCTTTAAGCTTATGAACTTGTAAGAGTGCCTTGTCAGTGTACTTCTGAGTCTTGTCCATGTGGCCTGCTTGCATCGAGTGCATCACAGTCACCTGCATGTCATTTGTGTTAAGTATTATTAAACTAATGTTTGTTTCAATCATTTCGTTCATCGTGACCCATATTAAATTATACAGCTGTGTGTTCCATTAATATGAATAGCAAGACATTACTGGTACTAGTTATATTTTATTTTAATGAGGGTGTTTTAGCTGTCAATCAAGGGCATGAGGTTCAAAACCATAACGTTTTAAGCGCCTATTCTGCCTCAGCATTTGACTCCATTGATACTAATTATAAGAAAAAAATCAAAATATTTCTATTTATAAACATAACAAGCATTTCATTAAAATATAGAAAATAAATCATGAAGCTTTGAGCCAATAAAAAGTAAAAACTTTATCATGTTTCAATAACTCAGATTTTAGAGGTTAATATTCACAATATAAATAATAAGATTGAAATAATAAAAATAGTAATGATGATGAAAGTAACAACAAACCACCCACCAAATAGACTAGTATGCAAAGCAGTTCTCTACTGAGCCATTGAAACTTCTGAGTTAATGCTATCAGGTTCTCTGTCGTTTAGGATATTTGTGAAGACATGAAACATTTTAAAGCTTTTGGTAAGCTGAACCTACATCAAAAAATAAATTTAATTTGTTATTCCAGCTATATAATCTAACTATATATATTATACTGCTGTACATGTCCCAGCAACTGGGCTAGACAGCAGTGGGCCTAGATTATTGATAATAATATAGCGTAATTTATACAATAAGCCATGTAATTCCAGATAGGTATCTTAAAAATCACTGAAGTTCATAAATTATAATTGTTGTTATAATTAATCAATTAATTAAGCTGTGGTAAAGCTTAATTTAATGCTAATTGAGCGTTTCAGTTGCTTTTTTTTGACGCTATAAAAATTATTAATGATACTATTGAAGGTATGCAAGTGTTATGAAGCCTATCTCTAATGATAATTCTTTATTATCTAAGAGCTACACTTTTAACCTTTATATATATATTCTCCATACATTAGATAAAAATTTGCAAACTCCTAACATATGAGGTTGCTAATGGTTTCTAAGATTGAGTCCTCGAAAAACATAGATTGTGTTGTTTTAATGATTTAAATATAAAGTTCTATCTTTAAGGTTGAGGTTGAAACACATTCGATAATTTTTTGATTTTTATTAAGTCTATGTATCTTTATTTAAAATAATTCAGGTAACTATAATGATTGAAATTTTTTATTAGCTAAAACTATGATTTTTAATGAATATATTAAGGAAACAAAAAGTTGAATCAAAAAATGAGTGTATTATTATTATAATCAAACAGTTTCTTTTTATAGCCCGTTTTCCTTTACCAAATGTTGGGCCAATAATACCGATTATATTCATACAAGTTTTATTTCCATTATTATTGCGATTATTAGAACAAACCATTAGAAAAAGTCTGTGTAGTGACTAATTGTATGGTTTGTTGCAGTTGTTTGAGATGGGGCTTCACTGTTTTCACCTGTTTTGGTTTATATTTCATGCTGGAGTTTTATGGTGTGGTAGGAGCTATTGTGAACTATACGTGTTATGATCAATCCATTTGGGTTTGAGTTTAATTATATTATGGTGAAATGCTTAAAATATAAAATTACATCTTTAAATAATATAGCACATTCAGTTAAACGTTAAATTTAATTAAACGTCAAAACTCAAAAAACAACTGATCAAGTCACCCACCTGTCCATCTAAAAGATGCCTGACAACCTTTATAACCAGGTAGAACACTTGCACCAGGGCTTTGAGGTGTGCCTGGTCAGTGTTGGTATTGGTTGACCATCCCTCTAAGAGACTGGCTGCTGTAGGCAACAGGGAATCTACTGCTGAAATCTTGCGTTCTGTTAGTAAAACCTGAAAGGTGGTTGTTATGCTAACATGTGGTTGGTGTGTTATGTATTATAAACTAACTGTTTTTATTTGAAAATATACTAATGAATTGTGACAGTTGAATTTTTCAGAAATTTTAGTTGAATAAAAAGTATAAAATATTGCCTATTTTTGTGAAGTTGTTTTTAAAAACAACATTAATACCAATAAACCTCCATGCATTAAATCCAATGTGATTAACATTTCACCCACTAAAGCTTTGGATAGAGTGAAGAGGAGACAGGGGTGGGTGAGTGAGTTTGTTAGGCAGTAATCATACCCCTTTGATAGACTTCTGAGTGTCACTTCTTTGTCTTCTGTTTCTAACTCATATTGCTGTAGTGTGGTGATTAGGTTTGACCTCATGATCATTGTTAGGTAGAACTGAAAACAATTAGTGATAAAACAGCTGCCATCATAGAAGTGGAGATGAAATTGGATTTAAGATCATGGATTCTAGTTTAATATAATTCAAATACTTACTTATAAAAACTGTAACTTAATTTAAACAACATGAAAACTTGTAGCTAAAAATTCTCCAGCTTCAAAAAATATGAATATATCTGAAAATTTTCAAACCAAAATTTGATTACTTACCATTATATGCATTGCCTATATCGAATGATAAAAAAAAATTCAAAACAGAAAACAAATGTTTGAACATAAAGTTTCATTTTATTCTTCGACAAAAACTAATTCTTTGAATTTTAACATACTTGATAATGTTACTTTGTTAATGAAAAGCTGTGTACTTAATAAAATTACCTTTAGAGTTCAAATAATTTGCAGTAAAAACTAACAGCAAGCTGGAAAAGGATGCGAATATGCCAGTAAGCATCCCTGAGTGATTCCTCAATGACAGACCTCAGTATTGACTTTGCTTCCCATAACTTGTTCTGTTTTATGTGCATTAATGTATGAAGATTTTTATATTTGCCTAGTTTTCGGTTAAAACATGAGCATGCTGCATATAATTAATTTAATATGAAGGTATAGATATGAATATATAAAAAATCTTTATTAAACAATATTTCACAAAATTTTTCAAAAAATTTGAAAAAGTAAGTTGTGAAATATTGTTCAATAAACTTTTTTGTGTTTGTTTTGCACACTATTGTGACTCACCTGCTGGGCATACTTTTTGGAACATAAGCATGCCGCCTCAAACTTTATTTCATTTGGTGCTGGACACTTAGTTGAAGAAGAACCAATTTAATTTAGTTAATGGAAAAAATTTTAAATATATTTAAAAAAGCTCTTTGTCTCACCTTTTGTATGATTTCCCACTGTTAAAATATGCATAAAGTATTTTGAAGATTGTTTCATTTGAATTAAATTCGGATATTAAATACAACTTACAGATCTTTCTAAATGGAAAAGCGAAATATCAGAATTTTTTTCAGTATTGAACAATACTTTTCCAATTTGTAGATGAGTGCGAGCACTTATTTCAACACTTGGTTTGAAAGTGAATATAGCTTGAAGACATTGAACACAAAATTTGAGATTTGGAGGATTTTGTTTGTAAAAGTAATCTGCCATTGCAAGCAAAGAAGCATACCAAGGCTCTAACTCAGTAGCAGAATCGAAATTTACTTTAATTGTATCGGATGAAGACATTTTTTACAAATTTCAAAATTTAAAATATATGATCTGTCATATAGATAATTGGTACTACAACCCGCCACCGAAATGTATTCATTAAAAAAGCTATTTTATCGTAATGTACGCAACGATCTGATAAGATTTTTAAAATATTTTTTATTGAAAACTATTTAATGAAAAACCTAAGAATTGTTGCTATACAAATTTTTTTTTGAAAGTTATTTTTTTCACAAACTTTTTTCTTTGCACAAACCCGGAACTTCTGATAATTAAGTTTTTCGTATTCTTTATTTTCTATTCGTGTAGACTGACCATAGTCCGCGAATACTTCTGTATTAATTATATTTACTCAAACTATTATTTTCGAACATGCCTCAAGTTTATAGCTTTGGAATAACTCCCGTTTCTTGTCATTCATGGAACAAAAACAAAACTGGTATCAAAATTATTCAATTCATTCTTTTACAAAAGTTAATTTATATATTTTTTCCATCAGAAGTGGCTATTTCTCCAAATAACAATGAAGTTCAAATTCATTTGCTGAAAGGGAACAACTGGGTGTTGAATGACTCATTGACTGACCACACTCAAAGAGTGACAGGGATTGATTGGTGTCATGTTACCAATCAAATTGTCACTTGTGCTGCTGTATGTTATGCTCAGACCATTCTGTTTAATAACCTAATTTATTTCTAACAAAAGTTCAACTTAATTTATTTCAGCCTTACTAAACTATAATAAAATTATTTTCATATATAAAATGTTAAACAGGATAGAAATGCTTATGTGTGGACTAAGGAAGGAGACAAATGGTCTCCAACATTGGTGGTGTTGGGAATCACTAGAGCTTCCACCTGTGTCAAGTGGTCACCCAAGGGAGACAAGTTTGCTGTTGGAAGTGGTAACCGTTCCATTAGTGTGTGCTACTTCGATTCAGGAAATAACTGGTGGTCCAAGAAGAAAATTAGGAAGCCCATCAGATCCACTATTACATGGTTTTTTCAGTTCTAGTTTAAAATTAGTCTTATGTAATAAAGGCAATAATATTAAGCTTTTCATATAATAAGTGTATAAAAAAATTTTGTTTAGCTTTTTTCTAATTTTTAAAGTTTAATCAAGTTTTAGCTTGATTTTAAATTGAATAAAAATATGATAATATTAGTTTAGATTGGCACCCAAACAACCAACTTTTGGCTTGTGGTTCTACTGGATACAAAGCTAGGTATACTACTAAATTCATTTCTCATTATGTATTCCAATTGAATTTGTTCCGCTAACTTCAAATAAACCATATAATTTTTTAAAGCAATATCAATAAACACAAACTAGAGTGTACAGTGCCTGGATGGATGATGTGGATGAGGCTGCCAAAAACACTGCATGGGGCTCGAAGATGGAATTCGCTAACCTATTGGCTGAGTTCTCCAGTGATGGAGGTTGCTTATTGAGATATTTGATATCTTCTGATAATACATTAATTAAAAATCTAAGTCATGTTTGTGATTTTAATTAAGATTAAACACCAAATAATGTTTTGAAATAATCTACAACAAAAAACTTTTTACTTTTCTTTCACCTTAATGATAGAATATTTTTGATGTGTTGTTTTAATTTTATTTTATTTAAAGCTTAAAGGTTAATATCTGTTTCCTAGGAGCATGGGTGCATGGAATCAAGTTCTCAGCATCTGGTGATAAACTTGCTTGGGTCAGCCACAACTCATCCATCTGTGTAGTAGATGCTACTAAGAATAACTTGTAAGTTATTAAAATAAAATAATTAAAGCACAAAAATTTTTTTAAATTGTGATATCAAAAAACTCAAGTAAAGTTCAGTTCTTATTAATTCAAGTCTGAAATACAATTTTTTTATTCGATGCTTGGTTATGAAATCATTTTTTATAGAACTTTGCTTTTTGAGTTTGTCAAAAAGCACATATAACCACAGGTTGACAACTATCAAGACAGAGTACTTACCCTTCATGGATATTTTGTGGACCAGTGAGACGAATTTTACCGTTGCTGTTAGTTTTTTTATACTATTATTTTTTGTTACACGATATTTGGGTTTTTATAATAAAATTTTAATTTTTATGTATGAATTATTTTGCTTCAGTTTTTCTAAAACCGTTATTTTCCTAATTAAAAAAACGAAAAATTATTTTTTAATAAATTTTTACTTTTCAAATTTGATCAGTTAGTATTTTCATTTTATGTAAATTATATCTTATAACGCCTGTAACCAAAAAAGTTTATGTTATAATTATCTCAATGGTTACAGGGCTACAACTGTTACCCCATTTCTTATAAATACGATGGATCCAGCATCACTTTTATTTCCAAATTGGACACGGATAAAAACCAGACTGGTCCTAAAGCTGGAGGGTTTGTCAAATTAATTTTTTAAAAACATTATTTTCGCCAAAAAGTTTTTTACCACCATTGATGAAAGGATACATATAATAATTGAATCAGTGAGTTTTCAAAATCATCTAACTTTCATATATACATCTTTTAATCTTCATTTTTAAATTTTTATTGTGATTAGAGCTATGGCGCACTTCAAGACTCAAGACTCCAGAGGCACCACTGAAGGCGTAACCAACCTCAACTCTATCCACCAAAACACCATCACGTTTGTATTCGTTTTATCGAGTTTCATTGCTATCATTTAATCATACTCGCGTTTGTATAATTTTAATGATTGTGCAAGTTTTTTTTTACTGAAACCTCCATACTGATTTTTCTTTTTTAATATTTTTGACATCATTGCGAAAATTTTTTTTCTAACTTATTCATAATAACAATTTTAAAAAACATTAAAACTGATATTAAATAACAGTCAGTTGATTTTGCATACTGAAAGTAATGGCAGAGTGAATAAATTTTCAAGTTGTGGAGCCGATGGCAAGATAGTCATTTGGGACTGTAAGGTTAGAAACATGTATATTTTAACAGAAATTTTTTTGTTTAGATTTTAAAGCTTGTGTTTTTTATTGTTATTGAGACAAGTACAGTAGTATAATTTATATGATTAATATTTGCTCAGTTTACAGTTCTTGCAATATTTTGTCAAGCAATATTGATAATTAACAGTAACCTCAACGAAATTCCTGAGCTGGGAAGCAACGTGAAAGAAATTTTTTTTCTATTTAAGTTTGTTGAACTCAAAAATTCATAAATTATGTGAAACGTTAAAACCATTAGACATTTAATCGTTGATTGTTATTAGTACCAGCTCTCCAATTCAAAATAAAGTCTGAAAAAATTCAATTGAACTTGAAATATTATAATAAATTCATTGGTAAAATAAATCCACTAAATATAATGAAATAAAATATTTTTTCACTGGCAACTTACTTGGAGAAGACGAAGACATCGTCTTGAAGCAAGTTATGGTAGGATTGTCGAACTGCCGATTCTTCTATTTCTTGAAGTTTTATCTTCATTGAGTCTCTCAATTTTTTTTCTCCTTTTAAGAAGTTCCTTTCGTAAACCTATCATGATGTAAATGTTTTGAAGCCTCGTGTATGTTCAAAGCACTACAAAGATTCAAAGTGGTGATCTAACCATTTTAACGAATGCAATTAATTCCTCGGTGTGGTCAAGTTTCCCATCAATGAACCTCATGACGAATTGTTTGATTGATGAGTACAACAACTCTGCTTCGTTCTCCATCAGCTTGAAGAATCATGAAGGAGTTATAAACGTACTAGGCACAAACGAAAATTTTCAACGAAGTTTTTTCGTTGTTTATTTTTAGTACATTAATAATTGGCTTATTAATATCTATAGAATTATAAGCATTTCAGAATTTTGAACCCGATACAAAAAATTATGAAATATTAAATTGAAAGAATATAAAAACAAGTGTTACTAGTGCAAATAAGGAGAGGTAGGATTTTGGGACAATGGAGTTAGTGCGTCGTACGATATGTTGTAGAAGGTTGCACAGCCATTTATCTGTGCAAGGCTTCCCAAGCGAGTCTGTATATATTATAGAAGTATCCATTCAATGAATATTTAATAATGTTTAAAAAATAAAGACTGAAATTTGACATCTGCTCAAAGAAGCAGCTAATCTTTATCGGATATAATATAACAACTATTCAAATCAAACTTAGTATTTATCAAGGATACTAAGCTTACTAATGATAAGATACTTTGCTGAAGTGTTATAGCCTTTATAATTGTGAAATAACACTTAACAAATTGAGCTGCATATGTAACCTTTGTCAGTAGAAGTCACAAGTACTTGATAAATAGCTTCGAGACATTTCACGGCACATAATCTCACTGTTTCACTTTCCTTAAAATTCATAAAATAATATATATTATAAAAATTTGACTCAGATTATATTCATTCAAGCGCAGAACATTTGAAAAATTTCTAATCATTAAAAACTACGAAGCTTTTGATATGTTAACAATATTCAACTTTTATACCCATCATTGTACATCTGTTTCTTTGCTAGCATGAGCTTATGCCGGTTGTCTCCAAAATCATACGGCTTTGAGTTCATTTTAGATTAGAATCTATTTTTGCGAACGCGATTTTCATTAACTAATAAAAAGCCTTTTTTAGTTCACCATTTTTCTTATTATTTTTCTCAATATATTTCAAGCATTCAGAATTGATGTTTAAGCTATCTTAGTTGTATTCTCGGCCGTATAGCTCAGAGGTAAAGCATTAGACTAATTATCTAAAGTTACCGGGTTCGATCCCACGTGGGCCGACAATTAGCACCTGTTCCACAGTGTTTTCGCTACATTAAATTTTTAGCAAGCGCTTTGATTTTTAAGGAAAAGTGCTTTATAAATACCCATTAAGTTACGTTTTCTGTCAAGAATTCACAATGTTTCGAATTCAAAGTATATTTTCCAACTTTTGGAATGATGTGACATCGCTCAAACATTGGACATCCTCATGATCCCCATCCATTATCGTTATAAATGTAGTTATACCCTCAACCTCTTTGTAAGTTCACTATATAACAAGACAATTTCGACGAAGACAGCACAAAATCATCCATTTGTCTCAAGTGGAATGGATCGACTAGCTCACAAGTAGTTTATCCAATAAAACTTCACACAAGCTTCTACCCTAAGTTTCTCTTAGATAACAGAACTGTTTGGCTGCTTCACGTTCATTTCAATCATCTTTTTCTACAGCCAGTTTGTCTTTAGACCACTAGAACTTCTTGATTGAATGGATAAGTAAAGAGTTGGCACAAACACCTTAGAACAATACTCCAAGTTTGCCTTCAGGTCTGCACGAAAAGACCTTGGCTTAGAGCATTGGCAACCATTTGTTTCTTCCAAGTTAACTTCAAGTATCTTGCTTCTAATAATGTTTTCTAAGCAAATATCTTGGCTATAGCTTTTCAGACTGTAATGATCACTAAGTAATCAACATACGGCAATTACACTGCTACTATTTCTACATTTGCTGAAGAATAAACACTAAAGAACGATCAAAAACTCAAATAAAAACAAAAACTATTTTAATGTATAAAACTTTATCAACGCATAAATACATTTGTTCAATAATATATTATTTATTTAAAAATTATGCATAACCCCGATCATATTTTAAAAATATTTATAGAAATTTGATTGATATTTAATAATAAACTGAACATAAATTTTTATTCTTTCCACAAAACAAGCTATTCAAAAAATTAACAAGGCATTAAAATTTCTAATTTTTTTGTATTTTTAAGAAACGTGATAATCATTTTATTTTAAAATAACTTTATTATCAGCTCTGTTTCGCAGAAATCATGGTGGTGGTTAGGTAATTATATACATTCTAAACCATTGTTAACATGTTTAATTTTTTCGTACAAGAAAACGAACCGCTATTTAAAAATCATGAAGATTTATTTATGAAATAAAAAACAAATACATTCTTACCGATGCCATAAGGTTGACGGTTAGGAGGTAAACCGTTTTGATAAGTTTGAAATGGATGCACAGATTGAGCGTTGCGCTGTTTGAAATAGTTATAAAAGAGCCACCATTTGAAAGGATTGAATCGCCATTAGTGATCAGGTTTTGATTAGAAGCATTATCATGACTTGTATTATTCAGACTGGTGATGGTGATGCCGTCTTGAGATGAAGTTTCATCTTGCATTTGAGGCAAGCTTGAAACACCGTTGGGCGCTGAAAAAAATCATTTGAGGATGCTTTGTGTGTAGGGAAATTGTTAATAAGTTTATTTAATTTCTAAATACCTCATAAGCTAGATTATCTTTTATGCTCCATGAATAAAGTTAAATTTATGAATAAATTTATTCACAACTGATAGATATATAACTTCTAATATTTATATATTATTCAATTCATAATTCCATAAGCTATTAATACTGACTTGTAGTTTCACTAGGATTAGTCTTCATCCTTTTGAATTGTTTAAAGTAATGCGCCCATGTGAGCAATTTGATGGCTTGAGTGTTTGAGCTTCTGAGATGAAACGTCCTTTTCGTCTTCGTTAAGTCTATATTAGACATATCTACGTACAACTTGAAGGGAAGCTGAATGGTTTATTGGACAACATCAAGTTGTGTGTTAAAACAATTATGGAGGTTTATTCGAACAACACCTCGAAGCTTTTTAAGAAGATAATTTAATGATGTCGAGTTGATTGCTTAGAGATATTATGATTTTAATCCATAATTTATTTTGAATCATGTTTTTTTATAAATTCGGTTTGAAATGTAATAACTCAAAAGCTTTCTAGTGGGTTAAAATTATAAAAACATTAATGAAATATCCGTTTTTATAGAATATAAACCTTTCAGTTCCCAAAATACTGTGACTCAACTCATGAAGCATTTACATACAAAATACTTAAAACAATAAATCCATATAAATATTGATAATAAAAACCTAAATAAAATATGGTTACAAGCCTTTAAAGTTTATAATGCAATCTTATGTATGCAAACCGATTTCTTAGAAGAGAATTGGAACGTGGCGAGAAGATTGAATATCATTAGTGACATCAATGAGAGTCTATAGAGGTTGGCATGGGCGTGGTTAACGCTTGATTGATGTGTGAAGTTGTTGGAAAGGGAGGAGTTCGAGTGGTTGATAAAATCAATGAAGTCGTTTGAAGTTGCTAACAGGTTAAAAACTGATGGTTTTAAGAAGAGTTTTGATTTATTTAGTACAATAACAATAATAATATTTTTTCGTTTCATTTTTATTATTACTTCAGTTGTGAAAATTTTAGTGAACTTAAAAAAAATTGTTTTTGTTATAAATTTTGATAAGCTTATTTTTAAACACGTTTAAAAACTTTCAATTATGACTTAAAAATTTTTTTTTGATTTATCTCAAACCATAAACGACGTAGATAGCCTTAATCAAATAGTAATTCTAACAAACATAAAGTATTCATTCAAAAGTCACGGAGCTTTACGTAAGGCTAGCTTACATTATCAAGTCATCACATGATAATGTAAGCTAGCCTTACGAAAAGCTTCGTGACTTTTTTGAATAAATACTTTGTGTTTGCTTACTATAAAATCATAAAATAATCATTATACTTCGATAATCTCCGATGTCAAGGGAGTACAATAGAACGGATGATAAGTATTGTAGACAGGAGTTATACAAGCGGATCTGTTTATCGTTCATCCTATAAAACTCCTGCGTTTTTAATAACGCCTGGACTGCAATTTATCAATTAATATTAATATCGTCAACTGATAATGTGAAGAAACTATTACTATTTTTTATAACCACTAAAAACGATAACAGCACCTAAAAATATAGAAATTATACAGCAGTGAACACTAAATTCAAATTGTTTCAATAACTAACCACACGATGCAATCTTGAGTTCCCTCACTTCAATGCTATTCATTTTATTGACGCCGTCATCATAATTGTATTTAGCCCCTTTGTCACTCGACAGTTTGTTGGTATAGAGAAAAGACAAAAGTTGTATGAAAGATGAAAGGTTTTCAGCTGTTGGTTTGATAAATTTTAATGACTGAAAATTGCCAAATATCGACATCATAACGAATTTATTAATTAATCAATCAATCAATCGATAAATTTTTTTATTGATAGGTAATTATAATTGAGATCGTACAATAATGATTCGGTCGAAAATGAACAACTCAAAAAATGCTCGCTAAAGCATCAATCGTTGTAACAATACAAGAGATTGTATAAAATTAACTAATGTGAATCAAATATGTCGACTAACAATCGACGGAGCCAGCGAAGCATATAAAGAGCTTTGGTGCGGCAGTGATGACCATATTGAAGACGGATTGATCGTGTGTATTGAGAGGATCAATAGGAGATATTGAAGGAGATAGAGGTGTGGAGGACTGACTGGATAATGGTGTAGATGTGCTTTGTTTTTTGAGCACGTGTGATTTGAGGATGTTCATGATGTTTGATAATACTTGTGTGTTGCTGTAGTTTATCAGTAGGGTCTGTTGAAGACATCATAAACACATAATTAAGAACCAGTTTACATTATCAGATGAATCTGAATCTCACTCTCCAGCACATTCATCCATCTATCCATTCACTCATCCATTCATCACCATCGTCGTCGTTTTAGGGCCGTTTCTATGAGTTGAGTTTATTCAATAATAACAACAACAACGTAATGGCAATAATGGCGATGACGATGATCGTAAAAATAGAAAAAATACGATGCTGGTTACTATGAGGTATTGAGTGCACTTGTGATAGATCGTCATCAACTTGCAGATGTGGTCGTTGTGGCAGCTCTTTAGAAGCATGCTGGGTAACTAAGGTTTAGTTTGAGTTTCTCGTTACACTTTCGATATGATGAAATACAAGTCTCAAAAATAATTGCATTTTAACCTGCATACCCATAATCAAAACGACAATACATAAGCTCTCGAATATAACCCACAACCACTACCAGTATCTCAATGAGATAGTCGGATAAAAGATCATGGTGTAGGCACCATTGCAAAAAGGGGCCATGGTCGTCACACCACACATGCACCCATCTCTGGCTCACTCTTAGCCAATCATGTAGGTTGCATTGCACCTCTGAAGAGGATAATAATGTTTTCAAATATAACTTTTATGAGTAGTTTACCTAAAAAAAATTAATTATTTTTTTCTATTTAAAAATAATTGAATAACTCATTTTGTATTTTCTTATCAAACAATGGTTGAATACATCTTAACCCTCCATTGTCGATAAATGGTTTACAATTTCAACAAATCGTTTAGTCTATATTTTCAAGGCTTCATATTTTCATCGTTGAAAATTTATTAGTTACTTGATTGATATTTTTAAGTCGTGTCATAAATCTGAATCTTTATAAATATAGATCTCGGGGTTTTATTCTGAAGGATTTTTAGTATCCTTGTGTGTCGTTTTTGCTCATATTTGATCATGAAAAGCTTTTTTAAAAACTATTACAAGAAATAGTGTAATAAAAAATCACCTTTTGTTGGTGCCTTTGAATTCTGCAGAGAAATATTCTGTAAAATCATTGAATTGTTATTCATACATGTTGTATGTAAAAAAGTAATACCTTTCATGGATAATCTGTTCGGAACAATATACCATTAACAAACCAATAAAATATTAATAAAACGATGAGATCAGGTGTTCTGGGTCTCTAGTAATATGTAATACTGTTTAAAGAATCATCTATCTATCTATCTATCTATCTATCTATCTATCTATCTATCTATCTATCTATCTATCTATCTATCTATCTATCTATCTATCTATCTATCTATCTATCTATCTATCTATCTATCTATCTATCTATCTATCTATCTATCTATCTATCTATCTATCTATCTATCTATTTATCTATTTATCTATCTATCTATCTATCTATCTATCTATCTATCTATCTATCTATCTATCTATCTATCTATCTATCTATCTATCTATCTATCTATCTATCTATCTATCTATCTATCTATCTATCTATCTATCTATCTATCTATCTATCTATCTATCTATCTATCTATCTATCTATCTATCTATCTATCTATCTATCTATCTATCTATCTATCTATCTATCTATCTATCTATCTATCTAGCTAGCTATTTGTATATCCATCATTATATAAACATACATCAATAATCTTCATATAGCAGGTTAAAAGATACAACGAGAAAGATGTTAGTGTCGTGTGGTTTGCTTCATGGATGGAGGGATTGAGGATGAATGAATGCATGAATTCTTTTTTACTACTTGAAGCCAATCTGTAAGATTCATTTCAGACTTATTTTTAAATTAAATAAAAAACTATGCACTAAAGCCCACCATCATAATATTGGATGAAGCAAAAATAGTCCTGAACGGAATTTCAAATTAATTAAAAAATTATAATTTTTATTACAATCTCATAAAAAAATATTCAATCAAGTGAACAATGTAGCAAAACAAATTAAATAGTATAAAGGCATAAGAATAAGAAATAAGAAAAAGATTTTTGACTATTTCATCAAAACCAATGAATCACTTCAAGATTATAGCCGGTTTTCCTTCACCAATGATGAATAAAACAACTATAAACACAGCTTAACAACTAAAATACTAGCTTTTTTCAAAAAACATATTTTCAAAAAAAAACATATTAAATTATTCATCAAAAAAGGCTATAACTTTTATCAAATAAAAAGTAACAAGCATGAAAAAGCCAACTGAGAATGGTTCTGAGAGCCGATAGATAGTTGTATCAGCAAAACAACCCCTCTCGCGTACATCTCCTCATCACTCACAGAGGCATTGTAATTATCGGCATTCTGTCGTTTGAAGCAACTCTGGTCTAAGAAGTCTTGGAGGATATCTTCTAAATCACCTGAGAATATCCCATTTGTATCGTGTTTTTTTGTTACTTTTTTTGAAGTTATTATATGTATCTAAAAACAATACGGAGGATTTAAATTTATATATTACTCATTTTATTTTTAAAAATAAGCTTAAAATTCTGTATAAGTAACACGAAATAAATATAAACACAAACGCGAAATAATTCCGCATGAACGCCCAAACTCTAAACATCTGAGCATACAACAACCTTCTTGAGAGTTAACTCCGCTTATTATCAAGTGTATGTAAGCCTCTTTATCATTGACAAGTACATCTCTTGTATTGATTTTATTATTACTATTATTATTGTTATTATTATCATTGTTATTGCTATTGCTATAACTTGTTTTGATTGAATTTTTCTTATTTTGTTTCAATGCATTATTGTTGTTAGTATAGAAGAAAGTCTTTTTATAGTGATCTTGCGATTCATTATGGTCATCTTCTACCAAGCAACCAGCATCATCTTTATCATCATCAACAACCTCTTCTACATAATCTCCATCAATAGATACATTAGTTACATTCTTTTCATCTTTCTTCATATTGACGATGTAGCACCCGACTTGAGTGTAATCGATGAGGATGTTACTGATGACGTTGTCACAGAGGGGCTTCGTGCCTCTTTCGTTGAAGGTGTTGTCTCCAAAATAACTGCAAGAGTTGTGTTAAGGTTTTAAAAGCACAGTTCATGAGTCTTGTAATGTATTATCATTCTCTTCATTTTTACTCCTATTAGCTTGATTTGATACTGATATTTTATGAATGTTTTATTGCTTCATAGTTAAAATTTCGAATTTATATATGCTAAAATTATATCTAATGTTTATGTGATCAAGTATAAAAGGTAAATAAATTTCAATTTAAGGTATTAACATTGTGTTATTTTTTATGCTAACAAATGAACAAATAAACAATTGGTAAACATAACTCAATATTATAAAAAGAAACATACAGGTTTGTAAAATAAGGTTCTACAGCACAAAGCACAGAGTTGATAGGTTACATCAATTTCAAATGTGGTTGGACTCACGATAACTTTTGCATTTAATTAAAAAGTTAAAACCTCAACCTTTCTTTATTCAAAAAATTAAACTAAGCCCTTCTAATCACAATAATAAAAATACCTTAATAAACTTTTGAGCTTGCATAAAAAACTGACAGCCCTAAGATTGTTGAGTGATTGACTGAATGAAAATGTCGCTGAAATCACTGCCCAGTCATCATCATTATTCATGGTTTCATCGGCATTATTGAGTTCATTCTTGTTAATATTGTTATCGTCGGCTTTATCGACGTTATTGTGATTTTTTTGTGAGAGAAGATAGAAGCACGAGATAGATGACAGAACGTTGTGAATTGCATTTTTGTAGTTGTGGCTTGTACTCTTGTATGTCTTCAATGAATCTCTCTGTACAAATGTATTTGTCAAACTTAATGTAAATTAGGATCAGTATGATTACGCATTGCAAATTCTCTGCGTTCACTCATGTTCAATAGTAGACGATGAGGTGAGAGAAAAATGCATGATCAAAAATGAAAAAACTTGTATAAAACTGTTTACACAATTACTATCAACTGAGCTATCCTGGTTTTCATAAAGCTTCTTTCAACTTTTTCTACACAAGATTAATTATCCTTTTTTCAAAAAAATGTTGATGAACATAATTTTTTTCATGAATAAAAACTTTTTGATAAATTATTCAAAACAACATACGATATCTCTCAAAAGCCCCATGTAATAATTATACCTAATGATGTTAAACCCTTCTAGAGCAAATCTAGTTTTCACACTGCGCTCTTTATGAACCCTTCAATTACGACAATAAATTTTTATTTCAAAGAACGGCAGACCTTAAAGAAGAAAGGCACAACATTTTCGATTAGAACATTCACCAGGAATTCAAGGTATTTATCGAGCCCATAGGTTTTTTTGTTCTTATCACTGGCCCTTTGAGAGCTTTGCAATAAGTTATCTGTGTTATCGGCACAAGAGAAAGCACTATCATCCATCAAATTGTGTTCCTTTGCTATTGACACCAATCTATCAATAATGAAAGTAATTTGTTTGATGAAACAAATTCATCGACTGTGCTTTTTATAATTAACGTAAACAACTGGATAAGGATTTGTCTAAGATACATCAAATGTCTCCAAAAAAACGCGTAAAACTATAAAAACATAACTATGCGCTAAAATTAATTTTAAAAGCTTATAGAAAAACAATACTTCCAAGCATGCAGGTTGATATCGGAAACAATGCAGCTCTGTTCGCTGAAGTTGTGTGTATTATCAAGCAGCTTGAGAAACTCTTCCAGCACTGAAGTTATCTCCTTCAACGGCAGTGGCTCCACCAGATGGTCAATTCTGTGCGGTTAAAGTGTTTCATCAAAATAAGTTCTGTTTTATTCTATGTCGTTCAGCGTAATCATCTCTATTATAATCGGAGCCCATTTTTATATATCAAAACCTTTATTAAAGAGGCTATAATAGAATAAAATTTGTGGAAATTTTCGATAAAATAACTTTTAGACAAGTACGGATCGACATTTCAAAATAACGATTTTTATCAATTTTTTGAGGAATTTGATAACAGTTAATATAAAAATTACAAAAACTTAATATAATTGTTTTCTAATGCAACATCTTCACATAAAAAAGCGGGATAGACCCTATCAAAAACCACAACGGTTAATAAAAATGAGAAAACACCTCAACAGTAGTTTAAAGAGCTCACAGGCCAAACTGAATGATGCATGGTCGAAAATTTCTTTTTCTTGCATACCTTTCCCTTATTTGACAAATATTAATGCACTTGATAATGGGAGTTTAACTTGAAACAAATTGACAAGGGTGGTTAGAAAAAAAAACTGAAGTTTAATTGTAAGAAGCTTTTAGTAAGTCTATCTAACAATATTAGCCTGATAAATATTTAAGTTTTCGTTTGTTAAATTTAGTCAAAGGAAAATTTATTTACAAGCCTATCATACGCCAAATAGCAGCCGAGGCGCTGTAGACAGGTTAGGTTCATTTGATTGAAATTTAAAATAATACATAATAGTAATTAATTTGACTAAAAAATTATTCTTTTGTTTTTTAATGGCGATCCATATGTAAAGATCAAAGTTAAAGGAACACAAAAAGTGTAATAATGCAATATTGTTATGGTGAGTTAATAGTTGTTTTACTATTGTAATTGATGGATTGATGTTATTAATATTATTTATCATCAAACTCATTTACAATATCCTCATTTATACGATAAATATTATTTATATTATAATTAAATTTTGAATTAATATAATTATGCTTTAATAATATTCACATTATTATAATATTTAAAAAATTATTTTAATCCTTTTTATTATTTATTACTGTATAAGAAGATTTTTTATATTGATATTAACAGAATTATAAGCTACAATATAATTAATGCGAATTACTATTAAGGCAGACAAAATGCTTGAGGATCTCAGACACAATGTTAAGGCAATTAAGGAAGCAATGACGATTGTTTATTAGTTTCACGCTGTGTTCTGAGTGCCTGTGTTATAGTTTCATAAGTTCGCTTGAGCATTTAAAGGGTGTGAACGTTTAAATGGCAACAACTGAGAAATTTGTGTTTGGAATGATGGTGATTTATTTTTTCGGGTTTATATCATAATACAAGTTATTGAGATGAAACCATTGAAGATGTGTAATTAAATGACGTTAGTGAGAAAAAATCTTTTAGTTATGGTGGTTTATATGATATAATTAAGAAACAATGGTGATATGCAAGTATGATTTATTAATAAAACGCAATATAATGAAAAAAATAATAGTAACTTTCAAAAATTACAGCATGTATACTTTCCTTGAAATAAAATATAATAGCGTCTAAGAATTGAAATAGAAACCAATAAACTGTTTTTTTATGCTCATTTTTTGCCATTGAAAACAATAGGATTTACCCCACGGAGAGAACTTTAAGCGAAATGATGAACTACATAAAATCAACAAGAGCGAAATTCATAGAAAAAAAAACATATTTTGTAATTTTCAATTTTATAATATAATTGTGTATGTAATTGAGGAAAAATATATGTATTAAGGATGATTTAGCGTTGATATAAAGATACATTGAGAATTTCAGCAGGATATTATATATCCAAAACTAACCTTTAGTTAATAATCATCATTGAAAGGTTTTAAAATATTCTAATGAATATAATTAAAACTTTCTCAAAACCGTATGGTGTGCAGGGCCATTATGAACCCCGTTAGGCCCATGATAGCATGGAAACGGACATGAAACGATAACGAAATTATATTAATTAAGCTATTACTGATTTCAAATCAAACACTTCTAACTAAACAGCAAGAAGATTTTTTAAGTTTTATTTCAATTCATAATAGGAGTTAGACTTCGTGTTGATCAGTTAATAAGTCATTTGAGTTGATTTCGTCCTTGGCTTCATACTAAATACTTTTAACTGAACAACTAATAAGATATTTTTCAGAAAATGGTCCTTTATTTTTAGTAAAAATTAAGTTTATAAATTTTCTCACATGTAGTTAATTAATTCATAATCGTTTCAAATGCGTTTCCATGCTAACATGGTAAGACTATTTAAGATTACATACTTTTTGAGTAGGACACAAAGAAGAGACACAACTCCATTATATAACTCCGTGTCGATACTTCTACTGATGTCAACACACCTCAGTACCGATGACATACCTGTGATTATGCGCAATGGGAGTCATCAAGAAGGTCAGTATTATATGATAATTTGTAAAAAAAATTTCTTGTGATGTTTTTTGTTAAGAATTCGGAAGAGTTTTAGTTTAGTAGTAGTATTATAGTGTCTATGATCGTGAAGTAATATAAACATTACGATGCGTTTTTCAATGAAGAATTTGATTTTTTGTTTAGATAAATCATCACAATTCATAGAAGAATAAAAAATTGATCGATCATTCAATCGATCAAATTTTTTATAATCCATTTATTTTTTGGAAGGGTGTGATTTATAATTGTTTCAAGATATATGAGTTTTATATTGATATTAACGCTAAAAGCAGTGATAAAAAAACCAAAATGATTATTTCTAAATATTACATGTATTAAAAACGTTTTCTTTTTAACTTACTGTAAATATTGTTTTATTGGCAAATTAATGTACTCCAATTCAAAAACTATATCGAGGAATTAAATGATATTCATGCGAGGTCTTAACATTAATTAAAAAATAGAAATCAAAATGAAAAAAAAATGAAAATAAGAACAAAAAGTAAACAAAATAATATAAGCAAAAACGACCGTAGACGTCATGGCACTTGCTGAAGAAGTCTGGGTGTCTTGTTAACAGCGTGAGGCAACTCACAACACATCTATGTTATTGTTGCTTGAAACTTCATAAACTTTAAGAGACCAATCAGACATATATAAAAAAATAATACAACTATAATTGTCATCGTTGTTTACTATTACTTCGATCCTCACCACCGCCTTTATCATTATCATTTTTATCATCACCGCAACCATCATCGCTACTATTACTATCGTCATTCAGTCAACTCTATTTTTTGCTTAATAAAAAATTTGAAAATATCTTAATTCTGAATTTCAATAGATTTAAATGATTGATGTTCGGGCTTTAATTTATCAACCACTAGTTTTAACAAAAAAAAGTGATTTAAAGTGTATAAACATGTGAAAGCATGGTATATAAAATCTAACTGTATAAGCATGGCATCTGTGTGATTTAGAGCTTCGAACAAAAAATCTGTCATAAAATAATATTGAATGTAGGTTGGTATATCATATGTATAAGCATTTATTTTTAATTTATATGGTTATAACCAGTCAGGCCTGTAACACTTATGGCTTTTATCCCGATATCGAGTTGATTGTATATTTTTAAGAGTTATAGCGATAAATAATAGATGATTGAGAGTTTTCAAACATTAAATGTATATAGTTGCAATTTAATAGTTTAATACAATGATTTAATATTAAAAAAAAACAAAACTATATATATAGCGCCAAAGAAAGCAACTATAACAAATCTGGAAACCAAAACTCAATTTTAAATAATAAATGAATACACGTATAAAAACACTAACCTGTTAAATCTGCTTGGAAAATGTGGCTACAAAACTGATCGAAGACTGATCCCTGAAGAGATGGTTTGGCATTAGAATACGCCATTGATAAGGATGTATCAAGGAGAGAAAGGAGGCATGTGATTGATGCTATGTTGATCTTAATGATGCCTCTGAATAATAACTTCTTCAATAACAATAATATCGACATTTCTGTATCCAACAAACGAAGAAGGCAATCCAACAAAACGTTGTTTTCAGTAGTTTCATTATTGAGCATTATTGAATCCTCATTTATTCTTTCATTTTCTCCGATTTTTTCATTATTAATGTTCTTGCTCCATTCGATGTACAACTTCAATAAACCTATAGTTGAATGATTAAAGCATTCAAACACGAAATATAACTACAAATAGCATGAAAATGGCCAGCTACATGCTGTTTTCAACTGAAACACTAAAAATCCACAAAACCTAAAAGATTGATAGTGAGATCTTCAGATAGTTCAGATGTTGACAAGAGCGATAGAGAAGACAAGCAGACCTTCCTTAAGAGTGAGACAGATAAAGCATTATAAGATGACATTGTAGTCGACTTATTGTTCGCCATTAGTAAGTGGACAAATGAGCAAGTGATGGTCATCAAGGTCTTTTCATCCTGCTCTGGCACCATCAACTGCAACATCGAATGGAACAAATCCCCTGAAAAAGTTTTGAATGTTTAAGCAAGAAGATGTTTGTATGCCTCAATTAAAAATGAGATTTCGATATACAAAACACTTAGTGACATCTCAATTTAAAAGTAGAGTTCAAAAATTTAAAGTTGAAAAAGTTGGAGCTATCAGCAACATAATCTACATTATAATAATTTTAATTTTCACCATAAGACAAAGAAACTTATTCTAAATTACTAGTTATTGAATTGACTTAACAATAAATAGTAGTTATATAATCAAAAGAACGCAGATATTATAATATTTTTTGATCACTAAGCCTTTCATGTGAAGATCTATAGCTTATGTAAAAAGTTGCTACTTTTAAAAAATTAAATAACCTCTATTTTATTCTATCGAATTAGATTGGGCATTTAAAAATATTATAATAGTAAGCTTTTTCAATAGAAAATTTTTTAAATCTTTCATTTTATCCATAAATAGTTTGCCTTATATAATCGGCCTATTTTAACATTCTTTCATACATTTTTACATCCTTAACGCAATGAAAAATATTGCACCAAATATGCTGTCAATGTGATGCTTTTGCCACTTATTTATCGACCAAATTTTTAAAGGCTTTTTGTAGTTCTTTAATAGATAAGGGATATTTATTAATACGCATACTAAAAGGTATTATTTTTCTTCATCAATTCAAATTTTTTTAGCATTAATGGTAGTAAAAAAAATAACAAGCAATTGCAATATATGGGATTGTTTTGTCGGTAAGAAGGCAAGATGAAACTCGTGATTTTGGCACCTAATAACCTAAATCGTAATAACGCCAAACTATTCGATATAGACAGAAAAATGTGCAAAGGGAGTTTATAACTTAACGTGAAAAACTTTAATTTTTTTACAATAACTTCTTGATAGTGAAGATCGTACCAAGAATTATGATAAATGAAATCTCAAGGATTTCGCATGTAAGAATGATAGTGTAAGTTCCAGGAAATGCGTTTCAACGACACCTTTTCATAACTAATAAGTCTTTGCACTCTTATCCTTTCACATCTTATAACTTTTTTCAATGTAGCTTTTTGTCTTTATCTTAATTGTTCTATATAGAAATATGGTTGTTTTTATTATGATTTCATGAACTTAAAATTAAATTATTAATTATTTTCAGACATCCCTTATAATATAAACTGGAGTTACAAAACGCTTCAGTAATTTTATAATTATTGTATCAGTAACCATTATAGAACAAGAAGTGGTATAAAAATTATTTCATATCATACCTATATTTTATATCAATATTAACTCATTAAAACATTGTTTCAAACATTTAAAAATGTTCTATATTCGACTTATTTTCATTCAATATTTATATACTTTAGATTATATCGAAAATAATACTTTTCAAAATTGATTTGTCAGATATTGGTATAAGTTTCAAGCTTCTAAAAAAAGCTATAATTTGCAATGATGATTGATGTCTATAGGCTTGTTGCTTGCAGGATTTATCATGCGTTTTTTCATGCCAAACTATTTCATGCAATTAAAAATCCATTTTAAAAAATTTATAAAAAATATCTGCAGAGGTTCAACAAAGCCGTCGATAAAAAAAAATTATTTTCGAGATAAAGGGTTTTATAGTATTTGAAATATTATTTCGTAAGCCACACTGACAAATGATAGATGCCATATTGGGAAACTTTTTACCGTGTGTGGGATGGAGATAAGAGAGAAGGCGGGAGTGTTTTTGAAGAAGTGTAGACATTACGTCCAGCAGACATTCCTGTAAAACCATTTGAAAATTCCAATAAATCATGCTTTTTATCGATATAACAATAAAAGATTATTACACATATTTAAGTGGTATTGGCATTTAATCAAATTTTTGAATTCTAAACACTTTTAAAGAAAAGTTATTGCTTCAAACGTGTGTTCATAAAAAGCTGAAATGTTAGTTTTTTTGAAGCATTATTCTCTTTAAAAACGGTATTGTTTACATTTGAAGGTAATAATATAAATATTGTAAAAAGTACAAACCCAGTCGGTGATATCTTTTTGCCTAGAAAGTGCTTTTTTTAACTATTGAATTAAAGTGAATATAATCATTTAAAGAACCACAATCAAAAAAATTTAGAAAAAAAAACTTGCAAACTTTTAAAGCAAGAGAGTCGAAAAATGAGAGAAGCAGGTGATGATTCAAAATAAAAAGGTCTATAAATGCCAAACAACCTAGTGAAAACATGCCTTGTTTCAAATAAAGCTTCGAAAACATTGAGAAGCATAAAGATACTTGAAAACATTCGTAATAAACTTCTAAAAAAATTTAAAAAGCAATGTGTTTTCAAGTGTTTTATTGCACAATAAAAAAAATAACAGAGACATAAGAATAGATATAATTGATTTAAAGATTGGAGGTACAGACAAGGTATAAATCTTATTCATAAATCTGCCACCAACATAATGCAGATAAGTGTTTCAATAATGCGCCTTTAATTCCATGTGTTTTTAGAATTTTTCTTCCCTCCTTCATTGATCTAGTTAACTATCATTATTATTAGCTAAAGGTCTGATGCACATTGAGTTTTATTTTACTTTTTTGTTTAATTAGACAAAATATTTGTAAAAATTTTATAATTTTTATATGAAATACGAAAAAATATGATTGCTACAAAAACAGGCATAACAATAAATATTTAAATCTTTTACATTTTATCAGATTTTCTTTGATGATTTGATTCTTCAAGCTAATAAGATCTGTTAATAATTTTTAAGTTCAACATAAAATTTAAAGATATTTCCTAAAAATACATATAAAGATAAAATTCAAATAATACACAGTAAAAGCAATAATCAAGTAATTTTAGCTATTAAACATTTGTAAATTTTCCTTAATGAGCTTTTAATTGTGATTTAAGTAAGACTTTTATTTTTTTCTAACTAAAAGATCAATGAAGTAAATTTTATAAATTCAAACATATATTCTCCAAAACTTTTTTCATACATTAATCAACATGGTAAAATGTAAAATTTATGGAACAAGTTCTTTCTTAAAGAAAATTAATTACTTAACATTATAAACAAACATATTTTTCAAGTCAAAACACTAACCAATAAAAAAAATCATAAGTGTTGTCAATATTTTTTCTTCATTTTCGAAAATGGCGAGAACCTGTTCTTTTTTCGTAATTACTAATTTGTTCAATTCTTTAACGACCAGATTTTTCTTCAACTGTAAAATTAAATTGATTCCAAAATTAATTTTTGAATGATACCGTACTTTTGAATGTTAAAAACTTACAGATGATTTTTCCAAGTGTTGAAGTATTTCGATGAGACACGCAACGCACGTATTTTCTAAAACCCATTTTTGGTTGTGATTTTGATGATTTTCAAAAATCAGCGTCATAATTAAGAAACATAAAATGATCAAATTATTAACTTAGTCACCAAGTTCTCGTCTGCTTTTTTGAGCTCTTAGAAAACTCTAAATATCTGCGTTGTAGTTTAAAAGTTAATTTAACCTATTATTCTTTAAAAAAGTATTTTAAAAGCATAAAAATATATCCACAAATAATTAGTCGGTTCAAAATGTTTTTTCCACTTAAGCGTTGAAAGTTTAACATCTGATTGAAACTAAGCTCGGTGTTTACAGTTTTTTGAGTTTTACTTGGAAATTTGATATAGATTGTTTTTGTTTTAAACGTCTATAGAAAAGTAAAATATCTTAAATATCTGTAACGCTGTTGTAAGGTATGATGCACCGTGAAACAGACATATTTATTCAAAAATAAATGACTGACGAATGCTGTCAAAATAACTTCCAACAAAGAGTTGAAAAATGTTTCAATATAATTCACAATATGAATATAAAACTTTTTGTTTTTTATGTATAAAATTTCTAGAATGTTTCCAGAAGATCTATTAAGTCTGCTTTTGTTGTTTTATATATTGTTTTCGTTGACTGAAGCTTTAAAAATATGAATGACAAGTAAAAACACTAAAATTTTTTTATAAAAATTTTTATAAGCTAAACTCACATCTAATTTGTTTTAAAAAAGTTTCAAAAATAAACTTTCCCAGTGATTTTGTTTTTATTGGTATCTTCATCCTTCAATTAAAGCTCTCATGTTTATAGGAAAATAACATTCATGGAAATCACTCAAATAATAACTTCTAATGAGGGTACCCCTAAATAATAATTCTCTTCGAATAAATTATTTAAAAATCTTTTAACATCAAAAAGATTTTTTAATTATTAATTAAAAAATAAACTTCTATGATAATTTTCTATCAAAAATTTTAACAATATATTTTTCCTGATGGACTAATCAAAATCAGATTTTCACTTGTTTTTTTGACATCTGAACACCAACTATTAGTTTTAAAGCTATAATTAATATGTTTTCCTAAAAGAAAACAACAATAAAGGTGCTTCACCATATAATTTATGTATTTCTATACATGAAAAAGAAAGGGCATAAATTTTTGCTTAAATATTAATATTTCATTTAAATCTTTTACTTTAATTTATAATTGAGCCTTTATTGAACTTTTTTGGTAATTTTTCAGCTGAAAAAATTAACTTTTTTGGCATTTAGGAATTATACATTGTTTCAAATAAACTATAATTATTAATTAAATAAGAAAACTTTTAATTGCAAAACTTCAAATTACCTTCAAAATTTGATTTTTTTGAAAAATCATTCATATATACAATGAAACTCTGAAATAATGCCTTGCTTTTAAAACACAATGAACCAAAAATTTAAATCATCCTTTCCACTTTGGTTCATCGACACTGAAATCGAAGTTATACTGAATATATTTAAAGAAACTCACATTTGATGTTCCAAGAGAAAATAGTTTTAAAAATACATCCAAAATGTCTCAGAAAAGTTACAAAGTATATAATTCCTTTAACTTCCCTTATTGGGATCACGATTATCTTTATTGAGATTTTATATAATATTTTATATTTTTATAGTTTTTTAATGTATCTTTTTGAAATTTTTGAATATCATGGTGAGATAGTTTTATATGTTTAGAGAATTATTTTCGGTATTCGAATTTCACCAAGTTCCGTTCAATCATTAATCGTTCCTGGAAAGTTATTAAGTAATTCTTCTATATAAATTTAGATGTGATTATATTTCAAAATTGTATTCCTATTATTTCATTTCTTTTAAATTTATGACTCTTGCTTATATTGCCGGAATAAGAGGAAATCAAAATACTCCGTGTAAATCATTGTTCTTTTGACTAGGGCAATATATTTACAAAAAGAATCATTTTAATTTGTAAAAAACTAGTAGGAATAAATCATAAAAACTCTTTTAAGCTAGCACAAAGAACAAAATTAACTATAGGGTATATGAAAGTCTTAGTTTATTTATCCAAGTTGATTTTTTTTGATAATTTTTTTGATTATTGTACTTATATTCAGCATCATTATAGTAGTGACAACTAGGAAATCTAAAAAATTAATTAAATTGGCATTTATTTCTATTTATAATACTTTTTTTTATAAAAATATTAAATAAGATGAACTCAGTAACTAATGGAGGAAACATGAGGTATCTGCAAAAAAAATAATTCTATAAACAAGTGCTTTTAATGAGCAACTATTTTGACTTGTTGGCTTGATAGAATCATGTGTGGTTTATAGCAAACCAGCAATAAGTCTATAGTAAAGTTTCCAAAAAGGCGTAAAAGTGGTTTTTATTTTATTTTTATGGAATAGATTTTTCTATTTGAATTCCATTTATTTTGAAATTTTAAATTCTACATTAGATAATTTAAAACACAGAAAATTAGGAAATTAGATTAAAAAATTAACTTTTTTTTCAAAAAATGTTCATTTATTCTAAATAACAAAACTGCAATTAATTATCTATCCTAATAATTCTTTTTGAATGTGTAAAAACAGACAATCAATCAAAGGAGTGTCAGGTCCTTTGCTGAATTACGATGGTTCCTTCACGAAATCTTTTAAAACAAACAATTCTTCTTCCTTTTTATGTGTTTTTGTTCGAATTTTCACATAATATGGCATAAATAGTAAATTAATAAAACAGATATTATAATCAAGATCGATTTAAAATAGGTTAATGAATCAAGTAAATAGAAAACTCCTATGCGAAACATTGATTGAAACTTAAAAGGTTCAAAAACTTTTGTCGTCTTTTCGTCAGTTTTTTTGTGTAAAGTATACATTTTTTGTTGCTTAGTGCAATTTTCACAATGGGTAACAACATGTGTTTAACTAAGTTCATTATGTTTTTTACTTTTAAAATAATTTTTCCACATTCATACCTTAAAATATCAATTTAAAATTTTAAAAAGTTTCTTTTTCAATGAATTCTTTTGAATATGGACTAAAAAGTGAACACTGAATGAAAAAACTAAAAATTTTATGTTATTGAAAAGTTTTTTTTAAATATTAACCAGCATAGAACCAGCATGTTTTGATGAATAATTTCAATATTTAAACATTTTTAAATAACACTTGTAGAAGAAAGAAAAAAATTTAATGGGAGATGGTATTGTAATGTTATCAAAGAATGAAGTGATAAATAAACTTGTCATGTTTACTGACATACCAAGACACACGACGACCAGCCAAATATCAAAGTAATGGTTAAAATGATATGTTTTTCCAAGCAATCCTCATAGTTATTTATTTGATTTTTATTGTCTGTACTCGAAAAAATTCAGAAAATTTTTTAAGGTTTTTTAACTAATAAATATTGCAATAATGTACATATTTTTTTGTTTATGAAACTAACGCCTATATGGAAAGATGCATGAAAGCTATTGATCAAGGCAAGGTGGTAAACTACTTATGTTTTCAGTCTTTACTAATTATACCCTAATTAAATAGGTTTTTTTCACGCGGTTCTAATTGATTAACTATTGAAAATTTATTAATACATCTTATTTTCTCTCTAATTTCATTATTTTTCAAACGTGTTCTGTTATTTAAAAGTTCTATAATGAATATAAATATAGTAAACTGAATATTAATATACGCTTAATACTATTTAAAAAAAAGGAAAAAGTACTCGCATTTTTTGCTAAGAAAAATATAAATTATTATAAATATCAGCTAAATGAATATTGTAAGTTAAAAAAAAATAGTTTCATTTTTTTCATTTGCAAGATAAACAAAATCTTTTGATATATTAAAGTACCATTCCAGGTTATTCAAGAACCCAAGTGTTTTGTTTGGAAATTGTAATCGTAATCAAAATAAGACTGTTTTTGATAACTTTAACACATTTTCCAAATATAATATTTCCAAAAACAGCTTTAATGAAAATCTTATTTTGTAAATCACTAATTCATGAAAAAGTTGGAACTAAGAAATAAACCATTAAATAGTAATTTAAGTATTAAAATTCATTGAAGCTAATTGGTTAATAAAATCATTTGGCGTCTTAGTCGTATAATAGCATTTTGAGAAACTTTCGATAGAATAGATTTTTTAACTGAAAAGTTAATAAATGAATCCAAAACTGTCAATTTAGCAATTTCCTAGACTGGGAATCGAACCCCAAATCTGACAGCTAAACTATTTGCTAGTGTGGGAGTTTAGTGGCTTTCGGTTGTAAACCGTGCCAGAATAAAAAGGATTTGATTGGCGCATTATTTTACTTGGTTCAGCTCACATCTTCGTACAAATATACACTGTAATCTCACGTTAATTATGTAATAATTATTGATCCTTGAGGTTGAACTCCAGATCAAACACTTATAAAACAGTCTTTCATCGTTATTAATAATAATTTAATTAGTATTCTCATAGAGGGTTTAACTATAGGTTTCAATTTTTCTCTAGTTTTCTTTTAAGCATATTTTCAAAACAAAAAACGAATTTTTATAAATTTACTTTTAAATACTAATAAATTTTTACAAAGTTGACCCACTAAACAAAATTTCACTGTTTTTTGAAAAAATATCACTATCAAACTTGAAATATTTCTACATTAACAATTGATTGAAAACAATAATGATGATCCATGAATAAAAATTGGAAATAATTTACTATTCCTATTAAATTTATTGATATGTATGAACTCACAAACACTTTTGATGTTATGGCCACCAGGGAAGCGGAGGTGAATAAAAGGAATAAATTGGAGATGAAACAATTTTTTTTGGTTTTTAAAAAAATATATAAAAAACTATAATTTAATGCTTTTAATTTTTTGTTAATTCTATAATATTGTGTTTATATTTTCACGTACTTAGATTATAAACTTCCGAACATGGTGATGAGGTTGAAGATATTACTGATCATATGATCATCCTCATCAGGTTATTGAGAGTTCTAGGAGCGGAGAAAATATAATTAAATTAGTTTTCTTCAGATTCATCACGTAAAACTTCTATTAAAGAGTTTCACTGAGCGATTTTTCTATTCTTATTTACTTATTATTTTTATTATTCATGCTTTTGTTTCTATTATTTCATTAATATTCAATATTTTTATATTTCTATTTTCAATTATTTTTTTTTAATTATTTCTGTTTTAAATTAATAATTTTTTTATTTTTTGTTTATGTGATATTGTGTTAATTCTAGTTTTAAAGTCATTTTATTACCCGATAAAGATACCTATCATAATAAGTGTAAACCGGTATGATTCATTTGTAGATTAAATACTTCTACTCCGATCAAGTTTTCTTTCCATGTTTATCCCTAATTTTTATAATCATACTCTCATTAATAAAACCTTTTCAAACTTGTCTAAATAATGCAACTTCGAAACTGTATTCCTATGTGTTTTTCTAACCTGGGTACCTTACATTTAAAAACTATACAACTCAATAAGTGAAAAAAAGGAAGAATTTATTTTATTATTTTGAAAAATAAAAACTAGGGGTGTTTTGTAAGTTAACGCCCATGATCAAAATTCTGACTGAACAGTTGTTGGGATTGAAACACGCTGGAAGTTACAAGATTTTTTCCATTTTCTTCTGCATTAGTAGTTATTTTAAAAAGCAGTTTTTCTTCTGTTTCTTAGACATTTTTTATTCAAATTTTTTATATGTTGTTATGAATTTAGTTTTAAAAATCAGTTTTGTTTCACTTTGCAGTAAAATCATCGTCATCGTCGCCATCATCAATATATAATTTCAAAAAAAGGTTTTTTAGTGAATCTTATAATCAAAAACATGTTTCTAAATAATTTTTTAATCCCGAAGTTCGTCAGCATTGAGGTGAATTTATAGAAACACACAATAAGAGTACTACTTTATTTGTATCAATATTATACTAGTTTTATAATAATTATTTTTATTAGTTCATTTGTAGGGTGCCCAGTTTGCAAACGAAGTTTGCTGCAGAGGCACTTGCGTAGGCAGAAGGACTAGGCCAGGGAGGTAGGGCTATACAAATCCCTTTTTGAACGCTTGCAAAAGTTTAAAGTTAAAAAACGCAGCTTGGATAGAAGAGAATATCATAAATTAGGAACGGTATGTAAAAAAAGCAAAATGAAAGTCTGTTAGAAGAAACAGGCTGATGTAGCCAAAAACTGGAATTTAAAGACTTGAGATACTTGTGAGTCTGTCTAATAGAAAAAAGCTCATATAGATAAGAAGAGTGAGAAATAGAGATTATTAGCGGTGAGCCATAGTAATGATAAAAAGGATAAACTAAGTATATAATGTAAAAAATAAACTATTTTCATACTAAGAGTAATAAACTGAATTGATTAAAATAAAAGTAATATTCATATACTATTCGGTTAAAAATAAATAGGATAAGCTATATCAATACACGTTAATAACACTAATAATAGTAATTAAGAAAAAAATAGAAATAAACTTTATAGAAAAAAAATTTAACATTAACAAAAAAAAACTATAATAAGAACAAACTACATTAGTAATAGGACTGAAGTTTTCAATAAGAAAATAATAAATCGTGTGAATAATAACAATGAATTAAACTGAATTGATAAAGAGAATAATGATAAATTATATCAACAAAAAACTTATTCGATAATAAAAATCAAAATTAATTTTGTTAATGAAAATATTCCGTGAAAGTTTGAAATTTGAACAATAATGAGGATTGAAAAAGTGCTTCAACAATCAGGATATAATTAAACTGCAATAATAATAAAAACAATGGTAAAAATAATTAAAAAAAGTTCAAGAACAACAAAAAGCTTCATTTATAATAAGAATAGTATTAAACTTCATTAATGATGAAACAAATAGAAACAGCAATAATAATAAGAATAATAAAAAAAGCATCAATAGGAAAAATAATAAAAAAGCATCGATAATAAGAATAATAAAATCAGCTACAATAATAAGAAAAAAAAGAAAAGTGTCAATAATAAGAATAATTGAAACAAAATTAATAATAAAAATAATACAAATAGCATTAACAACAAAAAAAAGAATAATAAAAACAGCGTTAATAACCAAAAAAAAATAACTTCTATGCTAATAATAAGAAAAATAAAAACAGCATTATTAACAAGAACAATAATACCTATGATAAAAATAACAATAATAAATGTAAATAATAAAAAAATAAAAACAGCATAAAATATAAGAATACCATAGCTTTCAATAATAATAATAAACTACATCAACAATAACCAAAACAAGTCACGTTAATGATAATATTTGTTATTTAAAGAAAGCACGTTATAGAGGATGGTTCTTTCTGGTTCATCTTTAAGAACAATGCCTTTCAGTTTCTTGTTTACGAGCTTGTTTACTTTATTTTCTTTTTATTACAGTGTTTTTAATTTTTAAATTTTACAAGTTTTTCGTCAATTTTTCAAAGGTTTTTACCACGTTTATGAGCTTTTTGGTTAAGTTCGATTCCTAAAATAGCTGTTTACAATGACTTGAGCAAAAACTTGGTAGCAAAAAAATTTTGAGTAGATAATTTAAAATGTTTCAAAAGCACCAGAGCACGTAAAAATGATTCATAACATTCTTGTGGGTGGTTTAAAAATCTTAAGCTAAAAAAGGAATTTTCAAAAGTTTATTATTTAATTAATCAATAAAAAATTGTGGCTTTATTTAGTTTTTCCTTTCAATATGAACAATCAAAACAAATGGAATTACAGAATTTTTATAAAGCAAACATGTGTATATACCGGGTGAGAGAAGCCTTTATAAGAGCTTAGGATACTAGCTCCTTGAAACTTAAAGTTCACGCTGATTCTGAAAGTGGTATATTTGAATAATTCCAAAAAGTTTTTTTAAGAATATTTTTTGGCAACAATCAAAAAAAAAAACTATAGCGTTCAAAGATAATTTATAAATTGTTGGTTTTGGCTTTTGATTGTAAATTGCAAAGCTAAAAATACAATTTAAAAAATTGACTCATTTTTCAGTTGAAAATGGTTTTTGTATATATATTCTCATAAAAACTCTAAGAACTTTTTTTTCATTTTTCAACAACTGTTTAGAAATGGATTCTTTGCGTTATAACCTCCAAACATTTTCAACTGAACCTTCTATTGACAATCTTCCAGCAATCAAGTCTTTCATTTCATCAACTCGACCATTTCAATCTTCCATTACATCACCTTTGTCTATTTGTTCGTCTTTCACTCATTCTTTTTCGCACCAAAACTCAACACCCCATACTACCCAATCTCCCCTAGCTGTCGTCTCCCCACTTCCAAAGACAGTCGTTTCACCATTCAACGCATCGCAATCTACAATCATAACTTCAGCTATCAATATTCAGGCAACCTCGTCGTTTTCTGGTTTTTCTTCTGTTGAACAACCTCAAACTTCTTTCGTATGTAAAGAACCAGTTTTCAGTGTTACATCGGCAGCAAATTCATCAAGCTCAGTGGTTAGCAATGGTTTTCCTTCAAAAAATTATGAAAAATGTATTGATGAAAAGCTCTCCCATCCATCTACTCTTCCATTTTCTCATCAATCACAAGAAAATTATTCAAACGCACAAACGTCACACCAAATAAAAAATCTTTCTATGAATTATGTAAAAAATTTTCACACATCAATCACTAAAAAATCTTATCCATTATTCTACTCTAGTCCTCCCATTGAAAATCATACATTACCATTGAAATCTTCTCTCCCAATATCACCAATCTCTTCTTCGAAACAGAAAAGTTCTTCCCCTAAATGCCTGTTAGGTTCTCCCACACCAGCTCCAACCTCTTTATCGCCATCATCATCTGACGTGAAGAGGAAGCTACAGTTGAGAATCAAAGGAATTATTGCTAAAAAGTCATTGAAAAATTTTTCTAGTGAAGGTTTTCAAATTACGAAATACTTTGACTTTTCACTGGTATTGAATTTATGAATTAATATTAAAGTTATTACCCCACATGTTTCCAAAAAATTTTAGCTGTAAAAATATCATAAATTTCAATAAAATAAAAATTTTCAAACATAATAAAAAACGATGAAAAGATTGAAAATAAATAAATAAAAAGGTAATGGCTTAAAAAATTAAGAGTAATAAATGACGGAAACAGACTAAAACTGGTGCATAAAAGCTTCTTTAAAATTTAACGTGTCTCGTTTATTGAATCATTAAAAGACAAGAATGCGAAAATATGCTTCTGACTGCAAAATAAGATAATAAACCTAGTTGGTTTTTCGTTGAATCGTTATAAAACAGTCATAAATTTTCCAAGAGATTTTTAATTTCTCTAAAACATGCGGCACTTCCAATACAATATAGTATAGAGATAGAATATGATGTGATACGAGTGTTTTATAGGCCTTCAATTTGGTTGTTTATAGCTAGTTTTATGATGCAATTCAAATTAAAAAATCATTTATATGTATTTGAATTTCTGAAGTGAGATCTTAATTGTTCTAATTAAAATGGAGTTTTGGAAGATTAAAAACGTTTTGAGGTGCTTTATACCATGATTAAAAAGGCATTTTTAACACTTCGTCATTCATGTAAAGGATGAGAATTCATGAAGATTTCTGTTTTTCTAATTCTATAAAACTCAATTTAGAGTAATTGTAAACTGGTTCGACACATTGAAATTCATAGTTCACCTATTTTTGGGCTTTTATATTGAACAACTTTGATTTGATGACAAGATAATTTTTTTAAGAAGAATGTGCTTTCATGAAAAATATTCAATTATTTCATTAAAAAATTGCTTTTTAGAGCGATATTTCGATAAAATTTATTTTCTAATCATTATAATGTCCATCATCGAAGCTCGGTTTCAGCTTAAAAAGTTGTTACAATTTATATAGTCCCAATGATGTTCAAATCATTGAAAACTTTGTTTTGAATTCATCATTAAAAATTCAAAGACAATATGTTTTGTTTTAATAGAGTTTTTAGTTTTATCTTTTTAACTTCACGGCGGTAAACCACTAACTGACAGTTTCATTTGACGATTTAGACTGCTTTTAACTACATCAACAGTTTTAAGCAATGAATTTAAATTAAAAAGATTGTTCAAAAAATTATTATTTGAAGTTCGGTTTAAAAAATGATTATTCAAATAATTCTATTATTTGATTTAAAGATTTTTTTATCATTTTTGCGCTTTTTTGCCCTACTAATGAATTATGAGGTTTTAGTCATCGAAAATCTGATCACTTTTGGATTAAATGTAAGTTAATCTTACGGAAAGCTTCTAGAAATAAAAATAAACCTCGAAAAGTGGTTTTGTTTAAATAAAAGAAAGTTTTTAAAAAACCTCAAAAGTGGATTTTATAAAAAGGCTGAAAAACAAAGTATAAAAAACTAGAAAAACAGTTTCATTTTTTATAACGTTGAATAATTTATTTAGTGAGTGTTTTTACTGCAGAACTATCAACAAAGAATTCAATGTGATCCGGATGGTCTGAGCTTAATACATTACTCACTAAAATTTTTATTAAAGATCGTTAAAATGCTCTTTGGAAAATTCTTTCAAGCATTTCTTCTATGAAGTCTTTTGCGGCAATTATATACATCATCGTGTGAATAACTGACGCTATAAAAACCTGAACTGTTTTTATATTATGAGAAAAAGAAATGAAGCAAAAACCTTTACAAAACGTGTATTTATTGCTTCTTAAATACTTCTCACGTCATAAATCTCTTTCTTAATTAAAGAGTTGACTTCGTTTAGTTTTAATTTATGGTCTCATTATATACACAAATTAAACACCCGGTAAACACAAAAACACTTGGATTAAAATCAAAATTTAAGTTCAATTTGCCTTGAGTAGTATTGTAGAATTATTGAATTTTAAAAAAATTTTTTAAAAATTGATAACAAAGTTATGGTTTCAAAAACAATACAATACAAAATAATATTTTTACAGAAATGGAAGGGTTAGATTCTAGGAAAGATTTTAATTCTGTTAAGTACATATAATGAATTATGCTTTTTTAAAAGCCGACTTTAAAAAACATCTGTTATTAATTATTGTAGCGTTTTGCTTATTTCATTGGAGCAATGTTCCAAAAGAATTTACATAAATAATTTTCCACGAGCTTTGACTTGAAGTTATTCTCTACGGGTCAGTCCAATTTTTGAAAAGAAATATTCTAATGATTAATTCATAAGTTAGTAATGCTTAAAAAGACCAAATATAAATTTAAAAGTTAATTTGAAACATAAAGGTATTTACTAATAAACGTCTTTATCAATCAGATAATTGTGAACTTTAAGGCTTACGATTTGAAAATTTTTTAAATTAAAGAAAAATTCTGATAATTTTTCAAAAACTGTTTTTACATTTTTTGTTCAGTTGTCATTATCTAGTCATTATACCTTAAATCAATACCTTTAATAAGCGGCTGAGAGAAAAGATGCCTGTCAGCGCTCAAGATGTATGCAAACGCAGAAAGAATTATATCAAATAGACTCTTCTGGAACAATAGTGTTTTTTCTTTGTTTTTTGAGCTTTAAAAGTTTATGAAAATAGCTCTAAATAAAAAGAAATCCATTTGATAATAATGTTGGTGGGTTTAAATAAAAAAATTAAATTAAAAAGTTTTGTAAATACCTCAAAATTATTTTCTTATTCTCAAACATACAGTGCCCAATATTTATAATTAATTAAACTTTTCAATGTCATAAACAGACATTCAAAATCATCACGGTAAAGAGGAGAACAAGAAAATACAAGGGAACGATGTAGTTATCAACAATGAAGTAAACACTTCGAAAAATATGACAACTTCAACAACTCCACAACTGCTCGAACAAAGAGTTTCAAAAAAAAAAAAGAGACAAAAACCAATGTCTGGTTGCAAATCAAACAGAAAAAAATTTAAATCTGATGGGAAGGTTGTTAATTCAAAAATGGACAATGACGAAAAGACTTATTCTTTAGTTGGGGATGTTAAAGAAAATGTTATGAAGGATCTAGAGAAGAAAACAGAAACTAATGATACGATAAACAACTCTGCGATTAAATTACTTGAAAATATTTCTAACGAGAAAAACGAAGACAACGTTTCTAATGGTATAGAAAACTTAGCAAATAATTCCGATAATGAAAAAATAAAAAACAAAGATGATCAAATAAATTTAAGTTTCCTAGAAAACCTTAAAGTTTTTGAGTTGAAAGTTGAATGCAGAAAAAGACAACTGTCAGTTTCGGGCAACAAGCACGTCTTATTAATGAGATTATTACCTTATTCCAATGTCATTATACAACAATATCAACAACCAAAAACTGATTCATCGTTAAACCAAAACAAGCCTCAAAACACTCACCAAAAATCGACCTCTCAAACCTTTCAAACCGCACCAAAAGACCAACAACAACAGCAACAAGCTCACAACTCAGAAGGGCAACTTAATGAAACAAATGAAACGAAAAATTTTCAAATAGTTTCTTCAACTCCATCGCAATGTTCCCGCTCAGATAATCCTAATTCAGAAATTTCTCTAAGCTTTGTCCAAAGCTCTTTTTCGAAAGACTCACTGTCATTCAAAACACAGCCGAAGACTGAGCAAATCTGCAACCTTGTTTCATCTGAAAGCCCCCCTTGTTTCTCCAAGTTATTAGAAACGTCTTCTATCAATAAGGTTTCTTCTTGTTATACCCAAGTAAATAATATTCTCAGATTGCCCAAAGTTGAAACCAGTGAGGTAATCACTATTGTTACTCCTAGGCAAAATTACGGGCTATTCAATGCTAGAAATAACACAAATAACAATATTGTACGATTGAAAAACATCGAAAATAAAATTGAAAAAGTAATAACCAAATTAGAAAATGGTTTAATTGAAAACCAGCCCGTATTTTCTGATAAACTTGATTTAAATATAAAAAATAATTATAAAAATGTTTCTTGTCAACAAATGAACAATATTAAAAAAATAGAAGATTTGTGGAAAAATAAAACAAACAATCAAAGTTTGCGCAAAATGATAGAAATTTTGTTGAACAATGTTGAAGCGATGAAAAATAAACAGGAGAACTCATATATGAATGCTAAAGTTTTGAATCAGTCTATTTTGAAATACCTTTCACTACTAAATTACACACCTGATCCAATAGCTGATGAAACAAATAAGCAGACTAACAATTCTACCTTAAACCAAATTACGCTTCTGAACAATCTTAATTACAATAGTATTAGCAATTTCCTATGGTTACAACAACAAAAAGACCTCATAACGATACATAGAGATCTATGCAACATGCAACAAAAACTCATACAAGCCAGAGGTCTTGTGTTCAACACCGAGTTTTTTAAAGAACATTTTTATAGCCTGAATAATGCAAACAAATCACCTCTTCAGGTTAACAACGTTTTTGGAAACTTGCCTTCACAATCTAATCATGCTGATGCCGGTTGTAAAAAATTTGAAAAAATATTCGAAACAATTACAAACAAAAACTTCCTCAACGAGCCAAAAATAGTTAAAAACCACAATAATGATCTCATGGAAAGTGAAAAAGCGTTGTTAAACAATAAAATATTTGAAAATGGTGTTATAGAATCAAAAGAAAACAACCTTAGCCGCATTAAAAGTTCTTTTAATAAAGATTTAGCCCACATATACAATCAAGTCACTTCAAATTCTTCTAAAATTTCTCCTCTCATCCAAAATTTTTCGGAAAATAAGATCGAACTCTCTAATGAATATTCTAGCAATAAAACCAATGAGCATGAAGAAAATGCTAAGATTGAAAATAGGGATATTTATAAAAACCAACTCATTTTCGATCATAAATACCCTACTCAAGTTACTGAAGACTGTATAAATGACAGGTTTCTCAACCAAAACATGAACAATTACAAAAGTACTGATCAAAACTTCAACGAAACATCTTCAAAAAATCAAAATTTTTTTGAAAAAAAGGATAATAATCATTGTGGAATTTTTGAAAATGTTGATGGAAAAAAAGTTTGTTTGAAAAAGCTTCCTTTTATAAAGGGTCTAGATAGCACGATCTATTGTAACAAAACTCAAATTAAGTCTAATGAACCATTTTTGAAACAAAAAATTAGATGTTTAAGTACAAAGTTCATAAGCAAATCAGATGCTAGTAAAGAAAATAATTCCAACACGCATGTTTCATGCGGAAATAACATTGAGGAGAATATTAACAGTACTCATGAAGAAAGTAGTAAAAGTTTTAGTGCCAGACAAACTAATTACTTTTGCAAGTTTTCTGATAGAAATACTCGCAAAGAAAATTTTAGTAGTACTCCTATGCAAAGTATTGAATATGATAAAGAAATTTCTATCAATAAAAATATTCACAGTAGTTTTAATTCATCTTTTTGTTTGCAAACGACATCAACACAAAGTGGCATTAATTTAAACTTGAAAAATCAAACTATAAGCAAAACAGATAATAACAGCATTAATAACAACAATTTAAAGTGTTTTTCAGAGTATATTTATGACGCTTATTGCAACAAAATCATCGACGAAATCTCAGAAAAAAAACTTGAAACAATACTGGAAAAGACTCAAAGTTTATTAAATCGAGATATAAAATCCCATCAAAATAGTGAATTTTCAAAAAATTTTATTAATGGTAAACTTACATTTAGCTCTTTGAATGAAGATTGTTCGTATGGTAGTGTTAAAGCAGATTCAATGAAACATCATGAAAGTGGTAGAAAGGAATTTCTCATTGGCTCGAACATTACTCCAAACGCTTCCGAAACAAAACCATTTTCAGGATTTAGTATGCCTTCAGATTGCAAATCGGACGATTTTGTAACATTATCAACTTTTTCAACTCCTTCAACCGTTCAAGATGTTAACATTTTTAATGGAGCAGGTGCAAATAACATTCGGAATATTGCTCAAAACAAAATTTTTGAGACTGAAAGTAGAAATAAAATACACGAAAAAAGTGAAGAAGATATTTATGACGACGTAGATTGTGATTTTCTGAATGAGTTGTCCCTTCTCACTATTCCTTATTATTCGCAATTAGCTGATTTCAATGAGATTTATAATGAAAAACATAGCGAAATTTTTGAAATTGATAGCTTAAATTATTTAAAAAATTCTTCTACTCATATCCATCGCGCAAAGAAACTAACAGATAATGAAAGGTTATCTCAAAATAATGAAAGCTTTAGAAATCAATCTGAAAATGATGTGAAAATATAAAAACACGTTCAGATAAATGCTGAATTTGAATCGAAGCTGTTGAAAAAAGTTTAATTATTGTTGCTTTTCACTTTAAATTATTTCATCCATTGATTTTAAAAAATGTTTTATAAGTTTTATAGATTTTTTGATATTAACACGATTTTTTTCAAAAAACTGTGTAAATATTGGACAAAAATTTTCATTTTTTATTAACAAACTATTGTGATTCTCAACAAACTCAGTTTTAATAATCATCTTTTGTGATTACTTTTAAATTAAGATTTTTGTTTACTAGGTATAAATATTGTTACTGTTTTTCAAATTTAAATTTTATTTCATTTCAAAGAAAAACATCAGATCTCAACCTTTTCATGAAGTTCACAAGTTTTATTGATCTTTTTTAAAAGATGGCTTCATAATTGATGCCCATTTAAGTGTTTTATTTCCTTGAAATAAAAACATTGAAACATTCTTTATTCCACCATTCCAAGGACTATTTTCAAAAAAAAGAAACAAATTAACTCAAATTCTTGAATATTTCTCAAAAAACATTTTAAAAAATAGTATCCCAATAATTTTTCCAGTACACTTCATTTATAACAAGATTGGAATACAAACATCTCTATAATTTTCTTCCTATTATAAATAACAATATGTTAAAAACCAAATAATTTTAAAATCAATAAAATAACCAAGATGAAAATAAAAATATAAAAGAAAATTATCAAGTTTATGTTATAAAAAATTAATTAAACGAAGATATTGTTGCTGTAAGATAAAGGCTGTATCCTGAAGATCTGAAGATTCTTTAATGTTAAATTGACATCCTGGTGATCATGAAAACAAATAAGACAATTGAATATTTCAACGTAATTTTTTTTAAAGATATATTAATTAAGAAGTAACATACATTCATCTTGAACTATTTAATTAAGTCATATTACTTCATCATTTAAGTTATATTGATTCATTATTTAGAATTTAATAATTTAACATATAATTTGAAGAAATTGTAAGTTTAAAAAACCTTGTTTAAAATAAAGAACATCAAACCTAATGTGTTTTTTAATATATGTAATCTAACATTTTTATCAAACTTACAAACCATTGTATTTTTAACTATCATCTTTTTTTAGACTACCTTCAAAATTGTTCAATATTTTGGACATTTAAATAATTAAAAACTCCACACTTTTTTTGGGATTTTCATGCTGGAATAGAGGAATATTTTGTAAAAAAATGTTTAAGGATTAATTTGAATGTTTCTGCATGTCTATTGTGTATTGAGAAATACAACTGCTATAATGAAAGAGTTTTTAATTGTGGTGGGTTTGTAATTAATAGGCTTGTAATTATCGCCGAGGTATTTAAGCTTCGTATAGGATGTTCACTTTGTGAAGAGGATTTCCATTTTTTAATGTTATACTGAAAAGCTCATTAAAAGTTATATTCAAAAAAGCAAAATATTTTTTTCGAAGAAAATAGTTGCTTTGAAATGCTGAGCATGAGATTTTTCACGATCCTTCTGACCTTGTTTGTGGCTGGGGTATCGTGCAGACCGAGTGATGATTGTGGAGATGATACTGTCGAATATTTCAGAGGGAGAATGTACATGCCATTTCTTCCAGAGTGTTCCAGGTTCTACAATCTTCTGAATGATGGAAAGTCTTTCAAATGCATCTTTGACAAGGAATCGTACGAAGCATGCTTTGGTGATTACTATGATTATGAAAATGATGAAGGCGGTGAAGGAGAGAAGAGAGAAGTAAGAAGCTTTTTGGATCGTAAGTTTTTATTTTTCAATTTTTTATAGAGTATTAAACAGTCTTCGATTAAAAATTTTACAGACACAACTTATGGTGCTATAATATAAATCACATTTATGCTTTCCTCAATCAAAATATTCTATAAAGAAAAAGTTTTTATTAAACAGTTTTACCACTTTATACATCATTTCAAAGATCATAAAATCTTTCCCATTTTTGCATTTCATATTTCTTAGTGAGTTAGCAAATTGTTTTTTTACTTCAGCTCTAAAAAACTGCTTATATTGCTTCTTAATTACCTGACAGGCGTTAAATCGTACTTGGGGATAAATAGAGCCACTGCATCGACGGTAGTGATTGAAGCGAAAATTATCAAGATATTTAACACTACAATCCATTAGCTATACACAGTTTTAAAGATATTTTGAAAATTAGTTTTAAACACGTTTTACATCTTTTTAAATGTTTAAAACTTGTTTTTCAGAAGAAAGAAAAAGATGCGGGTAGAAAGTAGGTAAATTTTTTTCCAATAAAAACATCAATTAATTTTATTCATGTATCTTGTCAAACCAAGAAAAAACACTAATTGACTTTTAAAAATTCAGTTTTTAGAAGGTTTGATTTAGAATTAGTTAATGAAAACAACGTAAAAGCTTCAATAAAGATGATAAATATTTGGTAGAGGCGGATTCATTGATGAAGGTGGACTTACAGCTCCTAAGAGGGTAATTATGTGCTCATATTATTATTATGATAGATTTATTGTATAGAAATCGTATGTGTTTCCAATTAGACAGTAATGATTATATTTAATATCCATTTTCATTTATATATCAATCAAATCTTCCAAAGCAGCTTTTTCGTTCATTCAAATAAAATTTTATAACAAAATTTGACTCAGATTTTTATATATTTTCACGTATTATTTCGATTCAATCGCTAGGAAATTTTACTTCATTCAATTAACCCAATTTCAGGCTATGACCTTCCGCAAAGAAAAGAAGGTAAATTTTTTTATTATGATTCTCTTACTCTAAAACAATTACCCAACATAGAAACCTTATTGATAAAGTGTGTTCGATTCAAAAAAATCTGTGAAATTTTAACTTTTTAAATAGTGAGTATGTGAATACTCTTTTTATTTTAAAGTTCACCGAGAAACACTTCATCGTAAAAATCATTTTCTGACTTTTCTTTACAATCATGCGTGTTTTCTTAACTTGAGGCTTGTCTTCAAAAAGCGGCATTTGTTTTGAACTCAAGATTTGTTCAAACAAACTTCTTCAATTCTTCCAAACCGACGTTTTTCAAAAAACAATCAATGAAAGAGCTATTAAAACGTACGAATCTTTTCACACCTGGTCTTGCTGATCTTATTATGAAAAGCTTTGAACTTTGTATAATAAGTGATACCGTAAACTCAACTAACGAAAAACTTTGTGTTCAGTTAATAAATCAATTATTATTATAGTATGGGTTCTTTTAATTTAATTTTTATATTTAATATTCATTTTCAAACCTATTCAGAATATAATTTTCAAAGTTTATTAGTTTTTTTCCCAAATGAAATTTTAAAAAAAGATTTGACAGATTTTTATATATTTTCACGTATTATTTCTATTCAATCGCTAGGAAAATTTAATTCATTCACTTAACACAATTTCAGGCTATGACCTTCCGCAAAGAAAAGAAGGTACATTTTTTTATTATGGTTTTCTAATTTTAATGTTTAAAAAAATTGTCAACTCCTTGGAACCAACATTTTTTATTTGATTAATGAATGAAAAAGCTATCAAAACGTACGAATCTTTTCACACTTAGTCTTGAAGAGACTATTGCGAAAAGCTTTGAAACTTATATAGAATATAACGTAAACTCGTCTAACAAAAATTTTTGTGTTGTTCATTTAATAAGTTTTTGATTCGAATTATTAATATTGTTATAAAGATTCATGTAATATAAGCTATTGTTATTAATGACAGGCCATAACACATGGACACGAGGAGGTTAGTCTTTTATAAACCTATGGCATTGATGTGAAGTATCATTAATTTCAATTTTAAAACTTCAATGGACGTTTTTTAGAGTAACTAGAAATTATGAACACCTTCAGACATTCACGTTTTAAAGTCGATGTCTCTCGAAAATAATTATTGTTATAGACTGGTGCAAACTTTATTAATGTAAATGATAAAGAGAATAACAAAATGATAAATTTTGAAAATAATTATAACAATAATAACAGTATTAATTGTTTATAAAAATAGTGATAAACATTAACGTCGATATTATGAGAACAAAACTTTAGTAAATTTATTAGCAATAATATGCTCACCGAAAAATCTAGCTTTTTTTGCTAATAATGAATTAAAATCTTTTCTTATAATATCGACGTTAATGTTTATTCATATTGCTTAAAAGTACATTAAGATGTCTCTAAGAAGTTAATATAAATAGAAAATTTAAAAAAACGAGCATTGCAGATGTCCAATGAATAAAATAAATATATTTAATCTCAATTTTTTACTGTTGTGAACTAATTCAATTAGGATCGTATTTTAAACCTACCTCAGCAAGAACTTGAGGATGAAGAGGAGCTGTACTTACCACAGAGGGTACTCATGCCTGTCTATGCCATAGCGTTATTTATCGTTTAATCTCATTACATTATTTCTTATGTTGAGAGTTAACACTGTAATGAGGTTTTGAGAATAATGGAAACATATTTATTATTAATGGCGATGATTTAAATGGTCTTGGTAGCTTGTGGACAGGATAGAATGAGTCTTGAACGTTATTATAATTATTCAAGCAGGCAAAAGAGGAAAATGAAGACGAAGAAGAACTGTACTTGCCTCAAAGGGTGTCTTACATTTTATATTTAGAAATTTTTTTTTCATTATGATTTTTTTTTATGAGTTTCACTTTTTTCAATACTATGATTAATTTCATTATTTGCTATTCTCATTACTACGGAATATTTTTTTATATTTATAATTTTTACATTCTGATTCAGAATTTTAATTCAATTCAAATAGTTGTTTTATTTTAATTTTTCAAACTCTTTTTTGAATAAAAAAATCTGTATACTATAATTAATATTGTTAAAAGTGTTTAATATATATTATATTATGAGAGGGGAAGGGCAGAACAGTTTCAATAAAGAAACTTGGTAGCTTTTATATACTATTCATAAATATTCTCTAACATTTAAGAATCGTAAATTTATTTCAACATAAATTATAAATTTATTTAGGCGATGACAGACGAAGACTCGGAAGACTTGCCGAAAAGAGTGAATTTTTGAATATATAACAAAAACTATAGTTCAAAACTTAAAACAATGATATTCTCCAAAAATTATTTTTGAATTGAATAAAAGTCTGATTGATGATTGAAATAATATTGCTGAGTTAAAAGCACGCAACTCATTTAGAACCTTTTTCAAAGCGCTTTAGAGCCGTGCATATATTTTTTGGCTTCAATACCGCCAAAACATTCTTAAAAAACCATGAAAACTGAATGATTATGTAAAAAAACCCATAATTGCGTTAAAATATCATCATTAATAATTAATTATCAAACAATAGCATAATAATAAATATTTTATTTACAGAAAAGGAATAACAAGAAGGCGCGGTAATTACATAGTAATTAGTGTTATGTACATTTATTATGTTAATCATGGTGAGAATATAAAATTATTTTTAATCGCTACAATTTATTATTATTTTTTTCCCTTTTTTATCTATTATTTTTTTTTGTTTTTCTACAAAAATGACAATTTTTACATATATAATTTATTTAAAAAATTGTACTTTTTGATAAGTAGAACCTTATCATAAAACTGTTATATTAATAGATTTGTGAAACTATCTTTCTTTGATATTAAATATCGTACAGAGGGAAAAAGAAAAAACCACGTAGGAAATCAATCAGTGGCGAAATAAGCAATCCAACCGTTAGATATATCTATTACTAAATATTACAACCTAAAAAGATTTTAAAATTTTTCTATGAATTGTCAAAGAATTATTCATGACTAAAAATTAGTTTTTTAAGACTAAAAAACTTCGCAAACTAGAATATGATTTAAAATTTAAGCAAATAACTATTAAAAATGTTTGATTCAATAAATAATAGTATTAATATTATAAGATAAAAAATGAATTGGAAACTTTTCCATCAAATGTTAGTTGATTATCTAATATAAGAAAACTGGATAGGTATAATATTTATGTTGTCTAGAAACTCTTCATGCCTCTATAGTCATATTCGCAATTGTAATGTATGAAGAAATTGAATTACTAATAAAGATTAAAAAAAAACTAATAGGATAAATAAATAGTCAATAAAAACAATAATATATCTGACCAGAAATTCCTTGAGACTTACGGTTACTTGCCGAAACATAAGAAAGGTGTTGTACATGACAAAAACATCAAGAAAAAAGCAATCAAGTTACTATTCCAATCATCATTAGTGTTTTAATATATTTTTTAATCATACTGAAACGTATGATAGGGGGACGTTGATGATGATGATGGTAATGATTAAAAATGCTTCGAAAATTTTATTTAATAAAAAAAAGCAATAAATCATTTTCAACTACCAGAAAGTTTCAGAAGATGTACCATTTGAAGCAGTCTGGAAGCTTGGACGCTGATACAGCCAACGCTATGTTTCTCAGACCCAGGTAGGTGCAAATATTCACCAATTAGTAAGCCAATCATAAGAACCCTACATAGATTCATTCATGTTGAAACGATCGAAGGTTTACGTGAAGATCATGAAGTTTATTTGCATTGAAAACTTAACAGAAAAATTTTATTCATAATATTTCGATTTTGCAATTCAAGTTATTGAGATTAATATAAAGAGATTGTCATTGATAACTTTATTTGGAACTAGTCATAAAAGAGCTAGTGTAAAAACAAAAACGCTTAAAGAAATAAATTATAAATATAATAAATGTTAGATTTTCAAAAATAGTTAAATGGAAAAAATCAATAAACTCTTTGGCAAAGTTTTTAGACCAATTCAATTAGTAAAAGACTATGCTTTTATTTTTTGGACATACTGAAAAAGTAAAATGGAAAAAAAATTGAAACAAAAAAACTATTAAAATAAGAGCATCAGAATCAATAAATTTTGTCGTAGATGTGGTTTCCCTGATGCAGTGCCTATTGTCGACGCCACCCAGCCTTTGTCCTACGTCGCTCCAGGTGAGTCTCTATATTTTTCATTCCAGTATTCCAAATTTGTGGAAAGCGTTTTATAATGTTCTATTGTGACGATAAGTTGTGTGATGGGTGAAAGGATGATGTCTACAATCGTCTGAATGAATGACGTCACGAGGTGTCAAGCTTATCGAGGGTTTTCCATTGAAACAACTATCAACTTTTATAACTTAAGCTCAATATGCAAAATAACAGTATAATTTATAAAAAAAAACCAACTAAAATTTTTTGTATGCATTTGAATCAAGGCTTCAAATGGTCAAAGACTGATTTAACTTGGAAGTTGCATAACTATTGGGCTGAAGGCAAACTCGATAACAACACACAGTTGTGAGTTTTGATTGAAACACGTTCAATTTTAATGCAGGATATTTTTCTCAGCAAAACTTTTTTTAAATTATTTAAATTATTTCAAATATTATAACTTTATGTAGAATGAAACAGTCTCAAACTTTGTTTTGAATGTTTAAAGTTATTTTGAAGTACGTACTTGGTAAGTTCACTTTGCGAAAAGCTTCTTATATTCAAAATAAAATTTAAAACAATGTTTTTTTGTTTTTAACATTAACTGAAGCTCTAAAATCTCAAAATCTTTAACAAATTGATTATCTAAAAATAAGAAATGCAATCAAACAAACACTGAAATAATGCGTAGGGCCGCTATTAAAAAAGCATTCAAGTTTTGGAGTGACGTCACTAAACTGACCTTCACACAAACCACTGGACCTGCTGACATCAATCTTAAATTTGCATTTAGAAACCACGGGGATGGTGTAAGAAATGCTTTCGACGGTCCCAGTGAGTTTTACAAGTATTAATTTTGAAACTACATACATTATAGTTGGATGATGCTAATGGAGGGGTTACTAAAACTACAGGTGGTGTGTTGGCACATGCATACTTCCCAGAAAGTGGTGAGTTGCATTACGACGCTGAGGAGTACTGGACTGATAACGAACTTAGGGGAATTAACTTGATGATTGTTAGTGCCCATGAAATAGGGCATGCCATTGGCTTGAGTCACTCCGAGATTCCTGGCACCCTGATGGCTCCGTATTACCAAGGATTCGAAGAGAACTTTGCTCTGCGGCCCGATGACATTGAAGGAGCTCAGCACTTATACGGTGACATTTTGTGGTTTTTATGACAGCTTTTTTCTGTATCTTTAAGCGTATCAAACAAAATTTTTATTTGAATGATGTTGAAATGACTTCTTATAGTTGTTCAGTAATGGTTGTGAACTAACGAATGGAAAATGTTAAAATTTATTGTTATAATAACATTCTATATGCAGGAGCTAATGATCAAGATACTCCGATAGTTCCAGAAGAAACCACTTCCATCACCACCACCCCAACCAGTACCACTACTACCACAACCACTACTATAAAGCCCGCAGATCCATCGGGATTATGCTCTTTGGAGTTTCAAGCCGTTGCTCAGAGTAATTAAATACTTGAAAATTTTTTAAACTTTTGATAGTTTTAAATTGAAAAATATTGATTTATACCAATTCAATGAAACACTCAAATTTTGAAATAAACTTTAAATTAACCTCTACATACAAAATATATAATAACAATAACCAAAAAATAAAAAATGTTCTATTCATCAAACAGCTCACGACCAGAGAGTGAACATCTTCATTGACGACCAATGGTGGAGAGTGAGCGACTATGGACTTGATCCTGGCTTTCCCAAGCGCCTCTCCGAAGCCTACCAAAAACCGCCCAGTAAAGTGGATGCTGCTGTTTTCTCGTGGAGAACCTACTACACTTATCTGTTCAATGGTTAATGCTTTCACTTTTTAAATCTTTGTAATCAATTTTCAACAAGATATAAAATGTTATTGCAAAGATTTATTGATATCTATTGATATAAAAGTAATTTTTTTCTCATATTTGGCGAACTCAAATGGGTGACTGCTACTTATAATGGAACATCTATGCTGTTACATGCCTATTTAAAAAAACTCAAAATTATGTAAAAAAATCAAAAGCTCATTTTTATTCAATTAAATTAAACTTTAATTACAATCATGATATTTTGCATCATCAATAATGTTAAAATTTATTGATAAGCGATTTTATTCAAACTTTCATTTTTTTGAAAAAAACAGTTAAGAATATTGTCAATTGCCAATAAATTTTTTCCATTGTTTTTTGTCAGTGGCAGTTGTTCTTATTTTGTGCAGATCTTCCAGGTTATTTAAATTGATATTGAGAGATTTGAAGTCATTTTGTAGAACGGACACTATTGTAGTTTTTGGTCGGCCTCGGGTTGGTTTGTTTGGAGCTTGGAAGTATGCATCCATTGATGTTTGCGCAGGCGAGCCTGGACTCAGTCTTAGTATGTGTTCTAGTAAAGTGAGTCTTCTGTTTCTTATTGTGAAGCTGAGTTTTATTTGGCTAGTTTTGCAATACAGTTCTTCATTAGGGATTTTTTTGGCCAAAAAATGCTTATGACCCTTCGAAGAAGACGTCGGTGGAAAGCGTCTAGCTTCTTCTCGCTAGTTTTCGTCAATGACCACGTGCCACAGTTCTAAAGCAATATGGGGAGAATATATGCGTTGGACATTATCAGTCTTTTGTTTTGGCTAATTTTGTTTTTGTGCCACAGTATCCACAGTTTGTTCATAGCAACTAGAGTTAGGGCTTTTCTGTGGGAAATTACTTTATCCATTGATAGGTATGTTCCTAGTTTTTTTGTTTTTATATTATCGAGGCTGGTAGGTGTTAGTGTGGTTATTTCTGTTTTTTGAGGGTTTACTTTGAGGTTGTATTTTGCCATTTGTTTCGAAATTTCTATTATATCTAGGGGTTTCTCAGTTACGAAATCTATGTCGTCTGCGTAAATCAGTTCTTTTCCACCTAGTTGGTCTGGGAGTCAAGATATTGCTTCTTTTAGGTATATACAGAACAGTATAGGGTTTAGGCTATCTCCTTGTGGTGCACCTATTTTTGTCTCGAAAAGATTTGATTTATTGTTGCAGTTTGAGATTGTAAGGGTCGTGTTTGAAAGGAGGTATGTTGATAGTGTGATGTCGTCTGCAGGGATGAATTTTGAGCAGATTTCTATGAGTAAGTTTCGTTGAATTGTGTCGAACGCGGCAGATATATCTATACTTGTTATTATGCTATTTTTTTAATATTTTTATACACGGTAGCCATATTGAAGCGATGGGCCCAAATGATGTCAGCGGTAGATCTACCTTTTTGAACGCCGATTGCGTGGGGCCGATAAACTCTTCTGCGGCTTCTTGTATTCTATTAAGGGTGATGAGAGATAAGATTTTTCTTAATACCGGAACAATGCAGATTGGTCCTAGGTTTTCGGGTTTCAGTGTTTTGTGTGGTTTGGGAATGGGTATAAGAATGACAGAGTTAATACCAATGTCTTTTCCCAATGAAATGGCTTGATTTAACTCATCGGTTATTATTTTAGTTATACTCTTGTCAGCATATTTTACAAGTTCAGCAGTAATACCTTCATTGTTTTGGCATTTTCCATTTTTAAGTTTTTTTATTGCATTTTGAACTTCTTCAATATTTATTATTCTATCGAAAGTTTTTGGAGGGGTTAGTTGTATTGGATGGATGGCTGAGACATCTGGACTGAACTTCTTCTTGAAGTGATTTTCAATGTCTTCTATTTGGCTTGTTACTTTGCAAGAGTTTTTCATTTTTTTGAAATTTTCGAAAATGATAAGCGATAGCTTTAAAAATTTTTACATAGTGTTTTGATAATTATTCTCAATATATACCATCATTGCTTAACAAAAACATCAAATGGGAAAAGTTTTAAAACATTCAATGAAAAGCGAAAGTTAAAATTTTCAATAAGTAAAGCCTTAACATGGAACGTTAACATAACATTCTTGTTATATATAAGAATGCAAAATCTAGTACCATTGATATAAACGTTTCAAAGAGGAGGAAGTGTGGGTGTACTACGGCTATCAGTTGGTGACGAGGAAAAACATAAAATTAAACAGACCCCAAGCAGCCTTTGTAAAACACGACGCTGGTACGGTTCATCTGCTTAAGGTGAGCAGTTTTTTGGGTTTTATGTATTTGGTGCTGGTTTCTAAAGGGGTTTGGTGGCTCGTTTTGATGTTTATGAGAGCTTTGCATTATAGATGCGTTTTATATTGTGAAGTTGTATGATGGGGTAGGGGTAACTGCGTAATAGTTATATCAATAGAATTAGAAAAGGATTTGTGGCGTGTGAAGTTATGTATCGGATTAGTTTGATTTAGAGTGAGTTTGCATTGAAAATCAGTGGCGTTTCAGAATTTCCTATTTTCAAAATTTTTTATGCTAGTTAAGTAATTTTAAAAATACGTCTAAACTTGAAGCTATTTTAGCTTAAAAATATTTGCCAGATATAATAATATTATGTGATAATAATGATAAATGTAACATGAATTCAGGATGGTTATATATACGACTGGAACGAGAGAAGTTTTGAGGTTCAAGTGACCCAGCCCAGGTATTTTTGGAATGAGTTTCCCAACTCACCCACCAGTTTCAATACTCTTTTCAAAAAAGTCACTGATCCTAATCTGTACTTCTTCAGTGGCGACCAGTTAGTTTTTTCTATATGAATTTCAAATATTTGAACGTACAAATTTTTGTGAAAATGCCAATTCTGTTTGAAAAGCCTTATTTTAGCTTTTATAAATTTCATTATGAAAATAACGAAAAATTATTCGTCTAAATTCTCAATATATAAAAATGAAAAATAGATGACCCGACAAAAAGTGAAAGTTTGATAACTTATGACAAAAAAATTTTTTACATGGAAATCTCTAAGCAACCCCTAAACTCCCAGATACTTCAAGTACACACCACACCTGGCCCGTGTTGCTGAAAACTACCCAAGGCCTAGCAATGCCTGGATGGGCAAACACTGTGGCTACGTGCCTTACTCTCCAAAGAAATAATAGTTTCAATACACCGGTGCGAATTTTTTGACATCATGTTTTGCGCCATTTTTCGTCAATATATTTAAGTATTATAAACTTCAGCATCTGAAATTTTCCTATTTTTTCAGTTCACTTAATTTTGCAAAAGTTCAAACTTATTATTTTTTGAAATCAACTTTTCGTTCCTTTTGACAAAAAAAATATATGACGTCATAAGGATTCATGGCTTAGTTGTATTTCAATTGAATATGACGCTCAAAAGCTTCAAGATTGATTGTCAACTTTTATGAAAGTTTTTCAAGATTTATTAACTGCTGATAAATTTAAAAATAAGATTTCATTCAAAACGGTTTTTAAGAACTGTTCAGAACTTTTTGTCTAAATCCCTTGATACTTCATTGTACTGGTCATATTTTGCGATGCCATCTCCGTGCTCATGGGTAAGATATCTTAAAATTTCACTTGATTTTCTTTTCTCACTTTGAAATTTTAAATAAAATTTATTAAGTCACATAAATATAAATCAGCTTTCTGGTTTAAACCTCCAAATTAAAATTATTTTGAGACCTTGTGGATATCGAAAAACTTAGTTTGTGAAAACGTTGCATTTTTTCGTCTATGGTTTGAGGCTCTTCATTACAGTTATATACAAATATTTTAAGATTTTACAACAATATTACTGAAAGCCTAATTTTAAGCCGTGAAGTTAGTGAAATCATGAAGCTTGTACATTGGTGCTTTTTAAAGTTAGTAAACTTCACCTCTTTCGAAAGCAAATTCAGCTGAAACCATTCATTCAATAAAAACCACTAATTTTAAACTGGTTTAGTATCACTAAATATAATTTATTACGTCATTTCAGATTGTTTTTTATTCAATGAAAAGCCTGTTTTCGAAAAGATTGTTTTTTAAATTCTCAAATTTTTGGAGTGTATAACGTTTTGATTGTTATTTATATAAAAAGTATGAAGTGATAAACTGAATTTTTTTCATTTTAAAGTTATAAACTAAAAAAGCATACAAAAAGTGTTGAATAAAATATTTCAAAAACATTTTTATTTTTCTCTTTTGTTATCGATCGATAGGTGTCAGATAAGGAATACAAAATCAGAGTCGCAATAGAGTTTTAAAATAGAAAATATTTTGTTTGAAAACTTTAAATTTCATAATTATGTTTATTTCTCTATTTGGTCAGCAAACACAAAAAGTTATTCACTTTTAAACCTGTTTCAGTAAAAATAAAGAGAAGACCTTTCTAGTTTTAAAGGTTACTTGTGAAAACCCCATGCTTGCACTAAGCTCAAAATATCATTTCATTTTTATTGTGATTAGCTCTTATACTTTAAAAATAAATAAACCAAAAATAACACTGAATAGGTTTGATAATGCTCATTGCTTGGCTGATTGTTTGGGGGTTCACCTAGGTGCTAAACGTTTGATTTAAAATGTCACATCTTTGCTGACCTTTCGTTTCCACTCGGCCTAAAGCTTTCGCTTTTAATAATCTTATATCGTTTTTTGAGCTGTCTGTTTTGAGAAGTAGGTGCAAGAGAAAAAAAAATAAGTCAAAGTTAGTTTATAAAGTTTACTCTTTCAAATTGGCACGACATTTTTCAGCCAAGTATGCTTAAAATTTCATGTTTTCCATTTTAAATTAACTTTGAATTCAATATAAAACATTAATACAATTTGATAAATATATATTTATATTTTTTTAATTTTTAAAAATGAGTTAAATTTAACTAAGTTTGATCACGTGAAAATCTATACTTTTTGATATGTTTAGTTTTAGCATAAAACATTAGCTACTTCGATTTGAATGTTAAAAAACAAGAAATACTTTTAAAAGGCCCGGTAAATGTTTTTCAAAAACTACTATATAAATAAAATCAACCTATAATGAAAAAAATAATTTCATATATAATATTAAATCAAGTTAAATGAGTTTTTTTAAAATCAAATTTTTTAATCACAAAAGATCCTTTATCAGCCGTTATCAGCACACCCGACTGACCATTACGGAGCTGCCATAGATTGACACATTACTTCCAGTAACAATATAGTACATATTAGTTTCATTTTAACCAATTTAAAACGATTTTGGATTGAAATAAATGCTTAAAAATGCAGTAGCTGTTTTCAACACTGTTTATTATTGATTTATGAGAGTTTTATCACATTTATTGAACAAAACCAGCTAGGATTATCGGTAAGTATAGTTTCACCATAATACGTTAGCTGATATCAGTAGTTGTATAGATGGTATTTTTGATTTACGCTGTTAAAATTTCTTTTTTTATTTGTGCAAAATGCTGTATATCACATGTAAAAATATGATCAAAAGCTTTCTCCAAATCAACAAAACATATAAAAAGCTTCCTATTCTTCTCAAGGTAGCTTTTCTGCATTCTCCTAAGAATAAAAATAGCGTCAACTGTGATTCTGCCAGACATAAAACCAAATTGCATTTGGTCAACTTTCACTAACCTTTGTATCAAATTTTTGAGTTTTCATTATTATGGACTTATGAAGTTTTTAAAGATACTTTATTTTAAAGAAACTAAAATTTTCGATAAGTACAATCTTATCATAATTCATTAGTCTAGACTAAAATAAAGTATCATTAAAATCCTCATTTTTTGAAAAATAAAAACTGAAATTTAAAATACAAGCTACTTAAGATGTCTCTAAAAAAAGTCACCACAAAAAGCTTTAAGACTATTACTGTTAAAAAATCTTAATTTTCCTATCACCAATCACAGCCATCCATTTACTCTATATTATTTTTTCAGTGAATCAGTCTATCTTATTTTTGGTCAAATTCTCGTTTTTGTTGTAGATACAATTGACTTGTTGCTGCGTTAATTGAAAAATTCTGTGTTTGTCCATCGAGCTAGATCCATTGTTATTCGCTAAGTCTTATATAAGTGATGCGTGTCTTATCGAATTTAAAAGACTATTTAGTTTGATGTGAGACAATTTTTTACATGTCAATTTACTGCATTGCATTGTTCAACATCACTTAGATAAAAATTTATTTTATGTGAGAGCTTAAAGCTTTTGATTCTAAGATACAATCAAGATGACTTCACAAACTCCAGCTTCAAATAGAAACAGAGTGTTTAATCAATTGTGAAAAATTTTTATTGCAAAGCAGATCTCATTACTGTTTTTCATTTTTGAGCAGAGTGTTGAGGGTTTGCGATCTTGAATGTGTGGTCACATACCAGCATTTTGTTTGAGCGTTCTTATTCGAGCATATATAAAAACTTGGGTGTTCGAAATTTCAATGATAGCGTTCATTGTGAGGTTAGATTAACGTATCAAATGATGAATGCAAATATTATATTTGATTAAGATAAGGTAGGATTCATCAAAGATTATTAGTGGCCCAATGTTTTATTTCGGATTTATTTCAATAGAAATTTTCATTAAATTATATTCCATATTTGAAAATTAATAAATAAAATTAAAAAAGGGAATCAAAATTTTAAAATTAAATTTAGAGGTTTCAAACCAATTAATTTTTCATAAATATAATCATTTATCATAAATAAGTAAGATACATTTATGTTGAAGAGGGAGCTACAGCAATTTTTCAAGAAAAGAACCTCAAAAGCAGGTGTTAGTGTATACAAAAATAATTTGAGAAACTTTTGAGTTTTTGAAAAAGTTTCATAAGTTTGAAGGTACAAATGAAGAAATTACATCAGAGTAATAAAGCAGCCCTCATTAAAAAAGATGCTGATTTGAATTTTGATAACAAGAAAACTATAAAACTGTAATAAGATTCAAATAAAAAAATTTAAAACAAAACAATTTTTTGAATAATAGATTCAAAATATTTTTAAATTAATTAAAATTTTGCAAGCTTTTTGGAAAAAACTAACGAGCATTTGAATAACAAATTTGGCTTGATTCTAAATTAATAGCAAGGAGTGAATTTTAAAAGTGAACACGATTCCATGAATTATTGCATTGTACATGAGAAAAACATGCTTATGCCACCAGCAAAAACTGTCACATCCTCTCAAAACTTAACACTTTTTAAAACCTTTCTTAACACTAAAATATCACTCGTTTTTTTGAAAGGTTTTCAAGGATTTTTGAAATGTTGCCATTGTGAAATTCCAAGTTTTATAATTTTTAACAGAACCTTTAAAAGTTTCTTTCAAACTCATGGACGTGAAACCATCATATTTAATATTTTTGAAAATTTTTTAACTAAAGAGGGGGTGAAGCGAAATTTTAGTTTTCATAAAAATAAATCCAACTTAAAGATTCCTTAAACAAAAACGGGATTTATGTTTTAATTTATACATTTAACGAGGATTTATATAGTGTTTGTTTAACTTTCTACTTCATTTTTATATTTGTTTTTCAGAATAAAAAAATGGTTTTTATTTATATAAAATTTGCAAAATATAAAAAAAAGTTCAGCAAAGAAAATGAAGTTCAATACAACTTTGGAGATCAAAAAAAATTCAAAAAGAAATAGTTTAATGAAAAGCGAAGTAATGTTGAAAATTTTTTATTGAAACTTATAGGCCCAAACTATTTTTTTCTTATCCTGATGAAATTTTTTTTTCAAAAATCAGTTCGGAATGCAAAAAGAACCATTTCGAAATGTAATTACGGAACATAATGAAAATACTACTATTGCTCTTTCATAAAAAAAACAACAAAAAAAACACATAACTTTTATGTTGAAAACACGATTTTCAATTGAAACGTAAAATTAGTGTAAAAGTTTTGCTAAAGACATATATTTGAGTCTTTTCAAACAACTCTTAAAAAAAAGAATTCGCTTTTAATACTTTCCATATTTCAAAGCATACTCCCAAAACTCCATTAGTTTAAAACTAGCTGTCCATCATCAGATTCAACATAAAATACATCGCAGAAAAGCATCTCATGAAAAAATATGGCCACCTATTAGCCAATACAGCAAGTTGCCCTAAACGCCATAAATTAATAAACACCTTTCTGACGTTGTGCTTTTGATACCATAAATGTTGTGGCGCTAGTTTTTAAAGCTTTCAATAATACTAAATCATATTTTTATCAACACATTTTTCCATTATATCAAAAAAGCTTTTAATTTTTCATGATCGACCTGAATTCATCAAAAATATAGCTTTTTTATGAATACGTTTTCTCATATTTTTATGGAAACCGAGGTTTTGTGAAGTTTATACAAAGCTTCACGGCATTCTCAAACTATCACAATTAAATACTATGTATCATTTCTTATTATGGAAACTCACACTGTTTTATTTATAATCAAAACCACAAAACCTTCCAATACCTCAACTGCGTATATTCTCAAGCATTTCTCATGCCTGACATGTGTTTGGGATAAGTCTCGCAGGTGCTTGGCTTTAAATTTATTCAAATGAGATTGTATCATTGTCATCAATATTATTATTATTTTCACTACCAGTATTATTTTATTATTATCATTCCTACTGTTACAGTTTTTATTTTTATTATTACAATTCATTTATGCAAGTTGTTCGCTATAAAAACGTCACTATCTTAATTTATACGGAATCAGATACAAGCTTAAACAAGCAATTTCCCGGACCCAGACAAACAGACATAAGGCTATCTGTGCAGGATTGCAAACAAAAGACACTTACAATGCAAAGATCTCCAAAGAAATAAGACGTATTCATATAACGCAAGATTTTTTATTATTTTTATTATTGTTTTATAGATATAAATAATGAAAATAGTTCGATTGGATTTACAAAATAAACTTTGATCCAGTTTAAAAACTCAGTTTTCACGCAGAATAAATTTTTCTTCAAACTTCATTTAACGACCGGGGCTCTAGGAATAAGTATTGTATTGTAGAAATGAGAAGTCAGCATGTGTTTTAGCGTAATAAAATGATAAATTATCAAAACGTCATTAAGCAAACGAGTTGAGGTATTATAAACATAAGAAAGAACGAGCAAATATTGATATAGTGGAAATAACACATCCCATACAAACAAACCTCATGCTCAACAGCCAATCACAATCGAGAATTCACATATTAACGTTTCTATAATCCTTCACGTAAAAATGATACTATCTAAAAAGAAAAATTTCAAAATAGCTTAATAAAATACACACATCGAGGAGCAAAAATCTGGGACCGCCTTTACAATGTTTCTACTCAGCATCGTGTAGTGTTGTACCTGCTAATCGAGTCTTCCTTTTTGATGCCTCTGTATTTTTCTGTAACACTTATTTATTCAAATATTTTTCCATTTTTGAAGCTTTTTTTCCGAATTTGCAACTGTTGTTCAAGTATTTTTTAGAATAGTTATTTTTTGGAGTATTTGAAAAAGGTATTGTTTTTGTTTTTATTATATCAAAAATACATCAATTCTTTTAGTTGCGTGCATTTTTTTTGTTTTTAAGATATTGTAAGCTGGATTTTAAACAAGCCAAATTTTTTAACATTCCGAAAAAATGAGAATTCTGAAAAATTCATAAGAGAAATGTAGTATAATTAATCTAAATTTATTTTTGCAATAAACTTACTTTTGGCTTATTTCTCAAAAAAATTAGTAATTTTTACTTGAAATGAAACATAAAATTTATTTTAACCAAAATTCTCCAAAAATAAGCTTCCAAATTGAAACATATTTGAAAATTTACCAAAAACCTTTTTATTCAGATAGAAACTTATCAGAACTTTAAAAACAAAATTCATTTTCAGTAGAATCTCCGCTCAAGTTTTAAACTGTGAGAGGCACAATCTAACGTCTGAGCTTCATTAATCTTTCTACGAAAACATTCAAACCTTCAATATCATTAAGTTCCTTGATCAAAATTTATATCTGGGCTGGAAACATTGGAATGGTCTTGAAAAACTATCATCCATTTGAATACAACTAATCAATAAGGCTTTTTTTCCACCGTTATGAGCATGCTATTTTAACGTTCCATTGTCGTTACACACTCATCAATACCCATTCATTTTATCTCATTTTTTTTGATTAATTTTCTGAATTTTGATTTTTTTATTGCTAATTAATAGGCTATTTTCATTGTTTATATCGCACAGTAGTTAATTTTTTCATGAGTTTAACAGCCGCTTGATGGGAACTAAATAAAATATTCTTTTGTTATAATGAATAATGTAGATATGAAAAAATTCTTGGTGTAAAGAATGTTTAATTTTCGTAGAACTATTGACTTCAGGTGCATATAAATGGTTACCCCTTTGTGTAAAGGTCTATTAGATTATTTTCAAAATAAATGACTTGAAACAGAATTTTCTAATTGTATTCTATTTATCAAAAGTTTCAATAATCTCCATTGTTTTTAAAAATGAAATATTGTTTTGATTATTGAGTGAATTAAATTTAGCTGAACAAAGAAAAAAATTCCATCGAAAACATGAAAGTGACTGTCAAAAGCATATTAATATGAATGGGTAGTTACCACTATAGGCACACAAAAAACATTATATATATGCATGGATGTAGATGCTCAAAGAAGTATATAAGAGTTGTAATTTTGTTGTTGTTGATGGGAGTGTTGAAATCTTGATTTTTTGAAAGATTTTCAAATTTTCTTCAAACATGGACTCTTTTTTCGACAAATTTCTTAAGTGAACCAAAAAAAATGGTGAGATTTTGCTTTTCTATATACCTTGGTATATTTTTCAATTTGGTTTTTTTACGTGGAGTTTTGCTCAATTTGAAACCGCATATGGTACCTTTGTTAAATTGAAAAAATTCTTTATGTGAGCTTCAAAGAAATTTACGTATAGTGTTTAATCTATTAGTGGTGTTTATTCTTGAGATTATAAGCCGTTTGAGGCATTTGTACCATTTTGTTTGCTTTATGCCTTCTTTAATTAAATTTTGAGATATCGAGCACAAAGACTTTTGACAAAGGGTTTGATTAATCGTTGCAAAATTATTATTTGAAAATATTTTTAAAAAATTTTTACATCTTTTCAATGAAAAATTGGAAATAAACAGTACTTGTATAAAAAACATTTATTTTTAGGGATAATCACTTTAAATTATCCAAATACCCTGGTTTCAATAGCTTGTTTTAGCGATCTATAAGTCATGATTATGATTATTACTATTTGTTTCTAAGTTGCTGTCTATAAAACCGATCTCATGTAATCTTTTTTTCCTGGTTTTATGGCAACATTTGCACTTATTCGTGTTTTTGATGTTAATTAATAGCAAAAAATCAATTATTAAACGTTTATAAATTATGAGTCTATTTGATTTTCAAGAAACAACTATAAAAAATGAACAAAATGTTGCTTCCAGGAAACCCGAGTTTGAGAATATTGAAAATTTTTGCTAAAAAGATCCGAGATAATTTTTTCACTTTTAAAAAATCTAATTGAGAATGCGCCGTATCTAATGATTAAAACCACCATTATTTCATAATAAACCTTAAAAAAATTTCAGATTTGAAAAAGTTTCGAAACCATAATGTCATGAATATGAAAAAAAATCACAGCCTAACCAATAATAGGAAATGAATAATATAAAGAAGCAATCCATGAGTAAATACTTCTAACAGGCAATGAAACCAACTTTTAAATCAACAAAAATCTGTTCTAACCCTTTAGCAATTAGTAATTTACAAATCTATACTCAAAAATGTTTTCAAATTTTTTAAATTCTGCGCGTCATGGCAATGAGTATCAGCTTGCATTTAGTAGGCAGAGGTACTTCCATTCAACATTTTCGGTCGCATCACTTCTTGATTTGAAAACAGCCACAACCACCATGACAATCCAATTTTCTCCACAAAAAAAAATGAGTGACTATCAAAATGGGAGAATTTTCTTAGCAAATAAGCTTTTATTATCAAGAATAGTTTTATGTTTCTAATGTTATTTTTATTGTTAACTCTTTTCTTTATTACAGCATTGATTTTATGATTCAGTTTATTTTTTTTTGTTTTTTCAAATATTTATTTCATCATTAAATCCTTTTATTTATTGTTGAGCTTTTTTATAAAACATTAAGATTCATGTTTTATATTCGGGAGTTTGGATTTCTAATTATGTGCTATTATTTGTAATGACATTCCATTTGCTTCATAGCAGAACAAACAACTCAAGAACGATGCCTTTATTTCAATAAAATATGCATTATCTTAATCAAATTTTTATTGGTAGGTATCGACTTAATACAAGTTTTTGAGCTTTCAGCAAATTGAAACTTTAAATTTCTTAAACTGTTATCAAAAGACTTTTCTTCAGTAATTGAAACATAACTATGATAACACTACACTTAGACTAAATTAATACTTTGTGCACCGCTTCAATACAATCTTCTGAGTCAAAAGTTATCAAATCATTTAGGAGTATTCTTTCCTCTTCTGATTGATTGCTTCATTACTTCCAGTACCGGCATCATTCTTTCCATTACCATTTCTTGATGATTCCATTCTTTAAATTGAATACGTGAGTAAAACCGAAAGTCATTTATAATGTTATATTGGAAGAAAAGGGAATTTATAACAGTACAAAAATGAAACCAAACTGTTAAAATTTGTTAACTTCTTGTAGAATTTGGAAACTCTAAAGCGCCTTTGCTGCAAAACTAAAATGCAAACCATGCAGGATGAAACTTGTGATAATAAAGATACATTTTCAAAAGCTTTTTAACTAATCGAAAACATTAGAAATTAATAGCAGTGGAAAACAAGAAACAAATATTAGGAAATGAAAAACTGGATAATTTATCATTGAATTTTTTAATGAAAAATTGAAAAACTTCAAAATTTAATTAAACCAGGGCTTCAATTTATTCTTAATACAATTTTTCACACAAAATTTTTATAATATTTTCAAGAAAGATTCATTGTTTTTTACCACAGTATATCACTACATGTTTTAATTGAATATAAAAATTACTCTTTAAGCGCATTTAATTCTATCATTACAAAAAGGCCAATCCATCTCTCCACCATCTCGCCATGTCACCTTCTAATCCTACCTCACCTCCAATTTATTTCCATTCTCATACCATTCCTCTCCTACATTTTTAGAGTTTTTTTAAAATAATTATCTTTGCATCTTATAAGAAATAAAGCTCTATTAAGGGTTTCACTTGAAATTTTTTTTTACTTTTGGGTTTTTGCATTCTAAATCAATTTTTAAATGATAAATATGTAGATAATTTTTTAGCGGAAAATATTTATAATAATATTTAATAATTGACAAACAAATATGAATCTATGACTTCTTGTAATGAGGCTAGTATTAAGCTGTGATTCGGCTCTTTGTTTGTATGAGAGACGCCAAAAGATGTATTAACAAAATTTTTCAACAAAAAATTATGAGTTTCAATAAAATAAGTAAAACAGGTTGGAAAACAATTGTATGATAAAACAAATGGGAATTATTTATTCCAGCAAAAAACACGAAGCTTTTTGTAAGAAGCTCTTACATTTTCAAGTTGTCAAATTCACTTTATAATGTAAGCTTTTTTTCACTTAGTTTTTTTACTTACTGATAGCTTTGGGTTTTTGTTAAAATGAATAAATTGTTTTTATTTTCTTTTAAATTCAAAAGACTAATGTGAAAAACTAGTTTTTCGACTTTTTCTATTTTAATTTTTATTAATTTCGCGCCTAATTGGCGTTTCAGTGTGCTTCTCCATGTGAATCCTTATAATGAATGAAGATGGGAGAATGAAACAATACTGAGAAAAATTTAAATAAACACTGCCCAAAAAACATGAGTATTAGCCATGATAAAGTTTTAGAAATGACATTTTTGTAGGAATGGGTAGTTAAAAAATTAACGTGAAATTTGTAGATAGAATAATTAATATTTAATAGTTAACTATATCAAAAACGATAGTTTATGCAATGATTTTTTATTAAGGTGTTTATAATTGAGTCATTCTTATTGTCACAGAAATCTAGTTGGTTATAATTACCGGACATTACTTATACGTTTTAACTATTATGTACTTTAGACCCCTTTATGTTATGTAATTAATAGTTTAGTATATATTGCTAGGTTTGTTAGACTTACTTTCGGTTTTATATTGTTAGGTTGGTTATAATTTTTTTCCGGTAATTAAAATGTTCTAGAATTCCTGAAATTGGTGGTATATAAGCGATGTAACTTTGTGAGGCTTTATTCATGTGGATCGTTTTAGTATTGATACTTTTGGGTTAGTTGTGGTTATTGCTGCTAATAAATTCTTTGCTTTTGAGGGTTTTGTTTATCAGAAAAACCTGTGGTGACGCTTATGGAAAAATTTTGTTTGTCAACCAACAACAAGACAAGACAATACAGTGCTGGACTTAAAAGGGATTAAACAAGTGATGAAGTGACTATTGAACTAATAAATTTTACGGTCACTTTTTAATAGTTGGTCTAGTAAAAATTTTATTAAACTTTTATATTTTGAATAAAAATTTTCTTCGTATTATCTAGTTGATAAAAAATTATTTGGTTACTTACATTTAATTTATTATCTCAAGTGTTCACTACTATCGGTGAAATCTTACATTTTTGTTTTCTTCGAGTACCAATGCAAAATGGCTTGTCTTGCTTTTGCTTTGTATTTCACAATATCCTTTAGTGATGTATTCATTTTCTCAGTGAAAGAATCAATGTCATCGCCAAAGTTTCTTACTGTTATTGGTGTATGACTGATTCTTTTGCTCATGTACTCCAAACCTAAGTTTCTTTTTGTCACCTTTTCAAGCTGTTTGCATGTGATGGTAAAGTACAACTGCAGAATAGTAGGATTCTAGATTTCACCTTGTAACACATTGACTTTAATCTCAAAAATACGTCTATCAATAATTTTAATTAGAAAAAACTCAACAAAAACTCAGAGTTGTGAAAAAAATTTTTTTGAAAAAAATTTTTTAGAAATTTTGCACAAGTTTTATTTCTAGATTTTCGTTCGTTTTTCATCATAGTTTTCAATGAAACTGATGAGGAATGAACTGTTCCAAGGAATAAAATCGAATAACAAAATCAATTTTTCTAAGTAATTAATTTTCATTCCAAGAACCACCTATAACTTTATAGAGTTTTGATATAATAAGTTGAAGTTTGTTGGAGGTTTTGAGCCGGAAAATGTTGTATATTCTAGTTATGATGTTTCTTTCAAACTTTATTATTTTTCAAAAAACTTGTAATTTTAAAAAACTTGTAACCCATAAAGATATAGATTTATATATAAATTAAATTAAACTTGTATAGATATTAAATTAAAATATAAATGATGAATTCTTTTTTAAAATATAACTTGTTTCCAAAAGCTATATTTTAAGAAATTCTAGAAAAATAGATAATTATTCAAAAATTTTCTAAATTAAAAATTATTCTTAAACATTAGAATTGAAACTTTCTGCCATTCTCAAGAATTAAAAAGTATTATCTAATTTGAGAATCTTTCAAATGCTAAAAAACTAAAAAGTCTTTTTTAAACTTACTATTTTAAACCGCTTAAAAAACAATTTGAATAATTCACCACCATGTCAAACCAACCCATTACTCACCCACTCCTTTCACTCCAGTTAAAAAACCTCTCATCCATCATATCTATTTAGCAGGATCCATCTATCTAAATGTTTCTATTTAAAACATTTTCACAAACATTAAGTTTATTATTCTATTGTCTTTCTTTACATTTTTTCATGGCATTTGTGGTAAAGATTACACAATTTTTTGTATTTTAATTTTTGAAAATTGTTTATTACATATAATTAATCTTTTTCAAAGGTTAGTTTGTTTTAAATAGATTTTGATTCTTTCTATATAGGAATATTTTAAAGGTTTGTAGACTTAAAAGTTTCACATAGAGATTTTTATTTAAAATTCCAGGTATTTACAAACGGAGACTTGTGTCAAAGGCGTTCAGTGTTGAATAACAATAAGATTGAATGTTTTTCAAATCTATTGATGGGCTGGGCTAAGTTGAGGATTCGTGACTAAATGTTTTAATGTGATTGACAGATGAGTTTTTGAAGTTTTTCGTAGTTAAAAGAGAGACTATAGAAAGGTATAAAAATTGATCTGGTGATGATTATTGGCTAAAAAAGTCACTCTAGTGCTCAAACTTTTGTTATCATTCCAAAAGATAGATATGTTAAAATTTCTTCTTTGTTTCAAATTATTCATTAGAGTTTCATATATTCAACATAAAGTGCAGAAAACTCAGCAATTAATTGACCCATGCTCAAAAATTACTTGATGAACTAGAAAACCCCTACTGACCGTTTTTAATTCTATTTTTGATGAGAGGTTTTTTGGAAATGAACAACCAGAATTAAATCAAAAAAAAGATGATGAAAATAAGTGATTCTACTGGCCCGTGTGCTCAGCGGTAGAGCATTAGACTAGTTATCTAAAATTACTGGGTTCGATCCCGCGTGGACCGGCAATTAGCACCTGTTCCCCAGTGTGTTATTGCTACATTAAATTTATAGCAAGCGCTTTGACCTATTAAAAAAAGGGCTTTATAAATACCCTTTACATTACATTACTCAAATTCGTACTTTCAATGGCTAGCAATAGTGACGTTTAACTCGGTGCTTGGATGGGTTAGAAAGAGGCATTTTTCTGCAAAATCCATTTGGGTTTGAGTTTTTAATGTATATTTATTTAGTTTTTTAATTCAGAAATTTTGAGTTGAACTGCATAAAAAGCTATTTAATGGTTCAATAGTGAGGTAATAAAAACCAAAAAATGGCTTTTTGTTTTAAATAATATTTTAACTATTATATTCATAAATTTTAATCATATATGAGTTTTTTATTTAAATATTTTTTATTTTCGATGAGATTAAAAATACTTTCAAGAATCATTCTAATCTTCCCACAGTTTCCCTCATGTTTTAGAGGTTGTGGTTTGCAGTAAAGCTTAACAATTTTTTTTTAGGTTTCAAAAACTATAATTATCTTTATTTTTTATATAAATTTCAGCCATTATTGTTTGGAATATAGTTTATTAATATTAATTTTTAATATTAAGTTATTTTATGTGAAATACTTAAAATATCATTAATTATATATTGTGCTTGTAGGACTGTGGTGAGGGGATGTAGCTCAGCGGTAGAGCTATCGAAAGGCCCTGGGTTCGAAGCCCGGCATCTCCATTTTTAATACTTTTCTTTAGCTTATGCGTTTTTTCACCTTTTAAAAAGCTGTTATTGAATGAAATCCGGTTAAAAGTTAGTTTCAGTGACAGATTATCTTTTGTGAATGAGCAAATAAGACTTCTACAAAATACACTCAATATATCTTTCATACGATTAGCTAAACTAGCCTATTAATAAAAACGATTTAAATCAGACACCTTTATTAACTGAATAACACAAAGCTTTTCGTAAGTTGAACTGACAGTATCAAGTATACAAACTTGTACATAGTTTTAATATCTCAAAATTCTCAAAGATCAAATATATACCTTTAACTTAGTCAAATTGTAAGCTCATTTCAGAATTTTACGTCAGAAATGAGACTGTGAATACATTTATTTGAGTGAAATGATATAAATTCAAATAACTTCAGCCATCTCATAAAGGCAAGTCATTTCATGAAGGGATCTTTTAGCTCAAATGAAATCATTCAAACCCTTATTTCCAAAACAGGAAGAGTGAATATGAGCTTTAAAAAATCTTTTAACCGATTTGAATTCTTGCTCTTTTACTCTGTGAAGTTTTTGATGCACTTCCAGGAATTACAATCAATCCCCATTAAGTGCTTAAGTGAAATCATTCAAACCCTTATTTCCAAAACAGGAAGAGTGAATATGAGCTTTAAAAAATCTTTTAACCGATTTGAATTCTTGCTCTTTTACTCTGTGAAGTTTTTGATGCACTTCCAGGAATTACAATCAATCCCCATTAAGTGCTTGTGTTAACAGCAAAAAAACAACAGTGCTCCGTTTTGGTCACTACACAAAGTCTTTTGATTAATGTACCTCCGCTTAAAAACTTTAAATACTTAATTAGATTGTTTTTTTTTCTGCATTTTTAATAGCAACCTCAATGTTTCAAGCCTCATGAGCTTTCATAAAAACTTTTTTTCTGCACTGACATAAATAAACGATGAATGAAAATTTCACAAGTCTTTATTAGTTATACCATTATTTAAAGTCATATTCTTCACACATAATAGCAAAACACGAAGCCGAAAAACTGTTTTGAACGATGTTTTCTGAAAAGTATTTGCTTATTCTGCGGCATGTATGTGGTCGTTAGACGTACCATCCATCACCACGTCACACTTCTCCTTGTTTTTGCACGCTTCTTAGTCATAAGAACTTAATATGCAAGCATCAAATCAATGTTTTGCTTGTATCAGATGCATTTTGATGGTTTCATGAGATTAGTATTGATTTTTTCATACTTAATAAGAATTTTTAATTGATGCATGCTTCACATTTAGATCTAGGCTATTCATTGTCATATCTCATATTAATAACATTTTAGTTTCGTATTATAATAAAAAGAAGTTCCAAGTAGTTATACTCTGTCACTTTCTGGCGAATAGCTATAATGTTTTTCAAAAATACCTGCACTATTTTGGTGTGTATATAAATAATTCTCAACTGAAATCGATAACAAAAACATTGTAAAACACATTTAACCGATGGAGTTTCATAGTAGCCTAAGTCTTAGGTTTGATTGATTAGAAGATTTTATTTCAAAAATATAAAAGCGCTTTTTACTTATTTCCAAAAAAAAACAAAATTTCTTTATTTCATTTCAGTTAAGCACAGAATTATTTTAAATTTCAATCAATTTACAGACGTACCCCACTAAAAAATCTCCTTTCCGCAAGCCACTAGACAGCGCAGGTAAAATAATTTGTATCATAAACCCATATGATTAAAATATTATATAAAGTGTAATTTGAGTATAAGAAACAAAAATTGAATGAAGAACTTTTGCTAGTAGCACTTCGAAAAAGTATTCAAAGAGAAGTATGTGGGAAAATTAGAAGTTTAAAAAACTGATTCTAAAACTTCATTTAAACAGTATTTGCACCAGGCCTCAGGGAGAAAACACACAGTGCTTTTTGAACTGTGTAGGTTTCACTAGAAACCTTTTGGTTTCCCATTAACAAAAGCATTTTTCAACACTAAACTCTTTAGCTTCAAGCTTTGCTGCTTCCATTTGAGTTTCAGATTTGCTTTGTTTAGCCTTTTAAAAGTACTTTAAATTAAATTTTGAGCATTTCAAAATGATATTCAGTTTAAATTATTGAAAACAAAATTTTAAGTTTTTATTTCAGTTATAAAGTTTAATTTGTTGCTCCATGTATATTAGAAAGGTCAATTTATTTGAAAGATTATTCTAAAATTTCGATCTCAATTTCATTTTTGCATCGATCAATCTTAAAATATTGAGTTAAGCCACAGCTCTACATTGCTTGAGCTGTTACACGATGAGGCAAAAATTCTCAATCAAGTTGCTTCTTAATTAATATATTTTCAATTCAAGTCCAAAATTCACGAATAAATCTGCAAATCTATAACTGATCTATCTATAAGATTCATGGTTGAAGTGCTTTGCGTGCAATCATATCAACCTCCTAATCAGTCAAGTAACTATTTTCACGGCGCATCGCTCACTTGAAACTATTTACAAATTTGCTATTACTCCTTCATTGGCGTATTTTCCCATTGTCACTCCATTAATCAATCCTCACCAATCTATCAACTCTTTATCTTAGCTTATTTCAAAACTTTTTAAAATCAGTTTGATTTATCAGTTTCTTAAATGATATTCATTCGTCAAGTTGTAGGTTTTAGAGAAATATAAATTTATTTAAATTCTTTTCCCATCATATTTTATTCAAATTCAATTATATATCAAACATAATTTGTTTTAATTAACAGGTCGACTAATTTTCACTTTCATTTACTTCTCAAAACTGTGTTTAAGTTTTGGCAACCAGCATGTTTTGACTTCTCAACCACCTCACCAACCACCTTCGAAAGAATATCAAAGAGGTCCATTTGAAAGTTTTAAAGCTCGCATTCCACAATCCCTTCAAAACCAACAATCGCATCAGTTTGAATTATTAATGAAGGAACTATCACAGCTTAAACAAAATAAAAAATTACACAAATTAAAAAACTCACCTGGTTTTCTCCGCAGTCAAAACGTAACAATGCTTCAATTTTCACCGAAAAACCAACTTAAAAAAGCTGATCATAACTCAACAAACTTTTATCAAAAGTCTTTTAAAACAACGGTAGAAGAAATAGAAGAACTTCCAGTTCCCAAGGGTCGAAAGAGACTTGCAGAGATCCATCATAACATCAAACCTCGCCATTCAGCCCACAATCAAAATCTATTAATCCATGAATATATCAAATACCCTTCCATACAACATCAAAAAAACAAAGTCTCATCAAATATTCTTCACTTACCATCGAATAAATACCAGAATAATCTCCACTTTTCACCACATTTTTATGATTCTCAACCACGGACTCAACAATACAGATCGGCCCATTACTACCATCAATGGTGTTATAGTGACGTTGATTGTGACATACTAGGTGGAGAGGTATGCTGGGTGGAATATGAAGGCTGTGAGAGAGGGCGGTGTGTGTGCAATGAGGTCACTCATCAATTTGTTCATAATCTTTGCGTGCCAAGTTAGTTTAATAATGAAAAAAAATTTTTCAATTTTTTATTGTGAAAAAATCAATGAGCTGATTATTGTTAGTAATAATATTAAAGTTTATAATTATAAACAATCTTATTGAAAAGACAATTGATAATGCAAGAATTAAGAATATTCCTCTGTTTAATTTACTTTTAAGTGTTAGATATATTTTCTTGAAAACATAATTATCGGCTAATTAAACTTCTCTTAAAGCATCTGTACAAAATATACACTATGGTTGGTTCAAATCATACAATTAATAACAGTTTTAGAATATTTTTAAAAATAGAGTTTTGAAATTAAATTTCGTGGAATATGTGATTGAGAATTAAGACGGTTTTTGAGATGTCTCAACAGTTTAGATGAATCTTTTTTCATGCTTGTAAAACAAATAGGAATATAGTAAAATCTGGAAGCGTGCCAGACTTATTTTAAAAAATTTAATTTAAAAAATTAGAAATCTGACATTTTTGTTATTCAAAAACGGATTTTTTTGAGTTTGTTTTAGACGTTAAAAAACTTTCAGAAAGAATTTGAAAGGAAGAACCATGGTGTATGAAGTGGAAAGAGTAAGAATAAGAGGTCAAAACCTCTGGGCGTGCCTTTATACGCTGTTTTATAGGAGTCTTTATAAAGCCTCCTATGATTGAAGCATTCTTTCCGTTGCAATTCTTTGCCATTTGTTAACCTTCATTATAGTGAGAAAATTGCATTCGATATTGAATCATACGCCATCTATTAAAGCTTTCTTTTATATGCTTTTTTTTTCAACTGAAAACCATTTTTGGTTTTCTTTAAGATTTTATTATCGCATGTTTTGATTAAAATATTTTTTTGGTGAAATCTTGTTAAATTTTTGCCATGAAATACAAATAAAAGTCGTTAAAAAACCGAAATTTTCATAAATTTTTATAAATAACCAATGAACTTTTGATATTTAAGCTGTCGCTTGGCTTTTCAAGAAGTTATTCGATGGCGAAACTAAAGAGCGTTGGGCTCAAGTGAACCCATTCACGTTATGAAAATAGAAATAAATGCATATGTATTCGCTTAAAAGTTTTTTAAAAAGGCCTTTTTAGTGAGAAAAGCAAGCCTTGAATTATTTGTTGGAAATTTTCCAATAAAAAAAAGCATAAAAAAAATGAATTGATCCAAAATATGATATAATCTTGAAACTTCTACAATAAATTACTAAAAATAGAATTAATTTTTTTTGGTAATGAAGAAATATTGGACTTGCGAATAACCTTATTGAATTTTTTGTTTATTATTATAATTTGTGGCTCATGCATTCTATAACACAAAGCTATGTGCGATAGGTTTTAAAGTTGTTTCAGCTTTAAAAACTTGTTTTATCTTTTCTGTATAACTTCACGCTTTTTTTGAAATTCATTTTAGTTTTCATCACAAAATTTCTTTATACAGAGCGTAACGAAAAATAACTTCTCTTTAAAATGGAAACTTCCTTCGAACAATTAACAATAGTGCTTGAAAATTTTTCAAAGTTCATCAAAAGAATTTCTTTATTTTTAACTATTTTCAACTCTTCAATCGATAAGAGCTAACAGTTCTATGAATTTTGAAAATTTAAAAAAAAGCATTTTAAATATTTTAAATTAAATTAAAATTCACAATTTATTGAAATCTTAAAAATCATTCTGAGAAAATTTTCTTTAAAATTTTTTATATATCTACATTACATATATGAATGGTATATAAAACCTAGCTGTAATTAAGGCAAGAACATTAGCAAGGATGATAAAAGTCATTAAACTATTGATTTGATTTCTACCTCCCATCCCATCCAGGAAACTTCCACATCAAAAATACACTTGATAACTGCGATGATGATGAGGATGATGAAGATGATAATGTTGATAATGAAAATGAAGAAAGTGATGAATATCATGATGATGATAAAGATAATGATGAGGATTATTCTGAAGAAGATGATGATGATCTTGATAAAATCAAGCACAAAAGTAAGAAGAAAGTATGTAAAGATTGTGATGAAAAACAAAACAGAAGAACTTCAATGGCTGAGCAAAACAAAGAGAACACAAGCACTAAAAAAACTGTTACTTCAAAACAAAAAATATTCGATAAACAGTTAGTAAATAGCATGAAAAAGCATTCAAAAGCTTGTGGAGATGAAAAAAAGATAGATTACAAACTGGTTCTAGCTGAGTGCCAACCGTCCATCCATACTTGCTACCACATTTCTCGTTAGAACAACTTTTGATTATTTAAAGTTAATTTTTTTAATTTTTTCAAAAGTGAGTTTTGAAAACATCAAAATTTTAGACAGAATTTTTAAAAAATATTCATTTTCAAAAAGTCCAACCCATGCTGGCATGGGAATGAACGCAAAACGATGAAGCTGATAAAAATTTACAAATGCTCTGAAAAACTCTAAAACAAATTATTAAATTAAAAATCGATTTATTAACTGAAAGTACAAAGCTTTTAGCTCTTTTTTTTCACCTTTTACGGGCACCCCACGCCACAAAACTTGGAGGAAACCATCGCATTTTTTAAGATCTAAAATTATTATCCCATTTCAAAATGAAAATTAATGATCCATGAGGTTTCAGGTGAATTTAAAATAGATGTTATGTTATAGTTCAAATAAATATTTTATATATCATCAGTAGTTTTTAATATTGCCGCACTATAGACACTGTCAATAACAATTAAAAATTCGTCGCAAAACTCACCTTTATGAAGGAAATACTTAGCGACAAAACTGCGGAAAACCCAAGCTTTACAATAACTTGCATGTTTTTCAATAATAATCAGCAATAAAATTTTCAGAATAAACCGATAAAATAAAAAAATTCTTAAAGCAAAATAAACACAAAAACGCAAAAAAAATTTTTTTTTAACATCGAATAAATAGAAACACATTTTGAAAGATCATATCAATAAAAAACAACACTAAAGAATTCAATGGCAATATCAATTGACAATTTAACCAGAGACCTGACCTATATGGGCGACCTTTAAATAGGTCAAATGACGTAACGATTTATGAGTCCATCGTCGCCATCTTTGTGACGTAGTGTATTTGAATTGGCGCGAAAATGCTCCGCCCTGTTAATATATTTTGTTGTTGTTTACGGTTATTAATTGTATCGATGGTATATCCGTTAAATTGTATGGCGGTATTTTGTTTTTTTGATATACAATATATAAGCTAATAGCTTAATTGAATTACAGTGAAATTATTTATTTGTATATTATCATATGATGTTTTATTACATTCCAGTGTCATCCAAAATTTCCCTATATGTTGTTATATGTTGTTACGCCACATTAAATATATCTCCAAATATATTTGACATACTAAGACTTCAAAACCATATAAGGTTGTAACAGCACACTACAATGTTCAAAAGTATACAACACAAATATTTAGAGAGTTTTGATTACTGGCTTTTGTAATTATTGAAATAGAAGTACTGGAAAATGGTCGCATGAATTTTTAAAAAATAAAGAGCTTTTTAATTGTCCAAACAACACTCATGCGAACGACAGGTGTATACTTCGAGTCTTTGAAACTTTTTTCATCCAAAATCCTTTATTCTAAATCACCATATGATTTGTTCCCACAACAAGTTTAATATTTTACTTAATTGAGCTTTTAACGGTTTTTTGTAGGTTTTAAAATAAATTTTATAACTCATTTCTTTTTGTTGTTGAATATTGGAGAACTTTTGCAGAAAATTTGCTTCCATTAATGGAAATTAATTTTTTCTTTTCTGAGAAATTCTGAATGAATAATTTTCGTAGCAATTGTGTAACATATTTTCTAACAGATTTTGCGTTTTTATTTTTAATAAACGAAAAACATGCTTAAGCTTTTTTTGCTTTTATAATTTAAAAAACTCAAACAACTGAAATCCTGAATGAAATTATTCACATCAAAAATTTGAAGTTTTATGAAACTTATTATAACAACTCTAGTCAATAAAAAATGTTTTTACCTGAGAAACGTTATCAATAACATTTTTGACAAAAGCTTGATAAATGAGTAAGCTAATAATTTTGGAATAAATTTGAAATAACTTGAGTGCTAAACGTTCTTTTGTAGCTTACAGCAGCAGGTCGACAAACGAGGTAGAATGCACCAACAGACAACTCCAACTCGCCCAGCAGAGAAGTCAAAATAGAAATCATCAACCATTTAAGAGGCTTCTAAAACGAAAAAAACGCCAACAAGAAAGTGTCTTTCAAAGTGGTTTAAATTTTGTTTTAAATGGAACGAATAGTAGTAATAGTTATAACAATAATAGAACGAGAAAAATTTTGTTTGAAAAACAAATAGTAAGCCCTCGAGACGACCCTCCATCCCATCCACTCAATAAGCATAAATATGCACAGAGTGATCCCAATAAAATATTTAAGCAGTCAAAAAAGAATTTTCCACCATTTTTTTCAGATCGGCCGAGTCCGTTATACATAAACCCAAACCAAAACAAAACTCAAAAATCTTTTAAAACCACGAAAAATTTGCAAAATTATACCAAAAATATATTTTCTTTTTTATTTCTTTCAAAAAGTAATGATGGAATTCCCAGGGAAAAAATTTTACAGACACAACAAATGAGAAAAAATCGAGATTACTATCTTAAAGATGAAAGGGAAAGCTTGGCAAAAACGAACCTTCTAAGTGAAAGATCGCAACTTTCATGGAAAAAAATAAATTTTTTAGCTTCCCAATCAAAAGATTTATTATTCACTTTAATATCACAAAAAAATCTCCAAACCAAACCACTTCGATTTTTGACATCGGCATCGTTACCTCGGACACCCTCAAAGCTGTATAAAATGTGCCCAGAATGTGTAACCAAGTCAATAAGCCCAAACCATTTAGAGCTACAAAACACTTCCCGAAATCCTAAACTTTCATTGCGCAGTGTTTACAAACTGAAGTCAACTAGGCAGACGAAACATCTTCAAACCACACACATCGGCCCTTCCGTTGAAAGCGACAGTACTGGAAGCGATTATTTAAGTACTAATACACCAGAAGATTATGACAAAGAAAAAAAAATTAAGAAGATGAAAAAAATTAACAAAGTCAAAAAGAACAAAAACAAAAAAGTGTTATTCAAAGGTAAACTGACAAGCCACACTTACCGGATTTGTATGTGCAAATCTGGTTATAAATTAGACGGATTCACTTGCCGAAAATGTGAGTGTTTTTATCCAGCTGATTTCATTGTTTCCCATTAGGTTTCTTCGTTTGAATCTCAACCTTTTTATATTAGTTTGTTCAACTTCAACCGGAAACATTGTATATATCCCTGTCTGAGTCATTAATAAGGGATGTTTTCAATTTAAACTTTATTTTTTAAAGCACAAATAAAAGCAACTAAGGCCATAAAGGTAGCTAAATAATAAACCGCAGGCAGTTTTGATTAAATATGTTTTCAACTTTATTTCAAAATAGAAAAGAGAAAAAAGGTTTTTATTTGGAATCCTTGACAGTTCCAAACAGCTAAACACTTTTCTAAAAGCTTCTTAAGAATGTCTGTAAGGGGATGAAAGCTGTAAGAAAAGGGTGCAATAGAAGATAGATAAAGTTCTGTCTTTTTAGTTACATTAAGTTTTGTGAAGGAAATGTTGAAGGCTCATTGAGAGCTTCAAAAAACTTGATTTCGTACTGAAACTAGTTTAGTGGTTAGATGAATTAATAGAGGTCGACTCTGCTTTGTTCAATAAGCACTGTAAAAGTTTATGTCGATGAAGTGAGGTGTAATGAAACAAAGAATTGCAGTTTCTGATCGACGAAGACTTAAACAACAAACCAAGTAAAAGATCTGTTATTTCTTGAAGAAGAAATGAGCGAAGATTGACAGACATAACTGTTGCTAATTAAAGCACCCAAAACAAGTATTTCCATAAAGATTATAATGTAATGCGGTATTTATAAAGCGCTTTTTTTGTAATTCAAAGCGCTTGCTACAAATTTAATGTAGCGAAAACACACTGTGGAACAGATGCTAATTGTCGGCCCAAATTCAATCCAATGTGTTGGGTTCTTGATGGTTATTATATGTATCACACGATTAAGACCATTTTTTTTTTATTACTGAGAGTTTTTTTTATCATTGTTTAACGCTTGGTTATTAAAGTTTAGAGTGTTGCGTTTGGTTTATTAATACGAACCAACTTTTATATTGAATAAGGTTTGACATAACCGTTTGCACTAGCAGATTTTCAAATAATCTCTATTAAAGAACATTCCATTACATTTTTTGCTAAATTTTTCTTCATATCTTTGCTCGGTTTTATTTTTTAATACTTTAATTTCATTAAAATTTTTGATACTTTATTGTTTTGAGATCGAATATTTTTTTCACAATTTTTGTCACCACTTCATGAATTTTCTAAATATATCTTTCAACTTAATATTTTTAAAAAATAGTTTTTTATGACATACAAAACACTTATACGAAACAAAAAAAGCTTACAATTTTAATTTCACGGAATAATATCTCTTCAAATAATGCGTATTATTTCAACTTCAAATATTGGAAAGCTTTACAAAAGCTGAGACTTTTTGACAGCAAAAATATTTCTAACACATTTTGATTTTTTTATTCACTTTCGTTATCGGTTTACAACTATTTAATAGAAAATAATGAATTATTAAACCCATTCCTAATTTTTAATTAACCATCAAGCTAAATATTAAATAAATTTTTTCTGAATAATTATAAGACAGTTTTAAACTCGTTTTTTGAATATAAAACTACTAAAAAAAATTCATCCGTAAGTTATTTAACTAAAAACACAAAACCACTCTTAATTGAGGCATAGCGCTACTTCGATCTAAATTTCACATCATTAAGGTTGTAACTATATCTACTCCTAATAGTATAAACTAAATCTAAACAAAAACAACATTATATGCAATATACAAAAACAAAATCAGAATAAAATCATCAAACAATTGATACTTTCCAAACATTCAACTGTGAATCCGATAAAATTCTCTATAGACCCACTCCATAACTCTTAGCGATTCTGCCACATTTTTCTTTCTATGAAACCCAACGTATAAACACACCAGCATCTACATTACAACACATCAAACCAGACCAAATAGGGGAGAGAGGATGCAAGGTGGATTACGATTGTGAGGGTGGATCAGTATGTACCAGAGGAGTATGCTCGTGTCCCCAAGGTTACAAGTCTGTTGCCAGAGGGACCAAATGCGCCAAGATTGGAGGTATGTGTTTAATCAATATATAGTGGATTTTTTTGATTATTATTTTTTCATTGTTTTTATTATTGTTTATTTTTATTATTATTATTTTATAGAGCTTTATTTTTCAAAAGACTTCACGGCGCCTAATGAAATCTTCAATAAATTCACCAAGACAACAAAAATAGTTATAATTTCCAAAAACCTTAGTCTCATCATAAAACGAATATTTATTTTTTATTTTTTCTTATTCTTTCTATTTTTTTGTTTAAAACCTTATTTTTATTTAGTATCTCTTTTATTATGCGTCTCAGCCTTGGTATTATATCATATTATCATTTTTCTTATTATTCTTGCTATTATTTATATTGTTTTGTCGTCGTGTTTCTCTTTTTATAGTTTTTCTATATTTTTCTTTAGGTTTCTTTCAATTGACTTTTTCTTTTCATTATTGTTTCAAAAATTTATTGAACGTCAAGCGGTTATATTTTTAAGGTACAAAGATTTTCTATAAAAATGTGGTTTTATCAAGTACGTTTTTTGAAATAAAACTATTTATTGCTCATTAAGTTTGACTCATGATTCAAAAAACCATATATTTTAACGGGGACCTCTGTTACTTGTTTGGGTTACATTAGTTAACACCGTTATTCCACCATGAAGTACTCAATCGTTTCCATTTGTGGCTGCAGGTAGTGAGACAACCGAAAGAGGATTGAGTGTTTGTAAAAAAAACTTTGAGTTTTGAATATTTCAATTGTATGAAAGTTAAGTTCTTTGAAGTATTTTATTTGTTAATCATAACAATTTAATTGTTTGAGCATTAATATTTCAACAAAAATTTTTTTTAATTTTCCAATCATATAGGTAAACAAGTTTGTTTGATTTTTAGGGAAACATCTTTTGTTCATAAAACTCTTGATAAGTAGCAGACGGTGAGACAAGAAGGGTTTGATTCAGACTAATATATTAATTGACCTATAAGCTCGTTCATTTTTCGTTGACTCGTGTAGCTCAAATAGTAGAACCTTAGACTAATTGTTCAATGTTACCGGGTTCGTGCCAGGGCGACAATTAACACCTGTTCCTGATGTGTGTTTTGTCTTCAATTCAATTTGTAGCAAGTGGTTTGAGAGACACGGATAAAGATCTCTTTAACTATATTATGAATTATGATATTGAATTGACCATACATTTCATTTTCGTAATTTACAAAAAAATTGCCACAAATACTGAGAAGTCTTCAGTATGGTATACACAAAATACCTTCAAAACTCCATACCTCAACCCTTTTGCGTTAACTCAACACAAACTTCTCAATTCAATATTAAAATTTCTTGAAGAAATTCTGATATAGTTTATTGAGGCAGCATAAAACATAAGCTACCTAGGCCCTGGTCTTAATGGAGCTCATACGCTTTTGAGTGATAATTTTAAACCGCTTCACTGCACCCACCGTTCTTCAAATCTCCAGAACAACTTTATGACGCAGATTACTTTTATTGAAATGTTCATGGCGGACTTCAGGTAATGAAAAGTTATTTTCAATTTCTCAGTTCAACTTAAAAGTATCAAATAGAGATAATAGAAAATTTTATAATTTTTTAGAATGATTTTTGACGTCATTTCAAGTACGTGACGAGAATAACTACGTCATGACGTCATAAGAGTTTCATTTTTACACAAATACCCATTGCGATGCAGCGGAAAAAGCATTTTGAAACGTCTTATTTGTTGAACTCTAATTAACTAGTAGTTCTTGTGTTATTGTAGTGTTTCTTCAAAAATACTGTTTAAAAGTTGCACGCTACATAAAACTTCAAGTAATAATATCTTTCTTACTTAATTTTAAGTTTTGAAAAAATTTATTGTGTTTTTTATGTTTTTTCATTTTTTTCATATTGTTTTTTGCTCATAATGTTGTTTTTAGAACGCACTAATATTTCTTACACAAAAGTTCCAATAAGGGTTGGCGACTAATGCGAGGGAATGTTATTAAACAAAAAATATTCATATTTACTGGGTTAGACGCCATATGAATTAATTTTTTAAAATCATCTGAAAAATATAATTTAAAATGAGCTCAAAGAATTGTTGCAACAGTGTAGTTAAGAGAAACTATGTTTACTTGTCATATGCTTCTAAGCTGAAAAGGGGTTGACTTGAAGAAATGCAATGAAACTATTCGAAAACAAAAATTTTGACCAACATTATTATCATTTTCTCAATTTTTTTTTTTTTATATTATTGCACAGGCATTAAGAAACCTCTTTATAAATTAGTTATTGCTTGCGAGGTAGTCCCTATACACAAATGAAAAAGTTTGTCATTTTGTTTGCATTATTTATTTGAATACTTGTTTAAAGACTTTCCAGGATTGAATGGGAAAAAATTTAAACACAAATTATTGATGAACTTCTATGTATGAGAATAAATTTCAAAATTTTTAATTACTTTGATGATCAGTTGTTTAAAATAAATTAACCAACACATTGTAGTAGATTGCATTGAGAAAATAAGTTTTATAAATAATATCTCAAAAAAAAACACAAAAAAATGCATATAAATCGCCACTAAGGCGGTTAAGCTTAGCTGAGGTCGGGACTTGAACACGAGCTCTCCGGGATGATAATGCGGTGTTCACGTTTACATTAAGTTTTTCCTTGCGAAACGCACAAAATTTTCTCAAAATACTCGTTATTTTGTCAAAATTATTCATTTTCTTACTTATCTACAAGATAATAATTTCTTCGTTGTTGTCGCAGTTTATCATTTGCGTGTTAACCTTGTGGCAGCCGTTTTTGATCTCCATTCGTGTCTGTGAGTCGTTTATTTCGGAGTTTTGGTATGATGTTTTTGATAGCAGATATACGTTATAGTATTGGGTGTGTTTGAGCTGGATTATTAACAAGTTTTATGTTATTAAACGGCCATCATTCAATAAAAATTATTTTTTTTATAGTTTTTATTTTTTTTTTTAATTTAATAAAGAATCTTAAACCAAAGATTATTTGAAATTTAAAAATTCTTTTTTGTTTAGTAATGAATGAAAAAGAAAATTGCATGAATGAATTATTTAATTAACTTATTGCTGTTTTTTAATAAAAATTTCAAATATGTTTTCAAGTAAATTAATTTTAAACCAAACGAAAAAAAGCTCAAATTTCAACGTTAGAAAATGCTGACGTTTGTGACAAATTTCAAGCTTCGCTAATTTCCGACAAAACTCACTCTCATGGAAAAAGTTAATGAAATTTCTGGTGAAAGAAATCATAATAATTATGAAGATTTTTCTACACTTCATTTATTTTTGAGCAATAAAACTGTTCAATAACAGAGCTTAATATCCTACTTTTATGTAATTTTTCAAAATATCGTTTTTTTTTGTTTGCTGATATGTAATTTTCAATATTTTAGCTATTTTTTAATTTTATTTTTTTATATTTATTTATAAAAAATTATTATAAAATATGTTGTAATGATTCAAAAAGCCACACACGTTTCAGATTCAAAATCACAATTTTGATAATTATTGCACGTAATATTGAAAACTATACTTCACTCACAGTTTCAAACGTTAAACATGCTTCAATTAAACAAAACTGCCTACTTATGAAAAGCGTCAAAACACCAGTAAACCACTGGAGACGTTACAGGGGTTTGAACCCGGTATCAATGACCCAAACAATTGGTAACAAAATCTTCATAGTTTAGAACCATTATTATCACCAGCTTTGCTGGATCTGCCGTTAAGAAGCAAATGTGACGAGATCAACGAGAAGAGCTACTGCCAACATGAACTGGTGTGTCACAAGTGCGCAATGCAGGATCATTTCACCTGTGCTAGATGTTAGTGTTGTGGTGTTGATATGTGCTAGTAAAGTTATAATGGGGTACATAACAACATTGGTGATATTCAAGAAGGTTTTTATAGCATTGGGTTAGTTTGGATAATTAAGAGCTTTAGTTTTTAGTAGTGATAAAAATATCTAAGTCAACATACACGCGCTGAGTATTTGTTCGTTTAGCATTTTTTAAATCATTTCCAAATTCAGAAAATCCTTTAGTAAAAAATGATGTTTCAATATTTTTATAAAAAGATATTTTCATTATATCTTAAAGTGACACGTTTGTTTCCATGGCATTCAATAAGATTGATATGCAAATGATTTGAGGGAACATTTTTGAACACATCATTCAAGTAGGAGTATATTTTCATCATTGTAGCATCCATCAACGCGTGTAATTCACCAAGGAAATGCATCGCAACAACACACAAATAGGCTTTATTAAAAGTATTTAGAAAATAATTTAAAAAACATTGAATGCACTAATAATAATTAATTTCTTGCTTAAATTGTGTCTAGGAATTTCAAATGGAAAGATGGGTGAGTTCAAAGCCATTAGTTGGTCTGAGAGAAAGAATTCAGAAGTGGTTTGAAAATTGAATTTTCTACTGAAATATGTCTTCTACAATTGAGTCTGTTTAAAACGTCAAAATATAATGAGATTTATGCAAATAATCGTGAGAAAAATGTAAAAACAATTGAATCTAAAACATTTACAAATCATTTACAGACTCTCCAAGTTATACACCCTTATACATCAACATTCAAAAGGTCTAGTAGGAAAAAAGTATCTGATAAAAGTAGAAATATTTTAAATCTTCAAAAAAATTAGTTGAGGCATGAAGTTTTTATAGCAAACATTATCTGCCTCCTTGAAGGCTTGGGCCTCAAACCATTATAGCAACTATCAAAAAAGCTAAAAGCCTTGACTTATTTCATCCTGTAGTATCCATTAAAGCTATATAAGCATTTAATTTCAATTAAAATTAAACAATGAATATAAAGATATTTAAATGTTTATTAATGACATATTTATTGGTAGATTATGGAGAGATAAAAACGTTGAATTAAAAAGGAGTACCATTAAGTTAATGCTCCACGTTTAAATATAACTGAAAATCATTCGAAATCGTTTTATTGAAATTCCTTTCAGCAAAAAATTTTTGAAATCTTTTTAATAGGCTCTAAAAACGTATTTTAAAATAAATGAAAAATGAACACGTCAAATAAGATGCTAAAGGAATTTTCCTGGAACAAATGAATCATCAAACTAAACGCGTGCTTATTTGGTTTTATACTTGTTTTGCTCTCATTATAAAGTTTTATAAATAGTTTTGTGTGCAGAAAATAGCCTCATTAAAAACTATCAACTTTCAACAGCTTGTGGTGGGGTCTTTTTTTTGTCAATATTTCTTTTATTTTTTTGTTTGCTTTTTCTAATTGAAACATCGTGTACCTGAGACAATTGTTACCAAAATAAACAGAGTTATCAAGCCAAAGTTTTTTCACGAAGCTTTTTGCGAATTTGCAAAACCATAAAATTTTCAGACCATTCTATTTCATCGAGTATTAATTTTTTTTCACTTCATACTAGTGAAATAAAAAAAATTTTTGGACTTATCAAAATTTTATTCTCAATGAGTTTTCTTTTTAAGTTTTGCCCTTTAAGATAAATATTTGACCTTATCAAAGAGTATAACAGAAATAACAGCAATAACAATGATTTAAAGTCACAGCCTTCTATAGCTATCATAAGTTTCTTCCCTCTGGGTTAGTTATTTTCAATCGTTCCTTTTTTGTTTATTGGGCTAAGATTATCTAAAATAAGCTGTTTCAAGTAATTTATCAACTTTTTGAGTTTTGGAAATGTTAGAGTTGTTACTCACAAGTAATTTAAGATACTCGGCTAATCGATCGACAAGGGTTCCATTCCAACCTACATTTCAACCACTTCTTTAGAGCTAGCTGCCTTCATATCAAACTACGCCTTCAAAACTACCATAAATACTGATTGATTTCAACAAGAATTTTCTTAAATTTTATTCTAACCAATCAATAATTTTTAGTAATAAATATTTGTAAATTATAAGAAGTGGTATTTTAAAATTCTTGATATTGGTACGAACGGTATAGCTCGCAAAAGCAATATTTGTTACGACAAGATAAGGAAGTAATCTTCAATCCATTCTTATTTGTGTTTGCTCACAGTAACTCACCTTGATCTATCTACAAAATGAAAAAGCGTTCGAGTCTTTGGCAGGCTTCAAATAAATAATGAAACTTTGAAATTGATCAAATAAAATTTTAAAAATCATTTTTTAATTAAAAAACTTTTTATTAAAAGACCAAAAAACTCATTTTAAAATGATAAATATGCTTACTCAAAATTTTTTATTTGGTACATACAGACAAACATTTATGGCAGTTATAAATTCCAAGTTTTATTTATGTGGAAGCTTGTGTAATCTAGAATAGCACTTCTGTGGATTTAAAGACCACTCAAAAAAGGTCACATTTCACAGAAGATTTTTAATTTTTTTATCAAAGGCCATAGTTTTTATCATGGAAATAGTATGTTTTTTGATATTTATTTCGATTTCTTCATCAATGAGAACGAACTTTTCCTAGCCCATTCATAATTCATATTTACTTAAACACAACGCAAAAATTTTCGAAAAGTTATGACCTAATGAATAATTTATTAAAACTTATAATAGCAATAATACAAACAATTTCAATAAAGTAAAATGTCAGAGTTAATAATGAAAATAATGGTTGTAAAACAAGTAATTGTAATTATCAAAAAATAACAAAAATAACATATAAAAAAATAGTATGAACTTCTATTTTATATTGTCCATAAAGATTTTTTTTAACACAACGTTGAACCAAATATTGCTTCAAAACAATTCATTACTGTTGTTATATAACCGCAGATCGTCCCTTGAACAAAAGCACCTTGCACGAAGCACACCGCAGCAATTATGACAGAATCATCGACACCATGCTATACCTCGTCACTCTATTCATCTTCCCTTTTATTTAAATTTTTACGAGGTTATGATACTTATATACCGTTTCATGATGGTTGTTCCATGCAAACTCTCATTGAATCAAAAATAGCCATAGTTTGGCCATTCTATTGATAATTTCAATGTTTGCCTCTAAATTTTTTTTCGTTTAGTTCACATTTTTAGGCTTCAAAAAATAGATTCTCAAATTTTTTCAATTTTAATTACCCTAATATTGAAAACTTGCATCACAAACAATCTTGGGTCGACGTTTCCAATCTGAAGCAGTCTGAACGTCAGATAGATGAAGATGTTTGGTCTTGTCTTATCTCCATATGTTCTTTTTGATGTTATTTTGATCGTTAATCAGTTTTCAACATTTCCACTTTGAAAAATACTTCAAGATACAAATTAAATTCCTCCACTCTTTTATCCGAGGCAATGATAAGTTTGCTTTGATGTTTTTTGGGAATTTTGCGATATGTGTTTAACAGGTTTTATCATTCTCGACAAGTTATTAAGAAATTGTTTCATTCCAAAATATGTTTGGATTACTTAAAGTCCACAGCATTCAATTTTTTAAACTAATTTAAAATTTTTGAAAACAACTCAAATTATTTTTATTTCCAAAAACAGTGCATTTAAATGTATGAGAAAAACACTTAATTCAACCCAATTACCTTTAAGCTTATAGTGGCTTTACCCCGGAGAATTCTATGCCACTTTTATTACAGTGGAAAAATGAATAGAATATGTGAAAAGGAAAATATATGGCTTGATATAAAAACTCATGAATACAAGTTTATATAACATTTATGTAAATTATTTTGAATTAATTTCCAATAACAAAATGTCGGTGAGACATATTGTCGAAAATAACTTTTGAAATATTTTGAATTTTAAATTTAGAAAAAAACATTGAAAAAATTTTTAATTTTTCAGTTCCATCTTCAAAAAGTCTATAGAAATAGGAAAAAATAATTTTGAGCACCAAAAAAGTTATTTTCGATTAAATAGTAGAAAAAAAATAACAAACACATTTCAAGCCAGTCTCCCCAGGTTTGGCATTATTGCTCGAAAAACTTAATCTTGCATGTTATAAAACAGTTTTGTATTTTATATGTGTAAATGTGAGTGTATTTATGCTTGGTTTTACCACATTTGTTCAGCGATTTTTCGCATAGGGTTCTTTTGTAACGTTGCTTTTTTATGTAGAACTAGATATGTTTTGACGTTCCAAGCGAAACATGTGCTACAATGAATAGATCTTCAAATTTTATTTTTGAATGAAGCACTTAGGAGAAAGAATATAGTTTGAATAGGAATTTAAGATCTTTGCACTTAGTATAGTTGGAGTTGTAAATATATTTTAATCAATTTTTAAAACTTCTTTGGTATTCTTGAACAATCTCATGAAGATCTTCTAAAAAAGAATTTTTCCATTTTGAATGGGGCTTTATTTTTGTATTACCAATATTTTTATGATTAACATCTAGAAAGGTATCGTAAGATAATATGACACTTTCAAAAATAATTATTGGTCACCATTAAAAATTTACATAAATGATTCCTTCAAAAGCATTTTCATTTAGATTATTTATAGTTAAATTAATACAGACTTGTTACAATATTTACTTGAAATTTTCACTCTTGTTCAAGGTCACACAACATTTTCTTCAATTAGAAACATTCAAAGGTTTTGTTACTACTACTACTACAATAGAATTACATGATTCTATATGCAAATTTGACGTTAATTTTATCATAAAACCCACACACGCTCCCAAACTTCGTTTCATTTTTCCTTTTCCTTTTTTAGTCTTAAGCATTAAAAAGGTTTCGGCAACTTAAGATATTATTATTGTTTTTTAGGTGCGTGAATAAAAATTTTTCTCATTGTTTTTTCTCGCTGTTACAAGTATTATTGCATTGATATGTGGCTTTCTGAAGAGTTTTCGAGAGGTAGTAGATCATTAAGCAAAGTATACGGATGAATAACTTAAAATTTAGACTGAATTTTTAATGTAGTCATTTGTGACATAAAAACTAATCGACTTTGTTTTTCGTTTACCATTGTTTTAAATTATTGAAATTTTCCATTTATATAAAATTTGTAAAAAAAACTGTATTACTTTAGGTTTATACAAATTTTGAAAATTTTTATAAATTTAATTGTGATAGGCTGTGAAAAGATTTGCATTTTTCATCGTTACCTTTCATACTTTCATCCATTATTGTAATTCTATTTTAAATTTTCGATTAAAGTTTAACTTTGAATTTATTTAATACGCAGTCAAGATCTCAATGCTTTAAAAGCCAAAATTTACAAAAAAATATATTCTTTAAAAACAAGTGAACTCAAAAAATAATTTAAAGACAAATCTATACAAAAGTGGCCTCAAAAGCTCCATTGAAACAAGGAATAAGCTGGTTTTTAATTAGATTAATGACAAAAATTATCACTACTATTCAAAATTTAATATCGAATAGTCGATAACAGTTATTAATACTTCGCTTGTATTCTGTTGAAATAGTTGCAGAGAATATACTTGGGAGTTATTTATATAAAAAACCGTTGCAGGTTTTCGCAATAATATAAAATACGTGCATTACGTATAAATTCTAGAATTCTTCTACTCTAATCAAAACTTTACATAACGGAACTAAGTTATTAACATTATGATTATTGGTGATTGCACGTCAGTCTTCTTCCCATCTCCTCAGCTATGATATCGGAGAGGAGCGCCTTGACTTCATCTACCCCCTCCTTTATCCCTCTCACCATCTTCCTCAAATCCTCCTTCGATAAGCCACTATCACTAAGCTTCAAATCTGTGAAATCATTATAACTTTTTAGAAACATCTTAAATTTATTTATAAATAATATTTGATAATTTTTTTACATCGATTTATGGAAGAACTTTAGTAAATCTATTTAATTTAATTTATGAAATAATTATAATTTGTTTGAACTAATTTGAAAAAAAAATATTGGAATTTATTGAAGTTTAATCAATCTCTCATTTTATTCTCAAATTTTCCATCAGATTTTAAATAGGTACCTGAAAATTCCTGTTTAGTACAAAGTTAATTTTATTGATATACAAATCTTTTTCACTAAGATGTACTATATAAAGCACAAAATATTCATAGTACACCTACACAACACCATCGATCCAATGCTGCTAACATAAGGGTACCATGATGATAACTAATGAATCAAAAAATTGTTATCAATTTTGCTGGCCTTTTTTTACTAACTTAAAAAAGTGCTCGATTTAAACGCAGGTGATAATTCTTTATAGAAGAGCTATGAATATTGATTATGGTATCAATAATCTAGGCTGACTGCTGTCAACCCCAGTTAATAAAAAAAATATATCAGTGACAGCGACCAACCTGAGAGACCAAGCAGCACCCTCACATCAGCCTCCCTCCCACTCAAGCGGTCTAACATGAACTCAACCACTGCCTTCATCTCCATAGCACACCTTTCAACCTCCCCCAACATGCATTGCCATTCCTTGCAATCTTCCTTTTCCTTATAAATCCCTTGATTGCTGCCATTTAAATCTTCCTTCTTTGTCGTCAACTGAGTAACCATCAATATTTATAGTTGATTCTGTATAATTTATTTATTATCAACAAATTTTTTTTTGTTTCGCTCCATAAAACTTTATTTGAAGAAATCTTTTTTAAATCCGTGAAAAATAAAAACGTGGAAAACTTTAAGATTTTATCTTCTTTAATATTTATTGCTCACATAATTCCCCTGGTTTAGTGCATATTCTTTTAAATAAAATACGCTTGAAAAGTAAAAACCAGAGTGACAGAGATTGTTAATCGACTAAATAATAGATGGAAAATATAAACTGCAAAAGCAAACGACTCTAACACCCTTTGACACATTGGGTGGAGCACTGTGGGTCTCTATGATATGACTCTGCTTACCATTCATTATTGTTTTTTTGAATGTATTTACATTGCGAGATTGAGATTCAATGCCACGTCACTCACGTCGAGTTTCTTGTTCGTTATTTTTATCATGAAGTTTTTTTTTCTTTTTTTAATTTTTACTCAGGAAACATCCCCTCGATATAATATTATAACAAAATAAAGAAAAAATTTCATGAACTATTAATATTTTCAATAAATAAACTCTTAAACTTCAAAATTGTGAACACAGGTGCAAAATAAAAACTTCCTCAATTAATCATACCACTCTTGAGCTTTTAAAGTACCTCAAAACTATTATTCAAGCCCAATTGTTTTCCCTTCGCCATTTAAAATTATATTCTCCATTCAAAAAGAAATGGATAAATATTTTTAAAAATTCAACTGGAAAATATATTTTTGAACTACTGGTCGGGGGCATGTTGGTTCCAAAAACACCTGGTGACTAGAATTAAAACATTTTCAGCAATAGGAAGCGTGTGTTTCGAAAATTACATGAATGGAAGAAATATTCAATATTTGAATGTTTTTCTAATGATTTTTTCTGTTGTTTGAAATAAATAATTATTAGTCTGAGTTCAAAGCTAAAAGAATATTTTGAGTTTCTCAATAGATGGAAAAGTATTTTGAAAAACTGAAATTTGATAAAAATTGAAAAATTGAATAAAAATGAAAAATCTCTAAAAAGATGGAAATTAAAGATTGGCACATTCGCCTATCAATCATGTGAGGTGGAAAGTGTTAGAAGCAACAATCAACGAGTCTTTTACATTAGTATCAATTAGAACAAATATTCAGACTTCAAAAATATATAATACAATGTTTTGCAAAACTTATAAGAAATTAAAATAAATCTACTCTACATATATCTTAAACTATTAAAAAAAATAAACAAACGCTTTTCAAAGACTCCTTGAGTTCCAGAGTTTCCTGTTCCATCTCGTCATAGTCCCTCCAAAGGGTTTCCAACGACTTTTCACTCGATGCAAGCTTATCATTAAGAAGATTACATTTGGATTTTTCATCTTCCAACACTCCCTCCCGCTGATGTAGCTTCATCTCCAAGATCTGAACAAGTATTTCGTAGATTTATTATATATTAAAACTACATTTGGACATTAGCTTGGGTTGGCGGTCCAAATATTTATCCCAAACAAATGGCTTATTTTATATACTACGCTATAATAGTATCAAAAACCTAGACCGACTGCTGCCAACCCCAGTTACTGAGACATGTACAACAGTATAAGCTAATTAGATTTTATTTCATTCATTTAAATTTAAATTTCAAAAATTACTTTTTACCTAATCTATGTTTTTTACGTTTTAAAATATTAAGTATTGAAACTTTTAATTAACTAATTCAAAAGCATTTAGAGCACCTTCACATGTTTTTCATAAGCCTCTCTCTTTTTTTCAGCATCTTTCTTGATCGCTTTCAACTCTTGCAAATCTAATCTCGTTTTCAACTCCATCTCCAACTCCTTCTTATCTCCCTTCAAATGACCAAATCTCTTTATTCTCATATTATAGATTTCATTGAGGAGTTGAAAAATTGAGGATAGCAAAAATTTTGATCAAGAAAAATATATTACGCTACGACATTCAGCAATCCAACTGCTAATAAGATTCATATAACAATATCTTCAATGAAGTGCTATAATTTTCGATAAGTCTTATCTTATTGTAAGACATCAATTTTTGGATTTGTATGTACAGTGAGCGAAATCACATTGGACTCACCATATTTTTTACACTTTTTTTCACTTCTAAAAATTTTTATAAAAAAATAAAATTACTGTATTGACGATTAATAAAAATAAATAATTACAGTATTTTTCAAAAAAACCAAAGTCAAATTTTTATATAGGTCCATCACTATTTATAAAAAGGCGCCGCGAAATTCATTGTACCCGCCAAGAGAAAAATCTTCTGCCGTCTATAATACTTAATGAAACATTCGAATTAATATTGAATATTAAATATATAAATAATTTTTACATATTCCTCTACTTTAAATCATCTAATATTCTTATTTTCACTACGAAAGATGGGTTCAGAAAAAGATTTATCAGAAAAAGAAAAAATTACTATTTTAGCTTACCATAAAACTGGAATAAGTGGAAATAAGATAACATCAGAGATTGGAAGAAGTTCTAGAGTCGTCCATAAGTTTCTAAAACATCAGAAATCGAAAAGAAGCAAAGGACATTCAAAAATGACATCTAGAAATAAGAGAAATTTGAAACGCATCGCTTCAAATAGTAGTTTATCAGCAAAGGAAATAAAAAATACTTTGAATTTACCTATTTGCGAGCAAAGAGTGCAACAAATTTTAGCTTCTGACCCCAATTTGCAATATAAGAAAATGAAGGCGTCTCCAGTTCTGACGAAACGACATCAAAAAAATAGATTGAAATGGTGCAACGAAAGGATCTATTGGGATGATGAATGAAGTCAAATTGTATGGTCTGACAAAAAAAATGGAATTTAGATGGACCAGGTGGTTTTAAATTCTACTGGCATGGCTCAAGAATGAAAGAATTAACATTTTCAAAACATCAATCTGGTGGTGGATTTTTGATGGTTTGGAGTGCGTTTAGTGCTTTCGGTAAGTCAAAACTAGCAGTCTTAATCAAAAATCAGAGGATTACATTCGTACGCTAAATGAATATATATTGCCATTTGTGCGTGAATATCATACCGATGGATATACTTTTCAGCAAGATTTAGCGCCAATCCATGCCTCTACCGAAACAAGACTGGTTAATGAGCATGGAAATACCCATTCTTCCATGGGTTTCCAAGTCTCCTGACTTGAATACAACTGAGAATTTATGGGGTGATATTTCAAGACTGGTTTATGCGAATGGAAAGCAATATTGGTCAAAAAAGGACTTGAAAGATGTAATTTTTGAAGCGTGGAACAATATTGTTCATGATAGGCTAATTAAGTTGAGTAGGTCAATGAAAAAAAGTTGTATTGATGTTATATTAAATAAAGGTAAGATTACAAAATATTAAAATAAATAATATGGTTCTTCTGATGATTAAAAGATTGGTTTTAGTTTACACGCACAATAAATTTCGCTACCCCTTTTTGTTATTTTTTATATATCTTTTTGAAATTTTTTTTGTTTTTTGAGAAACACTACTTTTATTTATTTTTACTAAGCTTTTATATGATAATTTCAGTGTTTCAAAAAAATTTTTATAAAGCAAAATTTGTTTGAAAAATATGGTGCGTCCAATGTGATTTCGCTCACTATACATGGAAACAAAATTTTAAACGAAATACCTTGAGTTTAATTAATTCATTCCTGAGATTGTCAAGTTCTTTAGATATGCTTTTATTATCGATTTTCTCTTTCTCTTTTTCCTTCTTTTCTGTTTCTATTTTATGATGCAACTCTTTCTTCTCTTCTGAATATTCTTTATTAAACTTCTCCATTTTTTTTTTCAGGTCTTTTAACTGACGAAAATTATGAAAATATGAAATTAGAATTTTGATAATTAAAAAATACAATAAAGGATGCTCTTAATTTAATTTTTTTTAAAAAAAAAACATTTTAATTTTCAAGATATCCTAAACAAAAGAGGTAATTTTGAATCCTTTTCCATTTTATAATAAAACTCATTTGAACATTAATTCACATAGAGCTGAAAAAAAAGCTGAAATGCACACTCCTTGACAAAGATTTGAACCTGGTATTTGTGGGTTAGCCTTTTACTCACATATATAAATAAAAAACCCAAATACCAACCTCTTCGAGGTTTTTCAAGTGTTCATCCCGAGATGGTAGTTTGCAAAAGTATCTGTGTTTAGTTGATAATATTCATCCCACAAAATCACTGATCATTCACAATTGATAATCAAAAGCCCTCAATGAGAAAGAATTTTTTTTCACAAATAAAGCAAATTTCTTAATTCTGATAAACTTAAATTTATCCCGCCTTACTACTTGTGATTATTAATAAATAACTATATGGTAATTTAAATCTTTTATAAATTATTATTATTATTTATTATTTGTAGGGCGCACAGTTTGCAAGCTAGGTTTGCTGCAGAGGCGCTGCTCTAATCAGAAGGGCTATGAGAGAGAAATTTGGTTATAAAGGTGCGTCTTTAAACGCTTGCAAAAAACTTTAAGAGAAGGTGAAAGACGGAGATTAAGTGGAAGAGAGTTCCATAAGTGAGGGGCGATATGCGAGAAGGAGCGATATAAAAAAGAGTTAGAAGAGACAGGCTGATGCAGCCATAAACCAGAGTTCGAAGACCTGAGAGACTCAGAAGTCTGTCTAATGGAAAGACGGTCATATAAATAAGCCGGCTGATTAAAATATAAGGTGTTAGCGGTGAGCCATAGCAACTTGAACTGGGCTCTTAGTGCGACCGGCAGCCAATGAAGGCGATCGAGACAAGTGCGAGATGAAGAATAGTAGTCGGCTTGAAGAACGGTTTTAGCAGCACGATTTTGGAGAGATTGCAACTTAGAAATAAGACAGTTCGGGAGTCGACAAAGAAGAGAGTTACAGTAATCAATCCTTGAAAGAACTAAAGAGATGATCAGAGCAACGGCAGTGTCAAAGGGTAGGAACTTGCGTGCCTGTCTGATCGCATGGAGATGAAAGTTGGATGCTTGTATGATCTGAGAGACAAAGTGTGTAAAGTTGAGTCTAGAATCAAGAGTTACACCTAGTATCTTCAGTTTGGACATTACAGAAAGAGTAGTGCCGTCAAAAATAACTTCAGTGGGAAGATTGGATTTGGAAAGGAGTATGGGACTGCCGACAAACATCACTTCGCTTTTGTTAGGATTCAACATAAGGTGATTGTTAGAAAACCAAAGATTGAGCTCAGTGATGCATTCAGATATCTTAGTGAGGCTGGGATGAGGATCAAGGTAAGAGGCGCCTGTAAAGAGAGTAATATCATCAGCAAATTGATGATATAAAACTTCGTGCTTCTGTATGATCTCGCTAATAGGAGAAGTATAAAAAGAAAAGAGTATGGGCCCAAGAACAGAACCTTGAGGAACACCAAAACGAAGGGAGACAGGGGTAAAAGAAGAGCAGCTTATTTTAGCAAATTGCTTGCGTTCGGAGAGATAGGACTGAAACCAGGATAAAGCAATGCCAGAAATGTAAAAGTAGTCTTCAAGGATATGCAGCATATTTGGATGATTAATGGTGTCAAAAGCTGCTGAAATATCTAAAGACACTAAGACGGCCGCAGATCCGGTAGCACAGATATTGCGGAGGCTGTCAGTGATGTACAAAAGCGCAGTTTCCGTTGAGTGATAAGAGCGATACGCCGACTGGAAAAAGTTGAAGTTACGCAGTACAGAAACATGATAGGATAGTCTCTTGAGAACAACCCTCTCTAAAATTTTTGAGATGGTGATGAGGTTTGAAATTGGACGATAATTGGATGACTGCATGGAGTCTAGGTTATATTTTTTTAGTAAAGGGGTTTTCTGCGCCGTTTTGAATGAAGTTGGAAAAATACCCTGTGAAAAGGAAAGAGCAGAAAGTTTGCATATAATGGAAGCGAAGATGCCGGAAAACTACTTCAGCAGGAAAACAGGGATTATATCTAAAGGTGAGGATTTATTTGGGAGGGAATCGATCAATTTGATAATTTCGTCAACACTAGGAGGTGAGAAAAATGAGAGATCTGATTGGTCACTGTCAGTTAAGGAAGACTGACGGGGAAGATTAGTGATCGGTAACGAGTTATGAATCAAATCAATCTTAGTCTTGAAAAAAGTGCTAAAGTTATTAACAAAAAGATCATATTCCGCAAGAGTCCGGGGAGGAAGTGGAGGAGACCTGTGAAGTACGGAGTTCGCCGTTTTCCAAAAGGCTTTGGAGTTAGGTGTCGCTGAAGATAGCGACAGATTAAGATAATCAGCACGTGACTTGTTAATGGCGGCGCGGGCGAGTTTACGTGAAATACGGAATTTTTGTAAAAGATCATCAGGGACTTGCACGCAAAGCTTTCGGAGACTGGATATCTGTCTCTCGATTTTCCTTCTTCGGCGTTTGGCGGAGAGAGCATTTTCAGACAGATGAAAGTGTGAATGCAAGCTGGGGCGAAAAGTATGACTGCGTAAAGGAGCATGAGAATCCATCAGCAAAAGGAACAATTTGTCCATGGAACTAACAAAGTCATCGACCTTAGAGATTGGAGAATTAATAAGTAAATCGCTTATAAAATTGACATCCTTTCCAAAGCCGGCCAAGTTGAGATTCCTGAAAGACCGAGAAGTGACACGATGAGGTGAAAGGTGGGGCCGTACGAGGTTAAGACGGCACGAAATAAGGAAATGATTAGATTCAAAAATTTCGCTGACAGGGTCAGGAATAAGATGAGAGAGAGAAGCCGGTGTGATAACAAGATCAAGAGTATTGCCAAGCCTGTGAGTTGGAAAGTTAATATGCTGCGTCAAACCGTACTCTCGCAAAAGAATATTAAGGGGATTATCAAGATGATGACAATTAGGGGTATTAAAATCTCCAGCCATTATGAAATGATTGAATGTCGAAGAAAGAAAATAAAGATGAGCTGTGAGTTCACGAATAAAACTACTTGAGTTAGTGGGGCGATAAATAACAGAAATGGTTAAGGAACGTGTTAGGAAAGAGGCTTGGACAGTTAATGCTTCAAAAGAAGAGTGTATTTCAGATTTTACAAGTGTCAGTTTAACGGAGTTGGAAGAAATCAAAGAAATACCACCACCGCGCTTTCCACTAGAACGATGAGAATGTAGAACATGGTAACCTGGGGGAACAATGTCGTATTTTGTGACATTGTCGGCATCTTCCGGGATCCACGTTTCAGTCAGTGCAAGGATATCGAAACAGTGAGTGGAGATCGCGTCCAGGATAAGAGTGGATTTGTTGCGAGTGGAACGGGGATTGAGAAGGCCAAACTTCACAGAAGGAGATGGATTTTGAGGGTGCATGAGTAAGGCAGGCCTTCATTGCCAGGCCGTACGCCCCATCTTAAGTCGCACTTGTTGCTTATACACCGGACAAGAAGAGGATGTGGTGACATGGTCATGACAATGGCGATTTGATTTAAAGCAGGGAACACAGAAGGGAGGAGAAGATCTAGAACAGTCGTCAGACGGATGGTCTTTGCCACAGTGCTCACATACTCTAGGGTTGTGGCATTTAGATATATTATGGCCATAAGTCTGGCAATTCAGACATCTAGTAGGGTGAATACGGGAGTGGAAAGGAAATCTACCAAAAAGGAAATGTATATTCTTGGGCTTGATCAGCGTGGGAAAAACAGTGTTTGAAACTTGGATAAGCCAATCACGGGTAGAAGGATTTCGTGCGTTAGGCCTCTGTCTGAAGGCACGGAGAGCGCTGGGATGAGCAGATAGAAAGAGATTAAGAGAGGTCTCCAGTTCTTTATCCGAAACCCATGTCGGTAGACCCAAAACAGTGATTTTTGGGTTTAAAAAAATTGGGTCATAGAGGCGGATGTTGGGAAGAGAGGAAAGTAAAATTTTGGCATCTTTGAGTAAATCAGCAGAGTCAGCTTCCCAGACAACGGCATCAGTAGACTCACGAACATGCTTGGGATAAGACTTAAAGGTCTGTTTAGAAAGATTAATGGATGAAACCAATCTTCTGCAGAGCTCACTGTGGTGGAAGAAATTTTAGTCAAATATTTAATTATAGGTGGATTTTTCTTAATAGAATGGTTTATATGTTGGTTGGGGGGGAATGAGTGTGAGATTTTGTTAGTGGGTGAAAAAGAAAGGGTGTGCTTGTTTTTTGACTTAACAATAGTGCTGTAAGTAGGTTGAGATGAGTTAGAAGTAAGAGTAGATGTGATTGAATTGATTGGTGAGAATGATTCTAGTGAAATTAATGATGGAAAATTATTAATTAAACTAAGAGATGAAGTAGTTGTAGAAGCAGGAGATGGAGAAGTTGAAAATGATGCCATGCTTGTAGATGAAGTTGGAGAAGTGATCATAGTTGTTGAAGTTGAGCTTGATGAAGAAGATGGAGTTGTTGAGATGAGTGGAGTTATTGCATGGGATGAAGAGTTAGTTGAAGGAGATGTAGTGGTCGAGGAGATTGAGGCAGTCGAAGGAGTTGTAGTGGTTGAGAAGATTGAAGTGGTTGAAGGAGATGTGGTAGTTGAAGTAAATGTAGTGGTTGAGGAAAGTAAAGTAGTTGAAGGATAAGAAGTAGTCAAAGAAAATCTGGTAGGCGAGAAAAGTGAAGGAGATGAGGTGATCATAGTCTTCGGCTTTCGCCCTCTTTTTTTTGGAACCGAAGATTCCTCAGACTTTATTAAGTTCAACACATTACTTTTCAACGTGTTGAGAGCTGCTTGAATAGAATCAATCTCGGAACAAATTATTTCGATGGCGGACAGGTTATCGACCATAGAATTCATCATTATTCAAATTTAAGCATCACTAGAACCTTCAAAGCCCATCACGCTATAAACTCATTCGTTACAGTCCCGTATCGTATTGTTATAAGCAAACCAAAATAGGCTTAAATTAAACTATAAAAATCAAAAAAAAAAATGTAAGATAATGAAATTTTTTGATGAATATTATTTTAAAAGCTCAACTTTATTTTTTAGAATATTGTAAATTAACTTACTTATTTTGTTGGTCAATTTTCTGTTTGTTTATTTTTAGATCCTGTTCAAGCTTTGCTATTTGACACATCCACTCCTTCTCGTTCTTCTCTTTCTCTTCAATCTTTTAAATTAATTATTCTTAAATGAAACTTCTTTACAAACATTAGAGTTGGTACATTTAATAAAAACACAATTCGGTGAAAATAATCATGAGAATAAGATGAGTGTATTTATGAAGACTAATAAATTATATTAAGATACAAAACTTCTCGTTAACTAAGTAACATTTCTATGGTAATTGAAAATGTTACTTAGTCAACGAGAAGCTTTGTATTTTAATATAATTTATTAGTACTCATCTTATTGTGGCTAGAGAGAAATCATCATGAGAATAATAAATGTGTCCATTTATATAAAACCAAGTAGCGACTGAGACAAATCAAATACTTCTAAGTTTTATCTTATTAATAAACCTAAAGCAAAAAAGTAAATTTCATATAATATTAATAAGTGCTTGAAACAACGGTAATTAACCATTAAGTGTAATAAGCTTTGCTTAAACAACTATTGAGTGAAACTAATGTTGACATTATGCTATAAACAACCTTCAAGCCAAACTCCTTATACAAATATCTATAGTTAATGTAAACACGAACAAATAAAATCATATATAATTAGTCTAGTTAGTATATAAACGATATCATAAATAACTTCTATCATTGTTATTGACGTAAAATAGCCGGAAATCAATATAATAGAAACAAACACTATCTAGTGTGACACTACATAATATAAGATACTCTTAAATATATTATATATTACTCTTAAGCTTCGTGTATTAAGTTTCTCAATAAACCTTAGTGATTGTTTCTATTATATCATTGCTATTATTTTTATTATTAATATTATCACTATAATTATTATGATTATTATCATTTCTAATTTCAACAATACTAATATTAGTTTACCATTAATATTTTTATTATTTTTTGTGCTTATTTTCATTATTTTTGTTCTTATTCATTTTTATAATAATAATAATAATTATTATTAAACATATTGTCATCATAGTAACTGTTTTCTGAAGAGCAATGAGCTGTTGTTGGTACTGATGCTTCTGCTTCCTTGCAGCTGTCTTCATCTCACTCAGCTGGTACTCCATAGCGCTGTCATGTTTTCAGTGGATTTTAAGTTAATAAGTTTCATTATATATTTATAATAATAATAATAATAATAAAAATGAAGTAAGCTTATATATAAATATTTTACTTAATTGACAAACAAACAGTATATATCCAAACGAAGACACGAAAGTTTTCGTAAGACTAGCTTATATTATCAAGTGATAATTTTAGTGTGTTGAAAAAAAACTGACCAAACTTGTTTATTTTGTGTCAAAAGTGCCATATCCAAGTTTGGGCTTTGAGAATCCCTTTCAAGCTCTTCAATTTTCTGCCTCTGACTGTAATACAATGTAGTTTATATTTCTTTTGGAAATCAATCGTTTATCTCTTTGTCTACTGTTTATCTATCTTTCTATCTATTAATATATTCATTTAAATATTAAAATGGTACATTTTACTCATAAAAAATAAAATTATATAAAACTGTATTTATTTCAATATTCAACCTAATCACTGAAATACAAGTTTTTGAGCCTATCTGCTCTTTAAATTTAAAAACATGTACCTTTCAATTATCTCATCTTTTTGTTGTATGATACCATCAGCAATTTGTTTTACAAAATCAAAATGCTTAAAAGAATTATCTTCATCATTTTCTTGCATACTTACAGAATCAAAGTTATCACATTTATAATCAGCACCATAATTCATCATTGACCGAGGCGAGTTAAAGGTGCCTTTGTTGTAATTGTCTTTCTTGTAGTGGTTCAGGTTGTTGTGGTAATAATAATCTGTGTATGGATAAAATGATGGTTTGTGATGTGATGAGCTGTTAGCATGATGTGGCAAGCTGTTGTAATAGTATTGTGATAAATCAGAATTCATTTTTTTTGGATTTTGAAGTTTTTGGTGCTCAATGTGATGTTTTGTAGGATTAGTTGATGCATAGATTGTAAAATTTTTATTATGTAAGTTAAGTTTACTTTCTTCATACTGTTGCATGTTTTTTGAATTTTTATTTTGTGAAAATAGTTGAGTATTTGAATTATTTTGATTTGTGTGATAATAAAATTCATGGTTGTATAACTGATTCTCCTGTGGAGGGTTAAAGTCATTAAAGCTTCTATGCAGTCTGTCATTTTCATAGTTATTTTGAGAATCATGAGTGTTAAAATAAGAAATATTGTTGTTCAAAGGCTGGCTAAAATAACTTTCAAGGCTTGACTTTTGAGTATTCACTTCATTTCGAGCTGGCATATTTTCATCATTGAGTTCTAGATGTTTAGATAGTTTAGTTGACTTTTTTTTCTTAGATCTTGTATCATCTGGTTTCAATTTTTGCGTTAATAAAGATATTTCAAAATTTTTAAGTATCGTTTCAGAAATATTCAAAACTTACCTGCTGTGTTTATAATTAAATTATAGTGTTCTTTATTTCGTACTTTCGGAGTTGAAAAGGTTTCTTCAAATCCAGCTGAAAATTAAATACATATTATATTATTAAGTTTTATAGCATACAAATTGTATAATTAAAAATGTTTACTTTTCATAATTAAAAGTTGATTTCGTTTCTTATTTTGAAAATGAAATGCTCATTTAAAATTTTGGTTAATCATGCTAAAATAAGTATCTAAAAAATCAGCCCAAACCCATATCATCGCATTTGATTCAATCTAAGGTAAACACAAAGAACTCTAAGTAAAAGTTAATTATAAAAAAATAATAATAAAATAAATCTTCGAAATAAAAATTATTTCAAAATTTAATCTGTTAGAGTTAATTTTTAATATTATCTCCGTTTTTAATAGTTCTCCGTGACAACCGACAGGTTAGTTTACTAATAAAAGTGAAAACATTGTCTCTCTGTCATGAAAGCTTTATCCATTTTGCTCATACCTAAACCACTTTGATCTTCTAATTCGAAACTTAAAAAAATATTTTTTTCTGAATTGCATCATAAAGCAAAGTCGAAATGTCAAGTCAATTTTATCGAAGTTCTTCGATGAGTAGAACTCTCCCAGATATAAACTCACACAGACCCCTATCTGCCTCGAACCATGTTACATTTAGTAATGACTTTGATCAGTACAACCGTCGAAATACTATGCTTAACAATTATTCGTCGTTTGATAAAGATCAGGTAGATTGTATTTCAACTTATCAGATTCTTAAAAACAATAATATTATTTTGCCTTCTGGTTAACTTATTTCGTTTTAATTCAGCATGTTCATATAATAGTACTAAATTGAATTTAAAAAATAAAATAGTATTTAAACTTTCAAAACATTAATTGAGGATTTATACATTTATTTAAAATAGAAGCTATAATTTTCGATAAGTATAGCCTTATCATAAAACTATAGCTTCTATTTTAAATAAGTGTATGAATCCTCAATTAATGTTTTTAAAGTTTAATTTTTATACAAAACATATATAAAATGTCTCTGAAAAGTAAAATAGTATTTATTAAATGTTTATTGAACCTTCGTTATTTTGTAGTGGGCCGACAAAAGCAGGTTTGAAGGTGCCAGAAGCCAAAATGAGTAGATTCTTATATTTTTTAGTGCTCTCTAGTTTATGTATTCATTAATTTTGTTTTATTACTTGTTTCCTAGTTTTTTTGTTTTGAGTGACACTTAAAAGCATGGTTTAAGTATATATTAAATTATACATATTAATATATTGAAATCAATGTTTTTCATGCTCATAAAACATTATATGTACAACATTACACAAACTATCAAAACGATTAACTATTTCAATCTATTATTCTCACACAACCTTAAATTAAAAACAATTAGTTTTTATTTAATTTATCTCCATAAAACATGCACACGTTACACTTCACTCAATAATTGTCATTGAATGACAACCTGGGCAGATATCACAAGCCATTTGACTCAACCTTGAGCTACGTGCTTGAACCATCTTCACAGGTGGTTTCAAATGGATTTTTTTTTCGTTCATATTGTATTATTTCTTTAATGGGATGCTGAAAATGTCTTATAGTTTTTTTAACTTATTGTATTATGTTTTTAAATTTTTAAACTTCAATTTTTTCAAACTACAGAGTTATTCTCATGAATAAAAAAGTTCCTTTATTATTATTATGCTTTTAAACAATTATTTTTGGCAAAAAAAAGTTTTTTCAGTTTTTCTAAAAAAATAAAATTAAAATTGTATAGAAAATTCCAAAAAATATTCCAAAAATTTTCCTTTAAAATCTTCCATTAATCAATCATACTTCAATCCCTCAAAAGATGAAAGATCTGATCAGCACACTGAACGAAAGAGACCATGAGATATGGGAGTTAAGGTGTGAGGTTGAAACAACAAGAAAGAAAGAAGTACAGTTACAAAGCACCATTCAGAGGTTGCAGAGACAAGTGTTGATGATGGAAAATGAACAAACGTTCAATCTTAAAGGGGAATACCTCAATGAAGTGGGCTTATTTATTATTAGTATTTCAATCATGGAATGAATATAAGCTATATTAAAAAATTAATTTATAATAAATTTAATATTTTAATGAATTTTTCAAAAATCCTTCATGAAACCATAAACTTTTGTGTGAAACATATTCAGAAAAAATAACAAACGATATTTTCATCAAGTTTGAATGAAATGAATATTAAACAATTGCTTAATTGTTTTTTATTTAATTTAATTAATATTATGTTATTATCAATCACTTCATTAAGCCTTTTATTGGCTTAACAAAATGTATGGTATTTAATCCTTCATTACACTTGTTCCATCGTATTTTATGTATTCGATATGCACTAATGGGCTGCTTAGTATTATTGTTGCTGTTATGCTCATTTTTATGTTTTTTATCTTTTTATTGTTGTTTTTATTCTTATTTTTATTGTTTCTCAGGCGTATAAAAATTCCCAAGATGACAACAGAGAGTTCAAAAACCGGATTATTGAATTGGAAGATCGATTAAGGTGTTACGACTTTAACTTTTAGAAACATACTTCGAAAACACTAAAATAATAAATTAAAAACATTTACAAAAATTAAAATTTAATAACTGTTTATAAAAAAATATTTTAATTAGATTGCACTTAGAAGAAAGAGAAAGAAGCGACCAAGAGAGGATGGGCTGTGAAAGGAAGTTGAAAGAAATGACTAAGAACTTATGTTCTCTCTTGTACCTTGAAGCTGGAGGTACTAGTATCAATGGCATGGGGCTTCCCAACTCAGACAAAATTCTTGATGATATTATTAAGAAGGTACTCAATAATACATCCATTTGAACTAATTAGTAAATACGAAGGTGTTTCAACAGTTTTATAACAGTTTTTAAGTATATTCGATTGTAGTCTTTAAAATAATTTGGTCCTTTGGGACAAAAAACCTCTATCTAAGCAATAACTAACTATTTAGTATTCATTAGTTATTCATGGTAATTTCATATACAAAATGATTAAGTTTTATGTTCCATCTAAAAACTAGGTTCCACCTGGACGTTTATAAAATGTTTGTGAATAGTTTACAGATCTTTACCTCGTTTATCATTCCACTATTAACTTATGTTGGGGCCAGTTATCAAGAAAAAAAAAATTTTATTTGAGAAAAAAATTATTTTTATGCAGATTTCAGGCAAAAAGTCAAAATGATACCAAAAAAACGTTAAAGGCGTTATGAAAGATTCAATTCAAAAAAAATATAATGTATTTTTAACTCGATCATCAATCACCCGGATTAGAGTTTTAATAGGACAAAAGATATGATTTACTATAATACAAGCAAGAAACACCACCATTTCATCACACAGGTTGAAGAAGTAATGCAGGATAATGCAATGTTGAAAGGGGTGCATGTGAATCTGAAGGACCAAGTGACCAGGTTAGAAGGACAGGAAGAGGAGCATAAGGAAACTATACTCAGGTGTGCAGAAGTTTTGTGTTCATCTGAGTAGGTTAATTACGGTGTTAAGTCCATCTTTCGAAAGTATATTGTCTAATTATGAGATTTCTAATTATGGGTACAACTACAATGAAAGTCGATGGTTCAAAAGGTTTGTTTTCAAGACACAAAGCTTTTCAATTATCTTTGCAGCTTATCGAATTTCATATTCAAACAGACTTCGAGACAATGTTTTTCAATTCAAGGATTTTCTATTTCCATATCGTTTAGTTTATAATATTAGATATGCTAGCTTCCTATTCAATATTTTTAGTAGCATTGGTTTAAAGGGTACAAAACTAATTATATGAACATTTTTGAAAGGTTAAAACAAAATATTGATATAATTTTATAATTTTTCACATTTTTTCTTAAACAGGCTGTCAGGAGAAATAGAGAAACAACAACAATTTGTGTCTAAATGTACTCTCGAGGTGGAAAATATGAAAGTGGTCTGTAGTTCATTACCAAATTTTCAATTTTTGCATTAATAAAAAAATTATTTAAATGAAATGAAAGAAATATATGTGATGAATGTAACTCGAAGTTTTTGTAGAAAACTAACAGAATATTATATTTAAATTAAACTTTTCATTTGATTACCTCACTTTGAAAGATGTTCCCTAGTCTGAATCAAAGTCTATTAGTTTGAAACGATATGTTAGAAAAAAAACTGGGTTTTTTTAGAAACAGTGCAAAGCTTTTCATAAAAATAAATTTAATTCTGTTGTATTAATATATTATTCAATAATCCTACTTCAAATCAAACACTTGTTCCTAAATATCCTAAAACTTATAGTATCAAATTCGAGTTGTGGCAAACATCATGTTTGTATACATTACCTTATGAGGTAACTCAGATTTAAGGTAAATCTTGTGTTGTTTTTATAAATTAAAGTGATTGATTAGATTTAATTTTTCTGCGGCTTATATAATTCATTGGCTAATTAAACAACCAATAATACGACAGGAGAAAGACAGAGCATTGACGGTGAGGGAAGAGCAAGAAAAAGAATGCGCAACACTTAGAGAAAGGCTGGAAACACTCCACAACTCTTGGGAAAAGATGAAGGGAGAGCTGGAGGAAGGCAGAGGATCTAGGAGAGTCTTCGAAGCTGAAAGAATAAGAGATGGTCTACTTGGAGAAAATGATGGTTAGCTTATATATAATATGGTTAGTTTTTATATAAAATAGTGATACTATTCTATAAAAATTTGTATCATTAATAAAAAAAAATGTACTCTTTTGGTCATTTTCAATTCATTTAGCTCGTTAAAAAATTATTTTTAAAATTTCATTTGCACAGATATTTATAAAATTTTGAATTAAACTTTGTTTTGATTACAAAATAAATTTGTATAATGCTAAACAATTGTTCTCGTTTAATGTAAAGCATACAGGTACAAAAGTCTCAAGGAAAGCTTAAGCAAGATGTTGAACGCCGATGAGATGTTTGAAAAGAAGGAAATTGGGCCAAAAGAAGAAGAAATCTTAACAGCTCTCAATGACATCATAGTACAGAAACTTAATTATAAAGCTGTAAGTTGCGTATATGCTTCAGAATATTTATTTTGTATATTTCATAAGTAATGCGCATAACTAGGCAATATACAAACAAGTATATTTATTTCTATTTTTTTATGTTAATATATTTTAACCATGCGTCAAAAATTTTTGGTGATATGCATATATTTTTGAACAAAAAGCTATAAAATTTTAAAACTAAACTTTACTCTGGAACAGTGGTATATGTATTGAAAAAACCGTTTGTTTATATGAAAATTTAAATTTCAAAATAATCATATGTGATGCTATTGAAGTCTTTGTTGTAGATGCCTACAATAGAGTGAAATGGTGTAAGAGCTTGAAGCCATGAAAAAAATCAGTGATTTTTTTATGAAACTGCTGATTATGAAGAGAGTATAAAAAATGATTTTCAAATTCGGAAACGTTAAAAATCTAGATTGTCCGGATTTTTGAAAATTTTGGAAAATGGAAGTTTACTGAAGACTTCAAAATATTCATGCATTTGATAAACTTTCAAAAAAAAAAATTTTTAAAGTTTAACTTCTTGTTTTGTACACTCCAAAACTGCCATTTTAATATTTTTCACAGAAGGTTTGGCGGTATTACGGTTACAAATTTTTTTACTGTTTTTACTTTTTTGGCAAATCATAGCGCCTAGTTCTCAAGTTTTTAATCATTTCATAACATGCTGGTTACCTCACAATTCCAGGCATAATTTATGTTGCCTAATTATATACTTTAGTTTATAATTCATTTAAATAATTCCGAAATAATAAAAAAAACTTGAAGTTTTTGATTCTTAAAACTTCTAATTTTTTTTTATTTCGAAACATTATTCACAAATTTGAGTTCACTGATAACTTGAAAAAATTCCTTAAAGACCATAGAGAACGACTGGAAGATGCTGAAAGATTTGACAGTTCTAACAGAAGATCTTTGCGACAAACTTAAAAGCGAATCTTTCCACAATAGAGATATGATTTTTGAAATTCAAGAAACTGTGGAAAAAATAAAAAATGCACGGAACCGCCAAGCGTCATCGTTTGATAGTTTGGAGTTGAAGGATAGGAAGGTTAGATGATGTTAACTTTTATTGATTCTCATAAGTAGGTTGCTAAAGAAATGATAGATATGTCGTAATTATTTACTGTTTTTGGTGAAGGTTAAATTCTATCGTATTGATTAATTTTTTTTTTGCTTAATATAATTGTTTGAAGTTCTAGTAATTTTAATTTTTTTTATTTTTGAATGGAATTATAAATTGAATTACAAGTTTCAAATAATAATAATTAAAGAAAAGAATCAAAAAAGTTATTTAATATTTTTATGCGATTTGAAGCTCTGAGTATTAAAATTGATGCCGATATTACAGTTGAGGTTAGCCCTGGACCAAATCGGAAATTCCCTACTAATTCCAAAGTGGAGCTTGGGGACCAAAGTGGATGAAATGATAAACGAGATCATTGTGTGTATAGAGAGATTAATTGAAAAAGTTGAAAACAAAGGGATTGACAGGGATGATATGAAGGATAAACACATTTTGAATTTGCAACGGAAAGTAAAATCTCTCAAAGAACAGGCAGAAAAAAAGGTAAGATTAAAAGTATTAATTGAAAAGATTGATAATGTTTTTAACATTGATGTTGAAATTTTTCATACAGGATAGACAGATAGATATACTGAAGGATAATCTTTCCGACAATGATCAAGATCAGGTGAGAATACGTGGAACAGAAAAATTAGTAGAGAAGTATCGTTGTGAACTGAAAGAATCCCACATGAAAATAAGAGAGCTGAGACAGCAGGTCTTCGAGCTATCCAGCATAAAGGTTGGTTCTATTAAATCTAATAATTTAAAAGTCAATTTAAGTTTTTCATTTCTTTTTTGCAATACTTTGTAAAACCCTATTTTTTTGCGTAAAGTCAGAAATAAATGAGGAACGTGAGATGATAAACAATGTCGAAAACGAAATTGAAAAACACAAACGGGACCGAAAAGATAAACAACTGGTCATTCAACAACTTGAAATGCAATGCCAGAAAATGAGGAACCATCTTCGAAACACAAAGTTGACGCTTGCTAAAGTCAACTCGGAGTATAAAAAGGTAAGCAAGTTTTAAAACATCATTATGTGAGTTTTTTCCATTTTCTAAAAAACTTTGATTATCTTGATTTTACACTAGCCACAATGAAACGACTATATATAATAACACAAATTTTATTGAGATACAAAGCTTTCCGTTACCTATCCTCCCTATATTGCCTCTAATTTACATGATAGTTCATCTCATAGCTTTTGATATTCATTTGCAACATTCATGAAGCTCAAGACTAACTTTATCTCCAATAACTCTATAAAAAGCAGTGTCATTAGTATGTTTCTCATACTTAAGGATGTTACTTAGTTAACGAAAAGCTTTGTATCTCAATAAAATTTATTAGTGCTATTAGATATGGTCGTTTGATTATCTTATTCACGTTTAAAAACTTCCATTAAACCAACAAACATAAATTTTCAAATAGCTTGTTGAGTTGAGATGCGTAATGGCTGGAATGCTGGGCATAACAACAAACAATGCCACAATCGATTTTGAGATTCTCACTAGAGTGGAACAATTGATTCTGGCGTGTTCAAACCAAGCTGCCAATTCTCTACTGATCGACCCAGGCAGGTCCATCAACATGACCCAAAGGTATAAAAGAAGCCAAATGAACAATGCCACTAGAGATGGGTATCAGACTGATGGATACGAGAGGCTCCCTCCCAATATAAGTCACAGGTCTCGATCTTTTTCGCCTAAGAAAAAATTTGATACAAGAATATTTTGAAAAAAAAATTTTCATTATTCGGACAAAACAATTTTTTTTCACCTCGACCGTTGATTTTAATAGAGACTAGCTCCAGAATAGTGTTTTTGTTGTTGTCTTAGACACTTTAGTCCGTTATAATTCGCAAAAATGTGTATACTAAAAAATTTACAAATCACTTGATTAATTAAGCAAACTTTGTAAAAAAAATTTTTTAATTACTATCAAATAAAAATAATTTTTAATTGATATTCAAGTATTATAATTATTTATTCGAGCCACGGTAAAATAGGGAGATTTGCAAACACTAAAAAGTTGTATTAAAATGCGAAATATCACTTACAAAAAGCATTGTACATCTTTTGTTTCATAAACCATGTTCATAGTTAATAATTTTGTTTAAGACTAAACCTTTAAGATAGTATATAAAATATATTTTCATATATTTTCGATGTTGTTAATACTTATATATTTTCTTGCCTTGTGATGCACCGATTGAAAAATAATATTTATGAAACAAGTGTCATCATTATTGAATAAATTATAAATTTTCAATTACTTATTTATATAGAGCTCATTGGGATTAACTCTAAAAAGTTTTGTTGAAATCGGTATTACAAGTCATCCTTGAAAAAAATACAAAACTTATGAAATATATTTTGAAAATACAATATTTTCTTTTAGAACAATTTTAGAAATTAACTGCAGTTTTAGTTACTGAATAATATAACTATCATATGATATATCTTGAACACTTGTATTTAAATCCAAAAAAATAAACGATTGAAACTTTCAAAACAATCCGAACAAGCTTTCATTTGTTCTTTCCACTTCTAGCAATCAGGCGTTATATATTTTCTTTCTTCTTTTAGTGTTTGCTATTAAAATTTCTTTTTACACACATCAAATAAATCTGGGCATTGCGATTGGCTGAGAGAGGACTAGGAACGCCTATTATTAGATAGGCCACCATTTCAGAATATTTAATTTAGTTTTGTTTTGTTGGCGGACGTTTTATTGGTATTTTATTATTCTTTTATTACATTTCTTTCAAATAAAACGCATTATAAATTCAATTTTCTTATAATTTCTCACATTAATTACATCGATTAATTTCGGCTTCTTAAAAAAGCCATTATTTTCGAAAAATGCGAATTTTGATTAGTTTTGTTTTTAGTCTCACTCACCTTTGATAAGCAATAAAATCTGATTTAAGTATCTATACACTCAAACACATATCTAGTTTTATCAACGTTTAATGTTTTTTTTACATCTCTTTCTTAATCCCTCATCAAACTGCACTCTATACATGGTGCAGACAATTATAGCTATTCCTACTATATTCAATCATCATTTTTTTATATTTTGCAAAAATTAAATGTTTTTCATGAACATAAATTTGAATTTCTTCCAAGATCATTTCAGTGTTACTTTTATTCACAAAATAATTTTTTCAATTTCTAATCTTGAAATTAAATTATATTTCTAATTATTGCATAAGGTTAAATCTAATGTCTGTTTTTTTGGAATAATTTTTCTCAAAAATTTTCACAACCAAACCATGTTGCAATTGATTTAAGATCTAATTCATCATCTTAACTAAATCAAATCTTATAATTTCAAGGTATCTTAAAAAACGATGATGGATAATGATTCGTTGATGTATCCACAAATGCAAGCCCCACCTTTCCAACCACAAGCACAACAAAATCCTTATGACCCTATGCAAAACCAGATGATGATGTCATGTGCCACTTCTGATAACAACCAACAACAGGTTGGGATTCACTTTCTCAAATCATTCATTGTTACATAGTTATTCATTGATTTTCTAGCATTTTTCTTGATAAAAAATTAAGTGTCATATTATATATAAAGTAATAATATAATTTACTGTAAATGTATTTAGCTTTGAATTTTTTATGTAAAATGTTTTTGAATATAAAGTGAAATTAATAAAAAATACCAAAGTCAAAAAGAAAACCACATTAAATATAAAATTTCAATTGATTAAATAGAATATATCAAATTTCAAGTTGACTTTATATACCAAAAGAAAATTATAAAATTCAAGTTAGAAGATTTATGAAGGGTATGAATATTTTATTTTCATTAAGATCAATCTTATTAAAATAATATTTAAATTATTTTTAAATTTAGAGTTTCAATCACTTTTAGTTTTTATTGGTAATGAGATCTGGCTATAATGAATTTTTTATATTTGTTGGCAGTTTTTATTAAATATGAAAAAAATATAGTCTTGAAAATTTAATTTATTGATAAAAGTTAGTTTTTGAATAGTGATATATTTTAGAACAATTTTATCATATGGTTAAATATTACAGATTGAATGTTCTTTTAACAAATCATTCTGTTTTTTAATGTTTCAAACTGCTTATCAAAGTTTTGATTTACTTTATACTTTCATATTTGAAAAATATTTCAATCATTATTATCTGTAAAACATTTAAAAAATACACCAGCTTTTTTTTAAAAATCTGAAAATTTGGATGTAATGGATCTGTACATATAATAATTAAATCCTTTTTAAAAAATAAGGAACATTAAATACAAAACATCTAAATGACAAATAAACCTAGATATTTTAAAATTAACAACTTCATGTTATTAAACTTGAAAATTTTAAAAGTGTTTGAGATAGTGAATGTATAAATTATTTCAAAGATTACACTAGCACCTTTCAACTATTGGTTACCAAATGCCGTCTGAAGACACACATTTTCAATAATAATTAAACATTAGGAGCAATTAGCCTCAAAATTGGGGATCATAAAAACATGATATCAAAAAATTTTGTCAAAATAAAAAACTAGTTTTTTTGTGTTTTTAAGATTCACAATTAAACCATAATGATAACAAGCAACATATTGAAGACTCAGTCATGCCTTATTGACAAGTCATAAACCTATTGTCATCAACTCCACTATCAATAACATGCTAAAGATGCCAGGCAAACAAGCCATTGGGGATGTTCTGCACCAAATCATGACTATAACTGATCAGTCATTAGACGAGGCACAAGCTAGGTTGGCATTCTTAATGGCTATCCCTATTGATAAAATAATATTTTTTTATAGTTAGTATTTTTAATAATGAATTAATTTTAATTGTTCTATTATTGGGTGTATTTAATGGAAAGATAATCTGTATTCTTTATAATGGGTGCTCCTAAGAATAAAATAGTTATATATTTTTATTAATAGATGTTTTTAATGTGTTTTCAATTTATTGCTGTTTTCTATTGTTGTTTTTGCTTGTATAAATCATAATTTTTATTTGTTTTTATATTTTTATTCATTGTTTTTGATCATGTTAATTGATATTTCCATCGGTTGTTTATATTATAAGGATTTCATTATTGTCTGGTAGATATCACTGTTAGTTTTTATAACATTTTTTTTGGTATGTTTCCTCTTGTTATAATAATAATAATAATGAAATTTTATTTTTTTATTATTATTATCAATGGAATGTACTTCATTGTAATGATGCTTGACTCAGTAACTTCTGAAGCCAATTTTTATTTCCCTTTTTTTCAAACAACCCACATATCAATCAATCAATCAAATCCTTTTTATAGCCCGTTTTTCTTTACTAAGGGTAGGGCTTTTTGAAAGTTCTATCTCAAAGTCGGCCTTTCCATTTAGAGCGATCGAGTGGATCCGCACAAACCATGTCTAGCTTTCTTTTATCATTCAATATGAGCTCATTCCAAGTCTTTTTGGGCCTACCAGGCTTCTTGCAAGTATCTAAATCCAACTTTCGCACCTGAGAAACCCAACCCACGCTACGCTCTACATGTCCGAACCACCTCATCCTGCTTCTATGAAGATCTACCTCAGCATCTCGAATGCCAAGTTTTGAAAGGAGTGAGTGAGAGCAAACGTTATCATTCGTTTTGATGTTGCACATCCAGCGAATCATGGCAAGGTCATTTCGTCTAAGGCGGTTCAATGTGGAAACTGTTACGGGCCATGTTTCAGCAGCATGTAACATAGCTCTTCTAACGCAGGTTGAATAGACACGGCCTCTTGTCAATAATGATAAATGACGATTAGCAAGGAGTGGAAGAAGTTGGCGAAATTTAGTCCAGGCACACTTACAACGTGTTATTGAAGCAAGCTCACATCTACCACCTGCAGATAACATATCCCCAAGATAGCAGAACTCTGGGACAACTTCCAGTTTTTTATCACCAATCATCACTTCCTTTACTAATCTCCCATCAACAGGCCGTGCTGTACCAAGGCAACGAGCGCATCGGAAGTTAAGATCCGAAGTTAGAAGGCCTTTTATGTAGCTGCATTTTTTGTGTACCCATTGCCTGCAGCCTCCACACTGAATAGCATTTCTACCCACACCTGCTTGGCATACACCACAAGTATACTTCCCAGATTTTCTCAACATATCAAGGTTCGAACCAGAAACCATTAGCTTTGTCTTACCCGTATTCACCCTCAACCCCATTTTCTCCATCTCCGATCTCCATGTTCTCAACTTCACTAATAGTTCATTCATGGACTGAGCACTTACCATTAAGTCGTCAGCATACAAGATCTTCCAAGGCCAACCTGTACGAAACTTCATAGATAAAGTTTCCAGCACAATAACAAAAAGTAATAAACTAAGAACAGAACCTTGTTGGACACCTACCCAAACATCAAACGAGTTGCTATACTCATCATCAACTCTCACCCTAATTCTCACTTCCTTGTACATGGATTGCACAATTCTCACAAGCCATTTATCAATTTTCAATTTTCGCATATTCCATCAAATCATTATTCGCGGCACTCTGTCAAAGGCTTTTTCCAGCTTAATGAATGCTAAGTAGAGAAGCTCACCAGCAACCAAATGCTTTTCCTGTAACTGACGAAAATGAGTCTCAGTATTTGATGGCTAACTCCATAGGCTTCTAATTTTTTTAATAATCGCTGGTGAAGGACTTTATCAAATATCTTACTGAAGTCCAAATAGAAATTATGTTCTAGTAAGGTCAATTCTGTGTCAGTGTTTACAAGGAGCTTTGTAAGGCAGGATCTTTTGTTTAGAAAACTATGTTAGTGAATCGAAAGTTTATTAGTAAGGAATGAAGTGAGATGATGTCTAATGATTTTTTCAAGAATTTTACATATGATACCAAGTGTCATACCTATATTCACCCTCAACCCCTTTTTCTCCATCTCTGATCTCCATGTTCTCAACTTCACTAATAGTTCATCGATGGATTGAGCACTTACCATTAAGTCGTCAGCATACAAGATCTCCCAAGGGCAACCTGTACGAAACTCCATAGACGGAGCTTCCAACACAATAACAAAAAGTAATGGACTAAGAACAGAAATATAATTCTCGTAATCATTATTAGCCATTCTTTAATTCCTGAAGCTCTTAAATAACTTACTGTGATTATGTCTAAAGACGAAAATTAATTATATATATTGAATAAATAAATAATAAAAACCTAGAAAATAAAATTAAAATTTGCATTAATTGACCATTATAGTTTGTAGAATCTAGGGAAATTAGTGTTTTTATTTAATTTCAGGAAACACACATTGAACTGTCATCGAATGAAGCCTGCTCTTTTTCAAATTCTTTGTGAAATCAAAGAAAAAACAGGTTCATTTTAATGCCTCAAAACTAATGCTTTTCAGCTATTTACACGTTTCAAGTTCATTAATTAATTTGGCTTTTTCATTACTATGAAAGTGAGTATTATTATTTTACTATTACTGGTAGTGATAATATTATTATCGTATCAATATTATTAGTATATTATTATAAAATGATGATGATGATGACGATGATGTCCTGGGCATGACGTTAAAAGGCACCTGTCCAAGGCATGACATTAAAAAGCATCTACGCCCTAGCGTTTAGACCTGCTAGTTGGTGTGGCTTCTACAAATCTAAACCACCCTTCCCTGTCCTCCAGTAATCTTTTGGGCTCACTAATTTTATTTTGTTTCAAGATAATTTTTTTGGAGAACTCCACACAAACTGTTTCATCAGTCTGCTCTCATCAGGCTAGGTTCTTAGGACAAGTTCTTAATATGCAAAGAAACATTCCAAGACCAACACTAACAGCCTGATGATGAAGATAGGGTACGTTCCTAACCTACACGGCGGAGCACGGGGGTAATAAAGAAAAAATGATGATGATGATGATACTAATACTGATAACCATTGTAAAAACTTAAAAGTTACAAAACCCTTTTGTTCATGAGTTGGAATTGTTTTATCAATATATTTTATATAAAATACCCCATTATTCGAATAAACGTTGATTTATATTTTAGATAGTGAAATATAACGCTTTTTTGTATTCGAATAAGTGATTCGAGGTTAGAAGAATTATTTAGAGATATCGTATCTATCTTTTTGTTCATAAATTTTCTGATTTTGAGTACAAAAAGCTCACTTTTCTTTCTTTTTTGAAGTTAAAATCGAACAATTACCGATAATTATTTGTTTTTAATATGACACAAGTTTTTTTATTTCTATCATAAAATGAGGAAGATTTTAGATGCATATATTTTTTCCAAAAAACTAAAATTTTCGACAAATTCAACTTTGTCATAATTTATTAGTTTATATAAATGACACTAAGTCTATCAAACTGAAGCGCATTCGCTTGATATCAAGTAAAATTCTCATAAAGTTGATTATTATTTCATTATGTTCGCTTATATCAGTACATAAGTAATATTTACGATAACATTAATAAAGGCAATAAGACGGTTAACTAGTGTTTACGAGCGCCTTTAATGATACATCTATCAATCTGTTACTGAATCATGGTAAAAAAAAGCTGTAAAAGGTTTTGGTTGATTAGTCGACTAGATAATTGACGATTGCATTTATTGATTTGATAATTAACTGCTTATTTAAACATTTATGCCCCTCAGTCCTCTCTTTGGCGCTATAAAAATCGAAATTATTATTAAGTATTATAACTTACAACACCATTATTTTAATGATTATACTTCAAAACATTATTATTTTAAGCGGCTATAACTTACAACATCATTTTTTATATTATTATTCATATTATCAACGGCCTACAGTATTGAGTGTGAGAGGATGTCAAGACGATGACCCGCCAGACCCCCAGTTGATGAGGCTTGATAACATGCTGATTGCTGAAGGGGTGGCGGGCCCTGAGAAGGTAGCGGCTATGTCAGTCCCTTCTGACAACGCCATTGAGCACGTGGATTATAAGGTGAAGTTGGTGCAGATCAGACAGATCTTCCACGCTGAACTAGATAAGTACGAGCAGGTTGGTGGAGTTCTAATCATCGTCATTGTTTATCATTTATAAATTCTCATTTTATTTGGTTAGACTTGAATGTGTTATGAAAACCTCGATAAAAACGTGGTTTTAAACTTTTAACAATTAGTTTTTCACATTATTTAGAAAGGAAATAAGAATTATTTGATTGATGGGTAAATTGAATTAAACTTATCTGAAAAACGGCCCAAAAACCTCACACTAAAGGCATGCACAGAGTTCACAAGCCATGTAGTGAATCTGCTGCATGAACAGAGCCGCACAAGACCCATTGCTCCCAAGGAGATCGACAGAATGGTGGCCATAATCAAAAAAAAGTTCACAGCCATTGAGTTACAACTCAAGCAATCCACATGTGAGGCTGTCATGATTCTCAGATCAAGATTCCTTGATGCTCGGTTTGTTACCAATTTTTAGTACTATTATAGAGCTTGGTTAATTGATTTTGATGCTTTTAAAAAATAAGCATTAACTGCAGTTTTACCCAGTCTCATCAGAATAAACTCACAACAATAATGACTAACACCACAGACGAAAGCGTCGCAACTTCAGCAAGCAAGCCACAGAGATGCTGAATGAGTACTTTTACGCTCACCTCTCTAACCCCTATCCTTCAGAAGAAGCCAAAGAAGACCTGGCTAGAAAATGTGGCATCACTGTCTCACAAGTAAGTTGGTCACTGAGGGTAGGTAGTGTGTAAGTAAATAAGTCGAAACTGTGTTATTATAAAGTTATGTTATAAAATCAAAATGTGCCGTTGGTATTAAGGACAGATTTTTTAATGAATCGATTGATTTTCTCACTAAACGAACACCAGGTGTCAAATTGGTTTGGTAATAAACGCATCAGATTCAAGAAAAACGTCAATAAAGGACAAGAAGAAGCCAATATGTACAATGCCAAACTAGTTACCCCCGGCGGCTATGACGATATGGGTAATAACAACGGTAGCAACTATGGAGTCAATAGCGGCAATAATAGTATTGGAACTGGGGGTTCTGGTGGTGGTTACGATGTCGGTAATAATAACAGTTCCAGTAACAATGCTGGTTATGATGAAAATAATAATAATAATAGTGGCAGCTATGATCTCACTAATAGTAGTAGTAATAATGCATATAAAGGCAACAATAACAGAAGCTACAACAGTAATTTCAATGGCAGCAACCGCAGAAACAGCGATGGTGAGATGGTTTATTTGAAATATAATTAAAAAGTATATAACTTATTAGGAATTAGGATTAATTAACTATAGCACATGAGTATTATAAGGGTTTTACATCATAGCTTCTCAATTGATAATAACAGGCTCGCCTTTCATGCCCAAGTTAGAGTCAGCAGACAGCCAATGCTTGAGTGACAGTCAAGAGTCATGGGGTACATAATCATTTATAATATAATGCTTTCACTTGATCAACTGCATATGAAATCATTGTTTTGAATGGTTGGTTTATCGTTTGTTTGAACCCTCGCAGTATCCCCTTCAAAGGTAAACAACTCAAGCAACATTTACTATAATGTGAGTCATAATTTCTATGTACACCTTTTTTTACTTTTAATTTTTGTGCATAAGGTGAAAATTATTAATTATATGGTTTGCAATGTTTTCCATTATTAAATCGTCTTTGGTATTAAGCCTTTCCACACAACCGGTTAATATTCCCATAAAAACTGTTTCAAATACACCCCCAAACTAGTTGGACAGCTATCATAAACGTCGAGAATGTCGATATAATGCATAAAATACATAATATATTTTCTCTATATGTTCCTCTGCAATACGTTGTTAAGCTCAAACATGCTACCACAGTCGCCTCTAGCTTACCCACCTGTAATGCCAGCATCAAACCCATCCCATCTCTACGACAATCGCATCTCTCAGTGATCAAGGCCCAGGTCGATGGAAGAATCCCCAAATATATATAGTTAGTATGTGCTTTTATTTTATTATTAATACCGAAATCCATTTATCTGGGATACAAGGACTCCAATCAAAAAGGTGACGATGATGATGAGGATTACCATTATCATAGTAATGTTTAGTTAAAATGTTATCATTACCGTCATAATAGTATATATTTTATATTTAGAATAAAAAGTAAAGATGTTTAAAAGATATATTAGATGTGTAATACACACAGTGGGTAAGTCGATTGAGGTTGCCAAATATATATAATATTTCACTAGTTATATATGCAAATATAATATATATATATAATATATTACTGTTTATATAGAAAGTAATCAGAAATATTGTTTGTAATAATATTAAAAGTTTATACATATTTTAGTTAAGCATCCAATTAAGCTCAAATTATTTTATTAAATCGTATAATTAAAATTTTTTTTCAGAAAATAACAAGAATTTCCTAGAAAAACCTAGATCTTTTAGCTTTAAGTACAATCTTCCATTCACTCTAAAACATTCTTTGAATACATTCCGCTTACCAATATAAACAGTCATGAAAAATCTAGTTTTTACTTTATCATCACAAATTTCCAGGTTTCATACATTCCACACCTAATTTAATGTAATTTTTCGGTTTAATGTTTTTTAAAGACATCTTATGTATCTTTTTTATTTTTTTTTTCTTGAATTTTTGTCTGTATAATGAGGACATTTTTAGATACATTTATTTCTTAAACAGAACCTAAAATTTTCGATAAGTAAAAGCTTGCCCAAGGTATGTTTTTTAGGGTTGAACCTTGTTTCTGGCTATTCTCATTTGCACAAAAGCAATGTGCTGCACCCCAAAACCAAGGGTAGATTCTATCAAAGACCTCACAATGATATTCTTTTTTTTTTTTTTGTGCAGCTCCACATTCTAACGTACCATAACACTTGACCCCTGGGCTAGCTGCGAACGGTTGTTGCTTTTTCCAAGTTGACCCTTGTGTCATTCAATGTACTTATCGAAAATGTTAATTTCTGTATAAAAAATAAATATATCTAAAAATTTTTGCATTATATAGAGAAAATTTCAAGAAAATTTTTTTTTTCCAGTTTTTATAAACATTTTTGAATGCTAAAAATTTGTTTGGTTATGTTGTGGTGTTTGTAGTGCTAATGTTTAGTGGTCTATCTGTTATACACAGTCACCTGCATTTGATTTCAGTCACTTTGCATTCGCTTGAATGCCATTTGATTTATATTTAATCTGTATACTTTAATATGAAAAAATTTTATCAAGCTGTTCAGCTTGTAAGGTTTGCATTAAAATTTTTATATTTAATTTCGAATCGAGTTTATCATTTTTACACAGTTTTAAAATTTCACTCAGTATTATTATTGGTGTTATTATTGAAAAATTTAATTTCTGAAAACTTTTTTCAAATTGATAAAAATGCATAAATATTGTGCAATATAATAGATATATTTTGAAATTCACTGCATTTAATGTTACTCACCTTGTCTTTCCATTAATAATATCCATATTAGATTATACTGCTGTAGGCGTCCCAGTAGCTGGGGTATACAGCAGTCGGTTAATGAAAGCCATTTTTAGTTGGGACAAAGTTTTCATAGAACTGCCAGCCCAAGCTAACGTCCAACTTGAAACTATCGGATTTCAAGAACCGCCGTTCCCACACTTGGGCAGTTTGCCTTGCCGTTGTCAATAAAGAATGATCCTCCGCCAAGCCAAATGACAACGATACCAGGATATCAGTTCGTCGATACCTGTTACCGAAGTCTACTGTTATCCAGGTTATAACAGGAAAGCAGTCTCAAATTGGAGACACTGTCTTCGGTGTAGTTTAACGTCATGCCCAGGACCATTAATGCTTATTTAAAGTTTTAACGGTGGTTTTATGTCTTATGTCTAGTTTTTTCCAATTATTTCAGAGTTATTTTGTAGTTATTTTATTCGTATTGTTTTTTTTGTTGCTTTTCCCGTTTACTATTTTCTCTACAATATATATAATTTGTTTCATTTTAATGCATTTTTTGACACTTTCAACAATAACCCATCAATTCCGAACTACAGATTCAAACTGCAAAACAATAATATTACTTTTAACATTAATTTTGTTTTATATATAATGCATTTAAGTGCAAACATCTCTGAGAGAACCCTCAGTGAGAAACTAACTAGTTAGGCCTGTTGTATTGTTACGTTGTCGTTCCATGTTGTTGTTGCCCCAAAACAGTTCAAGTGTTTGGTGCTTTTATTAATGTTGCTTACCTTATTAATCATTCATAGATTTTTATTGATTTATGAATCAATAGGATTTCATATTTTATTTATATATCCACTTTAATTGTTATTTAAATGTTTTTATTAGTAGTAGTTTTATTAAGGGTTATTATGAGGTGGTGTGATTATGCATACATAGATGTGACTTGCAGTGTCATTACAGCCCTTTTATCAAGACAATACTGTGTCTGTTATTGATTGATAAGTTTTATTCAATTTTTTTCAATATTTTATTTTAAATTTTTATCAATTATTAGCCAAAATTGTGCAGTGTTAGTGCTATATTGCTTAAATAATATTCTCATTTTAAATTCAAAATTCAAAATTGTTTTATATCTCATATCTTTGTGGGTGGTTGAATTTTTAGCTAGAAGTTATTTTCTATATACCGCTTTAGAACGTAAATCGGCATAAGAACGTTTGGAATGATTATAAATATTTCATTATGGTAGACGTTCAACCCTTTGTTTTATATTCATCATGGTCGTGCTCATCACTGTTTTTTGGTAGTTTGAAATAAATTTTTATTCAAACTTTCATTTTCAAGTTTCGATTTTATACGATGCTACTCTCAAAAAGTAATAATTACCATAACAATAAGCCCGTTTTGTCGAGCACTTAACTGTGAACCCTGTACATCAATCAAATCCTCATGATTTCACGCCACCCTTGGTGATAGAAATGGTTAAGAGTTTCTATTTGCTTTTTATTCAGAGTCCAGGTCTCCCAACCACGGACAAGTGACGTGACAACAACTTTCCTATAAGTTTTTTTTTCCATAACCACTTGAAAGCCAAGCTTCATCAAAATACTCGGTTGATGTCGACACTTCGTGCCATTTTTGCAGACTTCGAAAAAGATCTGAGACATATCCATAATACACTAACTAACCTTTTTGATTTTGAAGAGTTTAGTACAACAATGAACAACTCCTTTCAATCACTTATCGACCACCATGCCCCTTTTCGCACCCACATCTTTCTCCCCAGCAGTCACTCCCATCACAAGCTATCCACTGAAGCCAAAAAAAAAGACGAAAACTTGTGAGAAAAATTTCCTTATTGTTAAGGTCATCCAAGCCTGTTCCAGTCAGTCTTCTTGCTGCCTTCAAGGAATCTCGTAAGACTGCTCGCGCTCTCATCTTTAAATCTCGTGCTGATTATTTTAACAACATGCTTGCATCTGTCAAACCAAACTCGAAAGTTTTTTGGATAACTGCCAACTCCATCCTACATAGATCCCCTCCTTCTCCGCCACTCAGCTCTTGGGAAGCTATCAATCTTGTGAATACCTTTAGTAGCTTTTTTAAAGAGAAAATCGCTCTTATTAACAAATCTTTGCCAACGTCCATTTTGCACTGCACAGACCCTATTCTACCACACAATCGAACACCACTTTCTTATTTTTCAGTATTGAAGAAGTGAGTAGGCTAATTCGCTCTTTACCCAACAAATCTTCTCCATTAGACTCAATCCCCACACATCCACTTTAAAGCGCTTTTCTCACCTCTTTGCTCCAAGAATTTCCAAACTTACCAACTTGTCTTTTTCACAAGCAATATTTTCCGCCTTCTTTAAAACAGCACAAGTTCTCCCTTTGCTTAAGAAGGGCAATTTGGACCCTACCATTCCTTCGAACTACCGCCCTATTTCTAACTTGAGCACCATTTCAAAAATTATCGAAAGACTCGTTCATTCCAGAATAACTTCTCACGTTTCATCATTTCCTAATTTTAATCCTTTCCAATCAGCATATCGCAAGCACCACTCAACAGAAACCACACTCTTACGCATCACTGACAGTCTTTGCAACATCTGCGCTACTAGACATGCGGCCGTTTTGGTTTCGCTAGATCTTTCTGCTGCTTTTGACACTTTCGATCACAATATCTTAATTGATATTTTGAATAGACACTTCAATATTTCTGATCTCGCTCTTTCTTGGTTTCGCTCTTACCTCTCTCAACGTTCTCAGTTCGTTAAAATGGACAATTTATCTTCTTCTCTTACATCACTCAACTCAGGCGTGCCGCAGGGCTTCGTTTTGGGACCAATTCTCTTCTTTCTTTATACATCAGCCATGTGTTGCATTATTGTACAGCACGACTTGCTTTTTTACCAGTTCGCTGATGACATCACTCTTTTCACCGGAGTTTCTCACCCAGTTCCTAGCCCCACTCTCCTTAAATTATCCAGTTGTTTTTCCGCTCTAAACTCTTTGGTTTTCCAAAGCCAACTGAAACTAAACCTTACTAAGAGTGAGGTGATGTTTGTCGGCAGCTCTCGTCTTTTTAGCAAAATACAATCTCTCTTCTAAGGTAACTCTCGACGGCACCACACTTCCTATATCTTCCAAGCTCAAAATCTTAGGTGCCACCTTAGATTTAAATTTGAACTTTACTCACTTTATTTTTTCAAATAATCCAATCTTCCAATTTCCATATCTATGCCATAAAACAAGTACGTAAATCCTTACCTCCATCCACTGCTAATGCCCTCTTTATCTCACTAGTTCTTTCTTCAAGCTGATTATTTCAGCTCTTCTAGCGACTGTCTTGATCGTTTGAACTGGCTACCTGTCTCCCAAAGATGCAAGTTTAAATTACTTTGGCTCATTGCATGCACTCTCAAGCTTAAACAACCTGCTTATCTTTTTGATCTTTTGTGAATCAGACACACGTCAACCACTCAGATTTTTGCACTCTGATCTCCAGCTTTATCAACCTGTTTCTTCAGGCTTGTTTACTAGTCGCTCTTTTTCTCTCCAGGCTCCATGTATGTGGAATTCACTTCCTTCTAACTTGCGCTCATCGCCTTCTCTCATGAACTTTCGCAAACTTTTGAAAACTCACTTATACCATAAACATCCCCAGTCATAATCTCTTACAAACCTTGAGCGCCTTTGAAGCAAACTTGAATTGATAACTGTGCGCTATAAAAATTTTAATAATAATAATCTCTTTATCTTGAAAGAGGGTTTTTTCGGTTTTGACAACTTCTTTAAGTTCATAAAAATTTTTTTTTGAGAATTGTTCTATCGTCATGAAATACATCTTTGTTCTTTTTGAAGAGGCTGTAAAAGCCAACAATGTGTAAAAATTTTTTGTTTTAACGCTAAAGATGAGAATTTGGTTCTTTCAAATTGCTCATCAAGTAAATTAGTCGACCCTTCAATCACCCCTCTGGGGCTTCGGTTGCGCAATTGAGTGGTTTCACAGAGTGCTATCTCATGTGGACATCTAACCAAAATTTTTTATTGCTGTATTCGGATAGCTGGCCAACTCTTGCAGCTCTGTTTCATTCAGTATTACAAATACGCAACACAAATCTTCAATGAAGGTTTGAGAAACTAACTTTTGAAAGCTTTGGATCGAAAACGGCAATCATATCTGTACTGCAGAAATAATCCTGCTGTCACTTTGGAAAAAGCAGAAACTGGCATTGTAATAATAACCAGTTAATATTTTGAAATGTTCTTGCATCACTCCATGTGAAACACCCGTTCAGCTTTACAACCATTCAACATCGCAAAAGCTCCATCATAAAAAGAATTTTTCAGTAATGTAATCTAATGCAATGCGGTATTGATATAGCGCTTTATCTTATAAAACAAAGCGCTTGTTACAAATTTGCGAAAACACACTGTAGAACAGCGTGCTAATTGTCGGCCCACGCGGGATCGAAACTGGTAACATTAGATATTCATTCTAATGCTCTACCATTGAGCTATACGAGACTTAAAATAGGCTTTTTTCAGATTAAGTTTATAGAGCTTTTTTATGAACTATGCATATTATTTTCACCTCGTGAAAATTTATTTTTTTTCGTGTTTGTTTCAAAAATTAAAGCTATTAAAAAATTTTTTCTAAATAATTTATTTCAATTATAGCATCCATTAAGTCTATACGGAAAAGCGCAAGTCAAAACAATAGGTGCTTGACTAAATGAATGCGTGGTATAATTTTCATTGTTCGCATGCGATAAAAAAGTAGCTAGAACTATTGGAAAAGAATAACTTACCTTACGTCTTTTTTCATCTAAACCTCTATGCTGTTTTTTAAATAATTGACTTAATTGATATTCTCTTTTTTTTTATTCCTCTCATAATGTTCTTTTTAAAACTCCTAAAAAGCTTTTTCTTGTAAAATATGCTTTAGCAATTTATTTGGAATTTTGAAGAAAAAAAATCTTGATTTCAATTATCTTAAGTGCTCTTTTGTGGTTCGTTCATTGTTGAGTTTTGCAGTCCAATTGTTCTTGCAGCGAAGGTTTTTTGGTCGAGTATGTAGAATGACGTTATTATATGCAAAGTTTCAAAAACTTTTTCCAATGTCTTATAAAGGAGTTTTTTTTGGGAAAATTCTCTATATAAAACCACTGTCTGAATTTTTTTCAAGTCGTTAGCCTATTGAATTGTTCAAAATATTTCAAGAAAAAATGCAAAAATCAAATCCAATTGATGTGAAAGAAGAGATTTTGATCAGCAACATTAAAAACGAAGTAAATGATTGTTATCGTGAAAACGCAGTGTTTTACTCTCCACCACCTCTGCAATACCCCCACTTCAAACACTTTCAACCCTCAATGATGCCTTTTTATATTTTCTTACAGAATTTATATAGAACGTGTTTCCACAACTTGGTGCTTAATTACAAGTTGAAATACTCTTTGTTTTTTAATCAGAATTTCTTTTCTAGTTTTTCCCACTTTTTCAAACCAGAATTCAACTTGATTCAACAGATGAAAGTTGCCCAGATGTATAGGTTTATGAAAAAAGCATTCCTGCTTAAAACCGCTGAGAATGAATCTAAAGCCTGCGTGGGAACTCATGGCGTTGAAACTTTTCTTGAAAAAATCGACTCTGAAACTCAAAGAAAATGTTGTCATTCTCGTGAAGAGCTTTCAAATAGCGCTTCAGATATTTTTGAAACTATTGGAGAACTCTGTCATGAAAGTTGTTGTAGTAATGGGCAAGGTGGAAAACTTCACAAAAGTAATATACATCAGATAAATAGAGGATTGAAAGATATTAACCAAATCTTTAAAATAAGAGCTTCTAATCACGGTAGGGTTTCATTAAAACTATTATTAAAATAAATTTGATAATATAATTAAAAATAATAGTAATTGAGAATAATAAAAGTTATAATTTTACTCACAAAGGACATTATCACGAAAATAAGCTAAAGAAAATTATTAAACTTCACGCTCTTATCATGAGAAAAAGTGAGTGCATCTTGTAGTGATTATTACTTGGAAATAAAATTCATAAGGATTTCCCACAATTAAGGGACAAAAGTTGTAGGAAATATACTCGATTTATTTTTTTTTAAGTTATAAAAAATTTTTAAAAAATACGATCAACTTTCTTACTTTAAAAATTCCCATAATAGATAAGTTGAAACTAATTTGTAGTCTAAATAAAGCCACTAAAATAATAAATAAATAGCATATATATTTTTCTGGTGCTGAGTTTGCTTTTCAAGTTAACTAATAATTTCGTTTTTTATTAGATTTTAAAACGCTATATAATTAATTTTAAACCTCAGAAAGTAAACGGATCTTCGAGTGCTTGAAGTGCTCTTACGTCACTGACCGCAAGAGCAATCTTAAGAGACACCTTCAATCTATACATTGGCAGCTTGAGGCTAGTCCAGAAAGTTTATTAATTAATAAGAAATAAATCATTAACAAATGCTTTAAAAACCACATTGCATAGGGTTAAAATCCCATTATCCTATTTAAAGAGTTAATGAAGTAAAGTTTGGACATTCAAATGGCGATGTTGTCTAGCTATAGATTTGTTGATTTTCAGGTGTTTTTCGAAGCTACCAAAGCAGAGAAAAAGTTACCTTCATTTTGAGTTTTAATTAGAAAACGATGAAAAAGTTGTTTCAAATTGAGCGCCATTAAAGCGTTTCGAAAGATTTTCAGACCTTTAAATTTTAAATTTTTTAAGATGATAATTGAAAAATATTTGTGAAAGTTTTTTTTAACACTTCATCTCCATGGAAAATAAATAGATTTAGATTAAAAATATCATGAACTGTTCTGAACATTTGATGAAAAAGCGTAGCACATTGGCAGTTACTTTTCAATATAAGTCGTATGGTAATTACTTATTTCATTAATATTTACTTCAAAACAATTCTTATCAACACTGTTATCCACCATGTCAATAATGCTCTCCTCGTTGAAATGATCTTCGAAAACGCTATTTACAATTATATGCTCATCGTCACCTTTGCTTGTCAAACTGTCACCATAGCTAATTAGATCCTTTTTTTCGGTTTCTTTCTTCACAATTTCATATTTCACCCATTGGTAATTGGTGCACTTTTTAGCTCCAGGCATGGACTGGATGAAGTTTTTGATGGTTGGGTGACTGAGTCCAAAAAACCAGCCTCCATCTATGCTGGTGGTCTGATTATCCCTGCAATCAAAGGCATTTTATTTTTAAGAATATATGTTAGAATTTCAAAGTTATTTAGTATGATTTCAAAACTTATTTAGTTCACCATAAAAAAACTTTGTACTTTAATTAAAATTATAAATAAAATTGAAAAATGCTTCTCAGTAAAATACGGTGAGAGGTATCGAAAAACTGATATTTGGCTTAGTAGATAATCCTAGTTGACGATGGAAAGTCATGATTTCGAGTTGGATGTAAAATTGGACTAGAATATTTTTCTATACATAATGTCTTATCTCGAAAGTTACTACTCAAGTAGTGTCCATAGTCTAAGCTTACCAGTGTCTCACTGGGACACAAGCAACGGTATAACCTAATACGAATACTATTCAGTAAAAATACAAAATCATACAAAAATACTTTTAAAAACCAATCTATACATATATATAATGATACCAGAATTGACTCATAGTGTGGGAGAGTTTGTTGCAGCAATCATCTGGTGAGGTGCCCACGAAGGTTATGCCCGTGCAGTCCTCTGAGATGATCTCAAACTGATGTGATTATGAAAGTTAATGACTTGGTCTTGTAATTAGGTAGATGCTACTGAATTCTTATTCATTTTATTGTGGACAATTTAAATTGTTAATTTATAATTTACAACATAATGTAATTTATAAAATAGTTAATATAGTATAAAAAACGGTAGAATTTTTTGTCAAGCATTGCGTAAGTTCTAATAAAATCAATTGGGTTTTTCTTCTCCACTACTTCACTTGGCAATGTAAGCGTGTCGTGGATTAAGAAAATAAATATTCTGTGCTTGTTTCTCTCACTATTGTTTAGGCTATTCTATGTCATCAATTGTTCAATAATAAATGCCAAAGACAACAAAATGGCTTATTAATCGACAATGCTTTCCGTAATTGAAACTTACATTACCAAGTACTAGAAAACACAACAGCAATATCAAAAAAATATATATAAGAAAACACTAATAATCGCTATGATTTAAAGGGTCTATTTAGGTATGCTTTTGTAACTATTGTTGCGTTTTGTATTATATAAGTATGAGGCTTGAAAGATTGAATTATTTCTAATTTATAAACTAAACACAGACATAGATAGATAGATAGATAGATAGATAGATAGATAGATAGATAGATAGATAGATAGATAGATAGATAGATAGATAGATAGATAGATAGATAGATAAATAGATAGATAGATAGATAGATAGATAGATAGATAGATAGATAGATAGCTAGATAGATAGATAAAGATATAAATTAATTGTTACATAAATAACACAAAGACTTGATCATGTGAAAGTATTAAATGCTATTTCACCTTGGGTTTTCCTGCAGCCTCCGACACCTTGCAAGTATAGAGGCATGCATCAATGGATGGAGTGTCAATGGAAGAGAGGCCTGTGGGGTTGATGGACTGGTAGAGACGTGTGCTACAATACCCTACAGGGTATATTAGACTCTGGCTATGAAATGAAGGCAGAGGGGATATCTGCATGGGTGTGAGGATTTATGTATTAATATATTTATGCATTCAAGTAAATTAACACTAAGACTTTTGGAAAATTTTGAACCATATGCTGAAAGGCTGATAACTAGCTGTATCTCAAGCAAATGCTAAAACTAATATTAGACATAGACTGGACCAAAACTATCTTTACAGTATAACAGAATATATACTCTGGAAAGCGCTATCATCAAAAAATGTCTTTTAAATTGGCTAGAGCACTTGGTGAAATTGTTGCTTATAACTAGACACAAGAAACACTGAGGGCATAGGCATGAAGACCTTACAATACAACTATGGTTGATTACCTAAGAACAAAAAATAAATGAAAAAATACTAGCTTATTCAACAACATTGAGAAAGGCTCAAAACGAGATATGCTATATTCATAAATGATTCAATCAAATTGACAAAATAAAAAATTTTGGAACCACATTTCAACAAACAAAAAGTTTTTGTTTTTGAATTATTCTTTTCTTTGTTTTTTTTGTAAGAGCTTATGAAAATAAATAATATAGTGAGTTACAATCAGATAATGGACATAATGGTATTTAGTTATATTGAAAAAACTTGTATGAATATTATAATTTCAACATAATTCCTGGAAAGAATCTAGATATGCCTACTTCTCCAATAGAAAACACAATAAGAGAATCATTTTCAAGTTTCACAGGGAATAATGGTCTTCCTTGAAAGTCTAAAGGAACCAAAGAAGCCTTTTCAACAGCACCTTCTTTTATAAGAGATGTTATAGAAGAAGATTGTGAGGTAGACTTTTTGGAAGACTTTGAACTTCTTTTTGGCTTTGAAGGAAGGTACTCAGGCATGTCTGAATGGATAATTTTATATATTAAATTTTCGTGCTTTTTATATAAAAAACAAGCTTTTATTTTAATAGAGTTGATTTTAAACATTTACTAACTTAAAAGTGATGTTTTTGGTTTTTTAATTTTTCTGTGTTTTTTTATTTCAGTTTTTTTCAGTTTACCACTTTCCTTTATTTTATCATTTCCAAAAAGATCAGTATTGTTCAATAATTCACGTCTCAAAGTAGGATTAATATTCAATAGCTCTTTTAGTAGGCATCTTACAAAGAATGTAAAGAATTATAAGTATCATAAAAGTTTAATAAATAACAACATACAATTTTTCGTTATCAATTTTTGATATTTTTTGATTAACTTTAGAAACCTCATCACTCAACGCACAGTTGATCTGAAAATTGGAAATTATATTAACCATATATAATATACAGAAATACATTTTATATTAGCTGCTGAGAATTTTTATAATAAAATAATAAAAACGTGAATGAGATCTTTTGCAAAACTGAATAGTTTTTTGTATTTGGATTTATAATCAATCATTTTGAAAACACCGCAACGAATATTTTGCAAATCTTTGCACACTTAACTTTTAAATTTAAAAGATTACTTCGATTTCCACTTTCGATAGTATATTTATATTATTGTTATTTTTTAAAAAAGATTTGTTTGAAAAAAAGAAACATCAAATTTAATTTTCCTACTTGCTTCTTGAAATACAGAAATAAAATATACTACTAGTCATCTCTTCCCTGCTTCAAAAGCTGATGTCTCAAATGAGAAAAAAAATTCAAAAATTAATAGTTATGATTTTTTGGAAAAATATTTTAAAACAAAAATTACGGCATAATTTCAAGACTTTGTATGTACCATACATACCTTCATGTCTAAAACAATATGCAACCATTGTGCGCAATTTTCATATCATTCGTAGAATATTTTGATCTTTATAAAAATTTATTATATTAAATTAAAAGCTTTATTTAAACTATAAGGTTTGTTTTTTCAAAATTCAACAGATTTCGTGAGTTTATTGCCTTTCAACATACACCAGCCATTTTATACAAATTCTTTTCATCGATAAGATAATAACACCATACCTTCCTTTAATTAATTTTGTTTGATGTTTGATTTATTTTTGAAAATGTGATAAAAAACTAACGAAAGAAACTTTCTATACATCTTTGTGTTAGCTACTTGATGAATTAAACTAGTATCGATAAGATTTTAAACAACTATAGTAAATGAATATCCATATAACTTTTAAAGCCCCAACATATTTTTATATAAACATAAAAAATATGTCAGGGGGACTGAAAATATAAAAGGTAGAAACGGTATTTACCTAGAAAGCAATACATCAAACAACTTTAATGTATTACTATCATCAAATGCTAAGCCTATAAAAACAGTGAAAAGCATTTAACTACATTCATATGCTGCTTTGGTACACCTCATCTGCAACCTCTTCCCTACACTCCACTCTAGCCAGGATGACCGTTACATCATCGGGTTTGCCCCCTTTGGAAAATTACACATTATTTATATTCTTGAAACTTAGCATTAAAGCATCTATGTTATACGACATCTTTGGTAAAACTCATAGCTTTTCAAACAAAAACTACTGGGAATTTTTCAGCTTATATAAAAAACGAGATGGGAGTAATTCTAAAAAAAAAACTAGATAGAATTTCTACCTACATCTGGTTGACATTCACAACAAGAATATTTCTCAGATTTTTAAACACATTAAGGTTCACACCAGAAACCATTAGTTTTGTTTCATCTATATTCATCTCCAACCCTTTTTCTATCTGTTTTCCATGTTTTCAATTTCGCTAAAGTCCATCTATGAGCAACCAATCAAATTCTGTTCATATCCGTTTTTTTTCAATAAAAATAAAGCTATTAAAAAGATAGTAATATGGAAATATAAGATAATTTCTTGCAGTCTTTTGGGAGAGCATCTATAAAATCATTCAAGATGAATAACAGAGTTTAAAGCATAAAAGATTGAGTCTATAATATTGAAACAGCAAGACAACATTTTATAACACATATATAAAGTTTTTAATTAACCAACCTGTGATGGAGTATCCGTTTTTTCCTGCACTGACAGCAAATGGAGAGTGATAGGCTGGATCAAAACCTAGTTGATGAGCCTCATTGGCTATTTTGTTTGCTACACTTTGCAGTTCAGCCATTGATGAATATTCCTAGTAAATTAAATAGAAGTTAATTTAATTTGCATACAAAATGTCTTATTCTTTTATAAATTTTTAAAAAATTCTAAAATCAAGTTCAGATGAATGTGGATTGCGCATATTTTAAGATAAAAATAACCAGATTGATTATTTTTGTGATCAACGTGAAAACGAGTCACCAAAAGGAGAAGTTATTACGGCATAACATCCTAGGATTCTAAATTGAACCCCAATAAAAGCAAATAACCAAAATAAACTTGAACTAGTATATCAAATAAATTACCTTGAGGGAAGATAGATGTTTGAGAATGGTATTTTCTTGCAAGTTGTCAAAGAGGCCATCAGTGGCCACAAGAACCAAGTCATGCTCTTCCACTGGGAATGACATGCTATCTGCAGATCTAGGACTGTGTAATAATAAATTTTATTTTTAAGCGAGAAGGTGAACAAAATGTCAAATATAATTTTTTGAAATGCTGAATATTTTTATTCAACTATGTATTAGGCAGATTTTTATTATTAATATTACTAAAACAAAAAACTTGTAAAATGATGAATTTGTGATCATAAATTCAAGATGAAACTTAAGAATGTTTTGAAATGCTGATTTTGCAATATTCAATATAACGTGATCCACAAAGTTATTAATTTATCCATAGAATATTATAATAAAAAGATTTGAAGATTACCACTGAAATATAGCACATAATCAGCATACATACCTATCTGAAATAAAGAGGTTTTGCATGAGTGAAGGTGCCAAAGCCATTTGAAAAGGAGTGTTGAAATGGTGGGTCTGTTCTGTTGACTTGAACACTACCTAAATAAATATACACATCAATTCATTGGGATAATTCTACTATAGACATAGTTTTTCATAGAAGTCATTATGATTTTTTATGAAAACTAAAATGAATTTAAAACTTAAGATACCTTGTTATTTCTCACAACCATGAAACCACTGTCACCTAAGTTTGCTGCATAAATTGTCCTACTATCTCTTTCCAAAGCTACTATACATGCAGTGCAACTCCCTTCATGGACAAATGGAAATTATATCAGATTAAAAAAATTTCAATATAGGTTTTTTCAAGTATAAACCAATGATGGCAGCTTTCTGTTGTTGCATTTCATTGAAAGAATCATCTAGAAGGTCCACAGGGTTATTAGGTGAAAACTTGCCTTTCTTGATTAGTTCCTCACATATAGACATAAGAGATTTTGAAAATTTTGAAGGATCAACATCATATGTCCTCCATCCACCCACTCCATCCGCAACACCTACGTTTCACGTGATTTAGCATTTTTTTCAGTTATTTATAAAATTACCTACCTAATACATCTCCTTTGTAATGTTTTGCAACAAAGCAAGAATCATCCCCAAATGACAATTGGTTATTCTTTTCTATTTTAGGAGTGAAAGATGGAGCTAGAAGAGGACCTATGTGTGTTTTTGAGATTCCCGAAAACGCGCTGATAAAGTGAAATGATCTCTTTTTGAAAGTGTTAATTAGTCTGTTGGTTCCGAGCCATTGCGTTGTTAACGACTCACCCCTAATTTCGTTAAAAACGGCCCTAACTATATATTTTCCATATGTAACAAATGACTGCATTTATTTGTATTTTTATAATAATTTTAAAATACTCATTTATTCTTCACCAAAAAAAAAAATTAAAATTTCGTTGCATGACATTCACGCTTGTTCAGGTCAAGATGAAATTATGAAATTTTAAAAAGTGAATAATATTAAAAACTGAAACAAAAATTGAGAAATTACTTAATAATTATATTGAATTTTACGAAAAATTTTTTTCTTTTAATAAAAAAAATTTTCACTTTTAAGCATTGACCGGCGAATAACCTTATTCCTTTCTAAACTTCTACAGTTTGTCAAGGCTCTTTCTTGTGGTTATGGCTTCGTTAATTAGAAAAACAATTTTAAACACAGTTTGTTTTTTATCATTTCATCAAAACAAAATTCAACTTGAAAAATTCAATTTTTCAGGGAAAAGTTCTAAGGAAGTCTCTTGTAACTAACCAGTTCACTAGGACTTTTGCAACAAGTGAGTTTTACACAATGAGTTTTTAATAATAATTAAAAATTTTTTTGGTTGTTTACATTCATTTATGAAAAAAGCTTTTAGTTTTTTTTAAAAGCTTAGAAATTATATTTTTATTACTCATATATAAATTCATTAATTAAGTATTGAATATAGTACAAATAATTTTTTTACCTCTAGGTGGTGTTTTGCGATATGCTAAGGTTCAAGGGCTTGCTCCTGATTTCAAAGGAACAGCTGTAGTCAATGGATCATTTAAAGAAATTTCTTTGGATGACTTTAAAGGGAAATACTTGGTTCTTTTTTTCTATCCTCTTGACTTGTTAGTTGAAAAATTCATTGTTTTGAAAACTTATTCTCGAAATTGTTTAAGGTCATTATGTAAATGAATATTACAGCACCTTTGTATGTCCAACTGAAATAGTGGCCTTCAGCGATAGAATGGCTGAATTCAAAGAATTGAATTGTGAGGTTGTTGGGGTTTCATGTGATTCTCATTTCTCACATCTTGCTTGGATCAATACACCACGAAAGGTAGTCATCATTAAGTTGGGAATGCTCAGTGTCACTTTTTTGTGCAACTTTTTTAAAGCCATCTGAAGGCTTCGAATAATTTTTTTCAAATCGTTCAATTCAATATTATTACTACAAAAATTAAAATCATTTTTTCAAATGAAGAATTAAATTTTTATAAGACAACCTTTATGAAAATTTGTAAAGTTGACACACCCTTTAGAAAATTGGTTCAAACAGCAATAAATTTTCTATTTTGTCCAAATTAAAAGCTTATCAAAAGCAAAGGTTAATCTAAAAATAAAAAAAAAATAGTTTGATTCCATGGAATATTAAGTGAGTTATATCGGTTCAAATTTAGATGTCACTAATTATTGACACTGGGCAAGTGTGGAAACAAGAGTGCATTAAAGTCTGGATATGTGGGCAGATTTCAGCTTTAATGTTATAGCAAAAAAAATTTAAAAAGTTGAATTCAGTCAAATTATTTTAAATATTTTACATTAAAAATGTTTATAAGTTTTGGAAATTTTATGATGCTTTTTTTATGAATTTAACAAGTGATTTATTTGAACTTGAAGGAGGATCAAAAGAATCATAATCGTTTTAATGCTTTCATTCAATGATTTTACAGTAGGTAATCTTTATGGAATTTATAAATTTAATGTAGGCTGTTTAAAGATGAAAGTAAAAAATTTTTTATGGATTTTATGAGGTTAAGAATGCTTTGTAACGAAAAACATCAAATAAGAGGAATTTATAATACATTTATTGAGAATCGGAAGCTATAATTTTCGATAAATTCAGCCTTATCATAAAACGTTAGCGAAAAGTTCGAAAAGTACTAATTGTTACTGGTCATAGTGGAACAGGAACAATAAGAGAAAACAGAATAGAAAAATGTCCGCTAAACATAAAATTTTTCAAAACCACTAGGAAGGAGGGTTGGGTGGTTTGAGTTATCCACTGCTGGCAGACTTTAAAAAGGATATTGCCAGGAACTATGGGGTTTTAGTTGAACAAGCTGGAATCTCTCTTAGGTAGATAAGTTCAAAAATATATTTTATTTTTTAACTATATCAAAGTTTTTCCAATAATTTGAAAGAAAATTCCTCATTGACAGTTATTCACTAACATATCATTGAACAGGGGCTTATTCCTAATAGATCCCAATGGTGTAGTGAGGCAGTCAACCATCAATGACCTCCCTGTGGGCAGGTCAGTGGATGAAACACTCAGACTGGTGAAGGCTTTCCAGTTTGTTGAGAAACATGGAGAAGGTTGGATTAATGAGCACATTAACCTTTTTTTCTAATTAAAAAAAATTAGTATTTGTAGAATAATAAATTATTTCTAAATTTTATTTGAATTTTTAATGTATTTTTCAAATAAGAGCAAAAAGAATGTGTGTCTTGTAATGAATTAAAATTTTTTTAGAAGAGTTCAAAGTTTACTGTTTGAAAATGAAAAACACATAAGATCTTTATAATTTCACCATGGGAAATTTTCATTATTTAGCCAAACTATTAAATCATCTGTAACAGTATGTCCAGCCAATTGGAAGCCTGACAGCCCTACCATCAAGCCTGACCCCAAAAATGCTAAAGACTACTTTGAAAAAGTCAATAAATAACTGATCCTTATAAACAGTTTTGAAGTAGCTTCGGTGCACTTCATGTAATTCACTGGTTAAAAATTTTTGACACTATTTATTTGGTTAAGTTTCTAAATGTGAACTACTAAATATTAAATTTAATCAGAAAGGAATGAAAGCGAAACAATGATTCATTCAGTTTTTGCTAGTTTATTTTTTATCAATCTTATTCGGTGTTTTTACGCGTTTATCGTTAGTTTTTAATGACTAGATTTCTTTGAAGGAATAGAATATAACTGATCTTCATGGATTGAATTGTTCGCTTGGAAGGTCGTGTCTTTGTTGTGAGGTGTTTGGTACGTGGGGCACCTTACACTGATTAGGTCATCGACGTTGTCATATCTGACTGGAGGTAGTTGTATTTCCTCGTAAGGCCTACAGGAGTTATTCGCAGACTGGTAATTGCTATATATTTCTTTGTTTAAATTTTTTTTCTGCACTTTCACTTGACTTACATTTTCATATTTTAACTTAGGACTTTCTGGCCATTCATAATCGTCTTTAAAATCATCTTCTGTTGACTTGGTGTCGGTAGAACCATTTGGTAATTTAGGCATTATGGAATTAGCATATATGACTTCTTTGGGCTCCGAGTTACTCATGGCAATTTGAGGGGCGGGAGGAAAAGGTTGACTGTCATCATTCGACGTGACAGGATCTTGAGCAGTGAGCTGGTAAAGGTTGTTGTTGGTTGAAGATTGTAAGAAGGGTGTGCTTATGTCGTAAATTTTAACGCTAGGAATTTTTGTAAGTTCTTTTCGGGTTTTTTGAGGTGATGTGCATTTTGAAGGTTTGTTTTTGTTGTGATTATTGGAGTTGTTGGTGGTTTGGTTAGAAAGTCCCGAAAGTGTTCTGTTTAAAATAATTATCATTAATAATTATCTTAATATGTAAAATACAACTAAAACTCTTACTTGACTTTGAACTTAAACTGGTGATTTTCTTTTCTTCTGATAACGATTTTACGAACGATTAAGCAAATGATGAAAATAACAGCTAAAGACAAGATTCCACCAGTGATAATGCCCATAGCAAGATTTCTATGGATATGGAATGTATTGAAGCTTTTCTTTATGTATCCTTCATACAAATATTTTCATGATTAATTCAATGAAGCAGATAAAAAAACAATTTTTTTACCAAAATTAGGAGCTTTTTCTTTACAGAACGGAGGTAAATAACCTAAAGTACACTCACATTCTCCAGAATTAGTGCATTTCTGAAATTTTAAAAATTTCTCACTGAATCACGGATGAAATGTCAAACAAAGTGTTCACTCACTCCTCCATTGTAGCACATTGGACACCTTGGTAACTTCAGAGTATTCAATTTGACGCACTTACTGTCCAGACATATCTTTTTCACATTTATAAAATTATTTAATTAAAAATATACTAAGCAGTTTCAGAAATATTGCAAATAAAACACATTATACATACAGAGTCTTTGCCACACTTCACTCCATCTTGAACAAGTCCAGGATCTCTGAAAGCGTTTCCCACTTCGAAAACCACCCACTTGCAATGAACACTTCTGTTGTTCACTGATCTGAGATTATAATTGGTCCATAAAATGTGCATTCCTCCCATGAATCTAGTCTTGGTAGCTGGGGTCATGCTCGGTTCATCACAATGTAGAGTACCACACCAAACGTCTCTGGCATTGTTTAATAACATAAATGTTTATTGTTGACGTAACATAGCCAAAATTCAATATAATAGAAACAAACACTAAGGTTTATTGAGAAACTTAATACAAGAAGCTTTTCGCAAGAGTATCTTACATTATCTAGTGTGAAACATTAAAATTACGGCATGCATTTTTATTGATAAACAGATAATTAGAATTAGAATTTCATTTTCTATAGTGGTGATGAATCAACTAAAGCTGATATCTATAAGCCAGTTTCAACTTTTTCAATACGTTTTTCAAAAATATAAACAAATGTGTACAAACTCTTCTTTGCAAGGCGGATAATCTTGGTCCAAGTTATTAGTACTACATGAGCCTCCAGGTTGACCCTCGATATTCTGCTGCAAGTAACAAAAGGAATCAGCCACGATAGCCTTCTCGCCATAAAACTTCTTGCATTGAGACAAATGGTTCTCGCAATGCCCTTTGTAGCAGTAGGCTGGTTGCTGTAATTTAGGGAGTTTTTTAAAAAGGTTTTCTTTGTATTAAGAATAGCAATTTAGATTTTCAAGTTATCAGTTGAAAACTTAATCTTTTAACTATAATACATAGTAAACAAATAATAAAATAAACACTAAAATACACAGAATAATAATTACATATAATCACAAATTTATTAAACATTTGAAATGAGATCTATCAAGCACCCACCCCTGAGACAACACAAGGCGTTCCAGTCTGCAAGTAAATATCATCTGGACAGTGGGCAGAGAATCCCGTACATGTTTCAGCTAGGTCGCATGTTTTAGAGCTCTGTGGTCTGCAAACTATTCTTTTGCTGAAGTACTGTGAAGAATGTTGCGATGTATTGTGAGTTATTGAGGTTTAATACAATTGACTGATAGAATTAAATAGTACAGTCTATTCTAAATTGATACAGCAAAATCCAAATAATTGATGTTAAATATAATATAATTTAATACACTTCATTTTTAAATGGCTTTCAAAAACTTTTTTTACATTTTCTTTCCAAAAAAACGATAGTATAAAATTTAGTTATAGAATAACATTCAATTTAAAATTTTAAAGGTAGTTCACTAATAATTATAAATTTATACGATAAGTATTGTGAGAAAAGATTTACCTAAGTATGAATTAAAAACATTGAATTTCGTAAAAAAAATTTTTTAATGCGATTATTTGGTTATTTGATTAGTGGTATAAATAGAAACAAAAAACTAAACCTGGCAAGAAGTGGTGTTGCAACAAGCTCCATTTGCGCACATGGCTCCCTTCTTCAGCTTACATGTGAGAGGGTCACAACATGGGGAAAAGAAACAGTTCTGGGAAGGAGGTGGGTGAGAATATATTGAGGTGATGGATCTTTAGTGTGTGTTCATGAAATGTTCGCAAAACACGGCCATGTCTCAATTTTTTTGATTTTACAAGTAAAAAAAACAATTATTAACTTATTAACTACAAATTCACCGCGCAACGAACTCCCTGTGCTTTGTCACAAAGCAATATTGAGAATATATAATAGGCTGACAGTTTCATGTATAGTTTTAGCAAAACATGTGTTTCATCAAAGATATAACAATGTACTAGACACAAACACTAAGTTTAGTACATTTTATAGGTTATTTGAAGACAGTCATAAAACTCTTATGCCGAAAGTATAAAAACTTCAAAGGGATTACAAAGATGATAACATAAAAGGGTCTGAACAACATACTATTACGAAACAGACTAGTAAACCAAGTGATGTAGTAAGCGTTGCAAACGTAAAATTTTCAAGTACGTACTTGAAAATCTATAGCATACAGCTTCGTTGTTTAATATACGAAGTGTTTGTTTCACATTATTTTGATTGCTAATATTTCATAGAAATATACTCATATATTCAATATAGGCTGGAAGAATTTAAATGCATAACGTACACCATATTCCACAACGCCACAATCGCACTCTTCCTCATTCTCGATCAGCCCGTCTCCACAAGTTGGCCCAAACATGGTCTCCGTAGGCCTGCCAATGGTGACTAATCCATAGATTAACAAAAAAACAATAATTTCAAAGTTTATAGAGTTTCAAGAAGTTTTTTGTAAGTTAAACTCACATTATCACTTCATAATGAATTCAATAAATTTCGAAGTAGTGTTTTTTATGTGAAATACAGAGAAACTATCAGTTAATTTTAAATTAATGGCTCATAATAAATTGCTGAGTATTTTCCAAGAAATGTAAAGTTAACTAGTCATGCGTTACCCATAGTTAGACATGAGTTCAAGGGGCCTACTACTATTTCCCAAAGTAGTTAAAACAAAGATGAAACCTATCTGTGAGGCAGTAGCCCCCTCCACTTTGAACGTAGTTTTGAATGCTCTTCAACGAACAGTCTGACCATTCCTTTTTCAACTTGTTAGTACTGATCAAAATATTCAACTTTATAAAATTCTCATTTTTATCAGTAACTTCCAATTATTTTTCAAATAATAAATTACTATTCATTTAAATTCTCAAAGACGAAAATAATAAGCATGACCTAGAAACTTTTGAAGTTAATGTCCCTATAATCTTTTTCATAATTGTATTGTATAATTATCTCCAACATACTCTTGCACTTCATGCATAATACACTGGTGTGGCTCATCAGGACACAGGCAGTGCAGAGCGTCATGCACCACACCGAAGGTATGTGCCAGGCTGTGAGCTAGGGTTGATGCTGCGTAAGCTGGGTATGTGGCCACGTCCTACGTTAATGAGGTTTAACATTGTAGATAAAACGTTGATGAAATGTATGGATTACTCAGGTAAAGTGGGTAGAAAATTATCTATAACGTACAAAGATGCTCTAAAAAAGCAAAACAGGACTAATAACTAGCAAAAAAAAGGGATATTGATGGAAATGTTCCTTGAAGCACTATAATGTAGCACTGACCGCCACGAGGATGTAGGCGTAAGAGCTAGAGCACATTTTGCCGTTGAATGATACTCCAAACAGGTTGGTGAACGTTTTACCACTGTTGCAAAAGTTAAACTAAGTTGTAAGATTTTATTCAAAAACATGGGTTTTTATCTAAAACTTTGTCGTGGTTCAGCTTCAGTTGAAAGTTTAGCCAAAATGCTTAAAAAATAATATATCTCTATATAAAATATGGTTTAATAATCTTAGAATGAAAAGTACTATACTCTTCAATGAATCTCATCGAATTTAAAAACATTTTATCCATCCCATGACTCACACTAAGTAGACAACAAGGTCAAATTTGTGATGCCTGGCAAGACTCTCAGTGTGTTCCTTGAAGAGCAACACTTCAAAGTGCTCGGTTTTTGGTATGGGCACTTTGTTTTTTGTGTCCCAAACCTCCAAGCCTGTGAACATCAACACGATGTTTGCCTTGCGTGTCAGCTGGAAGGATTAAGAAGATTATTGCAGTTTTCACGACTTCAAAATCATGTTTATCGTTCACCTAAATTTATATTTTGAAGTTTGGAAATCATTTATAGATTATTTAGACTAGAAACTCGATATTATCATCATAATATCTCATGTTGGTTCTGATTCATAAGATTACGATATAAGTTGAATAGAAAAGCATTCGAATGCCAGAAGATATCAGACAACGAACCACGTTGGCGATTTTAATGATACTTTTGATTCGATCCACCAACGCCCAAAAATCCCCTTGCTTTTTGTACTAAAAAAAAATTATTTATATGCCATAGTTATTTAGAAGAAATTTTTAAAATTTTATATCTGGTCCGTTTTTATTCACAAATGGTGAAATTCTTTAAATATGCATGGATTATACGAATAGTGTTATGTGTATACCTTCAAACTTGCATACAAATTATTAAGAAAATGTATAAAATATTAACCCATCATTCCATCTTATGACATTTTAAAGACACTAACTATAGTGTTATCAGCAACGACAAAAATCTCAACGAATCTTGTCTCATTGTTGCTTTCATGCGACTCTAACAGCCTTTTACTGCCCTTGGTTCTCTCGATCTCTCCATGCCACCGTTTGGGTCTTTTGGACTTCAGATTTAGTTTTAAAAGCATTTCAATTTTGTTTTAATGTTTATACTTAATATTCTTTATAACCATATTTAATGATGACTTTTAATGATTAAGACTAAAAATCAAGTTTTAGTAATAGATTTGCAAATAATTTATTTAGTTCAAATTATGCTTTTCTCAAAACAAAAAGTTATGCAATATGCAAAAATAGCGATGCTTCAACTTAAAGTTGTGCCAAGAGTAAAGTTATAAAAAACAATTGAAACTCACAATATAGAGAAGTTTCGTAGTTTACATTTTGTTCTCCATATAATAATTAAATCATCAGTTTTAATCGAAACTTATTTCACAATTGTGTTTAATTATCAAAGAAATAATTTTAAAAAAGTTTTTGACACTGAGTGTCTTAGTTATAAAGCCCGACGTTTTCGTTAAAAGTGTAACAGCTCAAGACAATACAATACAATACAGTTTAAAATCATTTCACTCTTTTATGGTATATACGCATAAATATTGAGTTTCATTTATTATTAATACAACTCACAAGGAATTTTTTGTGGGGGTCAGTAAACTTTAGTGGTATTTCAGCATTGGGGATTGTGAGCACGTCGTTTGCCGTTGAGACGAGGGCTGTGCATGTGTGTGTTGGGACTTGATGATACTAGTATACGGACATTTAATAGTGATGATGAACCCGGTGAGTTCCAGGATCACTTGGTAATTATTTCCGTATTTTTTTATTGAAGTTGCTTTTTTATTATAGTTATTGTAAGGGGAACTTAATGATAGAAATACAATGTTATGATAATTTTTCTATAAGAATTGTCTTATTTAGATTGATTTTTCACACAATCATTTCTGAAATAACTGAAATCCTTTTTTAAATTAGGGTTTGTAAAATACTAGAAAAATACAATGCAGAATCATGTTACTGTAGTTCAACTTTTCCCCTATGAAATCATTGTCACGGAACAGGTAAGTGGTGTGAGGGGCGCTCAAGGGCTGGGATGCTTCCAAGGGAAGGTGTCTTAACGGCCTGATGTTCAATACTTTGCCATTTCCTAAGTTTAACTGCCCTCTGTGGGACATAAGTAAGATTTCATTAATGACGATTATGATTGTGTATTATATAACATTCTGTGTTGTTCAATGTTTTATAGGTATATTTGCATTTAAATTCAAGGTAAATTTAATCTTTAGAATTTAATTAAAAAAAACTATAATGTTTTGACACTAGTGAAAAAATTTTTTTTGAAATACGTACCCATACCTTCACATCTCACCCAATACCACAACAACCCCTTTAAACATCTAATAAACCATATCCACACTCACCTTAAGCCACCACAAGTGGTGATGGAAGCGGTGAGCTTTGGATGTTCTCTCACATAACCAACGTACAGGCAGTGTTGTTGTAACTGTTGCAGCGTTGTATCAATGGTTTATTAAACATAATGATCTAATCTAAATGGTCGATAATATTTTTTTTATTTTTATTGAATGGTTGTTTTTTATTAGTATAATCTTTTGTTATCAAATTTTTTTAGTTATAAAGAAAGCGACTGTCTAACAAGAGTATTTAAATACTATAATCCTAAGCATTAACTCTACAAAAATATTGTTATGAGATCAATTATCAAGCTGTTTCGAAATTTCATGATAAATTCAGATTATGTTTTCATAATAATTTCCCATTTTCAACTGTTAATTATTTATTCTCTCACTTTCTCTTTTGTAGTAGATCTGTATATCCTATTGTTGCCCAACAAAACTGAAATATCACTGCCTAGATAAAACCTAAAATTGATAAAAACATCAAATCATTATTAAATTTCTCAACTTCATAAAACTATAAAAATACCAGCATTACACAACATATATCAAAACCATGTTAGTTGTTAGTAGTGTTAACAATAAATCAAGTTTTTTAAATACTAATAAATTATCCGCTAAAATAATTCGACATAAAATTTCCCACAACTCAACACTTTACTAATATTTCTGCAGCTCAACGAGATTTAATATAACATAAAATGCTAAAATATGAGTTTTACATTGTTTCAGTTTCTAAGCATATTTGGTGCGCCTTTATTTTATTTTTTTGTTGGTTTTTTATGTTTTTTTTCAATTTTTCCTCAATACATACTTTCAATTTTTCCTCAATACATACTTTCAATTTTTCCTCAATACATACTTTCAATTTTTCCTCAATACATACACCCATATTACATAATTTCCTTCAACGCTTGCAATAACATTTGCAAATCCTTGTTATATACCGCCAAGTTATCTATCAATATATAGTCACTACCATAATCCTATACATCAAACCGCTCTGAAACATTGTTTGTCTTATAGTTCTTCATACATTCCACCATCAGAGTCATACCATCAAAACAGCATCGTAGGAAAATTAAAACGAGGGTCATCAAAGTTTGGCATCTTATATACCTAACTCAATATATCTTTTTGTTTCAATACAAATAATATATATAGATGTTTCATACATGTTTATATAAAATTGGTATGAATGTATATATTTTTGTAAAAATGTATACATATTTTATACAAATTTGTATCTTTTTCAATAGTAATCGTCTCAGTAACAAACATCCCCTGAAAATGTAAGATCTGCTATCCATCAACTTTATATCATTAAAAAACAAAAACAAAAAGGGTTTTGTTCAATTATACATGAAATTACAGAAACAAACTTGGTAAGGTTGAAATCCACGTGAATATCCCCTCCTTCTTGTCTTTTAAGTTTCCATGTTATTGATGGAAGGTGTAAAATTCCTTTATTTTCCTTGAGGATTAACATTGGGTGTTAAGCCCTATTAATGATATGGCAAGTGGTCTGAATCAATGAATATTTATATATGATGATAATTTATGAGAAGTGGTACAATTTATTGATAAATATTAGTTTTAAATGGTAGTATTAGTTATTCTTATGCGCTCATAATCGTTTGTTGTGAATTTTAGTCTGTGTTAGTTTATCATTTAAATTAGTGTTTTTTAAAGGATTATTTTGAAGTCAATATTTATATGTTTTTTTATAAACAAAGAGCTTCTTTTTGAAACTAATCAATGACTCTCATTAATCATTAGCTTTTTTTAAATCATAAAAACTAAGTCAAAAAAAAATTTTTAAACCTTCAAAACTAATTTTAAAAATTAAAATTCTATACTTGATAAATAATCATATACATTTTTATATAGTAAATTATGAATATTCCTAACATACTGTTTAATAATAGTATGTTCATGTATTCATAGTATACTGTATAATCTTGTATGTTCATGTATAAACTCAATAAACTCTACAATTCCCAGCTAATAATGTAGATAATAAAAACTGACAGGTCAATGGTCCTCCGTAGAAATTAATTCATTGAGAAAGCTTGCAAATTTAATTATAGTGTAATTGATATGAGTTAACTTGTTGAAGTGTAATGTTGAGAAACGAAGATAATGTTGAAAAGTAAATACCGGTTTTGTGAAATTTCTATAAAAACTGGAATACTATTATTATAAATTTAATTTTTGTGTGAATTTTTCGTTCTAATGTTGTTAAATGTTATTTTAAAAGTAACATAATAATTAGAAACCGGGTTTACTAATATATGTAGCTAGTTAATTACTTTTGAGAACACAACCTTCCCATAGTTAAAAATGAAATTTACATCAACTCAAAAAATTTAACGAAGCCACATACTAATGTAGTTTTTATAGTTTCCTTCAAGTTGTGCGAGTCGTATACCTTGGGTATTAGCCGGAAATTCTGACTCGAGCCTGTTTATTGTCCTTTACTTTAATGTAAAATACATTAATATCGTGTTGAGTCAAATCAATACATATGATGTTTAGGGAATGTCTATTAAAGCTTATTGAAATTTAAACATGGTTTTGTATCAATTCATCACACTACGAATAAGTAAGTTGCATCCAATAAAGATAGGATTAAAGACTATCAAACAGATAGAGGCATCAAGCTAACAAAATATTATGCCACTCGATATGAATTTTTGCTTTTAATAGTTGACCATGATATGAAAATGTTGGAAATGATATTTTATTTTTCATATCATTTCGTAATTAAAAAATAATATGACATAAAATTCTAAAATACTGATATTAACTGGAAAATGTGAAAATTCTATTAATACTGTATTTTATAATTCAAAAATATTAAGCTGTTTAAAACCTGAAATACAAAAGAAGGAGAGTAAGAGAAGTTGCATTGTCCATCTAGTCTCCATTTTCATGCTGGTTAATTGAGTTCAATGCTTAAGGTTTAAATAGCAATGATAGAAGTGGAGAACAGTGAAGAAAAAAATACCATTATTTATATTATTGCTTTGAAGTTAAACGATTCTTGTTAGTGATTTGAATGTTTTATTTAAATATATATATTTATGATTTTTTAATTTTGCGGCTTGAAATCTAGTACTGGGAGCAAGCTTTTTATGGATCTCAAATTTTTAAACTATAAATGAAGCAAAACCATTGTGGGAAGCCGGAAATTTTTTGTAACACTTTTCATATGTCTTCTTATACATAAATTTTTCAAATATTTTGTTCTTGCATGTGAACTTTTGTAATGCATAGAAAACCACTGGTGAAACAATAAATAATTTCCTTATCTTCTCTCATTAATCTTTTCTACCAAAAACCTTTTGAAAAACTTCAAAAATATTTGACCCCATTTGAGTTTTTATCGCAAAGAAGAATGCGTAATATTACATCCACATCATGTATGTCTGAAACGTGGTATGTAGAAGGATGAATCACCAATGATAACAAAATTAATTGGCCGTGATGATAATGGGTTTTTTTGTGTTGTTGAAGATAAGGTTATACTGAAGATAAATCGTTATCATTCAATAATGATTCCAATGAAAGATGGTGTCTGTTCAGCGGTGAGTCATATAAATGAAATAAATTCAGAGATATTATTATTGGTAGTGATGCTTCAAAAAGGCTTTGTGTGTTAATATAGTTTTTAAGCCTTTGTTTTTCAATCAATAATTTTCCAACTTATTACTCACTAAACAAAATAGATGAATTAATTTGAATTAATAATCAAAACTATATCAGATAACTATGCTGTTAGATAACACTTTGAAAATCTATTTCATCCAATAAAAACTAAATATAACAGATCAACTTTTTAAATCCTCATATTTATATTTTCAAACAAATTAAGTGATTGAACTAAACATAAAACATCTCTGTTCTAATCCATTAAACTTCATATGTATATAATCAATTTTTCCTTGGTACAAAGAGTCATCAAAAACGAAGGATTAACAGCTCACCTTATAGGTTTTTCGTTTTTACTTATTATTGATGTTTAATTTTACCATTTTTTAATGCTTTTGTTTATATCATGGTATTTTGACGTTAGTGTTTAAAAAATTCAAGTTAATAATCATTTTGTAGAGCCTTTTTGGGGTTAAGGCGTTTTGTACTTAGGGTTTTCTAGCTTTATCTATTTAATATGTTGGACTTTAATGTGTTTTAGTTCAAATGTTTTTTGATATACTGAACTTGAAAAATAGCTTTATTCACTTTTATAGTGTTTACGATTTCAATTGTTTTAGATCAAGAATAAGTTTCATATAGATATATATATAATTAGACTCACTAGATATATATTATTTTTTGAAAAAACTCATTAGATTATTGAAATTAAATACAAAATCTTTATTATTTATTTAAAACATGCCTGGCTATCGCAACAATGTACCTATACAAAACGATCATCGGTGAAGATGTAATGCAGTGCCGCCCCTTTGTCGGGCGAGGCTAGAAATTCATACAAAGCTACACAAAACTCAATATTCAAAGTTTTTATCAAATTTTTCTATTTAAAATTTCCACTGTTTTATGTTTATTAATATCTGTTATGTGTTTGTCATTCTTACCTTAGTATTATATAATATAATTTGCAAAATATACTATAAAAATGTGTTTAGCTATTAGGTATGATTTACTTTGTGGCAAATACTTGATAACTCAAGCAAGTACTTATGGTAAGCTTGATAAGGTTTTTTATTAATACCTGGCTCGGTGATGCATCGGTTGCTTTTTGCGTCATATAAATTTTGACTATTATTATTGTTATTATTTTTACTGTTGTATTTATTAATTGATCTTATTAAAAGATCTTTAATGTTTTATAATATTTATAAATAGAACACTTCATTTTTAATTATAATGTATTTTTTTGTCCACTAACTCGATCTCAAATATACCAATATAAACGAGAAAAATAATCTTATATAATTATAAAATACGTTATATGCTTATAAAGTATGTTATATAATTATCGAATACTCTATATAGTTGTTACATATGGGCTATATAACTTCATATATGACGTAAAACATTATTTATACTATCTATATATACTGATTTATATATATATTATATATATATATATATTGATATATATATTGATTTAGTAAACTGATTCATTGGCACACGAACATACAAAAATTCATAAAGAGATGTTTTACTAGGAAGCTCAACAATAAAAACAGATGTTGAGATCTTTGTTGACATTTATTGATCGAGTCAAAACACATTGACAACAAAGATGTCTGATTTATAGATCTTACAACTGGCTGAATATTTGATAGAAAACTTTGTAACTACTGTTATTATCCATGGTAGATTACTGTAAGTTTTTAAGCTAAAATTATCTAAAATGTGATTTGCTGTTAGTGTTAACGATACGGTTATCTCAAATGTGGTTAGCTTCCAGCAATCTCAAGTTTTTCACTCAACTTTCAATAAGTTTTATTCCTATGGTGTTTTTGAAGAGTATGAAGTTTTGGTAACTGGATGCTGTGGTATGAAATCGAAAAACTCTTCATCTTGTTAATAGCCAAGAGTAATGTAGTCCTTCAAATGATATGTATTAGTATATAATATATACTATATTAGTGATATCTTCATTAAAGAAATCGTCAAAGATAGGTAGCGATATTCGATAAAAATGAATTAAAGATTAAATAAAGAATATTAAATTAATAAAAAATTTTCAAATTTAAACAAGAGGATATAAATATGAAAATAAATATAATATGAAATAAAATAAAAATTTTAGCGTTAAAAGACAGTAAAAACGTAAAAAAAATAAAATTATTTTTTTATAAAATAATGTTATATAATATTTATTCAAGTTCATACACAGATAAATACATACATACATATATACATGCATACATGCATACATACATACATGCATACATACATACATGCATACATACATAAATATTTTGAGAAAATACGTGATACAATATATCAGTAAGGCCTATTATGTGTTACTAATTCCAATATTAAGAGTGTTTATTTTAAAATAATAATTTATTAATAGAAAAATGCGCCAAATTCAGAAGGAAATTAATTTAAAAATTAATTATAATTTTGTAGCGCTGTATGATAATGATGTCGGTGTAGATTAGTCATTTCGGTGATTTCAACGCTTAAATGCTTGGTGGTTATTTATAAAGTTCCCTTTTGTATAATATTTGCAGTTTTATTAATGATATTATTTCTATAGCTAAATTTAGTATTGTCACTGTTAAATAATTTTTATATAATAAAACTAGTATTAATGTCTATTTTTTGTGATTCCTTTTTTTATTACCCAATAACAAGAGTTTAAGTTTGAAAACTCCTAAGTAGACTTTCAAACTACTTTTAATTATCAAAATTTTTTTTTACTTACATAACCAAAAAATCAAAATTAAAATTGTTTTTCTTACTTGTCATAAAAGTTTGTTTGAATTGGTGCAACCCTTTGAAATGTAAGACGATATGAATGAATGTGAGTTTTCATAACCACTCATTAAATTGACTCTCTTTAACACTAACATCTACATGATTTGCAACATGTTTTTTTCACCTATTTTCATTCAAAAATTTTATAAAATGAAAAACTTTACTTAAATTTATTGATTCTAGGTATATAATTCTAAAAACTATGAAAAAAAGTACCTTAACATGGACATAAGCGAAAATTTTTAAAAAACTAAAAGCAAAACAAAAAGAAACAAATGCAGAAAGGAAAACAACAGCGACAACACAGTTCACTACAAATACGACTATGCACCACCCTAAAACTGTGTTTTATAAACATGTCTCCTTGCAAGTTTATGT
>OZ038320.1:28305854-28337751 GCA_964035795.1 Pterobdella sp. o SKG-2022 | reverse complement strand
CTGAATCAAACTTCACTATCACACCAATTTCATCTCTTTCATATCTGTTGAAAACAAAAACTTTAATTACTTATTCTTGACAGTGATAATGATGATCGCATACCTTATAATATTGAGATCACAGACAGAATCAACATCTTTTTTACAAAAATATTTTATCAATTTTGATAGCTTCATTGTTTTTCCAGGCATTTCCCGAAGTTTCGAAACAACTTTCCAAAGATGAGGTGATTTGGAAATATTAACAAACTTTTCTTGTTCTCTTTGTATCATCTCCATTTCGATTTCCTGTATAGGTGTTCCTTCCCTATGTTTGGTTTTAAATGTAATGAGATCTAAAATTCTTCCTCCCACCAGTTGTACTATTTTTTCAGCTTCTTTAACTGTTATAGGACTTCCTTTACAAAGGTTTTCTCTTTTATCATTTTCGAAGATGGGGGTTGATGTTAAAAATTTAATTGCTTCTTCCTTTGATAAATCATTAATAAAAATAGGAGAAGCTACTCGAGACCAACTGCATGAATTTTTTTGTAAAACTAAATCAATTGTTTCATCATTGTTTACAAAAACCAGCTTTACAATATTGCAATCTGCCCAAAATTTGGCTTTTTCTTGTAAATCCGAAATAGCATCTGGCATTTTTTTATGCAAAAGTGGTAGGTTGTCAATCACTAAAACAACTGGTTTTTTATATTTAGCCACATATAAACAAGCAGATTCTTCAATTGCATCAAGTACTCTTGTCAATTTGCTTTTTTCATCTCTGCTGGGTAAAGATTCTATTTTGAAGAAAATATCTACAAAACTTAAAAAATTGATATGTTCATCGAAATGAAAGTTCACTGCTTTTGCTAAAGTGTCTGGAAATGTTTTTCCTTGTTCTGCAGAAACATAGATTGGTGCGCCTTCCTTTTTCTCACCATTAGTATGTATCAAATCACTTACTACTTTTCGTAAAATTCGTGATTTTCCCACACCCACACCTCCGTTTATTATATAATATTCATTCGAAAATACCGGATTTAAGATACTTTTAATATTTTTCTCGTCATAAAATCGTTCATGATATGCTATTTCATATTCGTTTTCAGAAACTGGATCCAAGATACTCCCTGTTTTATAAGTATTGACCATACGTCTTAAACGACTATGATCCTTGTAGGAAACATAACACCCCGTTGATAAAAAACCTGCAAACATGGAAATTATAGGACTAGATTTCAAAAAAGAACCAAAACGAGACATTTTAGTAACGTTATTTTTTTTCTTAAATGTTACAATTTGTTTTTCATTTAACCTGCCTTGATTAAAATTTAAGTTTAAACTAAAAGTGAAATTTTTTGGTTTTTATCCAATAATTTTCATATATACATATATATATATATATATATATTCAACATTGAAAAATTTTTTAAAGTTTATTCAAATTGATTAAGCTTTTTGTGAGTGAGTCATATAAAAAGTGAAAAAACAGTTTTTGTATCTCACTTGATAATTTAAATATTGTTAATTTTATTACTCACTAATATAAGAAAAACCATACAAACTAGCAAACAGCTTACCGTTAAAAAGACACCTTGATGTTATACCTTCTGAAACAAACGACTTAGCTCTGACAAGAACCTTTTAACGGATCCACACCACGAAAAGATTCGAGTTGGACTTGAAGATATAACATCTAATGAAATTTTATCAAAAAAAAAATGAAGTTTTAGATGAAAGGTAAATCAAAAAAAGGCCACCACTTTGAATAAAGAATAAATGACGAAATACTCATAAAAACTTGAAAAAAAAAATTATATAGTTTTTATGTTTTAATCAAAAAAATAGTTTTTTAATTACTTTTTTCAATCGTTTTTTTTTACAAAATAATTTTAAAAATTTTAACATTTCTATGACTGTTGTCAGGAGATGCTTTTAAAGCTTATTTACAAAATTTTTAGATTCATCATATAAACCTTTTTAAACATTTGAAACAAACTTTTATACCTTTTCAATATGAGCGGACCTGTAAAAAGTCATGCTTCGACCAACAATTCTGCCATTATTCACAATGTAGATGAAAAGTCTGACATTTCTGTAACCGAAGAAGAACTTTTGAAAAAAGAAAATATTACTCCAGAGGATGTTTTGAAACTCAACAGACTGACGAACTGTAATTTATTTAATTTCAACACAGTTTTTTGTCAAAAGCTTATTTTCGTTATGTCTCGAATATTCCATTTCCATATCTAAACTAAATATGCTTATTTTATACTGTTTTTCAATTGTAAAATTATTATTAATTCACTCAAAAAATTAATTTGGAAAAATTGAATTATTTGTGATTCATTTATATTTGAAAAGCATTCCAAAAATAACTTTTTGAAAATTTCTTATACAACTCAATAGGTTACTTGTGTCCAATAGAAGCAAATACATATGGTATAGAGTTTTTACATTTCAAGTTGAGAGATGTTGAAAGTTCAATTACCCTCTTCGAAGTTTCTAAGCCTGAAAATCTTACTGGTTATTTTTTCAATTTCTAATTTTATTCAAATTATATAGTTTTATTTATTTAATGAAAATAGTTTTTTCCCTCTTCTATTTTTTATTTATTTTATAATTATTTTATACATAAATTAAAAAATTTTAATCATTAAATGAAGTTTGTTATAAGTGCCTTTATTAAAAAATATATGACTCAATGTTATCTTTTTAATTAAAAAGTTTTAATTATAGATGGTGAGGACAGCTTGGAAACAGGTAGATCTGTGAGATACCAGTTCTCCCCAGAGTTCCTACAACTCAAAACTGTTGGAGCCACGTTAGAATTCATTTTAACGTTATTATTTAAACTAAAAATAAAGAAAAGTATTGACTATGATATTTTGTTACACAAAGCTGCAAGTAAGTCTCATCATCAACATCATTTTATATCCGTTTCCATGCTAGCATGGGTTGGATTTGTTCTATTTTAGATAGACTAAAGAGGAAATAGAATAGCCTGACATAATTGTATGGAAACAAACAAAAATTATTCATTGAACAAAGTTTTCACAAAGCTTTTCATAAGATAAACATACATTTTTATTTTATTATTATTATTGTTCTTATCAATCCAATTAGATTATACTGCTGTACATGTCCCAGTAACTGGGGTTGATAGCAGTGGGCCTAGATTATTGATACTACAATAGAGTGATATGCAAAAAAGATCATTTTGTACACTTATAAAAACTGTTTTTTTTTAATTTTTAAAATTCCAATTCATTCAGGTTTTCTTATACAAATAAAACACTTTTAGGAGTTTATTTTATTCCACGAAGCTTTTCATAAGATGAACTCACTTTATCAAGTTGATAATTTAAGTTCATCTTACAAAAAGCTTTGGGGAATAAAATAAACTCCTAGAAATTTTTTATTTGAAGATTTACGTTTGGGTCAAAGAATTGAAATTTAGGCTTTTTTACATTTATCAGATTAGTGCATTTTGTTAACCATATTATTGTAGGCTTTTATAAATAGATTATTGGTGAAAGAATTTATTAAACAAAATTCTGCTCGATAAATGTACTAAAATTCTCTCAAAAATTGATGTTAAAAGTTTTTGAATATTGTTTATTAGTACATTAAGATGTCTCTGAAAAGTTAGCTCATTGGCAACTAATTTAGTTTTGTACTACCTTATGTGGCAGAAACATAACATACAATGATAAAGTTTCATAGTTTTTTAACGAACATTGGTTTTTTATATAGAATTCAGCTTTAAATGTTTTATATCAATTTAGATTTAATTTTATTGAAAAAAACTTCATCGAAATTTTGTTATAAAATTTTTTGAAAGTCAAACTGCTTGTACATACATACTTTAGTGAATCATTAAAACACGACAAAACTTGAATGGTTACCTTATGAGGATATAGAATTTATCGAAAAGCTCCGTCAAAATAAAAAATTCAAGTTTTTTCGTGTTTTTATGATTTACAGCTCTGAGGCTAATTGTTAACAAATGCATTCTTTTGCTTTATTATATAGTCTTTTTCAGTAAATAGTCATAAAAATACTGTTTCAAAAATGACTATTGAACTTTCGATCTATTTGACAGAGTGGATTTTCGAATAGGCGATAAACCAGTTGAGAATCTAAGAATGATTGAGAAGCACTATTTTAAAAACACACTCTTGAAAAACTTTGACTTCGAGTTTGGCTTCGTGATTCCTAACAGCAGAAACTCTATGGAACACATTTACAACTTTCCCAAAATCTCGCCAGAAATGGGTTAATAGAATTTATTCTCATCTACTCAGTAACGCGCTAATAGAGACAATTATTAAGCTATCATACCTTATTGTTTGAATAGTTTTTTTAGCGGTTCTTATAGCTTCGTAGTTTTAGTTTGTTTCAAATTCATTTAAACTCATAATGTTGCATTGATTATGCTAGCTTGTTTTCAATGAAAACGGCTAAATGAATCAATTAAAATGATGGTTAAATTATACATTTATAAAATCATTAAACAATTGAATAATTTGCAGCTAAAGAGATGATTGAAAATCCGTTTGACACAAGGTCCGACAGCTTCTACTTCGTTGATGGCCGTCTGGTAATGCACAATAAAGCTTATTACGCTTATGACGCTGGAGTTTATGATGCTTAATATTTATTTTTGTGGTTTTAGAGTGATGTTTTTGGTTATTTTAATATTGAAACTTTATAAACTTCAAATGGTTAAATATGTTTAATTGTTTATATAGGAGGAGTTTATATAATTGAGTTATTTTTGGATTTCGAATTAGTGAGGTTTGGCTTATAATACTCATCTCAATGTGGTTATCATCAGTTTTAACGCCTTTAAACCATTGTCACTCCTTGATCTTGTTGCTTTCAGACTTTTAACTTATTTAAATATATTTTATTTGTAGTAATTAGGTATAGACTCTGTTTTGTATTGCAGAGTATTTTAAACAATGGTTATTAGATTTATTTCTATGCAAACTTAAGGTTTCATCTTTAAAATATTCGTGAAGGGCTTTCTATAATAATATTGCATTTAAATTGATGGTGATAGCTATAATATTTTTCGTTTATTAAATGCCAAGTTACCCACCTCATTATATCCATGTCTTTTATATATTCAATTGATTTATAGTGTTTTTGAGTTAATTTAATATATGACTAATGTAAGCAATAGCCTCGTTATAACAGATGTCTATTTTTTTGGTTATGTTTCTTTGGGTGGTTAACTTAGTTTTCTTATATTTGGTGAGCAGTCTTGATCTCTTGGTGATTTTACCATGGTTTTTTTTAGCATTATGAAATTGTTCATAATATTTTTATGTCTTTTGTAATATTTATTATTTTTTATACGAAATTTTGATATCTGAAACCATAATTTTTGAATTTTTAACATCGAAAGGTTTTTTTTTGAAATATCTTTTTTAACAACATCTTATTTATATCTTTTGGTAGAATATGTGGTTATTATTGAGTCGTGTTTTATAGGTAGCCAAACTTTTTGTGTTAATTTTTCATGTAGCAACATTTATCTACTAGGCATGATAGCTTTCAAAAGCCTGAATATATATTTAAATTATAAACATTCATTTACGTTACGGTGTCAGGCATTTCTCCTTGGAGCACAAAATTTTTCAGATGGTTGAATCGTATTGGAGCCACAGTCATTGTCTTAACTCATTTCTAAATTGATTTTTCGGAATTGTATACATTTTCATCATTTTATTTGCATTTAGCTTTGAACATGAAATAAAATTTTAATTCAGCTTCGGTTTTCGATTTATAAAAATACTCTCATGTTTATGTTGTTTTCAAATTTTTTTCATTCAAAATTCCTTTTATAGGTATTGTAAAGCGCCAATGTAATAATCATCAGAACTAGTCAAATTTTATTACAATATTTAATTTTTTTTAAAACATATTTGTTATATTAATGGCTGCTAGTGTAGATGTCTTATCCATAGTATGGTTTTTTTAGAGCTGTCAATTTTGACAGGGCTGTTCAAAGCGTAATTAAAGCACTCAGCAAAACTCATACGTAGATCGAACATTTAATTTCAGTTTTATTGAAATCTATAAATCAAAAGCCAATTTTTTAACCAAGGGTCGGCTTTATTGGAAGATCTGCTTCGGTGTATGCAGGTTTATTGTAAGCAATTAAGGAAGTTTGTACAAACCATATTTAAGTTATTCCCTTTAATCTGAGCTATTTTCATATTTCTTTGTTCCACCAGGCTTCTTACAACAATCTTTTTTCACTTGCGCGGTTGGACCGTGGCTACTAGAGATCAATGAATTGGAAAACTGTTTTGATAAATATTCAATCAAATGAAAAAACAAGTTTTGAGAAACATACTAAATGGGAATTTTGTTTTTAAAATTCATATGTGAAAAAATATTCAGAATTGTAAACAAACTTTACAAGTTCAAAAACCAAGATTTCGAAAACTAAATAAAAAAAAATTTATAATATTTTTTGAAAAATCAAAACACTAATCATTTTAATTTTTTCAAAAAGAGTATTTTTCAATTAAGCTCTAGAAAACTTTTGAGAAAGTTGCTATTTATAGATGCTTATTTTCATATGAACATTAGTAATTCGCAACATTCGTAACTAACTGATTAAATAATATTTTTTACAAATGGGTTGTGCTTTGGGATCTCTTACTTCTTCGGTAACGTTTATTAGTTTTTAGCTTGAAGTTAGAATCTTGAACTTCTTTAATTTTATTGTTCTATGTGTTAGAAATGAATGAATTGTTTAGAAAGTAAGCTTAATAGTGATTAACTAAACTAGATTATTAACAAAAAACGATTTTATCAAAAACTTTCATCAACTGAATAATAACACGAAGCTTTTCGTAAATTGAACTCACATTAGCAAGTATATATATAATTGATAATGTGAGTTCAACAAAAAGCTTCGTCTTATTATACAGTTAATGAAAGTTTTTGATAAAATCGTTTTAACCTTCGTAGCTAAAGTAAAATTGTCTGCCACATTGTATAAAAAAAAACAAACAAAAAGTGTTCATTTAACAACATTTTTGTGAGACAAATTTACATTTTTTTTTTTTGAGAATTAAAGTTTGTCCTACAAAGGGTTTCGTAAAAATTCTGTTTAATAGTTTTGTGTTTGTTTTTGATAAAAATTAGTTTTAAAGGTTAGTTTCAATGTTTCATTCAATTTTTTATATATTTTCCAGTTGGCTTGCTGCTTCGGTAGTGCAGCCTGTAGTTTGTGTTGTGCTGCCTGTCCATCTACTCGAAATTCAGTTGTCACCAGATTTGTATATGCTATCTTTTTGATTCTCGGCACTATTGTGGCATGTATCATGCTCAATCCCACAGTATCTGCTAAATTGGCTAAAGTATGTTTATTTAAAGTATACTTCTGAGGAATTTATTAAATTTATAATCAATTGAAACAATTTCAAATATTTTAATTATTTTGAAAGTAGGATATAACAACATTTTTTGATTCACAGTTGGATATATTGTGTAATCCAACCACTGTGATACCTGGTTATGAGTTACCCTCTATCGATTGTCAGTCTTTTGTGGGTTTTATGGCAGTTTATAGAGTGAGTGTTTAAGTTTCAGTGTTAAAATTTATTTAAAATTTTTTCAAATACATTCATTTGAATAAATAATTTTAAAAATTTGTTTTTCAGGTTTGCTTTGCTCTTGCAGGATTTTTTCTTCTTTTTACTATCATTATGATCAGAGTTAGAAGCTCCAAAGATCCTAGATCTGCTTTACAAAATGGGTATTTTTGTTTAGATACATATATTTTTACTAGTTTTGACTAAAGTTTTTTTTATTTAAAAATTTTTTTTTAACAAGTTTTTATAAATGCTAGGTTTTGGTTTTTCAAGTTTCTTTTAGTTGCTGGCATTTGTGTAGGAGCATTCTTCATCAAAGGAGAGAGGGAAATACAGTTCAGAGAAGGTCCTTCATCATTTGTCAATTGTTTATGATTACAAGTGTTAACAGTTCAAAATCAAAAATTGTCTATAATTAAAACTTTAAACATTTAAAATATTCACATACAATTAAATTTGAAAAAAAACACTACTTTATTGAATTTCATAAATTTTATCTATTAACATAAAAATCTGAAACTATTGACTTCAAACAAACAGCATGGATGATAATCGGCATGTTGGGAGCATTCATTTTCATACTGATCCAATTGGTTCTTCTTGTGGATGGAGCACACAGCTGGAATGAATTGTGGATTGCCAAGTATGTCCATTTATATACGAATGAAAAGAGTTATCTTGAGAAGGATGGAATGTGGAGGGGCGATGGAGTCTTAAGAAGTCTCTGAGGTTCCCTTTAGATGCATACTCTACTATCACTTGCAATGGTCCTTTGGGGGTGGGACAGTTCATATCAAATGTTGGGTTAGGTTGTTATGAGCGAAAAAGTTGAAAATAATAGAATTTAGTTTAATTAAGAAGTTTTTTAAATTTTCATAGAATAAATTATTAATTATCTGGTGTATATTTTTTGATACTATAATGAGATCGATAGTGAGTAAATAACTCTTATTGTGAGAAATTAGATGCATTTGTTTAATGAAAATTTCACATGTTTCACCATGGAATGAAATTCATGTAAAAATATTCTAGTTTAAACATATCACACATAATTGGCATTGTTCTTGTCATTCTTAACATATCTTCCCTTCGTTTGAGACCTTCGAAGGCAGTTTATGAATGTTTATTATTGAATAATTAACACAAAAACCTCAGAGCTTGTTTTTAGCTAAATTTTTATTAAAAACATTTAGTTTTAAATTGAACAATAATTTTTTTCATCTTTGAGTTTCTAAAAGTCGTTAGTATTATAGGGTTTATTAACGCTACACAAACGACGCAGTCTCGAATCAGAAATTTATCTTGTTAAACTTCAAGCTCATTTTTTAAAACATTCTTAAAACCTTAGAAAAAAGTTAATCCAAGCATGGTCATACTTGACAAAGCCTACTAACCATTGAATTCTTTTGAAACATTGAATTTATTCGTTTTTAAATCAAGGCATTTTCGATAAATCAAGACAAAAACCAAGATCAAATTTTATGAAAAGATTAAGTTCGCTGAAAATTGAATTCATCAAAAATTTTACTCATTAAAAAAATGTATCTCAGAAAATTTTCAAAATTCAAAAAAAATAAAAATAATGATAATATATCTTATTAAAATATTATAATCTATTATATATTGTATTAAAATATTATTAAATATAATATTATAAACAGTAAAAACATCATAATTGATATTAAACAGTACTTTTGAGTTTCAAATATTGCTAAAAATATCTTCAAATCCCATATCTAACCACCCACCATTTTTTGTACAGCATCCAATGAGAGTAATGACATTCTGATGTTTCCCAATGCTTTTCATCAGCTCCATCTCCTGCACTAGGCTCAGTAGTTCTGTGTCATGAGCGTCTTCTGCAATTCAACCCAATCGTATAAATACTATTTATTATAAAGATTTTAATATGAACGTGAGTCCATTATTTTTTTACGCTCATGTTTTTCAGCTAGGAATATTTCTCGTTTGACTCTCAGGGTTTTTATCTAAGTTATTTTTTTTTAAATTAGTGCCATTTCAATTTGGCTTCTAAATATTTGATTTAAAAGTTCAACTCCCGTTTTCAAACCACTTTCAACTACCGTGTTATGCAATGACATTGAAAAATCAAAAGTAGATCAATGCGACAAACAAGGGACCTTAGGAAAATGTGGGTGTTTTTGCGGTCGAGTGTAATTGATGCTAATCAAACTTCTATATGAGTTTTGATTTCGGAAACATCCTATAAACTCTTTTTTAATATCTTTCGTACATTATGAACCATTATATTCATCAAGTTCAATAGAATTTTGATGGACAGTCTCGTTAAATATAGCGTGTGCAAAAATAAAGCACCCTTCTGGATCTAGTTCATTTAATACAAAATTAATATATATTCCCGTTCAAAATATGCGAAAAACTTTTTAAAAGTTATGAACTCATTGAAAGTTATATCTTTCTTATAAATAGGAGTTTCATCATGCTTAGGATAGCATCAACTTTTATATAGGAAAGGATGCCAAACGGCATTGAACCTACCAATAACTTGAATAATGATAAATATTAGAAAAACAAAAAAAACATTGAAAACTGTGATAATCTTTTTAGAAAATACATGAAAATTTATCAAAAACAAATACCTTTTAGCATCTTGACGGCAACGATGTTGCGTAAGGGGGTGGTGAAAGATGGCAAGGCCTTAAGAGAGTCTAAAGTTGCTTCTACCACCTTCCCAAAAGCCCCTTCACCTAAACACTTGCCTAGTCTCAATCTGTGAATTTTTTATGATTATTATTGGTCGTTATTATTATAGATGGTTGCAGGGTTATTTTTATATTTGGGTATTGTAAATTATATTTGGGTTTCAGGTATATGTTGTTAATGACGATATATGTATAACGCCATATTTGTTTAAAAAATAGTCTTAGAGTCTAAATCAAGAGATAAACAGCCTTAGAAAATATATAGAAAGGTAACGCTAAAGGTGTTTATGCAGCTAAACGCCATTGGTCTCAGTGCATTATTACAAGAAAATTATGATGTATGATATGGAGTGATATCGATTCAAAGGTACATTTGGAAAAAATATATATTTAATCAAATTAAAATTTAATATGAAAGTAAAATAAACAAACCCTCCAATGCGGATCCCCTTTGTTTATCAATAGGCAAACTACATTAACATAAAGACAAATCATAATAATCTAAGTAGCAGATCTTTTGTGGACAGTGAATGATTTAATATTAAACAGAATAGCATGACATCCAGTCTTAAATATAAAGGTACTATACCTATGATTTCCTTAAGAAATTTGATTTATGAAATGGCCTTACATAGCAATGATAAAAATAGTTGTAGAAAACTGATCCTTAGAATCAAAAAAACAAATTTTTTTAAAGATTGCCACATCAAAATCCTTTCTTGCCATAAGTTTGAACCAATACTAGTTTATTGTTAATGAACTGAGTTCTATCAATACAGATTCTTTATGGATGCTTATGGTTTGATCTGTATTGCATTAAATTTGTTTCAAAAGCCATTTGAACCTTAATTTATTTTAATTGATTCTACTGGATTTCTTGACTCTAATCAAACATTTTATTTTTTAATGATAAACAGAAGCGTTTAAATTCTTAGCTGATAAATATTTTAAAATAAAAATAAATAGTTTTTGAATCTTTTTAAATGAAAAAGTTTTTTAAATTCTCATATATATGGTTTTAATAATCTTTAAAAACATTTGATGCACTTCAATATTCTTCTTTAAAAGTATAGGCAATATATTAAAGTATCATATTAAGTTTTGCCGGTCAAGCTTTGATTTAGAGTCTTGTGCCTAGAGTAATTTTTTATTTAAACTCCTTCTTATAAATGCATGTGGTGAGTTGTTCTATTTATTAATTTTATAGCTATGTAACACATACTGATTTTATGCTAACAATGATAGTATTTAAAATTTCAACTCGTTAATAACTTGAAGATTATTTTTTATTGCAATAGACAAATTGAAACGTTTATTTAATTAAATCATAATTGTAAATTTTTAATCAAACATACTTTTCTCTCGGAATTTCCCAATTTTCATCTTCTTTCAGCTCGTATATGGTGTTGTGTAACTTCATAGAACTTTTACTGTCTTTCCCCAAATAATTAAAAATGCTTTTAGGTCTTATATCTTGCAGCTCAACTATAGGAATAACGGCCAAGTTTGTATTTTCGTTGACCCAATTTGGCTCTTTGTCTTCTTGACGTCCCACGTGGCCATACAATGTGTTTTTTATGATTATCCTTTTCCTAATTGGCGATTGAAACATTTCCATCTGTGTTGTATCAATAAATTGGTTCATGAACAACAATGGTTGTGTAAAGTACACCAGATTTGAAGAAATATATAATGGTTGTTTAATTAAAACTATTTGTTTAACGATGAAGTATAATAGCCTGGATCAAATTGTAAAGTCTATGTAAGGAAAATATAAGCTAGTTTTACGAAAAGCTAGGTGTCTTTTTTAAAATAAACAATTTGTGTTTGTTGACCTTACTGTTTTTTATCCCTTTTTTTTGAGATTTATTATTTTTACTTAAAAACATTTAAATAACAAATTTTATTAGCAATCACAGCCAACTTTCAACTGCTTCCAGAAGATGAGAGAAACCACAGAAACCACAGAGAATACTACCAAAATCATGAAACTTATTCCAATCAACACCTGCTGATGATTAAATATACATATTATCAGATATATGTTGAAACCAATCATAGTACACACCTTGTAGTATTGTACACAAAAATAGTTCTATAATACTTTTTGGTTTAACTTTACCCCGATTATAATTGTTTTAGTCAGAATTCTTCCACAAAAATCAAATCATTATCGTTTATTGCATAGTTTTCATTGTTAAATAGAGCTAACCCATTAACTTTTTGAGTTATTTTTCAGAATGTATTATTCTGATAATGAAGTTTATATGTTTCATCAACTTAATCGTAAACGTATTCCTTGTAGTAGTAGCATAATTTTAATTTTCTGTTTCACCATCTTTGTTATTGTAGTCTTATATTTCAAGTGACATTATTTTTAATTATAATTTACTTTCTATAAGTTTAATGGCTTTTAATCCAGTATATAAAAATTATCTAAAGTATCTAGTACAAAGTAAAAGAGTTTCTACTTAGTTCTGAATGTCTCTAGAAGCCACAAGTTCACGTTGCATTTTGAAAAGTTTTCACAGAACAAAACATTTATAAAAGATCAGAATTCCATGGTTATGTTAATCTCAACTAGAAACAAAACCATCTTAGTTGTATTCATATTAGATATAGAGTTTGATTTTAAAGCCAAATTTTGTTTTGTTATCGAAGCACAAAGAACTAACAGACCTGGATGGAGGTTCTATTGGGAGCCAGTTGCAAGGAAGATGGCGCTGTGTTTGAAAGCATTTATTGTTAAATGCTGAAACCTTACTAATTATTGATAAAAATTTCTGGTACCATTTGTTTTATAATGATATTAGTACTATAAAAAATCACTATAAAAACGGTTCTTGTTATCATTAATAATGTTTGACAATAAATTAAACTAATTTGAACCTATTTTTTGAAGTACATTGATGTATCCTACTTGAATGTTGTCACCAATTGCATTGCTCGCAATACACGCATAATAACCCGATTGGTCGTTTTGAATCGATATAATTTTCAGCCAATCATATTGTTCACTTATTATAACGTGTTTGCCATCACTCTGTATTAGTAATTCAAATCAATATTATTCTTTGAGTTTTATTTTTAAACAAACCTTCAAAGTAATAAAAGAATAGACGCCATCTCCTATACTTTTGTTCACCACCACTTGGTCATAGTACGGTTTGGGAGTCATTTCTTCTTCAATTTCAATTGATTTGTTCCGATCACTCTCACCATACATTAAACCTTCTTTTTCTTTGGCGTTGAGGTACTTTTCCACATTGAAATTGTGGTTAATAAGTCGTACCCAGGTGATGCTGGGATGGAAGTCACTGATGATGTGGCAGTTGATGGGAACATCGTCCCCCTCGTGACAAGTCCAGTTCATTGGACCCTGTTTGATCACTGGAACCACTGGTAAATTCACTGATGGGTACGTGGTTTTGCTGTGTCAATATACAAAGATTTTGGGTTTAAGTTAGTATTGTGGTAATTATTTTATATCGAACTTGATTTATAAGATATAATTTGATATGGAAAAATAAAAACTGAGATCATTAACGTCTCTTGCAAATATGAAGAGTTTTGTACTCGAAAAATTTTTGAAATGTACCAGTGTTTTTTCTATATTACTTCAAAATTTATTTACGTTTTAAGTAAATTTTGCATAGTTTAAAATAGACTTAAAATAAATGAAGACTTTCTACCTTGTATTTCCACTGAAAAGTCCCTTTTACCCGCCACATCCTTGCCTTGCAGCTTGCATGTATAATTGCCTGAGTCTGTTTTAGAAGCCTGGAAGACCTCTAAAAGCATGGTTCTAATGCCCCTCTGTGCAAGTTGAGGTTTAGATAATGATGAGGTGGAAATGGTGAGTAAATAAGCTTATTGTGCATCGTCGTTTGTAACACGCTTTATTTGTTCGTAACGAAAACTATGTAGTTTTAGTTGGTGCTTAAAAATCTTCAGTTTAACGTTGGAAAATAATTTTATAAATTTTGAGGCAAGAATGTTTTAAAATGAAGTAATAATTCAATAAGCCAGTAGCAAAATTTCATATATAACGTTGAGGTAACCAGTCCGAGTTTAGAGTTTTATAGACAAAATAAGTAAAAAATTGAAATTTATATAAAATTATGTATTTACTTTGATTTTTGATACTGACAAAAATGATAATATTCAATATTGCAAACTAACAAAAATATTTTTATTTCTTTAAAACCAAAATTCACTTTTAAAATTCTTGAAACAGTACACCCACTTTAAACTGAAAAAATGTCTCAATATAAATAACCCCACATACCACATCAGATGAAAACATTCAAGTTATTTCATCAATTCCTCTTACACTTTTAAGCAATTAAATTGTTTTAATAAACTTAAATCATTTTTTAAATTTAAATTCTCCATCAATCCGCAATGCAATGCTCATAAACCGAAATCCTTACTAATGTACTTTATCAGTTGTTATGATTAGTGGAGTGTGTTTACGATGTAGTATGCACTTGAGAAGGCATATTGACATTCTTTCCTTATTGATAGTTCTATTATTTTACACTCCTTTATCCAACATTGAGCAAGTACAATTTTTACTCACACTACCGCATATGCTATCAGTATGTTCCATAAGCATAAATTCTATCAATAACTGCTTTATTAAGCTTTTGTTTTGAGATTTGGTAATTAACTACCTTCCGAGGAGATGAGTTGATGATCTGCCCGTTCTTGTACCACGTAACGCTAATGCTTTCTATATTGTTATTACTCTTAATTAGTCTGCTACTTTTATTAGTTTTCTTCGTATCGCTTTCACTTTTAAGTGTGTAGATATTCTCTTTTACGTTATTGTTCATGGTAATTTGGCTGTTATATTTGTTTTTATGGAAACTTTTTGAAAGCGGGTTTATATCGATTTTTTTGATATAGCAGTTAAGTTTGATCGTCCCACCAATCGGAAATGCTCTGTATGTGTTTGTCTGTTTGTCCTTCCATTCGTAACCTGGGTGGATGTTGTATGGAGTTAATAAGAAGATAATCAATAATAATATTAGAATATAAATGCAAAAAAATAATTGATTAATAAGAAAAATATTTTAAAAAATTGAATAAGTTTTTATACATTTGTTCTGGTTTTTTAGATCTTTAAAGCTAACGATACTCTCCATTGGTGGTGCACCTACCATTACGTATGTCTGATACTAATTAATATTTGTTTCATTATATACCCCCGTATATACTATTGTGTTGTAGGAATTCATCATTAATAAAAAACCATCGATTTCTTCTGCTCTTCCTCATTGCACTTAAACTTTTTCTTTGATGTCATAGACACACGATGCTAATTAGGTCCATATGTTTAAACCGTGCTTCCAGATTGCAGTTTTAACTGTTACTTAGTGTGTTGCTTAGGTTGTGAACTCTTTGTTGTTAAAATTGATTTCATGATTAAGATACGTTTATTTTTTTGGAGTTTCATCAATTTATTTGTTTATTAAATGGTTTTTATTTCATTTTAATATTGTTTTTATCATATTTTTGCTTTTAATAATATTTTTTTTTCATTATTCATGAAAAAATTTCTAAAAACTTTTTATTTATTTTTGATATTTAAAAAAAATAATATATAATATTTGGCGCTACTTAAATATATTTAAGAACGCTTCTAGTTCGGCTTTGAAGCTCAATGTTATTATGTTATCCATGTTTCCAATATTTTTTGTTTTACTGAAAAAAGTTTATAGATTTTTAAACAGTTTAATTATTTTTAAAAAAACTTAAATTTCTTTAAGCTGTATCAACCGATATTGTCTCTATAATGATCTTAATATTTACTCTAAGTTTTTTATAATGGTGAAAGAGTATAAATCGAAAGAGTATAAATCGAAAGAGTATAAATGTCAAGGCTTATACTCTACATGAATATGATATATTTGAGAAGCTTTAATTGTTCATAAAAACCTTGCATTGTGCTGTTTTCAAAATTTCTAATCACCTTTTTGACTGTTATAATTATGCTTGAGTTAAGTAATTAAAATGGAGAAATGTCGAGGTTTTCATGAAATGCATGTCTTTTAACACATTCTGAGCTGGTTTTAATTTTTTTTTATCTATTTCTTTTATAAAAAAAAAAGATTAGAATGAGATTATAACCATTTGAATTAATTCAAAAAACTCTAAAAATATATTAAAAAACTGGTTTGGAAGAAATTAATAAAAAATAATTTTCGAAATCTATTAAGTTTTCAATTATATATTTGAGATTTTTTCTTCTCCATATTAGTATTGTCTTGCATATTCTCCTACTTAGAACTCGAAAAGCTAATTAGTTTTCAACAATAAGCATAATAAGAAGACCTTAAAATTTTTATTTAAACAAATGAATAAAAATATTACTAATTTAACAGAAGTGAGTAAAGTTTAGTAAATAAAAAACTGGCAAACGATTATAAAATTTATTTGAGTTTTATTTTAAAAAGTTTCAAAAAGATATTCAAAATTTATTTAATATATTTTTTTATTTCTATGTTTTAATTCAAACATTGGCATTAATTCCTAGATAATTGACACTGCAATCAAATGGCCCTTTTAAATCAAACATCACAAGTTTCACAAGACAACATAAATCAAAACCTACTGAATAAAATAGATAAACGACTATTAAGCACGAAGAAAGGCATTGTAATCAAGATAGGAACCTGCGAAAGGCATCAGATAAAGAAGAGTTTATAAACAAGTCCAGCACCATTACTTGGCCCACATGTGTGTGCTAGCAGTATTAAGAAAACATTTCTTCTCAATACATGTTCGTATATAATGATGGTGCAAGAAGTGAGGCCCATTTGTGTAAAACTATTGAAAACTGAAGTGCAGTTAGTATGAATAAGTGAAGGAAGTTTTTATTAATACTAAAAGATGATTTCTATGTTTGCACTACGTATTTTCAAGTAGTATTCTTAAGCTACTTAATTAGATTAAACGTTAATATAAGAAAACGGGTAATCTGTCCAATTTTATTTTTAAACTATTAATTAGTATTTTTTTTAATTATGTGCCTTTTTTACCTGATCAAAACCTGATAATTTTTGAATGCTTAAAAGTATAGTTGGTGATTTCGCCACAGGAAATCGATGTTTTTCATATAAAGCCAAATGCCATTGTGCTCTAAAGGATAAAAGTTGAGCATAAAAGTTGCAAACTTTTAACGCAAAATATGTGATGGGCATTGTTGTTATACTTATCGATTATGAATTCTAATACAAATAATAGATCCAACAATGTTTTCAAACGCTTAACTTAGATTTAAAAAAAAAATAACCAGCTAATTTAGATAGCAAAATACATCAGCGTCGAAAAATAAAAGATAAAATATATATTTATAAAACTTTTTCAGTAACTGCTCTTAATTTGAATCAAGGATCAAAATAAAAAGGGTAAGATTTAATATAGGAGAAACTGTGGGAAAAATTTCAAAGAGATAAAATTACAATTTATTCATTTGTACGTTTCTTTTCGCTTTTGACAATCCTAAAATATATTGAACGGCATATAATCATTCTTAAATGAAGACTTTCACTCCTATAATTGTTCATAATCTATAGAAATAATTGAAGATAATTATAAATCATTGGTACATCGGGTAGGGTGCATAGCTATAAACATTGGTGAAATGAGTAGTAGTAGTAGTAGTAGTAGTAGTAGTAGTAGTAGTAGTAGTAGTAGTAGTAGTAGTAGTAGTAGTAGTAGTAGTAGTAGTAGTAGTAGTAGTAGTAGTAGTAGTAGTAGTAGTAGTAGTAGTAGTAGTAGTAGTAGTAGTAGTAGTAGTAGTAGTAGTAGTAGTAGTAGTAGTAGTAGTAGTAGTAGTAGTAGTAGTAGTAGTAGTAGTAGTAGTAGTAGTAGTAGTAGTAGTAGTAGTAGTAGTAGTAGTAGTAGTAGTAGTAGTAGTAGTAGTAGTAGTAGTAGTAGTAGTAGTAGTAGTAGTAGTAGTAGTAGTAGTAGTAGTAGTAGTAGTAGTAGTAGTAGTAGTAGTAGTAGTAGTAGTAGTAGTAGTAGTAGTAGTAGTAGTAGTAGTAGTAGTAGTAGTAGTAGTAGTAGTAGTAGTAGTAGTAGTAGTAGTAGTAGTAGTAGTAGTAGTAGTAGTAGTAGTAGTAGTAGTAGTAGTAGTAGTAGTAGTAGTAGTAGTAGTAGTAGTAGTAGTAGTAGTAGTAGTAGTAGTAGTAGTAGTAGTAGTAGTAGTAGTAGTAGTAGTAGTAGTAGTAGTAGTAGTAGTAGTAGTAGTAGTAGTAGTAGTAGTAGTAGTAGTAGTAGTAGTAGTAGTAGTAGTAGTAGTAGTAGTAGTAGTAGTAGTAGTAGTAGTAGTAGTAGTAGTAGTAGTAGTAGTAGTAGTAGTAGTAGTAGTAGTAGTAGTAGTAGTAGTAGTAGTAGTAGTAGTAGTAGTAGTAGTAGTAGTAGTAGTAGTAGTAGTAGTAGTAGTAGTAGTAGTAGTAGTAGTAGTAGTAGTAGTAGTAGTAGTAGTAGTAGTAGTAGTAGTAGTAGTAGTAGTAGTAGTAGTAGTAGTAGTAGTAGTAGTAGTAGTAGTAGTAGTAGTAGTAGTAGTACAGTTGAAAACGTTTAATACAGTTTTTTTGACTCAATAGATGCTTCTATGAATTGAATAGAAAAACTCATTTATTAAAAAACCTACTTGGGCTGTTCTTGTAAACTAACTTACATTATTATTTGTGTTTTATAAAATGATTATAGCTCACATTAACATCATACCTAATAACTAACAATCATTAGGCGAAAAAAATGTTTTTTTAAAACATCAGTTTTATTTAAACATAATCTTCGGCATCATAAAACTTCTATAGGGACCTGGTTTCATGCATCAACTTGATTAGTAAGAATTTCACTTTTTAAGTGTTTCTACTATACATTTTTCCATAGTTATTGTTGGATTAGTTAAAATATATCATCTAGTTTAATAGATATATTTTCTTATAATGCAAAGTTTGATGCTGAACCACCATTGTTTCTTATGTGCGTGTGAAGCTTTTGGTGTATTTAAGTGTTTTGTGCTTTTCTCTAATACCTATCCTTAGTGTTTTATTGATGTACACTATCATCTCCACTTATTCAAAGATAAATGAGTTTCGTTATCGTTTGATTAGCTGGGATTGACCGTAATTGTTTTAGATGATGTGTTCATGTGTGTTGTGTGTGATTTTAACTGCCTGTGAGTTTAACTGTATGTGAGTTTAACTGTGCGTGAGTTTAAATGTCTGAGGGTTTAACTGTGCGCGAGGTTAACTGTATTTGATTTTAAATGTGAGTTATTTGTATTTATATAATAAATTGTATGCTTTACTACTTGTATGTAAAGCATTCATACTACAAACTTCATTTTTAGCATGTGATTACATGTGTTTTACACAGTAAATTGTCTTTTGTATAACTTCAAAGTTTTGAGCTGTTATAAATTAAATTAATTTTTGTTTATTTGTTCCAATTTTTTATTTTTTATTTTTTTTGCATGAACAAAAGCAAGAGTCTAATAAGAATTTTGAACGATTATGACAACCTTGAAGCTCAAAGAAGCTTTCAAAATATGAATTATTGAACGTTTTTTTGATGATTTTTGTCATATTTTAATGTTATATTTAGAAATAATTCATTGTTTTTTTTTAATATAATTTTTAAAAATATTTATGTAAATTTTTTTGATTATTTTTTTAGATTTCACTATAGTATTGGTTGTTATCATTAATTCGATTATTCTAAAAAGAATTAATCTTGATATTGTAAATATTATTGGAAGTTTCAAATCTTAACTTGATTGCATAAGTATTTATTCTTAGAGAATCACTCACAAAACTCAGATCATTTAAATTACATAATTTTCATAATAACCCCTTCTATTCAACTTATTCTAACAAACTTTATTGAAAATTATATAACTTGATAATGTAAGTTTGTCTCACAAAAAGCTTTGTGAATTAATTCAATAAATACTTTGTGTTTGTTTCTCTCAAAATAAATTAATTTTGAACAGAACTATACTAAAAGTTAAAATACTATCATAGCTGCAAACAAAAGTAATAAAACTCAATTGGAAAGATTATACTATGACTGAAATTTGATAAGAGCTTACTTATCTAAACTAGTTTTTCTTTTAGATAAGTCCAACCATGTTGAACTTTATTAATAAATAGATTCATAAATATTAAAAAAGATTTTAAACAATTTTAATATCTTAACAAATAGCAAAGTACTATGACAGACTTTCATATATGTTGCATAATACATACAGTGAGACTCGTTGTATTCTGATGATAAGTACGCCGTAATGAGGTGATATCATTAATGATGTGGTCGGGATGGTGGTGGTAAGGTAAGAAGGCTTTGAAAACAATTAAAAAATCAATTGATAAATGTAAAATTATTTGAGTATAAGCAGTAAATGTCTTTAAGAGGAAGAAAATAAGATGCTTATCAAATATATTAATATATGTAAATAGCAAATACTAGTGAAGAAACATAGTTAATTGTGAATATCCGATAAAATTAGGCTAAATTTTAACGGTACTACTAACTTAATATTAAAAACTTAAATAAGAATAAAAATAATAATATGACCACTAATAATAGCAATAATAATAAAAAATCATCATTGAAAACTTAGAAGTTTATATAACATTGAGTTATGATGGCATTATTTAGATCATTCCTAAGCCTAATGATTGGATATTAATATTACTTTGACACAAGCAATCACACACCGGAAATGAAATGTTGGTGAGCTTTGAAGAAAATAAAAAAGTATTTTCAAAAATTTCTAAATTTAAAACAAAGATGTATCTTGAAACGATCAAAGATTTAAATAATTTTAATAAAAATGAAATTAATTAGATAGAATTCTACTTTTAATGTTATAATGAACGATGGAATCAAAATAAGATTTATTATCATTATAGCTTTTTTACCATTCATATGCCATTCTCAAAACTCGAAATCCGATCTTTTTACATTAATGTTTAACCAGAAAGTGATAACTCAAAAGTGAATCACATACGTTATATTACAAAAATATTAGATCACACACACACGTATACAAAAATACACAATATACACGTTCATGCATACATACATACACAATAAACATACATTGACAGTTATAAAACACGCACTCACATACACAATAATAAACACACACACGCACACATATACAATAATAAACACACGCATATACAAAGACTCAAATACATGCATAGAGAATAAAAATAAACAATCACAGATACAAAAACACACGTGCAAACAAAATCTATAAAAAGACACAAACACACATACATACAAACAAAAACACACATACTTAAGACTCCCACGCAAAATATAATTGCTAAAACACATGACATGAAAATCGAAGGAAAAGTTATGTTAGTTTAATTTGATAACATTTGATAACTTTTTCATTACATTTGGAATCATTTTCATTGCATTTAATAACATTGTTGATAGCATTTCTTAGGGTGGCAGTTGCCTTTACAGTTTCAGTGATGAGTTGAAGACTGGTGTTGTACTTCTTGTATGCAAATCATTGTGAATAAAATACTTGTTAATGTAATCCCTGTTTTAGAAGTTTTGTTTTTGAATAATTTTTTTTCTCTCACAAATAAATGAATTAAGTCTTCTTAGTTTTGGTTTATTTTACAAAAAGTTCACTTTAATTGAAAAATGTAAGCACTATTTTCTTTAATATGCAATTATTACATGTTCTAAAAATAAAAATTAATTTAATTTTTTCTTCCGAGAAGCTCGAAGAATTGAATAAATGTTTTGCGTATGTTTCCCTTACTAGTAACTAAGTTTATATAGATCTTATATCTTCAAATGGTAAGGCAAGTCGACCTTAAGTTCGCAAAAAATCGGGACTTTCTTGAAAGAATTCTGTGTTTCAATGGGCGTTACTCTATGGGAAACATTATAAGAGATAGTGACTAAAATAAAAAAAGAGTAACAGGAAAAGCCGAAAAACGTAATTGATAGTGGGAGCATTGAAGAATAAAATGCGATTGGACATTATGAACTTACAACAATGCAACAAAAGGTGAGAAAACTTGTCGAAAGTTTAGTGAATAAATAAAGTTAATAAACTGATGAACGCTTCATTCTTTGGAGCTTTTTTGCTTTGAGCAGTTTGATGATGAGATTTTAGAATTGTTTTAATGTTGAAAAAATTGAAATTGTTCTATTTAATGTGGCCATTTTGAATCTACTGCCTGTGGCAATTGGGTTTTGTTTGAACATAGAAGTTTTGTTTCAGTAAAGTTTTTTCAGTTTTTTGAGATTTAGTAAAATTTTTGATCTTCTTAGTAGTTATGTCTTCACATTTTCTATTTGATAAACGCTTCATGAGTTAGTTTAATATATAAACACAATTCGCAAACTTAATATTAATAAAATATATACTTAAAAAATCCGGCAATTTAATATATAAATACAAAATGCATACCTAATATATAATACAACAAATACATATGTAACAATATATACAGTGTAACTTTTGCTATTTCCAACAATTTAAAAAATTTCTAACTTATTGACCTCGTCAAAAGTAACTTTTGATGAGTATAGATAGAGATGGACTGAGTTTAAAATTGAAAAGAAGATACATACATTTCTGTGAAAAGTTAGAAGATTTGATAAGTTCAACCTTATCATGAAGGTTTTTCAGATGTTAATTAGATACAAACTTGGATGTATTTCAAAGGGAGAAGCTATATTGTTTTTAAATGAGAGGAAATTTTTAAAAGACTTTGATTGGATAGTTAGAGCAAAACGTTAAAAATCCAAGTGCACTCTAAAAGCACTAACCAAGACTTTAAAAATCCTTTTAACTGTCTAGCGGCTTAAATTGATTTTAGCTGCCTTTAAAAAGGTTAACCTATATTGGTTTTTTAATTATGAAAGGTTTATATAAAAATAGTCATGAATAGATATAAATAAAGAAAAGTTCATCAAAAAATTAAATTTTAAGATGAAATATACTTGTAATTTTTTAAACTATTTTAAATTAATTTGTAAGCAAAACCTCATATTTATCCAATTCAAATTTTTTTTTCACAAAATCGTTATGTTGATAATTATTTAAGAAATATTTTAATGTAGTTTAATTTCGAAAAAAGCTCAGTCCGAGACAGTCCGCCGTAAAAGTAATAATGAAACAACAACATGAAGTCGTAATGTGAAAAAAATACAAATAATAACTTTGAAAACAAAAAAAAAATATGGGAATTAATTGTAACAAAATGCATTAGAAAAAATTCGAAAACACTTGGAATTTTAAAAATAATGATAAGAAAGTATATTAAGACATTCATTATAAAAAAATTGAATTAGTTTCAATTAGAAATAATTAACAATGAAATCTTTTTTAAAAATCGCATCAATAATAAAATAATAATAATAATAATAATAATAATAACAATAATAATAAAATTTAAAAAATCATAATACACATCCCTGGACTATCAAATGCCAATCATTCATGATAAACGATTAATGGCGGATCAAACTTAAAATAAAAACATAAGTTTAATCCGAAATAGTAGTTCAATAAGAAACAATTTATTTTAATAAATCTTTCAAAAGTGAATTTAAATAGTGAAAAAATAGCATTTTGCTCGATTAGTTAATTTAAAAAATTTTTTTTTCAAATTTTCTTAAAATAATTTTCTTAATTATCACCGTTTGTTTTTGTGCTCACAATTCATTTTCAAATTACAAGCTCCGTATTATCAAGATATGCTTTGGTTCGGTAGCAGTGTAGCAATTAAGTTTTCATAAGGTCCTTGTAATGGTAAGATGGGTGGTAGGTGAAAATGGAAGCGGTTTGTTTGGAGTTAGTTTTGCCGTCAGTTGTTTTTATACTGGTTTAATTTATAAATAATTGCTCTCACATAATTGAGTTTTACGTAAAGTAGTTACTTCATTAACTTTTGTTGGAAATATTTTTTTTTATTTTTGAAAGAAACACTTAGGATCTCACAAGGTTTCTTTTTATCATATTAATGCTATTTGCTTTCTGATATTGATTGGTTCAAAGTAGTATTTTGTTATTGCATATTAGTTTGCTAAATGAAACTTTTATTCATGGAAAAACTCTATCTACCGCAAATAATGATTAAGCTTTTTCAAGAGAGCTTTAACGTATAAATTATTTAAACAGTTAATAATATTATAACATAGTGCCCAGCAAAATATCAAAAAGATCCTTCAAAGCTCAATTGACATGGGGACGATAAAGATAAGCGAACTGTTAAGTGGATTAATAAAAAATAAATCAAATAAAAAATATTAGAGAATAAATAGATAGTAAAAATATTTAGATGGATTGATGATAGGAGAAGATGGCTAAATGGTGGAAGTAGATGGATAGATAGAGAAAAGAGTTGGATAATAGAAAGAGATTGATGGATTAAAGATGACGTTGAGAGATTTGATAAAGAAAGCCTGTAGATGTTTATCGGCTTTATATTGAAATGGATGGGAAGTAGTGTGTATTTTTCTTAAATATTTTTTGAAATACTTCTAAGTGTCTTGAGTATCATTTAATGGCTTGAAACGTACCACAACGCTACCATTTAAAGGTTGTTTCACTTTAGAGGCATCTACTGGTTAGCAATGAAGGCATATTTGAACAATTCAACTAGTTTTTGAACTAGTGAATATGCTTCAATTATTCGTGAAATTAACATTAATTCAAAATAATATACAAAAACTTCAAATTTTAATAGATAGAAGGATGGATGGATAAATAAGAAGACATGCGAAATTATTTATTGAACTGTGAATTACACAAAGTAGTATGTATTCTTTTTTAATCTCAAACCAACCTGGACTCAGTTGGGAGAGGCCCATGAAAGACGGAATCAAGCAGTGCACAATAAAAAATACTCTCATAACTTTATATAAACTCATATTGATGAAAAATTTAATTAAAAAGCTCAACTTTTTTATGATTTTTCAAAATTTATGTAAAACTTAAATTTTTCATGGATAGTTTAGATTTTTTTAACTTTTGTGTTATTTAAACAAGATTTGTAACTGTGTTTTGGAGTAATATTATCAGTGGAAGCTTCATAATGAAGATGTCAATATTTATATTGAGTTGTATCCTCGCTTTCCTCTTTCCACCACCTTATATATGGTATGTGTTTTTGTTATTATTTCTTTATATCTCTAGTGAATATCTTTTATATCTCTTTCTGTTAACGATAAACTTCGAGAACATCTTTATTAAATAAGACGGATATCAAATAAAATGAAGTAAACGGACTTCAAAACTTCTCAAATTCATTCTATAAAAATTGATAATAAAAGTACTAATAACGATAACAGGGCTTAGAATTAAACTTTAAAAGTTTTCAAACTCAAGGTAAAAAACACCAAAGGAACAGCCAAGGATTTTTTATTAGAACATAAAACTTTCGCATATGATATCCTTGTTATAAACTCCCAGGTATGAAAACTTCGACTTGAACCATCAAGATTTCATTTATTGAATTGCAACAACTACAGTGTTTTTCATTAGGTGCTAAAGACTGAAGAGATTAAAGAATGAAAGGTTTTTATGTTTAACACCAGTTATATGGACGTTAAATTAAACATAAAAGTGGTAAATTCATTGATAAATGTTTCCACAAAAAAACAGAGTTTTAAAAAATGATCAATTATTTTCAAGCATCTACCCTACTTTATGTAAAACAATCAGGGATTTTAATTGCACAATAACAAAGTTTTTAGGATAGCAGTTTATGTAAAAACTCATTCGATATAAGCTCCATTTACATTTTCGACGATAGCTTGTGTTTTGCCAGCTTTCATTTTCGATTCGGTAGGAGAAGCATGGGCAAACGTTTCAAAAGACTTTTTAGTTGGGTATTGAGAAATGGAAGGTAAACTTTCAAGCAACAAAGAAGCAGCATCCGGTGGTAGAGAATTGGAAAGATGGGAAGGTGCTGGCTGTAAACTCAAAGGTTGTGTCAAGCTCTCACCGTGTAATTGAGGGTGGAAAGCTTCGAAAAGTCTGCGAGAAACATCAGGAGTAGCATATATACTTTCCTCTACGTGGTCAAACGATTTGACACCATGCACAAGGCTTTTGCGTTCACTGTAAGCCATATCTTCCGGTACCTCGTTGTTCAAAGGAGACACCACAAAGGTGGCTGGGTTTCTTTTGTTGAAAACCAAGAAGCGTAACTTGATTCTCTGGAATGAAGCCTTGCGGGAGAAGAAAAGGTCGTGGAAAGCTCCACCGAAAAGGCCCCCTAGTATGGGACCGAACCAATACACCTGTCGTGTTTTATTCTTCATGTGACTCATATAAGACTGAATTCTCATTAATAATTCATAGTAATTTTAAAAAAACCTATATACTTTACAGTTGAATATATTTGAACTTTTGGTTATTTGTTAAATAGTTTTAATTTTTTACATTTCAAGAAACTTTCAAAAAATTTCACATTAATTAAAACAAATTCTTCAATATCAAAAATGAGCACTTCCATTTTCAGCTCTACCCCAAAGGAAATCAGAATTTGATTGCATGTTTTCACAAGCATCAAGGGAATTGAATAGACTAGTAATTTGAAAGTTTTGTATCAAGCTTTCAAATATGACTTCATAATCATTAAATTTATTAACTCGAAAATTTTTCAAAATTTTAAAGTTTGACAATTTCATTAAATTCGATACCAACCAAATGGCTGTCCCACAGACCAGCTAACAAGGCAGGTCCAAAACTCCTTGAAGAACTGAGGCTAGCTCCTGAGTAAGGAAGCTGTGACAAGTGTCATTATACTTCGTGTTATAAAATACTGTTTTTATTAAAGCCATATGAGTTAGGGTGTTTTAACAGTTTAATTGCTATAAGATGAAACTATCGTATATAAAAAGCTATAACAACATAGTTATGCAAGTATGAATTATTTTTTTCTGACAATTACAAACCTATAGAAAACTGTAACACATTAATTGAAATCAAATTCATCAATTTTATTATAAATAAGGTAACTAAACAAAGAGCATAAAACCGCAAAGAGAGTTGAAGACATGTACGCAGCCCCAGCAACTATGGAAGGGACCGCCTCTGGCATGCTGTCCTCTTCTTTCATCTCCGATGAAGTGAAAAAAAGAAACACGAAGAAAAATGTTGCTACAAACTCTACGGCGAACGCATGGCTTTGGGACACTGCTGCTTGTGGTAGGGTGCATCCTGTGTGGGTGTATCATGGAGAACCAATATTGCTTTATATTAATTCAAGAGAGACTCGAAAGTTATAGAAAAATTTTTAAAGCATAAACTTCTAAATTGAAGTAATAAAAAAAATAATTTTTGTAATGACCACTTTGATTTACCTATAAACATTTTCTAAAATAAAAAAAAACCTTAAGCAAATGGAATGTGAAAAATTTTAAAGTGACTCTCAAACTCAATGCATGAACATCACTATTGCGTTCAAAAAATGAACATAAAAACACCAACCAATACGGTGAAGAGTAGCATTTCTCTGTTGCTGGCCCACGACCCCATATAGCATTGTGGCTCCCGTTACAGACCCCAGAAGTTGAGAGCCGATGAAGAGAGATGCCCGCATAAAACTACATCGTCTTGTGATCAACAATGCAAAGGTCACTGATGTGTTGATGTTGCTCTCGCTTACGCACCTGTATTTCATCAAGGGGGAGGAGGGGTTTTGATTGAAAAAGAGGCCGTTGTTTGAGGAGGGATGGAGACTCGAGAGGATTAATTTATACAGTTTTTTATGAATATATAGGGTTTTTGCATGGAAGAAATTATAACTTTGTAGGAAATTTTGTACTTTGTTATTACTTTACTGTAGGGGATTATAGAATAATAAATTACTGTGGAAATTATGATGTTATTCAAATATAAATCGCTTTATGGTTAACAAAATATACCAGCATTGATTAAACTGACTAAATATAAAAAATCGGAGATTACCTTTTTAAAAAATTGTTTTGTAACATTATTCAAAATCAAATATCAGTCACTGAAATCTAAACTATAAAACTACGTGAACCTAAAGCAGTACAGAAGTGCAGCATATATGAAGCCGAATGTGAGGGCAACTCTCACTGGATCTGGTTGCAAGGTCGAGGGCTGGTACTGAATCCAGGCACCACACCCAAATAATACCAACACAACGCTGCCCAAAAACTCCACAACCAATGCTCTCCAAAAGCCGGAACTCTGTAGATTCTCTTTTATTCTTGTCATAGGGATATTCCTTGTACCATGAGGAGTTATTGTAGTCTTGCCTCAATGTTTTTCAGGTTTATGTAGTGTAATAACTTCTTTGATTTCATTTAGTATGGGTTTTAATGCTTTTTGATAATATTTGAGCAAGTTTTAACGTTGCATGAATTGAAAATGCATGGAAGCTGATGCCTTTATATGTCACACTAGGATGCTTTTATAAGCATGTGTGTATAGTACCTATAATATTATTTAAATCTTGTGCTTTAGATACAGCTCTAGCGAATGAATGAGTTTATAAAAAAATTTTGTAACAAAAAACATCAAATAAGAGGAATTTTTAATACATTTATTGAGAATCAGAAACTATAATTTTTGATAAGTTCAGCCTTATCATAAAACGTTAGCGATTCTCAATAAATGTATTAATAATTCCTCTTATTTGATGTTTTTCGTTACAAAATATTGAAGAAAAATACATACGATGTCTCTGGAGAGTTTATAAAAAAATATTTAAATCATGTATGATAGTTGTCAAAAACTCTAATTGTACAAATGACAGTTGAATTTCGAGCTTAATTTTACAAAACTTGATCAAATTAATTTTTTTTTGAATCTTAAATTTTTTTTGAGTTTTTGGCAGCTTACTGTGCAAACAAAAAAAAATAGAGTACAAAAAAAACGAAAACTTGGGCTAAAAAATCAAAGTAGGTATAGAGACTTCTTGAATACATGCTATGGCAGAAGTTGTTACAGTTTTTAAGCGGTTCTTCTGATGGTAGAGTTTGGACAACTTGTTGGGGATAAGTTCAACGTTTTTTTTTGTTTTTTCAATTTTTTTTGTAGGTTTTGAGTTTTAATTTTTTAAAAAAATAGTTTTTTGAATTTAATTGTTTAAATTTATTTTGAATTTATATAATAGTGAGATATTAATCTTATCAACAGTTGACTAAGTTGTTGAAATAAATTATATAACCCTAAACTATTTTCGTTCGTGTCCCTTTGTCTAGTTGTTGTTTCAATCCAAACTTTTTTGCACTCTTTTACAACCTTGTTGATTTTGTTTTGTTGAATATTTTTACGTTTTTTATGTGTTTTGGGCGTCCAATATTTAATGGCGAAAAGTACCGGCATATTTGCTCTCAATGACATAAGACAGGTGTTCATGTTAAGAATTGAACTAACTTTGATTAAATCTTTTTCGGGTATTCTCAATTAATGTAAAAATAAACTTAGGTCATTTACTTCAGTTTAAACTCATACGCACGCACACATGCTTGCCCACAAACACACACAAACACACTTCGAAATTCTGTTGTTCTACATTCTTTGCAAATGTCCAAGCCATCGGAGTCTTCTTTATTTTATCAAAACTTCTACTGGCTCGATGCTTGTCATTCTTCTCAGCTCGGTATTTCTCACTTTTTGCCACAAGGATATACCTGTGATTATTCTGAGGCACCTTGTTACAAATACCTGGAGACACTGTATTTGAGAATTGAGAGGACACCATGTTTCACTGCCGTAGAGGAGGATAGATAGAATGATGGATTTGAAGAGTTTTTTTATGTACCTAACCTTATTGATGTTTTATACCATATTAACCTACTTAAACCCCGGTAAATCTTTGAAGCCTTACTTAACCTATTATTGATATCTTCTTCAATTGAACTATTATTTATTAATATACTACCTAAATATTTAAAACTATTGACTATATTCATTGGGGTTTGGTGTGTCATAGATTGGCTTGATTCAGGAGTCATATGCATGTACTTAGTTTTTGCCAAATTCAATTGTATGCCGAAGTTGTTGAAAGTTTGGTTGACAGTTTGTACTAGGCAGTTCAGATCATCTAGGTTGCTGCTTACCAAAACTATATCATCGGCGTATGCCAGACTCTGTATCATTATTTTTTGCTTCAATTTATGGCGGTAATTGAATAGGATTGGGGCATCGTCGCAATACTCTAGTGAAACACCTTTATCAGGGTGCTTGTTCATTGCAACTTGTGTCACTGCGTCGAGAAAGAGATTGAAGGGGACTGGGGTAAGAACATCTCCTTGTTTTACTCTGATTGGAAACTCTTCAGATGTTTACTCTTCTGCTCGAACGATTCCTATTGTGTTGTGGTGCAAGGCTTGTAGGATGCGAATGATCTTCTTTGGAATACTGAGAGATCTTCTGAGAGATTGCCACAGTGCTTCCCTGTTTATCGAATCATACGCTTTTTGTAGGTCGATGAAGCAAAAATATAGTGGTCTATTGAATTCTCGGGCTTTCTGTATCAGCATTCTTGCCACGTATATCTGATCACAGCATCCTCTTTTTGGACGAAAGCCACATTGGTTTTCTTCAAGTTGGGTATCAAACACGTGTTTCAATCTGTTCAATATGGCCTTACCAACAACCTTGCTTGACACCGACATTAGTGAAATTCCCCGGTAGTTTGTGCATTCCAATTTGCTGCCTTTTTTGTAGATTGGGACAATGATGTGTTTTCTCCAATCAGCTGGCACTGTTTCTTCTAACCATATCTGATCTTAGATTATCTTCAGCCAGTTTACCGTAGCTTCAGCTCTCAGTTTGAGCATGTTTGAGTTCAGATCATCGATTTCTGCAGCTGTGTTAGATTTGCATTGTTTAAAAGCTGATTCTAGTTATGGTTTTGTTGGGGGTAAGACGAGAAGTTTCTTCAAGTCATCTTCAAGACTCATTTTTGGAAGAGGAAAATCATTACATGCTGTAGGTAACACAGTTGAATTTGCGTTTGCATTCGTTTCAAAATAACTTTTCCATCTCTTTATTTTTGACGAAGATTCAATTAATTTTGTCTTATTGTCTGCGTGTAGAACCATGGACATATTTTATTTTAGATTACTTAGTTATTTTGAGAGATTTCAGAATTGACCCACCACGACCATTTTAATGTTCTGTTCAGCTTGTAAATATGCTTCTTTAGCTTTCTCTTCCCACCAATCATTGAGTGCTTTTCTGCATGCATTTTTGGCCTCTTTTTTAACCAAATTATAATTATTTTTGAGGCTTAGAGGGATTGAATCCCCACGTTGTTTGAGGTTGAGGATTTTGAGATATAGATTACTCTTTTTTTCTATTACTTCTTTAACCTCTTTTGTAATCCACTCTTTTTCTCTAATATTTTTCTTTTTTGGTAAACAGCTAATGATGGCATTAATGAATGTAGATTTGAACCGGCTCCATATTTGTTCAACTGAACCTTTCTAGTTAGCTTCTAGTATATTATTGTTCAACTCATGTTTGAAATTGTTTATTGTTTGTATGGATAGATCTTTAGGATTTGTAATGAAATTAAGACGTATATTATTGTTGATGTATTTTTTTTGTGTTTT
>OZ038320.1:28203354-28303354 GCA_964035795.1 Pterobdella sp. o SKG-2022 | reverse complement strand
AACTTTATTTTAAAACAAATTGAAAAGTGATTAATTTGATAAAACTTCTCAATTTCATGAGTTTATTTTCAAAAACACTTTCTTATGCTGAAAAGAAGTTTAAAAAATTGATGATGATGATATTGATTGCACTCTGTAAAAGTTTAAGGTTAAAAAAGCTAACGTATGTGTGTTGGATGTGATTTTGTAAGTAATTTAGTGTTGTGTGTGTGTGCGAGCGTTGTTTTTATATCCGTGTGGGTAATGCTGTCAGGGATAATTTTTAACATCCTTTTTAACTCACACAAAGTGCTAACCCTTCTAGACAGAAAAGGGTTTTTTTTAAAAATTTATCAAAATTTTGGATAAACTTTTCTTTATTTTGTGTGTGTTGTACATGATTTTGTGTGCATGTGAGCATGTGTACGTTTGGAGATAGCTCTTTGTATGGCTAAGTTTAGAGGTAAGCCACTGAAGATATGCCAATATTCGCCTGTTTTTATTCTTTTGATATTTCCAAATAAAAATTATTAAAAAAAAAATTTAAAAAAATATTTGATCATTAAAAAAAGCTTTTATAATACTTAGAATGAAAGTTTAAATTATAGAATAATTTTTTTAGCGTATTATCCATCTTAAAATTTAATAATTTTACTCATTGGTTTTGGAGAAAAAAATTTAAATTACTGATTTCTGAGTATACATGAATAACCCCGATGACAATTATCAAACCAATTTTGATCAAAGTAAATAATGAAAGTTGATTCATCATACAAACACATAGGCACATAAAATCACTGGTAATTACCATTAAATGTAGTAGCGATCCACTATGTTGGTATAAATGTAGCGAAAAATATGCAGATTCTTCTATGTATTAGATGAATGAAATTCCATTTATATCTATATAACTTATGAAATCTATATCGATATTACTTATTTCGAAATTTTATTGATATAACTGACATATATTCTCGTCATATGCTTCATATTGCATATTACTTATATGTTTATATAAGTAATATTCAATATATACATTGCAAAGTTCTTTGTTTATTTTCAATGTATAGGTGCGTCAGACTTATGGTAAGTCACTCTTTGTACAAAAGTTGGGTCGTTTCTCAAGTAACATATTTTTATAGAAAATTTTGCAGTTTTACAACGTTCTCAAATTTTTTTGCTTTTAGCTTATTTATAATATTGGATTTTTTCGAACAATAATCTATTTGGCGGTTCGAATTTAGTTCCATCCATATTCTTGCTCATAAAATTTAAAAAAATTTTAAGGCACGTTTTTTTACGTTTTAAACACATCCATCTTTTTGCAGATTTTTTGCAGCAGAAACAAAAAGTTTGTATTTACTTTGGCTCAGTTTTAAAATAATAATTTGAAGATCAATTTTTTAAATGAATTCAAAATGCTCCAGTGTCTAGACAAATCAACAACGGACCGATTCATAGCAGACCACTCATAGCTTTGTTAGATGGAAGAGATTGCTCAGTTGAAATGCCAATCTTGAAGGATGTAGCAACCGTTGCCTTCTGTGATGCCCAGTCTACCCAAGAAATCCACGAAAAAGTATGTAATAATTTCTGAATTATTTGGAATATAAGTATTGACTAAATGTTGTTGAAAATGCTTCTCAGGTATTGAATGAAGCATATGGTGCAATGTTATATCATCACATTTCACTTTCCCGAGAAGATCTCAAAAAATTTAAAATGCTCAGAGTTATTGTAAGGCTGGGAACTGGCATCGACAACATTGACATAAAGGCAGCTGGAGAACTTGGTAAGTGAATTTCTTGTAATTGACTAATTGACAAAGATTGAGTTAATTTCAGATCTATGTTATATAGAGGATTTTATTTTATCGCACAAAGCTTTTTGTAAGATGAATTCACATTATCAAGTGGGGGTACAAATCTGTAGAACAGCTACGAGGAATAAAATAAACTTCTAAAAGTGTTTTCATTCGAATATTTATGTTTGGCTCGAAGAATTAAAAAGATTTATATTAAATATTTAACCAGGAATTGCAGTATGTAATGTGCCAGGATACGGTGTTGAAGAGGTAGCAGACAGCACATTTTGTCTTATTCTTAGTCTTTATAGACGTACATTTTGGTTGGCAAATATGGTGAGGGATGGCAAAAAGATCACAGGTCCAGAGGCATTAAGAGAAGCTGCCACTGGGTCTGCTCGCATTCGAGGAGATACTCTTGGAATTGTGGGATTAGGTCTGTTATTATTTGATATAATCATTTTTTAATTATCAATAAAAAATTTTTGAGTGTGGTGCAACAAGGTTTGATGGTCTGTGAAAGTTTTTTTACACATTTTTAGGAAAAGTTGGAACTGCAGTGGCATTAAGAGCAAAAGTTTTTGGCTTCACTGTCATGTTCTTTGACCCATTCATTGCAGATGGCATTGAAAAATCTTTAGGTATTTATATTAATTTAAATATTACCTCTTTGTTTTTGGATGATTTTTATATAATGACAAAATGCTGTTGAACTCTAAGGAATAACAAGGGTCTACACATTGCAAGACTTGCTCTTCCAAAGTGACTGTGTAACATTGCATTGCAGTTTGAATGAGCAGAACCACAACCTGATAAATGAATACACCATCAAGCAAATGAGGCCAGGTTGCTACAAGGATCCATTTTCATTCCCTTGAATGTTTCCAAGATATTTTTATAGTTTTGAGACTTGATATTTTTCTTTGAAAAATTTTGATACATCTCTGAAAGCTCTTTAAAATTTTAAATTTTCATACCATGAATAGTTCATTAAATGATTTCGAAATTTTGAATGCTTACTAAATCAAAATAGGGGCTTTCTTGGTGAACACTGCAAGAGGAGGCTTGGTGGATGAACAGGCATTGTCCACTGCTTTGAAAGATGGTCGCATCAGAGCTGCTGCTCTTGATGTGCATGAAAATGAACCATTCTCTCTTCCTAACAGTCTGTTTGATATATGAACAATTTTTAATGTAATTCGATGCTCAAATATTCACTTCTTTTTTTAAAAAAATTACATTTACTCAAAAACGGCAAATCATTTGCAGGTCCATTGAAAGATTGTCCAAATGTCATATGCACACCTCATTCAGCATTCTTCAGTGACCAAAGCATAACGGAATTAAGAGAAATGGCTGCTGGAGAAGTGAGAAGGGCTGTGGTGTCAAGGATTCCTGATGGACTGAGGAATTGCGTCAACAAAGAATACCTGGCAGGTGATGCTTGAATCTGTGGCGGTAATGTTGAAATTGATGTAAATTTTATCTTAATGAAGACGTTTTGAATGGCTGCATGTTTGTTTGCTAAATGATCTATCATACTTCATTGTTTTCAATAAATTTAAATTTATATAATTAATCAAATTTCAGCGTCGGACGTAATAAATGGCGGCAGAGGTGCACAGTCAAGGTTCCAGGCTCCAATGATCAGCCCACTTGTTCATTCATCTACCGATCTTCCTCATCCATCTATTGCACACGCTGGTCCTCCTGTACACAACTTCGACTCTGCCAATCATTTCATTCCACGACCCGATGCCATGCATTGATTATATGTTTTAAGTGTTTCTGTGTTATGTATTTTTGTTCATTCTGTTTCTTGTATTCATAATATGTCATTTTATTTGAGAGGTTTATTTTGATAATAATGTGTTTGTAAGTAGTTGACTGATTAAAAGCCTGGATCCTACAAATTTATGTTTTTTCGAAATTGAAACATAGTGTATATATTCTTTCACTATTATTTTCTTCGTTTTCTGAAATTTTTACGAGTTTGAAGTTTTAAAAATTTCAAAAAACGAAGAAAATAACTACAAGAACTAGTTTTTATTAAACCTCAATTATCAATTATACTAATGAATTATGGCAAAGTTAAATTTGTCAAAAATTTTAGCTTTTTTTACTGTAATAAACGTATCTTTGGAATCTTCAATTTTTTAATGGCTAAAAACTATCAACTGAAGAAAATTTAAACACGATGTACCGTAGCAAAGTATAGTCAAGTAAAAAGAATATTCATTAAAGTTGTCCAATCTCTCTTATCCTAGTTAAAGATTTCCCTAACTGCATATTCATTCTGAAATATAGCTATGCTCTTAAAAACAAAACATCAATTCGAGATAATGGAAATAAGAGTATAATTTAAAATTTACAACTTAATAGACTTTTTGCATAATAGTTAGACAAACCGAAAATAAAAAAGTTCCCAAAAACTGTATCAACCCCATTCGAATGGCTTAAATGATAGCCGGTAAGTAACCACTTTCTAGGCTCAGCCTTATCTGACTCTTCTTAAATCATGAGAAATAAAGATGGGGGAACCAATGAGCTTTCTACTAGTAATTTTTTCTAAAGCTTGTTAAAAAGCCCGAAAAAGATTGGATACTAATTTTGGCTTTGTGAGTGGCGTACAAGATTTACCAGTTTTATACGGGAAAAAGAAAGAACACTTGCCCTAACCTCAACACAGACCTAAAAGTTTCAACTGGCTGCTTATAATTTTAAAAGTTATTTATAGGGATTTATTCAAAGCCTAATCTGGAAGATAGTGGAAAAAAGCCGAGTATGTGGATGATCGTTGATGAAAAAAGTTATGGCCCGTATGGGGCTCGAACCCACGGCCTTCGCGTTATTAGCACGACGCTCTAACCAACTGAGCTAACGGGCCATACGAAAGCGATAAAATAGAAGCATATTTAAATCGTGTCAAACAACTTAATTTAAAAAAATAGTCATTTTTTTTATTCTTCAAAAAAAAATAAATTCTTTTTTTATCTAAATTAAAACTATTTCCAAATTTCATAACCCGTCAAATCATTCAATTCGATACATTTTGAAACTTGAAATCTATAAAAACATTATCTAAACACGTCATACCTGCTAAAGTTATCTCCCCAGATGGTGATACAAGTTTTTTTTCCAATTCATGCAGGAGTTTTGCAGGAAGATACACTAGCACCCTACCTGTTCATAATAGCAGTAGATTATGCAATGAGAACAGCAATATCTAATTCAGCTGATTGTGGCTTTACTTTCGAAAAAGCTAAAAATAGGAGACATCCAGCACTATATATAACAGACATAGACTACGCAGATGATATTGCCCTACTTTCAGAATCTGTGGATAAAGCTGAACAACTGTTGCATACCGTAGAAATGGCAGCCAAACTCTTCACATTAATGAGAAAAAAACACAAAATATGACATTTAATCAAAATTCTTCAAATCTCACCACAATAAACAAAAAATGCATAAAACTCACAACGATTTTCCTTATCTAGGATCCTGGATATATTCCAACGAGAAAAACGTTGACGTAAGAATTGGTAAAGCTTGGGTTGCTCTACAAAAACTAAATACTATCTGGAATTCAAATCTGCCAAAAAACTTGAAATTAGCAATTTTCCATACTACAGTGAGCTCTGTGCTTCTCTATGGATCTAGTACATTGACCAAAAAGTTAGAAACAAAGTTAAGAGTGCTATACAAAAATGCTAAGAATTGTGAATAATGTAAAATGGCCGCAACGTATAAGCAATAATGTACTATACGACAACTTACCAAATTGTAACACAAAGACTCAGTTTCGCAGGACATTGCTTTCGCAGTAAAGAAGTTGTACACAAATTGATACTATGGGAACCAAAATTTGGTAAAAATACTAGAGAAAGACCAGCTCGAAACTTTGTCAATCAACTAACTGATGATACTGATGTGGATAAAGAAGATTTAGAAACAGCTATGAACGATAGGGAGTATTGGAAGAACTATCTAAAGTTACTGGGTTCAATCCCGCGTGGGCCGAAAATTAGCACCTGTTCCACAGTGTGTTTTCGCTACATTAAATTTGTAGCAAGTGCTTTGATCTACAAGGAAAAGCGCTTTATATATACCGCATTACATTACATTAAATGCTGGAAGCTAATAAATGAAGTGGTTGAAAAAGCTCCAAAAAAAGCATTCTCTAAGGCAAGAACAAAGGTGAAAGGATCAGAAGCTGGTACAATAATTTCAGCGATTTACTGGGTAAGGAACCCACAATATCAGATGATTGTGGTGTCCAGATTCAAACAATATTTGAAGATCTACATATAGAAACTGGACAATGCTGGACAGAGAATCACGGAAAAGCTTCGTCATTTTGGTTCGATCTAAAAGTCGGCCTAAGTAAGTAAGTAATAAATAATAAACGTCAGCTTATAAATTTACTTCGCATCTGTAAAGTTATTTTAAGAATCGATTTCAAGAACATCTTTCTACTCTATATTTCATGTTCTAAAGCTTAAATAATTGTTTTGCTTTATAATTAATTTCACCAAAGTTTTTATTTCAATTGAGATATTTCGAGTTTTTATTTTCATCTTACATCTTTTTTTAACTTCTTTTCTTTGCGAAAGGATAATTGTAATTTTTCCATTCAATGTTGCAGCCTCACCAAGATTTTAATCATTTGTGATAAGTTATTTTACAGATGGAGTGAAAAAGCCTGAAACGGTTGCTTGAAAGATTTTCTAAACAAAATTTTACTTGGCTTTTTCTAGATGAATCTGACTTTGTCAAGTGACATAAACTTCCTTTGAGAATGCATGTTTTCTTACGAAAAGCTTAGTGAAGTTTCTTTTAAGAAATACTATGCGCACTAGACCTTTTACCGTAACAATGTTTACAAATTTTTTGAAGAATTAGATCTCATCTCTTACACCCTAGCTTGACTTTTTATTAATTTTTTGGTCAGCCACTGATGATGACAACCAACTTTTAGCTCATTTATCCAAACTTTCAACTGATCTTTCATCCGAATTAACTGGTCTCAGAACCATGAACATAATTCCTCTTATATTGTTTTTAAAGATAATTCTGTTGATAAGATAGCTGAAGTAGAAAAGTTATGATTCATAAAAACACGACAATATTGGAGTTTTTTTTTGACGAAGCTTTTCTATATATTCTATATTAGTAATATATAAATACCAATTAGTTACCTGCTGATGATATAGAATAGACCAAAAATGTTTATGAATTTTTTTAAAAATTTAAAAATATTTAAAATGATTAATATTTTCAAAATACTTTCATAGCTTAGAAAAATATTTTTTTATAAAAAATATTGTAACACCGTTTTATCCAGCACTACTAAAAGTTAATTTACAAGTTCAAATTTATTAAAAAAATGAATTTTGCGGCTAAAAGAGTTTTAAATATCAATTACTTCAAAATTGATCAAAGCTGCAGTATAATTAAAAAATATTTTTTTGATAGAGTTTCCAACAAACGAGCAAGAAAATATATGGAAAAAGCATCTAAAACCTTATCCGGGGAAAGCTCCAAGTATCTAGGATATATTTTACATAACGTAGGATAGCCTAAATCAAGTGATGAGAGAAACAAGCAAAAAGTATTCATTAACTTAATTAACAAAGCTTTACGTGAGACAAACTTACATTATCATGTGATTTGTTTGTTTCAGGGAAAGCTTTGTTAATAAATATTTTTTGTCTGTTTTTTTCAATATATTTTGCAGTTTGTGACTTTAAATGAGTTCATTTTTTACAGAAAAAAGAAAAACAACTTTGAAAATCAAGTTAGTGCATTAAAATATATACTAAATTTTCAAAACTAATAAATGATTTTTAATAGAAGTTCATTCAAATTTTCTACTATACATTTCACAGTTGAGAGCCATGGCTTTAGACATACAAGAGAACTCAACAAATGAAAACTTTAAAAATGTTCTTAACGCATCACTTGTTAATGCTGAAAAAGATAAACCTAAAAAGCCTCCAAAATATAGTAATCCAAGAATGAAACAACTAAATAGTATTCTTTATGATTATATACTTCCCTTGACTTTTGAGTTATGTCCAGATTTGACAAAACTGAATTTTGAAATCACTCAAGTAGCTCTTACACCCCGGTTTGACTTCTTATTAATTTTTTGGTCAGCCACTGATGATGATAACCAACTTTTAGCTCTTTTATCCAAACTTTCAACTGATCTTCGGTCTGAATTAACTGGTCTCAGAATCATGAACAAAATTCCTCCTATATTGTTTTGTAAAGATAACTCTGTTGTTAAGGTAGCTGAGATAGAAAAATTATTGTCAATAGCTGATATGGGCAAAGATGAAGATCATATTGATGTTGAAAAAGATTTAGCAAAAAATGGCATAGAAGAAACTGAAAACTTCAATAAAAAAGATTTCTATGGAATTGACCATGATCTTTTCAAAAGTGAAATCATACTAAGAAAAAGTAAATCAAAAACCAAAAAAGAAATACTAATTGTTAAAAAATAATTCTAAAATTTCTACTTGTTTTTTATTGAAGGCTTCAAATAAATTTAAAAAGCTTACAGAATTTCAAATTCAAATTTTTTGAACTTCAAAAAAATTTCCGCTTGAGACTATTAAAGTAAAATGATAAAGGATTTAACGAATATATCTTCCTAGAAGAAAATTTTTAGACATCTGACGCTAAAGTGCGATTCAAAACTGCTTCTCTGTTATAACCTGAATAACGGTAACCCCCAGTTGCAGTTATCGACAAACTTCTATTCTAGTATCTATGTCATTCAGCTTAACGAATGATCTCCTATATAAAAACGGATAAACTGTACAAGTGTGAAAACGGCAGCTTTAGATTTCTATAATTTCAAGTTGGAAGTTAGCTTGAGTTGGCAGTCTATAAAAATCTCTCAAATATATGGCTTTTTTACATTATATGTACTATTGATGATCTAGACTGACTGCTGTTTTCCCCAGTTACTGGGATATCTACGGTAGTATAATCTAATTTTTTTTTGAGGAAAACACATTTATTTATTTTAAAAAATAGTGAAAAAATTGAATCTAAAAAAAAGAATAAAATGTTATATGAGAATAGGAATTAAATACAAACTGACTAATGAACGAAATTATCCAACGAAAATAATGTAAAAAAAATGAATATATATAGTTATAAAAAAAAGGCAAAAGAAAACGAAACACAAGTATATGACAAACTAAGAAGACAGCGAATTGCTTGAACATTACCACGAGCAATGCCCAGTGACAAACTTTCAAACAACCTTTTAGGTTCTCTAGGCTTATCTTTAGCCTTAAATATGCGTTTTTCCAAATCAGACAAAAATGAAAAAGCATGAGATCCTATATTGTCCGCGTGAATGACAAAAAAGCTACATAGGCTTTATTTCTAGAGCTTGAAAAGATGTTTTTTTGTAAATTATTACATGACTTAGTTAATTCGAAAGAAATGGAAGTATAGTTGCTTTGAGCGTTTATACTATGTTCTTGCATTCGAAAGGTTTCAAAGCAATATTCATAATGGCATTGCGTACGTTGCTTTCTGTTTTTATCCCTTTCGTATCTTCTGCGGGGAAATTCCTTTGACCACATGAAAATTGATTCCGTGTTTAATTCAGATAGAAAACTTATTGATGTGGAAATTAAGTTTGAAGGCAAGAAGGTTGCCTAGAACAAATTTATTATACAGATTCTATAAAATCTAAGAAAGCAATTATAACTTGACAAAAGAAATTTTTAAAACTTTGAGCTTATAAAAACAAAATTTATCTAATGATATGCGAGGAATATAATAACTTTACTTTATAATGCGAGTTCGACTTACAAAAAGCTCGGTGCTAATGATATAAAAATCGTTTCAACTTTCGAATTTTTTTTTTGGAAAAACTAAGAAGTAAACGGAAAAGGTAGATACCAAGCAATGGGTCTGAAATTTATAATAATCATCGTCTTGTTTTGTACCATTTTTAGAGGTTAAATATCTCAATTGAAGCACAAGAAAAAGAAAAGCCGTAGCCAGAAAGTAACTAATTTATTTTTAAGCAACTAATTATAAATAAAACCCTTGCCATCCAGACTGAAAAATTTGAACTATCATTACGTCATAAATATGAGTAGGTTTTTTTAAAACTTAGAAAATCTTTACTTGATTAAATATTAGTAACCCACCATACCAATTTGAAAAAATTAGATTGAGTCTTTAAAATAAGTATTTTATTAATAACTATATACTGGTTAACTATAAATATACACTAAGTATATACTATATACTAATTATGTATATAATAATCAAGCAAGTATTTGAATTTAAAATGATTCTCTTGAAAAATTGATCAATTTTTTGAAGGTTGGTGGATGAAGTTCTTTGGTGGAATTGGATGCTTGTCTTTACTTGCAATTGGAGTATTGTGATAATGTTTCACTGCTTCTGGTGGAAAAGCATCTTTTTCCTAGATTTTGGGTTGTATAAAAATAATATGAAAACATTATACTTCACCAGAGAATGAATCTTGAAATGTATAAATTATGGATAGCTCAGAAATTTTGTCAATAATAATCATTATGTTTTACAAATAAAAACTTTCTGGAAAATTCAATTATTTACCTTTATCACTTTAGTTCCAACTACAACATCTCTACTTACTTTTGTGGAAACTCTAGAAACAGAAAAAAATTTAAATAAAATAAAATACCAATGAAAATTTAGTTTGGTTAGAGCCTCGTTACACAAAAAGCAGAACCATTTATGATGCAAATCTCAGCTGGTACTTGAAAAAGTTAAATATTGTTCAAAACCAGTAGCCCATGAGTACAAATGAACAAAATTCAAACATATTTTTTGTGTACTTTAATGTTTTAGACTTGTTCAAGTTATCCATTTTTAAAACCCTTCATCCTGCTGTTCTCACATATTTTAGCCAAATGTACCTCAGTTACTAAATAATACATTAAACCTCTTCTATACTATTATGAAAACAATGAAATTTAGTTATTTGATGCTTCAGAATAATTGGGTATTTTGATGAAATTTAATTATAACACATTCACCCAAATCTTTGATATTCTTTTTAACTTACAGTTAATTTTAAAATATTAAATAAAAAGTGAAAAATATGATTTAAATACATACTCAGCTCCAAATTCCTCTTCCTCTTCTTTAGTCATTTTATTCTTGTCAGAATAGGAAGTTTTGTGAGTTCTTTGGGTTCTCATACCCCCTACCTTCACTTCAAAATCATACAAAATAAATTAATCACCAAAAATCGATAAAGTACATTCCTAATCATTTTATGCAAAAATTTGATTTGAAGGTTGTTTTTTTTGGTTTTAAGTTCTTCAATTTTATATTGATAATTCAGACCTGAATTTCAAAAAACTACTTCAAACTAGTAATTAAGAACTATAAGACACGGTAGATTCTAAGACATCTGTTTTTCCAATATGGATGGCATTTGAATATAATGAAAGAATTTTGCATATCAAAATTCTCACCAGCAGGAGGATGCCCAGCTAATAAATTAGGTTGTTCTTCTGAAGACATTCAACTTTATACTGAAACAATTCTTAGATAGCCACGTTAAAAGTCTACAAATGTACTTTTTCCTTTACCAAAGTTCTTGTTTGACAAAAGTAAACTAATAATTGAATAAAAATTAAATCGCTTTTTTTAAATTAAATGAAAAAAATTTAATTTAATTTTTTTCTTAAAATAATAGTTTTTCTATGCATTTGTTGGAGAGACAACCAATGAGTCAGCTCATTGCTGCCTCGCAAAACTCAAGTAGCGCGTTCATTCGGCACATAAATACATTAAAATAAAAATTTTAATTAAATCATTCATTAAAAAAACTAGAAATTGATTTCGCTCATCTTCAAAAACACTAAAAAGAAACATTTGAGATGTAATTCTTCTATCATAATTTTTTACCACGAAACCCAACAGTAAGGTTGTTTAGAATTTAGAATATAATATTGTATGTATTATAAATATAAGGCCTAACACAAAACTCAAATTAAGCATGTTTAAATTATTCTAATTTGTATGGTAAAAAAGGCAGGTGTAAAGAATATCTTTAACATCTAATTGCTTTTATCAAAAAATTGCTGATGCTAAATTTTTCAAAGTGAAGTTGATAAAAAAAACTATCCAAAACATAAATTTAGACATTCCAATCAATTTTTATACTCATGAAGTTTGTCTTAGAGAAGAGGTGTTAATACAAAATAAAATCAGTTTATTCAGTCTTTCAAAGGAAGCAAACCCTTTTAAGGTTAAAAAGACAACAAACACAAAGTATTTACACGAAGTGACACGAAGCTTGTCGTAAGGCTAGATTACATTACCTTTTAAGGTTATATATTGAGAAAAGCTCAATAAAGGCATCTAAAAAGTTTTAAAAAAAATATTAGTGTGCTTAGTTGATCTGCAATGCCATGAATGACAAAAAAAGAAAAAAGTTATAACTCAATCGTACGACTTGGTATAATGAAATAATTTTTTTAAATTTTACGATGAAAAGAATAAATAAAGTTTTTAAACACATTAAAATTTCAAAATCTTCATAATTATTTCTTTAACTAATCAAAATTTTTTCAAGAGTTTGTCGGAAAGTTTCCTTTTAATTAGGCTTCTCAATAGGAAAGCTTCTCGTATAAAGAAATTTTAAAATGGTGAGCAGTATTTATATTTTTTAATATTAATCATTTTTGAAAATTTTTTTTATAGCTAAAATTTAATTCCAGCTTTTTTATTCGTTTTTCAAATCATTGGTCGGAAAAGATGTAGTAGTTGAATTGAAAAATGACTTGAGGTTAACTTTCTTTTATAAATTTGCAAAAAAATTTAATATTTCAATTTCTAGAAAATATTTCATAACACTTTATTCAAAATTTTCATCTAGTATTTGCGGCACTCTACATTCAGTTGACCAGTATCTGAACATAAAACTTACTGATATTTCTGTAACTGATCCAGATAAATATCCTCACATGGTTTGTTCAAATGAAAAATGAAATTTTCAGAAATAATTATTTTGCTTAAAATCAATGCTGTCATTATTGAAAGTAAAAGATAATTAAAACTTTGCATGCAATTAACTTATAAAATTTTACATTTGCAGTTATCAGTTAAAAATTGCTTTATTCGGGGCTCAGTAATAAGATATATTCAGCTTCCAGCTGATGAACTAGATACACAACTTCTTCAAGATGCTGCAAGGAAAGAATCTGCCCAAAATAAAAACCAGAAAGCATGACACCATGAAACTCTATTATTGAGTTGACTGTTTTTGTAATCGTTTTTCTGAAAAAACCGTTAAAATATACTTTTAGATTTTTCTTCATTTATAGTGAAACTCAAAGGTTAGTTGTCAAAAAAGAATTTTTTAGACAAGCATAAGTTTTTTTTGTGTGCTCTATAACTAAAAGATGAATAAAAAAAATATCAATATCAATCAACCATAGAAAAAATATGTACAATGCAAATGAAATAAATATCTAGTCTCTATTATTAAATTCTTCAAGTCTAGCCAATAGTTCAAAAAATAAAAGCGTAGAATAGATGCTTTTATATAGAAATAAATTATTTGATTAACAAATTACTGCTTCCAAAGCCAAATATGGTTGAAGTTAGCAAGACTTGCCTACATAAAATAAATATTTTTTAAGATACTGACCTGCAATTTGTTGTTGATGTAAATTTATCATAAAAATTTTCTCTAGCCATCTATATCAATACTATAAACAAAATTAAAGTTCATTTTAAAATAATGAAAAATTTCATAATAAATGCACCAAAACAATAATTTAAAGAAAATTAGCATGATTATACCTTTTTTTATATAAATGAATATACATAAAAATCTGTAATCATGCTAATGTCAATAGAATTAAGTATTATTTATATAGGCTTTTTTTTCAAAAAAAAACCTCCAACAGCTTTCTACAACTTTTTTTTGTTTTTTTTCAATGCTTTTAGCTCGTTGCAGGTAGGTGCCATCTGTCGAGTTTTTGAAGCTTCTTTTTTTCTGTAAGTTATAGGCCAAAATTAAGATGCTTTTTTTTTCGATCCATCTGCATTTTTTGTTTGTAGCTGGTTCGTTTTCTGGCATGAATATTTTTTTTTTAATAGTTAACATTGTGAATAATTAGCCTTTAAAATGCGAATAAAAACGATAATATTTGATTTTTTTATTGATACGAAGTTTTTCAGTGTATTTCCTCTAAACATTTACAAAGCCAAAAAAAATTGCACTGCTATGCATGCAATTAAGTTTTGAGATTTACTTTCAGTTTTATTCTGTTTCGATGTAGTTACCTTTTTTATGATTTTATTTAATACACATTTATTATGAAAATTATTATTTTTTTAATTATTATATACGAAAGAAAATTTATTGATAAAGCCAACGCAAGCACTGCACCGTTAAGCATTCCAGCAAAAAAGCACATATCATAATTTTTTATTTGCAAACATGACAAATTTATTTGAAAATATGTTTAAATAAAAAAAAACAAGAATATAAAATCGTTGTGACAGTAGCACACATCATGCTGAAGTTTCGAGGTTCCTCACACAGACTCGTGTCGCTCCTTGAAGCTTAGTGCACGTCGGTTCAGTTGTTTCAAGATATGTGCTTCACTTTTTTCAAAAATTTGTATAATTGCATTTAATTTTAAAATATATCTTCAAGGCTTATTGAAACGTAACAATTATAAAATTGCTGACATTTCTTAGTACCATTTGGTGTTATTATGGTGTATTATGAAAGACTAAGCTTTTCTATACACCATGAATATTATCGTTAGTCAAACCAACGAGAGCTACCCTACGTTACCTTTGTGTTTGTTTTGTACAAGTCAGTTTGGCGTTACATTTTCAGTAAATTATTCTCGATTTTTTAGTTTTATAAAAATTTAATTATTCTGTCACATTTAGCAAGTTTTAATTAATTAAAAAAAATAAGTTTAAAGGACACAAGTTTAAATGACTAATAAATAATAATAAATAACTAAACTAATTGGAAATGAAAGAAATATTTAAATGCAGTCTGTTATAAGTATATAAAAATTACCTTTCACGAATTTTGATTCACAGTTTTATCTTTTTAAATCTTTAAAAAATACATTTATATAAAATGCAAAAAAAATTAATAAAATTAGAAGTCTATAACATTTCTTTTGATAAATATGACGTTTTAAACGTCATCTCAGCTTGTTTGTTTATTTTCTCGCCTATATAAAGCGGCTCGATGATTCATAACTAAACTGTCGACATAAAACTCCGTTGTGAGAATTGAAGTCTTTTAGAACCAAAACGGTACAAAACTTTCGGTGAATTAAATTTTCATTCTGAATATCAATAAAAATGAATCAAAAAATTCAAAACAGATATGTATCTAAAAAAGTCACCTACAAATGGAAAAGCACACGATCAAATATACAGATCTTCAACAGATGTCCTAGCCATTTTACCTGACTTCTTTTTTCTGTTGATGCACCAGCTCACTGATGCAACGTAAGTAGCCATACTGGAGCATCTTGGTTTCAAACCGGGATGGCACACGTGTATCTATCGACGCCAGTGGTCTGCACCGACAATCTAAGAAGCCAGTGTGGCTTTTTACATTATCTCACACTATTAAGTGACACTTGATAATGTGAGATATTTCTACAAAAAGCTTGTATATTAAGTTTCTCAATAAAGCACAGTGTTTGTTTCTATTATATTGATTTTCGGCTGCTTTACGTCAACAATTTTATGTAATCTTTTTGTATTGTGAACTTATCCGCTTGTATTTACTACGCCATTCGCAAGTGACAACAAAAAAATCAAATTCACAAGAATATTGAAGACTGAAATAGAACGAAGAATGACAAGACAACAAACGAAAGAAGAATGACAAGAAGTTGACCAATAAAGTTTGAGAAGACAAGATAAAGAAAAGCATTGAATTGTTCTCGTTTGGACATTTTAAAATTGAAACAAAAATAAACCATTCAAAACTTGCACATTACTGAACTTTCTTGTTAAGGATTCCAAGGAAATCAATAATTAGCCTTATTAGTTTATTATTGCAATTTTCAAATTTTTTTTGAAATGAGTACATTTCAAACTTGAGATTCACGTTATTCATTAAAGTAAATGATGAATAAGATTGAGTTGAAAAAAATTGTGGAATACAATTAGTCAAGTTCAACTCAACCCTTCTCAAAATTCCTATAAAAACTAAACTCCTTGTTCGATCATCGCTTATATAATGTAATAAATTAATTAGTTTCAAAAATTTGACTTCAAGCTGAATTAAATACCAGTAAGTACATAGAAGTATTAAGAAAAAATGATACTATAAGTTACTACTTTGGAGGGCATTCACTTCACCACGGTTTCTCATATATATTCCTTTTTAAACAACTTAAGCTTAAGAAGTTTTCAAAATAATTTAGAAAAATAATTAAAATTAGTTCAAATATTCAAATATTTCCATATTTGAAATACATATGAAGAATGACAATAAAATTTTGCAGATAAAAAACAAAATAATCGAAGCTTTTTGTTTGAAAAATTTTAATTTTTAGAATGATGAGGAAACAAATATAATTGAAAACTTCATAGTAGTTGAAGGAAAAAACTGTCTTCATTGAATGAACTTCGGCTTAATGTTCTTCGTTAGAAACAAAGCTCTTACAATTTTTAACCGAAGTTCATTCAATGAAGGCAGTTTTTTCGTTCAACTATTATGAAGTTTTCAATTATATGAAATTTTTTATTATTCTGAAGTTAAAGTTTTCTTGAGTATTTGTTTAATAAAATCTTATTTTTGTTTGTCAAACTTCATATGTATTTCACCATTGAGTTTTGAACTCTTTCATATATCATTGTACACCAATCATAATAAAAATAATAACTAAAAGTTTTTTAGTTTTAATTTTTTTAATGTTATTATTATTCTTCTTATTATTTTTTTTATTATTTTGTATTAACTTTTTATTGTTATTATTTTATTGCATACACAGCTGTATACTATTACCAAATTTTTATCAGAGTAATGAATTTAGTTATGATTCTTCAAGCCTTACATGAATATTCAACATGGAAACACTTGGAAGTTTATTAAATTTTACGAAGCTTGTCGTGAGTGGAACTCACATTATGCAGTAAAGTATACTTCACCTTATGATGTGATTCCAAATAAAAATCTTTGAAGTTTTTTCATATTGAATATAAAAATTGAGTTTGAAATAAATGTTATATTTTATATCAGACATGAACATTTATCAATTTTCTCGTGATGAATGTTTCAGAAAATATGAATGAGATATCATTAAATGGGTCCATATAACCAGAGGAAAGCAACTGAAATACTAATTATTCACGTTATATTTTTTCATCATTATCATCTTAGGCGATATGAATCAGTCGTGTTGAGCTGATAATGTAAGTTTGAATTACGAAAAACTTCGTGGCGTGATGGAAATAATGAGAAAAATATTTTATAATGAAAGAAATTATAGACCTACCCTTCATTATATATTATAGTGAAGGTTTGGAAACTGACGAAATTTATAATGGCTGTATCTTGATAAATGTGTTAGGTTTAAAACTTAAAAAAACTCTATAATTTGAAAAAAAGAATAAAAGTTTTAGATTCTAAAAGATAGTCTAAAATTTATTGTAATTTTTATTCTTCAACTTTTTGGATATGCATTAGTTTATATATTTTCACTCATTCTATGTATTTAGAGTTTTATTTTTTTATAAGTCGACAAAAAATTTAAAAAAAACCAAAAAAACGCTAAATAATGGTATCACTCGAATGATTTCATCATAATTTCAGTCGGATAATATTTGGTTATTCTCGATTTAAGTGTGCGAAAAGTGATAGATGATGGATATTCTTTAGAAAAATAATGACTTCAGTCCTGGGATTACATTCCAGTCATCCATGATGGACCTACATAAAAAAGAACTTCCAAGGCTTTGGATAAGGTCCACAAAATCCTACTGGCTGTTTCAATACCCGTAGTTGTTGTTGTAGTTGCTATTGCTGCAGTAGTGGCGCTAGTATGAAGAAATCAGGAGAAAGCCAGGTGGATGGTGGCGCCAAGCCCTCCAAGATTGAGTGGTGCGCTGATCGACAGACAGTTTGACCGCTGCTTTGTTGGCAGTACATCATGTATATGAGTTCAGTTTTGTTATTATTTTGACATTTAAGTTTCAGTCAAGTTACTTTTGTTTTATATATAAAATATTTAAAACTCTCGTTTTTTAAACTAGATAATGTAAGATACTTTTACGAAAAGCTTCGTGTATTAACTTTCTCAATAAACCTTAGTGTTTGTTTCTATTATATTGATTTCCGGCTGTTTTACGTCAACATTGAATTTGCACCAATCATAGAATTTCAAAAAAATTGTGAAAGTACTGAAATAATCATTTTTTTTACTTTCGTATCTGAAAAAAATATCTTTTTCACTTCGAAGAACACTGTATTCAAGAAAATTGATTTGCATACACTTGGATCGTCTTTTTGTAAAATCCGTAAATATCTAAACATTCTGATACATTAATTTTTTTATGAAAAAAAAAAACTAAAATTATTTAACTAACAAAGCCTTTTGTACAATCCGTAAATATTTAAACATTCTGATACATGAATGTTTCAAGAAAAAAAAACTAAAATTTTTCAACTAACAAAGCCTATGATTGGTCCAATCTGCTTCACTCCTATTGGCTAAAGTTAAAACAGATAAATATGTGCAAGGTAACTTGAAACTTGTTTATAAAAGAGGGAGGTCAAAAAAAGTGTTGTGCGGCCGAAAATAACCCAAATGTCCTAATTAATAAACAGGAACTTCGCGATCACGCAAAAAGTATTGAATAGCTGTAGGCACCAATCATAGAACTGCAAAAAAATTGTGAAAATACTGAAATAATCATTTTTAGAAGTTTTATGAAAATAAAACTAGCATTTATCAACTAACAAAGCTTTTTGTACAATCCGTGAATATTTAAACATTATGATACATGAATATTTTCAAAAAAAAAATAACTAAAATTTTTCAAAGCCTATGATTGGTCCAATTTAAAACAGCTTTTTGCTGCTTGGAACTTCTTTAAATTAATAATATCGAATAAAGAACTCAAAAAAGATACTATTGAATAACAAAGTCAAATTGAAAAATTTATTCACGTAAAAGGAGACTACATAAATAAAAAAACCCTTCTGCTGAAAAAAGTAGAATCTTTGAAAAAAGAACTAAATGATGTGAAGAAAATCAACAATGAGCTTGTAAGAAAGTTAATATTAATTGTAATAATGATAATGTAATTGATGTTAATGAAGATAATGAAAATAATTTTAGTAATAATAATGTAAATAATATTAAAATTAATAATAATAATATTATTAAAGGCATACGACTAAGCTATCAAAGATATTATTTCACCTATCTCAGCAAAATTAAAAGAAGAATAAAAATGTATATATCAGGACTTAATGATAACTATAGTGATAATAACATTGATGAAAATATTCTTAACAAGAAAAATACAAGAGTATCTATGGTGTTTTCGGTGAATACGGCCGTTCCAGATTTTTCTTTAATTACTTGAGAAATTTTAAATATGCAAATGCTGTTGAGCAATTTAAAAAATAAACTAAATAGTTTGTTGGTTGTCAACAAAAATGAAATTAATGAAATCACGCTACCGAAAAGAAGAGGTCGGGAGTCGAAGAACACAGACAACTCAACCTATGCTTCTTCAAAAACGTTAGCTTCAACAGAGACAATTTCATCAACTTCACTTCTTTTGAGTTAATCTACTTCACCTTCTTCGAACCCACCAACTTCTTTTTCTTCGACCTCATTATCTTCATCTTCTTCAAACTCCTCAACTTCTCTTTCTTAAATCTTATCAAATTTTTCTTCACCTCTTTCAAATTCACCTACCTCACTGGGCTTGTCAAAATCATTTGCATCAATTTTCACAACTCCTTCTACCACTCAAAACATATCTTCTCTTTTTCCACCAAGCAAAATCCTTTCTGAAACTCATTCATCAAATGGTGAAACATTTTCTAAGCCATTCAAAAGCTCTCAGGATCGTTTTACTTTCTTCATTAAGTCTACTGACTCCGTCTCATCTAATTCAAAAATTCTTGATCTCACCATCAAAACTCTCTCTAACACACCAAATCTGTCTATCAACAAAATCTTTACAACCAACGGAACTATAATAGTCAAAAAATATTTTCTTGTCAACGTTAACATGGCCATAAACACTCTAAAAACAACACCTGGAATTAAAATCAGCAACCTTTCCTTCAACCAGAAAGCAAACTTTTCGAAATATTATCTACCAGACTCATAACTCGAACCTTTAATCTCAACTTATCCGTCATCTACCGACCACCAAATAGCCCTAATTTTAATTACCCCCAAATATCCAACCCATCAAGCTCTCTCAGCTGCTTTCAGAACATAATATGATTCAACACATCAACTTCCCCACACACTCTTTAGGCAACACCTTTGATCTTTTGATTAGTCTATCCAACTTCAACCTTATCAAAAATATTAAATCAACACCTTACTTTTCAGACCATGCACTCATCACTTGCAATCTCAATCTTATAAAGCATCACTCAACACCAATAATTACCATCAGACGATGCTATAGCAGAGTCAACTACATACTTGTTGAAAGAGACCTTTTAACACTAAGCCAAAATCTTTCACCCATAGATACTCATGTCGACGATTTTACCCATCACCTTAATAAATCACTCACCATCCTGCTTGACCAGCATGCCCCACTTCGCACCTTCAAATCCAGAATCACCTGTGTGTACTCCTATTTCTTATGAAGCCCGCCTTGCAAAACGCCAGCTTCAGAAGATAGAACGATCATCTTCTGACCGACTGCTCGTATCACTTGCAAGAGCTAAAGTGAGAAGCTTAACTCAATCGTCTCATACCAATCCAATTGCGCACACAGCTGGATGGTTGTTCTCAAAATCCAAAAAGATCCTGGAATATTATCAATTCCATCTCCACAAGTCTCCTCTCATACCACCTCTTTCTTAAACTGAAGAAAATAACTTAGCTTCATCTTTTTCTACATTTTTTAATAATAAAATTATCAAAATACATCAATCCATTGAGTCAATCCAACAGGATATGCGAAAAGTCAAGAACTGCAGTCTGACTGAAGAACCACGCTCATTTGATGTTGTGCAAAATGAATCAACAATGGATATTTAGTCAACTACTCATGAAAACAATAACAGCGATCATTAGTTCAGTAGTTACAACAATGACGTGCAGAATAGCAAAAATAATGCTTACTATAGATGTTTCGATGAAGCGTCCCACCATGATGTTTACTTAATAATTAAAAGCCTCCCACTAAAAATCTCTCAACTCGACATCTTACCGACATTTTTTCTGAAAAGTTTCTCAACAATCCTTTCTCCAATAATTGCTAAACTGGCAAATCTTTCTTTCTCTCAAGGCGTTTTTTCTTCCAATTTCAAAACTGCCCAAATAACCCCACTTTTAAAAAAACTCAACCTGGACAAATCTAATCTTCTCAATTATAGATTTGTGTCCAATCTTACAACATTATCTAAAATTCTGGAGAAGATTGCCTTATCCCAACTCTCCACTCATTTCTTTGCTTCATCATCCTTCAAAAAATTTCAATCTGCTTACAATAAACTTCATTCGTGCGAAACTGATCTTCCACACGTAACACACACACTCAGGAGAGCTCAAGATAATGGTCACGGAAACCTGCTGGTTTCACTAGATATGTCTTTTTTTTTTCAAAAACATCACATCACTTTTCATCAATTTGCAGATGACATCATTCTCACATGCGAATTTTCCTACGACAACCAGCCGTTGAAGAAATATCTAAATGCGTCTTCTCTGCACGTACCCGGCTCTCGCAAAACCTCCTCAAACTCAAAATCGACAAAACAAATGCAATGTTTGTCAGTACTAAATCGCGCATAAAAACCCTACCAAAAATAGTTAACATTGCTTGTCATAATATAAAGATTTCTTCTGAAATAAAATTACTCGGCGTCATTATTGATAACACTCTCTCCTTCGAACAACACGTCTTCAAAAGCCAAACAATGTAACATACATATAAAAGCCGTCAAACACATTCGTAAATGTCTCACTTTTCAAACAGCTCACAATCTCGCTATTGCTCTCATCATTTCTAAATAAGACTACTGCAATTCTCTTTATTCTCTTCCATCTACACTTCTTAGAAAGCTACAAAAAATTCAAAACCATCTTGCACGCATTGTTCTTCCCTGTCACATCTTCACCCAATCACGGAATAGAATTTGCTTCAAAAGCGCTCAAAAGTTTGTGAAAAATTATGAATATGGTGGTATAATTTTTAATCACGAAAAATAGATTTGTTTTAATTTTCCAAGAAATCCTTATTTGTATGGATATAGTAGTTAGCAGAAGCCTACAAATTACAAGATAAAACAATGGTAATACAACGGTTCATGCATTAGCGAAGTCTTTCATTTCTACCAAATCACCATCAGATGCCCTGATAATGATCTTCGTATTCTAGTTTAACTTTATTGAAAATATTTGAACTTGCACACGAGCATGCACGAGAAGCGCCTATCTGCTCATGAGGAGTGGTACAAGATTAAATGGCACTACTACGTGGTACACATAAATGCACTTTTTTTAACCTGAATATAATAGTATAGAGTAATCGAAAATATTTTTTCACAATTAATAGAGTATTTAAAACCAGTGCTTGTAATTGAGGAATACGAAGCTTATATGGTGATGCTCGCTTGATAAAATATTTATTACAAAATGCTGCTTGGTTTAAAGAACAACTTTTTCAAAATTTTAGTTGAGTCACATTTTCATATTATTGGATTGAAAATAATTTTTCAGAACTAATATAATATCTATAGAAAAAATTTATCCTTTAAAAATTTTTAACATAATTATATATTTTTCATTAAAGCAGATCATTTTGCATTGGTCTCGTCCATATTTATACTATTTTTATTGTTGTTACTATTTTTTAATAATAAGCATTATACTATAATTAAACTAATATTATTTTTCATTTATTTATTTAAATTTAAATAGCGCTTTTTTCACATAAATTAAACATGTATCAGAGACGCTTAGAGATACAAATATAGTTTATGAAGAGATAATAGTCTATAAAATAAATCTTTAGCGACGCTTTGAATGCTTGACAAGAAAGTGATCTGATTTCATTATTGTTACTTTTCGTTATCAATTCGAAAGAGTTGATTTGAAAAATTAATTTGAAAAGCTCAACAGAACTAAGTTAAAATTAGCCAAACATAATAGCTCAAAAAACTTGACAACAGAACTCAACTAAAGCTTCTCTAATACTAAACTTAATATTGAAGAATAATTTTAACTGGAATTAACTAAACTAAAATTGACTTGAGAAATCTAGTTAATTAAAAAGAAATAAACTTAGCTTGATAAAACTAAACTTTACTCAGCTAAACTAAAACTAACTAAACTGAACTTAGTACAAGAAACTAAATTCAACCTCATAAATTGAAACGAAATAAACTCAATCTATAATATACTAAAATTAACTAAACTGAACAAAAATTAAACTTATTACAAGAAAAAACAAACACAAAATATTTATAGAGCAAGATGAAGCTTTTTGTAAGAATATCATGCATTCTCAAATCATGTTTAGTCGATATTTTTTTATAAATATTTAATATATTATAACTATTTAGTTCATTGGACGAATCTTATTTTAACCAAATTAAACTTAAACTAACTAAGGCTACTTCATATAAGTTTCGAGGCATACAGACTCGTGCCACTCCTTGAATCTAATGTTTATATTATGAGCCAAAAAAATTTAATTATAAAAAATAACGCTAAATAATAAAAAATGAAGTCACGCAGCTAATTTCGTCATAACGTCATTCGGCAAATATTTGGTTATTTAGCTATTCGAGATTTCAAGTGTGAGTAAAGATTTTGTGTAGTTGAAAATGAAAATTCTCAAAAGAAATAATAAAATCACTCCTGGAATATCATCCCAGCCATCTATGGTGGACCTACATAGAAAAAAAACTCCCAAGGTTCTGAATAAGGTCCAAAAAATACTACTGGCTGTTTCAATGCCAGTAGTCATTTTAATTGCTATTGCAGCTGTAGTGGCGCTAGTATAAATCAGGGGAAAGCCAGGTGGATGGTGAGCCAAGCTATTCAATATACAGAAGTGTGCTGATCGACAGACAGTTTGACCGCTGCTTTGTTGGCAGTACATCATGTATATGAGTTCAGTTTTGTTATTATTTTGACATTCAAGTTTCAGTCAAGTTACTTTCGTTTTATATAAAAATGAAAATCATTAGTGTGTTGTTTTAAAGGAATAAAAGAATCTTATCGTTATTTTGTTCTTCAATAGAAGAATACTTTGACTGAACTGTGGTTCTAAAGAGTAGACCAAAAAGTTGCAAAAAACTACTGCACCCGGTTTTCCCAGGCGGTCACTCATCCAAGTATTAGACGTGCTCGATGTTGCTTAATTGATCGAACGAGAACCCGTTTTTATGTGTCCTGGCCGTAGCCGATGGCATTGGCTCAAATAAACATAACTGGAGTAGTTTAACTTGAAAATTGATTTTAAATTGTATTAAATTAAAATTAAATAGAAAGTAAATAAATTGATTCAAAATGCTAGATTCGAAAGCTAATACGACTAATTTGAAAAGTTTGATTATCCAGTGCAAAGTAGCATGCTGAACAGTGATTTACTGAAATTTGCGCACTCTAAAAATGCTTTGCATTGTCAAAAACGAACAAATAAAAGTAAATGATAAAGTTGTATTGAAATAGTGCAGCCTCTTCAGATATTAGGCCTAAACATTAGGGTGGTATATAGGTGCTTTTTAACGTCATGCCCAGCACTATGTATATATTTAATACTCGTTAGTAACGAAAAACATCAAATAAGAGGAATTTTTAATACATTTATTGAGAATCAAAAGCTATAATTTTCGATAAGTTTATCCTTATATTAAAAATTCCTCTTATTTGATCTTTTTCGTTACAAAATATTGAAGAAAAATACATACGATCTCTCTGAAAAGTTACATTAATACTCGTTAGTATTAGTTATATGTTATTTTCAAACTTCATGCTTCAAAAGGATTAGCGCCCTGTCAAATGTATCATGAGCACAAGCTCACTTTGTAGTGACTAACGGCCAACTTATAACCTAAGTTCATCGTTGTATAATTGCCAAGTATGACAACGTATGATGTGCAACATCGAAGAAGTTACGACTGAAGGAAAGTAAAAATAAACTTTATAAATTGATATGCGTTTGAGTGGAGGAATTCTTCAAGTGGTTACTGATATTACATTAGGTATATTATACATTCGAATCAGTTTACTGTTTCATCTCATACTTAACTATTATAATAATAAGAATAAGAATTTTCACTATCATTATTTTTATTATTATTCTTTTTATTAACTTTTTATTATTATTGTTCTTATTGAGTTACTATTTTTTAAATATTTTTTTTCTACCCAGCCAAATACGCGCCTGTAGTGTCACACCTCACTGAGGTGCGGTGCACATAAAAAATATTTATTATTAGAAAAAATTGCGTCAACAGCTATTAATATCTATATCGGCATTATCGTGAACTCTGAAATTTGACCTTAAAGATCAGGTTATTTATAATTTTGTGATTATATGTTCTAAGAAACACAAGATGGATTTAAGATATATTATATTTCAATAAAAAATAGAAACTTAATTTAAATATGAACATGTATTTTATAAATACTGAATTATGATTAGTAATGTTTATATGAATTAGTAAAAAGGAATGCCTTTCTCGAGCCAAAGTAAAGAAAAAAATTTTCGCCAACTAAAATGTTACACTATTATCGAAAAGCTTCGAACTTTATAACAAGAACTTTTAGTGTTCAAAATTTTTTTTCAAATATAAAGTAAGTCGACCATTTGATCGCCCCTATCTGGGGTTTCGGTTACGCAATTGATTGGTTTCACAGAGCTCTACTCCATTAAATATAGAACTAACATTATTTGTAGTGACAATTGAGGTTTAAATCTTTTTTAACTTTAAAATTTGTCAAAAAGCTCTGTAATGAGCAATAAATTATAAAACCATTAAAAAATAGAAAATTTTATGAAGGTTTCACAAAAAATTGAAAAAATAAATTAGTTTTATCTCAAAATTCAAGTTTTTCAGCGTATAAAGAATAGTCTCACTTATAATATATCCGAACGAGGTTTCAAACATGCGTGTTCTGCTGTTTGAAACTCTCTAGCACCCAACGTTAGAATCTCAACATCATCAACCACTTTTAAGTCTCGTATTAAAACATATCTCTTTAGACTATCTTTCAACAATATTTGACACAAAGGCGGTTCAGTGTTATTATTATGGAGTTTTAGTTACCATTATCAGCTTTGTTTCAGATAAATTTATGAAAAAAAATTTTAATTTCAATTTGGAAGTGCTAATTATACTTTTATTATTTTTTATATTATCAACTTCTATTTTTATTATGAGATCTACTATAATTTCAGTCAAATACCGAAAAAGTATTTTATCTAGAATCTTGATAAAATTAAACTACCTAGCCCAAAGTTGGTTGACGCATGAAGCACAATTATAGTTATTCTTGTATTAAAACAATGTATTTTTTTAGAGACATCTTAATGTACTTATAAGCAATATCAACATAATCATCAATAAAACCTTACAACCTACGATCAATGCAAAAACACAAAACTAACGAAACTCGACAAGATCAAGCAAAAACAAAGAAAAATAATCCTCACATCACTTGGGTCTCAATGCCATATATCCCACAAATAAATGAAAAACTAAAAAAAGCATTCACAAGAAATAATGTATCCTTCCATTGCTCAGCTGGACCCAGACTAGGAAACATCCTAAGCGCTCCAAACAAAACCAAATGCAATTCATTCGACAAAAAGAGTATTTACAAAGTGAAATGCTCATGTGATCCAGATAAATGCTATATTGGGCATACTAGAGTCACAACAAGAACGAGAATAGCCCAAAACAAAGCAAATGCAGCTCCCCAAAAAGGGATAAATAAAATATCTGGTATCAGCAAACATGCGAGAAAATGCCCTTTTGAAAGAAGAAATTGGAACAAGCCAGAAATCATGGAAACAATGGGAGTTACTAATAAGTTTTCTCCCCAAAAGAAACTACTGACAAGAAGAAGTTTGGAAATAAAAAAACAATTCAGTAAAAAACGGTTATAATGATGCTCAATTGCACGTAGACACAAAAGCCTGAGATCCCTTACTCGAAAAACTTCGCAAAAGACAAAAAAAACCAGGATACTTGCCGAACCAGGGGACATGGAGATTGATTTCTCTGCAAAAAATGAAAATTTTAATCTTTGAAGTCTAAAGCATATCTAAACTCCATCCTTTTTATAAATAACCCTTTTAACTTTAGATTACATAATTACATAGACAGTTATAAAATTGATGCAGTCTCATTAGTTATAATTATAATTTACCTGAAACCTACAAAATTTATTTACTATAAATACCAATAATTTCAACAAGCTTTTTATGCTAACGTGTTATGGTAAGGCTATACTTACCGAAAATTTTAGCTATTTTTGTTCAATAAATTTACTAAATTTTTCCCATAAATTGATGTTGAAGACTGTTGATAGACCAATGTATATATTTTTAAACAACTTATAAATATAATATACATTCGAATTTTTAAAAAATTTTAATGAAAAGTAAAAAAGAAATTTTTGTTTTTTGTAAAAAATTTTATTTTTTAAAATTGCAACTCATGATCAACTGTGCTTGATATGTTAAAGTATAAAACCTTTAGTGAGGCTCGTTTGTAGAAGTTATTTTATAATGCCACTGCATTGCTATGCAGGCAATTAAGTTTGGAGATTTAAATTATTGGTTAATATTTATCCAAATCCAATTAATTTTTTTTATTAACTAAAGTTATATCTTCAATAATAAATTCATTTTTCTTGAACTTTCAATTTTAATTTTGTGATATTTAAGCTTAAAATTGTCCAAATTTCACTTTTATGGGCGTTTATCGAAAAACATTTAATTAAGGCATAATAATTCATTTTTATGTTAGAACAAAATAAAGTATTTTTAAGTTATCTTCAATTAATATTATAAAATTTTGAAACTTAAGATACATGTAAAATTAACAGAATTAAAAGCATTGAAAGTTGCTGATCTCATATGAGATCAATGGGCACAAGTGTTAGCAAATGGGCGTTTTACATAAAATACATTATAATTAATTGAATTTCAATTTTAAAAAGGTGACTATTAAAAAAAAATAAATAAAATAGTCAAATAAATAAAAAAAAAATTTATTTTAAATATTAGTTTATATTTGTAACTGAGGGATGCAAAATTTCATAAAATACTTCGTACATCACACACTCAAACAATTTATTGGGGCCAAGCCAATTATATTTGGCTACAAATTTTGGGCATTGTGCGGTTCTTCAAGCTATTGCTCTAACTTTAAACTGTATTACAGTAAAAACTTATCAGGTTAACGGAAAGGCTTACAACTAGGATCATAAGTTTTTCTGAATACGTTGGATGCGGTAGAAGAGCTCCAATGGCACATTGCAATTTTTGACAACTTGTTCACAAGTTATCAGTTACTAGTTCATTTAAAAAGTTTTGGTTTTCGAGCAACAGAGAATATAAGAGATAACAACAGGTTAAGAAAAGGCCCTTTGACTGACAAAAAAACAATGAATAAGCAAAAGAGAGGGATCACAGCTATAGTTTCGATACCAATGAATAAATTCTAATTTTGAGGTGGCTAAATAATACTGTGGCAAACACTGGAGCAAATTATGATACAGCTAAACTCATTGGAAAAAAGTATTATAATCAAAGGTTTAATTATTAATGTATTTGAAACATTTAGCTCAAAAATGTGTGGAGTAGATAAGGAGGATTGGTGGGCAAGCAAATATGCCACAACAATAAAGGAAATTGATACGCAAGTCCACAAACGGATTTGCTCACATTTAGGAGAGCAATTAGCCGATTCTACTTCAAAAACTCTGCATTTAGGCAACAGCAAATCAAAAGATATAACTGTTCAAAACCTCCAAAAGCTCTTAATGATGCCCGTTTCAATCTTCAAGAACATATTATAACAACTAGAAATGTCAAAGAAGATGCCAAAACAAGCCATGCACCGCTAGACTACGGACATTTTGGAAAAATTCACGGTTACTTTGAACGTAGCTTAGAGTTATTTATAGCATAATGATGAATAAGAATGAGAATTTTTATTTTCAAAATATTTGATGAGTTTTTTGGATATTATATGTGAAATTTCGTTTTCTTTTATTTGAATATTAGAACAAACAGTGAAAAATCGACAAAATTTTGAAAAAAAAAATTTTTTTTAGAACTTTTTGAAAAATTTTAATTAATTATATAAATTCAAAATATTTTTATATTTTGGTTTCGAAAATCAAATTAAAGTGAATTAAATTCTTAAAACTATTCTTTTTAATGCTATGCGGTTAAAAGCCCATTTGCTAACACTTACGCCCATTGATCTCATAGGAGATCACTCTGTATCTTGCTTATTTTTTGCCAAAATTAAAATCTGTTTTTTTTCTGTGTTTTTATACAGTTGTTTTAAGGTAAGAACAAAAGTTGCAATAAAAATTACTGCCATCAGCATTTTGGGCACAATCGTGTTAAACTCTCGTATTTATAAAGGGGTACTCTGAAGAGTGTTCGAGAGAGTTGAAATATATTTATCACTAGTACTACTAGTATTCTCATTATTGATAAAACAGTTAAAAATCTAACTCACAGCAACGAATAAGAACTTAGGTTAGCAGTTTTTCTGTATCTGTCAGAGCATCTATGAGTCAGCTTTAACCTTTTTAGGGTTCATGTAATTATGTCCAAGTATGGGTGGTACTAGAGGTTAAAAGTTTTCAGTGCTTATCTAATTATAGCGATCATGTTAAATGGCTTGATAGTATAATTTTACATAAGTTGTGTTAAATCAAAATTTTGTACAAAAGTTTTTTAATTGTGTTTCGTATTTTAAGTTATTAAGTACTTGCCAATATAAATAAACTTGAGAGAGTTTAATATACAATTTTGGTTTACCCCAAAATACCTTGCCTTAGTAACAAGTCCTTAAATCCTGATTTGTCACAAAAGACAAGAAGCAATTTATAAAAATTACATGGGAGGTGTTGACCTTTTCAACGAGAGCATATCTTATAGAATTCAAATAAGATCCAAAAATGTTGTTGGCCAATCTTTTCTTGGAGGGTTAGTGCACAAATTGTTTGCAATATTATTTATCCATTTACCGTTAAAATCAAGAAAAAATGCATCAAACTCAGTGAAACCTATGACTTATAAAGGAGTTCTCAAAGACTAACATTGAAATAAGATACGAAGGTCATCATCCTCAGGTTAGTTGACTTGCTCAGATCACAGAGAATATTTTAAAAGTTTGAAAATAAACTATCTATAATAAATTTACATATAAATATCATTGAATGATAGTACCAGTGAACTTTTAATTCACCAATGACTTTAAAAAAACTAGTATTTTTGTTCCATTATTTCCTTTCAATTCGTTTTTATTCTGAGTGAAAAAAATTTTATATAAAAAAAATTGTTTGCATTTATTTTTTCTTAAAAAAATATTTGAGATAAATTATTTTGTTGTATAAAAGGTTAACAAATTTCGATTCTCTATATCTCATTACATGGAACGCTTCAAATACTGCCATCAAAGGTGGTGAAAGCTGATGCTGGGATAATGACAAGATCCAGATGGTTTGTCAAACGTATAAAAAACTAAAAAATGTTTATATAATTTTAATGGTGAAAAAAAAACAACGCACATTTAAAGACAAAAGGTAAATTTTAAAGACAAATGATGTGAAGCAGTGAAAATAATATTTTAAATTTACTTTTTCGAATTTTTTTTCATGAATGCTTATATATTGATTAAATACATATTTAAATTTTAAGAAAGAAAAAATTCATTCGCGGATGAATTAGGGGAGGTAATGGGTTAATATGAAGATTAAGGAAACCGAACTAAAAAAAGAATTTTCTGATAAGAAATATTTAAAAAATTCATGCCTTCAATCAACTAAGATTTGAGATTCGACAACTGCCAATTGGTAAGCTATCTTATCCATAAGCATAAAAACAACTACAACTGGATAAAAGCATGAAGAAATTACAATGAGTTTTATTATTAATATTATTATTATTGCATATAAAAATTTTTTTTAATTTTTATAAAACTTATTAATTTTCCTATTTCATAATGATTTTATCTTATACTCTTCATTATGAAACTTTGAATAAGTTATGCATTTTCAACCTCGATTGTCACTACACATAGTAATAGTTTTCTATTCAGGCAACCAATACTAATCATAACTTGATATTCATCTGCATGCAAACCATGTTGCTAACTTTGAAATTAATCTAGAATTTAAGGTAAAATTAGAATTAAAAGCTTTCAATTAAATAAGAACATACCATGTGTTTATTACACCATATATTCACCTAATTCATAAAAACCTAACCTATATGGTCGTATTTCAGAGTTCACGATAATCCTAATAGTATATTAGCATTGATATGAATAGCTGTCAAAGTTTAAAACTAAATAAGGCTTGGTGCACAAAGTCACCGCTAATAAGGAGTGGACACTACTGGCGCGTGCTTGTGCTCTGTATGCAATAAAATAATAACAATAATAAGTTAATAAAAATAATAATTAAAAAAAACATTAAAACTAAGAAACATAGTTATTATAATTTATTATAATTGGTGTACAATGAAATATGAAACAGTTTAAAACTCAATGGTGAAATACATATGAAGTTTGACCAACAAAAATAAGATTTTATTAAAATTTAGAACGATAACAAAATATATATAATTGAAAACTTCATAGTAGTTGAAGGAAAAAACTGTCTTCATTGAATGAACTTCGGCTTAATGTTCTTCATTAGAAACAAAGCTCTTAAAACTTTTAAACTTCATCATCGGCTGTATAATAGAAGCTTATAACATTATATCCCTATTTCTATCAGAGTAATGAATTTAGTTATGATTTTTCAAGCCTTACATGAATATTCAACATGGAAACACTTGGAAGTTTATTAAATTTCCCAAAGCTTGTCGTAAGTGGAACTCACATTATGCACAAATGTCATTGTGGAGCTCAAATAGACGTTCTTGGCAGACATCATGTATCCTGCAAATTAAGCGCTGGATGCATTCCTAGACATCGTGCACTGAACGATTTAATCAAACTCGCCTTAGACAAAACTGGATTTCCCAGTTAGCTTGAACCAGTAGGCCTTGACAGAGGAGACGGAAAACGGCCTGATGGGCTTACCATTTTCCCTTATAAGGCTGCCTGCTCTGATTCTTGTTCGCCTTCACACTTGATTCAAACTGTAGCCAATCCCGGCTGGGCTTCCCAACAAGCAGAAATGGCGAAAATACAAAAATATCGAAGCTTTGCAGATAGCCATATATATAAATTATATATATATATATATATATTTCCTTATATATATATTAAGTTTTTCGAGATGTGCATAATGGGTTTTTTAATGAGTTTACGCCACAGAAATAGTGCAAAAAGAAAGATTAGAACAATATCTATTATTTCTATTAAATTTTTTCCAATAAAAAGTTATAACATACATTATTTGTATCATTGTTTCACAAATTCAGTTTTAACAAAATCTTGGATAATCTCGCAATTAGAGTAAGGAATGTTTGTACCACGCCCTGTAATTATTTTTATATCAATATGTAACGTCGCCTAATAAAATTAAAACCAGTGGCTTTCGAATAAGCAAAAATGAATATAATAATATATTTAAAAAATGTTCAATGAATATAGGTTATTTAACAGTTTCCCAAGTTCTCTTAATTCCTTATTTAGTCCATTTTATGATATTAAAAACATTGTTAATTTTTACAAAGCTTATAAAAATCATGGAAAAACAATTTAAATAAACTTTTCAAAGAATTTAAAAAAAAAATATTAAATAGAATGAATTTATATAGATAAGCAGTCTGCTCGCTTAATTCAATCGCTTTTGAATGAATAAGTATACAAAGTTTTGAAGTGTGGGAGTTTCGATTTAAAGTTATAAATAAAGTATTGATTTGCAACAAATTACGTTTTTTTAAATTATTTTTAGACAGAATAGTTTGAATTTCTTTATTAAAATTGTTTCCTTGAATCGATAGACTGTTTAAAGTTACTCTGACAATAGATTCGCAAAAGTTTCAAAATCTTGTATGAATTTATTGAATTTAAAAATAATTTGGAATAATGAACACATTTCGAACCAATTGTGAAAAGTCGGATATTGTATTAACACGTTTAACACCACACCAAAGTTCAGAAAAAAATACACAAACATTTAGAAAAATATTACCTTTATTCAAGTCACATACAGAAATTAAAAAAACTGCAAAAGCTTCTAACTATGACCAATCATTGTTGATGCTTTCTAATAGCTTAGAGCAAATTTGCCGAAAATCAAATAATGAAAATATAAATAGTAGTAAAGATAACATTCCCATTTCACCATCACCTCTTTTACAGTCTTCTCCATCTAGACCTTCATCACATAATTTCAAGTTTCCTTTTAAATCAAATGAAAAACCTGCTAATAAATCAAAAACCTCAAAAAAAAATATTCTCTGTAAACAATATTCAATTGAAGGTATTCAAATAAGAGTTAAACATGAAGAAACTGGAGATAGACTAAAAGAAGACTTGAACAAAATAATTTCTAGTTCTCCTAACTCAATAATAAATGAAGAACATCCTATGAATATGTTGAGAAAAAAATTAACAGATGCCCAAGAGTTTTTAAGAACTAAGTTTAGACTTAAAATTGACACTTCAAAATATCCAAAGGATGATGCAAGAAACTTTTACTTGGTGGTGAACAAGACTAGACTCATCAAAGTAGCACACACCTTACCTGATTCTTCATCAAAAAACATTTATGTTTCAAGTAATGCAAAAGCAAGCAATCCAAATAACAATGTATTATTATCACATTGTAATCATTCATGTATTTTAAATTCAGCTTTCATACATACTGATTCTCTTGAAGAGCTAGATGATCCTGTTAATATCATAACAGTTCTACATAGTTCAACCATTCCAAGTAGTGTTCAACTTGAAAAACTATTGGCTAGTTTTATTGATGGTCCATACATTTACATCAGACCAAGTAGAATGGTGAAAACAGAATATTGTAATACTAAACTTCTTTCAATCCCAATCCTACAAGTCAATGAGAACACATTGAGGTTTATTCTTAGCTTCAGAGTTCCATCAGAAATATGTGTAGAGAGCATTGAAGTGAAGAGAATTGATGATCAGCTGAATATCAAAGGAAAGGGGCATTGTGTTGTAGACTCTGGCAATGAACTATCTTTGGAATCTTCTTTCAAGCTCAGAATTGAGCTGCCAGAAGACTCAGATGGGCGTAGTTTGATTGCTTATATCACCTCACAAAGGTTACTTATTGTTGAAGGGGATCTTCTGTCTGCATCAAGAAGAATGACCTGTCAATTCTAACTTGTATAGTCTATATTATTACTTATGAGGTTTTGTTTGAGATTTTAATTGAGTAATTACAAGTTTTTAAAACTTGTTTAAGAATTTCATTTTGTTGAATTTTTCTGGTTTTTAAATAACATTTTAAGAAATTTATTTATTATATATGCATTAAATGTAGCCTTGATGCATTTTTTGCTGCAGTATGTTGTTCATCTTGTTTAATTATTGTGTTTTCTATCTATCTTGGATGATTTTTAAGGTGTATCAGGTCTTTTTAACTACAATATGAATTCAAAATCATTCATTGTTTGCAGTTTTTGAAGCTTTATTAACGTTTTAAAAATAATTTCAAGTTACAATTGTTTAGATGATTGAAATTTTTTAATTTATGCTTCTAAAATTTTTTTTTTTACTAGTTGTTGGATTAAATAGTGTACTAAGTAATATTGGAATGAATTTTCACCAATTTACCTTCATATCTCACTGTTGCTCAGTTTTTCTATTTTGAATTTTAAAGCAATTAAGTCAATGTTTTTAACTAGAAGGTTATATGATATGTAAAAAAAAGTTTAAATTTTTTCTTTCATTGTATATATTAACTTTTTCGTCCTATAGTTGATCATTTTGTGAAAATTTATTGAGAGTTTAATGATTTTTCAAGGTAAATGGCTTCGGACAGATTTGCGGAAAATGTATTAAGTTTGTAAATGTTTTAAGCAATCATTCAAAACTTTTTTTCATTTTGAGTCTCAAATAATCATAAGCAAAAACACTAATTTTGAAGTGAGATCATATTCTTTAATTGAGTATTGCCTTTTCAAAGGATAACTTACAGTTTAATTAACAAAACGTTACAAGTATTAAATATTTAGCAGACGCCTTCATTTTGCAATTAATCTTTATTTGATTTACTCCTTGATTTATTTCTTCTTTAATAAGAATTTTTTTAATGATTTATTTACTAAGAATTCTAATGTTCTTTACTTTAAAATCTACAGTATCAGGCTTATTATTAGATTTAAAAAAAAAGCGATTACATCGTTCAATATATTGAGTAATATGCAAGTATCACTATAAAACCAGATGGTATCAGAAATAATTATCATAATTCAAAGACGCATCCAAATTGTTATAAATACTTGTTGTTAATAACATTCTAGCAGATTATTTTTAACATGCTTTTAGGTTTCTAAACAACTCTTTATTTTAACATTATTTATTCTTGATTTCTCAGTCTCAATCTACAGTGTTAACTTTTAATCCTCGTTACTATAGATTATCATTCAGTTGATTTTGTATATAAAAATATAAAACTGATAACAAATTACGTTATTTACTGACTCTAGCCACAAACAAGCCTTATTTTAAAGCATTTTATTCCCACAACATTTGAATGCAGCATAAAATGCTTCATTTTCATTTATAATTGCACTCTTATTATACACCACAAAAATTAAACTATCCTCCCGCCATTAAATTAAATCAGAACCACATTCTTCCTCATAGCCGTACATTTTTGCTTTTATATTTCGTTTTAACTCACAGGGACTTAGTGCTATATCTATAAAAATATTCAAAACAACAATGTTATCAAATAGTCCATTATTGTAAAAATTTACGCTATATTTTGTATGTATCCATTTATATATATTGCAACTGGTACAAGACTTTTATCTCACTTATTTTTATGATATAATAAATATTTTGTTTTACTTTTGAAATTATTATGAATATGTTTGGCAACTTTTTATATTGAACCCAAGTGCTGTATAAAACTATATTTTCCATGTTTTAGCATTTTCGTATTGATCTATTTTTTAATAGCATTTATTGTCTTAAAATAGTTTTTTATCATATACTAGGACTATATTTTATATACTTTTTGCCAAACATTATTATCATGAGCTGGAGCTATCATTATTTTTAATGTTCAATAATTGGAGGTTCATGTGTTTTTGGCTGTATCTTTTTATGAAACTAGTCAGTTAAAAGTTCAAAATTACAAATTTTGCTTGTTTTTAGTTCAGCATATAGATGTGTTGAAAATTTTTTAAATGAAACTATTTCAGAGTCTATCCAGAATGTAGATATTTCAGGTATATTGTTTAGCTGTAAATGGCAATCATTTTTATTGTTGAATTTCACGGTGATAACCGCTTTTTTTAGCACTTACTTTCATGATAAAGAAGCTTGTATTTGATATAATTATCAATTTTACTGATGGAAAACATTTTGAGTTTTATTCAACCTTTTCAAGTTCATTAGAACTTTCCTAAATTTTATTTTCCCCATCGCTATTTTTGAGGGTTTTCAAAAGAAAATTTTAAGAACTTTTCAACGAAAATTCGAAACGTGTTCATAATTGGTATAAATTTCAAATATAAGAAAATTATCGAAAAAGCTTATCTTAGTTTGCATCTAATAAGAGCGGTAAAAATATACATAAAACATTCTTTGAAATCATACAAATCAATGGAGTAATTATCATTTAGATATTTCTCGTTAACGCGGAAGATTTTGTTTTTCCGCAATGTGAGTCAGCTAGTTAAAGCGAGTTTGAAAAAGGTGGTTAACCGTACAAACACGCTGTAAATTTTGCTAACTAAACTAGTCAATTAACAAAAAAGATTTGAATCAAACACTTGTATATACTGAATAATAACACGAAGCTTTTCGTAAGTTAAACTCACTAAAGTTTGACTTGAGTCAATTTACAAGAGATTCGTGTTGTTGATAAGTTAATAAAAGTGTTTGACTCAAATCGACGCTGTAAATTATAAATAAGCTTTTTTCAAAATTTTTTTCACGTCGATTATGAGTTTTTAACGCATTTATAAAACAAATCCAGCTAGAATTTTGGATACGTTTAGCTTAAAAGTAAAACGTTAGTAATATGAATATTGTAGTTATTAGTTTTTGTATCAACTGAAGATTGAAGTGAACATTTGAAAACTGAAAATTTTTGAATCGGTTTTATAATGATTCATAACTATTTAATTGTTTTATTTAGTGAACTGCTTAATTTGATTAGATCATACTGCTGTACATGTCTGTAAATGAGGTTGATAGCGAAGGTTTATATATACTATTCGAAAATTCTAGCTGTTTTTCTTAATAAATGTACTTATAACTCTCATGAGTTGACGTGAAAAGTCAAAGTACATCGAGCTGTTTTTTAAAAGTTGACTAAACGTTAGATTTGGTATGCTAAAATAAGTGAAAGGCTCTAAAACTTTTACGGTACGAAGATTTTCGATTTTCAAATGCCCTCAACAACCTGATGATGATCTTTTGACAACCGAAAAGCTTTGTGTCGTAATAAACTTTCAACTCTTTTGTGTTTTTTCACCATTATATACTTTGGCTCATTCTAATCTTATAACTATCATCATTTAGTCAATGACGATCGATCGTACCTCTATTGAAGCTTTGTTTAAAAAAAATCTCCTGACAATTTTTGTGTATATACATATTAGGAGTTTATAGTTTTATTTGAAAAAGTTTTAATTGTATTCATATCACTCATTTAACAAGGAAACAACACAAATACCAAATTTCCACACGCACCTAATTTAGGTTTTACTAATAGAATATCCATACAAATATATGGCATACTCCTGATATCTCATAATAGTTTATACAATAAAGATTTTCAATATCGAAATAAAAATTTAAAAAATGTAGAGATGATTGTATGCTGAGCTCAAAATAAGACTTGAAAGTCCATTTTTATAAAAGTTTTAAAATTAGGGATAAAATAACAAAAAATTTCAATGTTTAAATGAAGACTGAATCAATTCCAAACATCTGTCGAAAAAGTTAATAATTCTTTTTGAAAGACGAAAGCTTAGACCAACCGAGTCAATTAACATTCACCCTAGGTCAATGATATGTTGGGAAGCGTAGGCTTGGTTTCTTGTAAAAATCTACCAAAGCTCAAAAATAGAAGCAAATGTGGTGTGTTTGAGAAAAGGTTAAAAAATTGTTTTAGGGCTTTAGCTGTTTCATTAATATAATTAAAGTTCAATGATATTAAAACTCACTGTGTTAAACAGCACGATAATGAAATTAATATTTCTTAAAATATGCAGAACACATCTTTACCTGTGCTTACATATAAAATTTCTTAATCATCATCAATCAATTATAAAAACCTCAAAGTTTACTGTATTAGGACTGGCACTTTATATATATATGCTAAAGTGGTTTTGAAGACTATCAGTTTCATGCCACTAAAATAATATACGTTTTTTTCTTTGTATTTCTTAGAACGCTATTTTAGGAGCACACAGAGCTTCAATATTTTATAAAAATTTTCTCAAACAATTTTCCAAGTCAAAACATCAAATACAAAAAGTATTGAGCAACAAATATTATTTAGAATAGAAATTTTTTACGTTACTAGTAAGATTTTGAACTTGGAAATTTTAAATAATCAAATGAAAACACTTTGGAGTTTATTATAGACCAAAAAGCTTTTCGTTTGAAAAATTTTAAACTTGCTCTCTAAAAAAACATTTAGTTTTAGTAATTTTTCGTACCAAGGCATTGAATGGCTGTGGCTAATGGTAGGAAGCTGTAGATAATGTTGAGAAGAGTTCCTTCAACAGGAGAGAAGTGACATTAGTCACCAATAGTAATATTTTCTTTACTTTCTCAAAAGTTTAGATGTTATTTGAAAAAATTTTTGTCATACTTACATTTTAAAATTCAATTACATATATTGAATACAATTTTTGTCCATAACAAGCTGTTTACTCGGTGAATAAACATCAGTGGGTTTTCAATGAGTAAATGTGTCAAAAACGTAATGTAATGTGAAAAACTTATATAGTGCCTTTTACGCATCGTTCAAAGGCGCTCTGCTATGAACTACTTATAGAAGTAGGTTTTCAGGTTCTTAAAAAAAATAGCATAAAGAAGATTTAAGATTTGGAGAAAAAGAATTCCAGAGAAAAAAAACAGCTTTGGCGTAGAAACGAGAGATAGATAATGAAGAGCTGAGAGCGAGTAGGACCGTAGGCCAGCACGTTTAGGAGGTAGTAAGAGGTTGGAAAGATAGAAAGGTGAAGTTGAAGAGATTTTTTATGCATCAGAGCACAAATTTTAAAGGAAGAGCAAGTGAAGAGGTAGCCAGTGAAAATCGATGAGATGAAGAGATGCCACAAAGAATTAATCATTAACATACATTCTTGGTATATATAATATGTATATATATAATTACTGAAAAAATTCGCCGAATCTCAAAGCTTTGAAATTTCAGGCCATATTTTTGAGATCAAAGGTTGAAAAGTGCAATAATGTACTTTGAAATAATTTAAACATGGACGAAGAATTAAAATTTCATTTTATTAGTCTGATCGATCCCTTAATTTTCCTATAGAGCAATAAATTTTTAAAATGGAAAAAATTTCAGCTTTCAATTAAATTATACGATTTAGATTTATTTTTACATTTCTTTTTGACTTTACCATTTTCTAAAAGTTCATTTTCAGGTAATTGGTTGGCAATTTCCTCGTAGCACATAGTATCATTATCATATAACTTGCGTTTATTGGCTTTTTTACTTTTATCGTTCAAACAATTATTTTCGGTTTTATTTTCTTTTCTGTTTTTTAGTTTATCCATAAATTTTTTTTCTTGAGCTTCCACTCTTGATAATTTTCCTTTCAATGTTAAGCCGTGTCTTGCAGCTCTGCAATTATATGCAAAAATTCATAAAAAATGCTTTGAAAAAGAATCATATTGGTAAAATGCTTGAAACCCACTTGTGAGCAGTCATTCTACCACATGCTTCAAACAACTCTTCTGTGGTTAAGCTGGAGGTGATTCATTTATTAATATATATTTTATTAGCCACTCTTGATAATGGAATGATACAAGATTGAGATGATAATTCCAGTGACTCAAACATTAAGAAAATATCATTGAACACAAAAGAAGAAAATCTGAAATATAAACAAACTTCGAGATTGTTCCAAGACTGTCTTCAATTTCACTGCTCTCATTATCATCACTATTATCTTCGTTTAGGATATGTTCTCCCTCTTTATAAGTGCCTTTCTTGAATAAAGTAGGAATAAATAAACTTTTAAATAAGCTTGTTAGTTAGACTCACTTGTACGAAATAGTTATACTTATTGTTGCTTAGAGACTCTTTTTTACTATTTTTCTTCTTTTTCTTTACTTTCAAATCTGTTTCTACTTCATGATTTTCAAGTTTCACAGAACCCTGAGAAATGCAAATATAACTGTCAATTTATTAAGTTTCTATGAACTATTCATATAACTTCCAAAAACCAGAAAAAAACAAAAGGAAAGTTGAAGCATTTATTGAAAGTACCAATTATTAACGTTTATTAAAACTCAGTTTCAACACTAAGCTTTCCCTCAAATAAATAGAGTAAATTTTGAGCACCAACCTCTTCAGTAGTAATAACAGTGAGTTTTTTGGCTGCTTCATTATAAGCATGGTCCCACCAGTTATACGTGAATTGCTCCCCTATACTGTACCCTAGCTTTAAGCAATTTTTTGAAAATTAACAAAAAATATGAAAACTAAAAATTATTGAAATTTTTTTGAGAATTATACAAATAATTTTTGAAAAACTAAATCAGTTGAGAGAATTCACCTTGACACATAAAAATGAGAATGAATGATATAATTATTAAAAACTTGAAATTTTACGGTTCTTATCAAGTTATTATGAATGATACTAATTCTTCAAGCCTAGATTTAATATATCAAAATAATAAACAACATTAAAACACTATATTTAAAGATGGTGAACATATACATATATATTGATACAGTAAAGCAGCTTTGGAAAAATCATAACTAACACCATTTTTGTTTGGTTTCATTTTGATTTTGACGGACTCTTTCATTCCTTGCCTTCCCTTACCCAATCCTTCTCCTTAGTTTTTTTGAACACAACATAAAAACTATTTTACACACAAATCTTTGAATCCATGAACATCTTAATTAATAATATATTTAGAAATACCTTTTTTCCATCCATGCTTTTCTAATAAGGCTTTTGCGTTGAAGCTCATAGTTATTCAACACGAGAACTTGCTTATAAAAGTGAACTGAGACTTAAAAATAAGAAAAATGAATTCATAAAAATTTTTAAAACACGTTTTTAAAATGATTTACTTGATTATAAAACAAATTGTCCCCAATTTATTCTATTTTAGTCAAATCACAAAACGCACAAATTTTTGATCGTTTAATTTCAAATAAAATAATTATCAAAAAAGTCATCAATTTCAACTTTGAAAATATTTTTTATAAAAAGAAATTTGCAGTGTAATTTATAAATGAAGTTTTTTCAGCTTTTTGATCTTTAGTTTGAATGCTTATTTTAAATTTTAACACTTAATTTTTACTATAAACTTCAATTTTGAATTCTGCACCCTACCCTCAACTCTGAACTTACTTTTCATCTTAAACCCTTTACTTCAACCCTCAACTCCAACCACAACCATAGCCCTTATCTCTAACCATGTTCAATTTAATCATAGTTCGGAATCTCGAAATCTAATCATAATATTTAAACAAAACACAAACTTGTTCATGATACACGACAAGTTTTTCAACTGAAACCACCAACAAAACTCGATTTCAAAAAATTGTGAACAAGCTATTTGGAGGCAAGTTTTAGCAGAAGTGGTATAATAGGCCTTCAAAAATCCAATTTTTTATATTCGGATACTTGAGTTATCAGAGGTAGTATTAACGACAAATGTTTAATTTTTTCCTAAACATATATAAAGATTGAAAGCACGATATGTGCGTCTGTTACAGTTTGATGCTCTTGTTTTTTCCCATCGGTTTGAGTCTGGCAATAACATTTGCTGTTTGTGCAGACCTAAAAATGATTTCAACACGTAGATCTCATCATTGATTAATGCGCCTAGATTTTAAACTTTTTCAAGACTTTCATTATGTCGTCTTATAGGGCTTGAAAGGGTTAAAAAGTAAATTATCTAGTAATAGAAATCTAATTTTCATAACGTTAAAATAGATTTTTATAAATTATTTCGAACAATATATCACCATAAATTAATTTTTCTCAATTCAAAATTTCTTTAAGAATTTATTATTTATGTGGACGTTGGCGTCTTACGTCATTAGTTATTTCACTTGAAATTTTCAGTTGTTTGAAGTTAATTGAAAAAATGGATAAACCGTGGTTACACAACATATCATTGATAAAAAAATTGTTGATTAATAAAACTATTATTATTGGAAGTAATTTTATTTTGGCGACGGTTGAAAGCATTTAAGGTTTGTAGTTTTATTTGTTATATGAAGTTAGATAAGTTGTATAATTATGTTTCGTTTTCTTGTGTCTTTTTATTTTATAAAAATATATGTTTTATTTTTTTCGGCTCCCCTTCATTATTTAGTTTATAGTTAATTTGCTATTCTCATATAACTTTATTCTCCCTTTTTTTTTAGATCCAAATTTTTCATTTTTAAGAAAATAAATAAATGTTTTTAAAAAAGTTATTATAGTATATACGTATTAAGAAACTGATTGCATTTAAAAAAACTATCTTTATCTTTATCTTAAGGAATTTTAAGATAAAAAATGAAATCAAAAAATTTGAAAACGTGATAGACTATGCAATCTGAAAAGGTTAACATCACATTTTAAATTAGCTGTTAATCAATAAAATTTGATATTAACAGTTGTACGCAAAATAAACTATGTAAAAGAAACAAGACTACGAATATAAATATATGAATTAGATGAATTTGATTTTGAAAATTTTTTATTTAAACTGTTTTGTGAGCCAATGTTTGACAATATCTAAAACTGTTTGTTTTTGAGTTTTAAGTTGTTTACTTTTTCACGTTGATATTTTTATTTATAATTTCTTATTTCCAACCAATGTTTATTTAATGTTATCGGTTTTTATTGTTTTTGAACTTTTTATTTTTAACATCCACTTAGTTTTTTATCCGGAAATGTTCATTTTCAAATTTGTTACTTTACAATTTTTTTTTTGTTTTCAACATTCATAACAAATTGTTTTCTTGTTTGAAGTTTTTAACAATTTGTTTAGTATTTATAAGTTCATTTGGAGAATTTCTATTTGGTTATTTATGTTTTTTTTAAATACAATGATTTTTCATACGTATTTTTGGATTTATTTTTGGCTTGTAACAAAATCATTATTTTTTCAATCTTTCATTCAATGATGTCAACCTCAAAAAGCTTTGTGACATCTTTGACTTCGTTTTAAAACATTCGATGGTGACTGTGGTGACTACGTCTGCCAAAGTAGCCTTTCACGACTTGAAAAGCTAGTTCAACAAAGGCATCCATCGTTTCTGTTAATGGGGTTGGGCTAGAAGACTCCACATGCCAAATCATTTTTTTACTAAAACCATTTATCAACCTAACTCATTCTCTTCTTGCATACTTCATCAAAAAAAATTGCTCGAAGAATGCAAAATTTTATCAAATGCTTTTTCTTATAGCTTAGATTTTTGAATTTTCAATCTATTTTAGGTCTGATATTTTTTACAAATTTTTTTGAGAGAGTTTTTATTAGTTTTAAAGGCTAAGCAAAAGCGCTATCAATGCATGGCTTGGACAACAAGTTTTCTGTATGGTTTGCTTATCTGTTTCTTCGTTAGGGTCTCTTGTTTTGGCGGCTATCATGAAACTCATCTTTGATGCTGCTGATATTGGGCAGCGAGATCATTTTTTTATGGCGGAAACAAAATAAAAGATGAAGTGGTTGTGATACTTTAGTGAGGTCCGGCATGGATGGCCAATTTTTTCCTTATGAGGAGTGTAAAGACTGAATCTTTGGACATGGTATTGTGAGAGGGTGGTTTAGCAGGTAGATGGTGGATGCGCAGACCCGCTTTTTCTAAATGAGCTTCTTTATCCGCTTTGACATCTGCGAGTTCATTACCAGGGATTCTGAAATGGCTTGAGCACCAAGTGAAAATACCCTGGCATCCTCACAGCAAGATTCTAAAATGCGTGTTTTGGGAAAAGATTTGAAAAGCGATTATTTCAGCTTGTAACTACTCGTTAATAATGAGTTATACTTCTCGATCCACAGTAAAAGCCGCCATTTTGAAAAGTTGAATTTTTATTGAATGCAATTGCTATATTTTGTTTTTACGAAGTGTGGTTGTGAGCTCGTGATATTTGGTTGCAATGTTTAAAGTATACGCTTGTAGACAAGCCGTATCTTTTTCAAATCACTAATGTATCCAAAATGATCTTTTTTGCTATTTTGTTTCTTTTCAGGCATACATTGCATTTTTGGGTCTATTTTGTTCAATATTGTCCTTATCTTCATGTCATATTTTTTTAATTTTTTCCAATGTGTCAAATTTAACTTTCATTTGTCCTCAGAGCTCGTTTATTGTGGGGTCAATTCAAACTGAAGCAATATTGAATTTTGAAATAGAACAAAGTGACTTGATTCCGTTCAGTTTGGGATTTTTGCTATTTAAGAAATCAAACGATCCCTTATATTTAGTCGACTGTAAAACTTTCCAGATTGAAAATTTTTTTTTATTATGTCTATTCAAAATAAATTCTATTTTGAAAAAAAAGCATTAAAAAATGTTTTTTTTGTATCGAACATACTTAAAATGCTTATTCAAATACACTTTTAAAACATCTGTAGAACATCGTAAAATGCAGGAAAGTAAAAAAAGAAAAAAGAAATCTTATTATTGCCAAAAGAAAAAATCAAAAAATGATCATGACTTAGAAGTTGGATTAAAAGGTTTTTTGATAACTTGCAACAAAAACGAAGCAAAAACTGTGGTGGAAGCTTATAAACTTTTCAATGAATACGCAGATCAACTTTATGGACCTGATAATTTTGAAGTAATATTTTTTTTTATATGTATCAAATGATGAAAATTAAATTTTTTATGTAGACTAAAGAAGAGGGCAATGTTTCAGGTGAAGATGATATTGGAGAAGTAATAAAAAAACATGTCGAAGATTTTAAGAACAAATCGCTTGTCAAAAGAAGGTTCCAAAATTTAAATACAAAAGTGAACAGTGTGGTTTTCATCAAAACAACATTAGAAGAGCCTACTAAACTAATTGAATATATTTTCAATGACATTATGACTTCTGGAATTTCACATTCAAGATTTATACTTCGTTTGGTACCAGTTGTGGGGACTTGTAAAGCTGAAGTAGAAAAATTGACTGAATTATGTTCACAACAACTTGAGAAATTTTTCAAAGATAATGAATTTGAAGATGAAGTAACTTACAGTACTATCTACAAAATCCGATGTAATAATCTTTTAAATAGAGATATCATTTATACATGTGTCAACAAAGCTTTGAAAGAATTAAAGCCAAATGCTAAAGTAGATTATGATAACCCAAAAATAGTTATAAATGTTAATGTTTTAATTAAAATTTGCTGTCTTAGCATATTAACAAATTTCAACAAATATAAAAAATACAACATTAATGAACTTCTAAATACTTCCTCTGGTCCTCAAAAGCAACTTGTTACAAAAGTCATTAATGAAGAATGTAATAAAACTTTACTCAATCAAGAAACTAATGATTGAAGTTTACTTGAATTATTTTTTATTAAATGAGTAAAGTATAAGTTTGTAGTAATTGTTTATTAAAGTTGAAAAAGTTCAGTTTCAAACCTTTAAACTACCATTTCATTGAACATCAGCTCTGCTGTAGGGCTTCTTACAAAAAGCTTTGTATTATTATTCAGTTAATAAGAGTGTTTGATTCAAATAGTTTTTGTTAATAGGCTAGTCCAGTTAAGCTTAAAGACGTTTCTAACTGCCATGGTAACAAATAAAAAAAATTGAGAATTGATACAGCTTTTAAATCTCCATAGAGCCTTAGTTTCAATTTGAAGATGAATTCATGAAAAGATTTGAGCATATGGTTTTTTGAGAGAACTAATGCAATATTGGTGCATCATAAAGGTTCTACTGCAAAGATCATCTCTTCAGACCGTCACAGGATTTTTTATTTAATGCATGAGACACAATTGTGCTCTATTTGTTTTAATAGGCATGTAAAAAAATTAAATAATTGTTTTAAGTTAAATTGAAATCTAACTTAATATTTTAAGTCGCCAGGTTGCAAAAAGTGATGATCTTGGTGTAAAAATTTTCTAATTTATTATTTTCAAAATTTAGTTTTTTTGTTTTAAATAAAAAAGTTAAATCAAGTTTTTTTATAATGTGAAAAACTCCATTATTACACAATTACGCGCCAAAAAATGATTAGTAGCCCATGTTTATAACTATTCATTGTAGCTACTACACTACTCGATCCGGCGCTCGCTCGTTTGTTTTATTGAAATTTTCAATTTTCGGAAGCTCGCTTGGATTGTATCGATTCTTAATATTTTTAGAGTAAAATATTACTGATATTATTTGTAAAAAAATAGTTTCAAAATAGTGATTTTGACTGTTTTTTTATCGGACAGATGGGCGGTCTTGCAAGGTATATTTAGCTTTAAAGCTGTGTTGCATATATTGTAAATATAATGTATGCTTCGCGACTATTTTTTGAAATTTGTAGCATATTTCTTCATTTTTTATCGAAATTTAAATAATTTTTGGTAACCTTTTTGAATAATCTTACAAAAAATATATTTTCGTTAAGCAAAATATTCGAAATAAAGTCTTTTTTTGTGTTTACAAGATAGGTAGTATTACAGCTGATTACTCACACGCCAGACATAGTATATTTTATATGTCTAGATATAGAAACATAGAGTCTAGACTTCAGACATTTTATTCACTCCTGCATAAAATTCTTTCAAATTATGAAATATATCGATCATTTGAGATTTTTTAAATTTCTAAATCGTGAAGAAAATTTGTTTAGTTTTTATGAATCACGTATATAAATACTTTTATGAAATATTTTAGATGTTTGTGTATAATATCTTACGGAATCACAAATTTTTCAAAACATGAATAATTTTAACAATTTTCGATTATATTTTGCGTTTATTCACTTCAAATCTACTAATACAACAAAAATTCTAAAACTACAAAAAAACAAACATTCCGTCATAAGCATTGCGTTGTTTATTATTTTGAGCACAAGTGGCTTCATTAATCACGCATCACTCAAGGATGCATGAGCTAGTATGTCAGATGCATGTATGTCTCTAATCATTTATTCTTCACCACCATTTATTACCTTTGTCCTCCCTAATCTCGTGATTAATGACTTGTGAAAAGTTATAAGATTTTTTATTTAAATAAAGAATTAAATCTTAGATAAGCTTCTTTATTAAAAAATACACTTATAATTCATCAGGCATAAAATGTCAAGACTGCCCATAGAAAGAGACAAGCGATTGAAAAGAGAAATAGCAAACAGCAATGAAAGGCGACGAATGCAGTCTATCAACAGTGGTTTCCAGCAACTCAAAGCTCTTCTTCCTGACTGCGAGGATGATAAAAGAAGCAAAGTAAATACTTATTGAATCATATATACCTGCATTTTTTTAATATCATTAAATAGTGCTCTATTTTTAGCATTTGTATGTTTTTATATGGAGTGTATATAAAGATTTCAAGCCTTTGATCTATTTTTTGACACTGAAACTGCTAATTTGTTTAAAAAAATAGGAATTCCAAATATGTGTAGCAAAGAATAAAATTCTTTAGACCTTAACCACTGGCATTCAATTGAGGCATGATATTAATGCCAGTTTATTATGATGCTTATATAAATTTTTTACTTTCAAAAAATGAAATTTTACTTAATTTAAAAAAAATACTATTAAATCTTATAAAAATTCAGTTATTATATGAAAAGTAATAAGCTAATAAAATATGGTATAATAATAAATAAGTTTTATTAACAAAATGAGTTTTATGCATTTGCAAAAGTAGTCAGTGCATTCTGAGAATGCTGTGGGCATTATCACTACTTAGTTCACCATTATCGCAGATGCCATTGTGTTTTTAGATTATTTTTCATGAATGCTGCTATAAAGCATGGAGCAATTGTTTGCATAAAGGATTTTATTTTATTTCCATTATTTGACATCTGTTCATATGATAACCTGGCAACAATGCATGAAAATTTTTTTTGAATAATTTTTGCATAATTATCTTCAGTGTTTCACAATTTAAAAACTCCTGTTTTTAATATTTCTATTTACTAATGCTTAATGTTTTCAGTCTTTAATACTGCACCAAACTGTGGAATACATAACCAAACTTGAAGGAGAAAAATTCAGTTTGATGTCTCAAAACTCAAAGTTGTTGAAGCTGATGCAGTGTGATGATAGTGGCAGAGGTGTGAAAAGAAAAAGAGATTCTGATGATGTTTTGTGTAATGAAGATGATTTAGAGCTGATGGGTAAGGTGGAAAGACTAGTTCGTGAGTTGAAGAGTCAGTTGGATGAGGAACGAAAGAAAAGACTTGCATGTGAAAGACACCTCGATAACTTCAAAGCCATTCTTAACAACCCATCAAAACTCAACAGTATCTCATCCACATGCTTCTCACCATCATCAGCTGCATCTTTGTTATCCCCATCTTCATCATCAACATCATCCCTCATGTCCCCAGCTTCTTCATCATCATTTCTTTTTTCACCACCACTTCCACTCGCACAATCATCTAGTTCTAGTGTGAATGCTCCTATCTTATCTCCACCTCGATTCATTTCATCTCTACTCACATCGTCTCTGCCTCTCATTCCTTCCTTATCCAGTCATTCTACTATCACTTCATCTGAAACAGAGGTTTGTTATGTTGTGAGTTCTTCCCTACTCTATAAAAATTTTTATTTTTTTTTCTATTTTATGTTTTAATTTTATTTCATAATGTGTTGTAAAATACTCTTCATGCGAAAATTATATAATTCTTAAAACCATAAATTCACATTCCTTCAATCTCAATTCCTTAATTATAGTTTATACCGTCAACTAACTGTTCACGCACCTTAGTTTAACTTAGTTTAAAATTTTTATTATCTTATTCTTTATATAATATTGTTATAGAATTATGAATTAATTCAAGACTTTTGCAAAGGATTTTAAAGTTTTTGTTTAAATGATTATTATTAAATTATATCGAGAAAAATTTTGAATAAAAACATTGAATCAACCACAAGCACACAAAATTTTCATTAATCAATTATATTTTCTTCAACAATATTTCAATAACATGCCCTGACATAAATTCAACTATCGCCATTAAAATCGCCTTTATCAGCACCCACGCATTTCTCAATTCACCTGAAGGTCTTTTAGTGCAATAACAATGGTAATGTAAAAATTGCTTATGGATTATTTAAAACTTCTGTCATACAACTTTGTAATTAATTATTCTCGCACTCTATCTTTATTTTTGATTATTTATTTTCTGATATCGTGTGCTACTTTGGTGAGTTTTTGGTTTTCAAATGTGAATTGAAAGAAAAAATCATTATTATATTTTTATTAGTACAATTTTTTAAAATATTAGTTACTTGAAGATTGATTGGAATATGTATTGAAAAGCTTTTTTTTAATAAAGATGTAAAACTTATAGTCTTTTTCAGTTTTCTCTTCATTTTTCTTTTCATAAATATTTTGAGCTTAAAAGTACTATTATAATTATTTTGATATAAGAATACGTTCTCAAAGACTAGAATTATTATTTTAATATATTATTTAATATATACATTATAAAAAATTTTAAAGGAATCGGAAACGGAAAAAGATCAAGAAAACATGGAAGAGAGACATTGTAACCAGCCGTACTCCACATACAAAATTTCCCATCTCTTACAAAGCATACAAAAACAAAATAACAATCAATTTAAAAAACCTAATATACATAATGATGATAACAAAATTAGTTTCAGTATTAACAGTCCTTCAAAAAGCCAAAATTTTGTCAAAAATGTTAATGTGAATAACACCACTAATGCGCTAAAGATAATTAGTAACGATTTGTTGACATCCAGTAATAAAGCCATTGAACTTGATGCTTCTCAAGAGATTATTTGTATGAAAGAAGTAGATGATTTTAAGAATAATTTCAATCAAAAGATTCAAAGTAGCGCAGATTCGGTATCAAGAAAAAATTTAGAAACGATTGTAAAAGCTATAAAACATTTAGAAGGGCATGAACAATCTACAGAGCAACATAAGGATGATGCTCTCACACAACACAGTCTTCAAGATTTCTCAATCGAAGCATCTACAAATTGTAAATCGAAAATTCAACTCAGACAACAATTAAGGAAAAAATCCTTAGAGTCAAATGCATCCTCAAACATCCAAAACGCAGAAAATATACTTCAAGAAACTTTGTCGCAACAAAAACTAATCAGACCCAGCCCCGAGCACGCAAACTCGGTAAATAAGAATTTGAAACGTTTTTCAGAAACTGGTTCATTGAAGGTGATTGTACATCAACAACAACCAGTCAATGTTAAACCACAGATAATATCACTGCTGCAAACTTCATCTATTCCTTATTCATCTCCCCTCTCTTCCCCGTCATCTTCATCTTCTTGTTTACTCTCTTCCGTTATTTTCTGTCCCATTCAAGAACAAATAGCCACAAATTGTAGCACCATGGACAACGGTCATTTAAACAATGAAAGCTTCAATACTTTTCCCAAAATATATCTTATGGAAGAACCACAATAAACAAGAAAATCATTCGATTTTAGTTTCAAACCAGATATTAATTTACATTTACCTCAATACATGTTTTACTCATTATAAAATGAATGCACGTATGCGAATTAATTTTTTAAATATTTTTTGTCCATTTTAAAAAAGTATTAGAAATTTTTATTCTATGATAGAAGTATATTGATTAAGACTTAAATTTTTGAAAGGATCCACATTGCTTCAATGGCTTAATTTTTAATTCTTTTTAAACCTATTTAACTTCAAAAATAACATCGAGATATTTCAAGTATTTTCCACTTTTTTTAGTTCAGAAAACTTCATTGGATTGCTGTTTAAAGTATACATTTTCACTAGAGAATTTTATCTTATTTTCAAAGAATCAATTTATTTTGACATTTTAATTAATTATTGCTCGTACCCTCCGAGATACCTTCCCTAATCTACCGAAGCATCTATGTCAGATATAGAGGCAGACTTTTCTGACTTCATCTAGTGTTGCCCCAATCACATCTACTACCAAGTTTTGTGTTAGCTTGTCGCGGATTTCAAATATTTTTCACAAGCCATCAAGTTATGTTTTGTCGAAAAGCAAGAGGTAATCAATCGTTTTGATTTTTTCTCAACAGCCAAGAATTCTTCAGATATTTATGTAACATTCAAATACTTTCACAAACCTCTTTAGTCATCTGAAGAATTGGCCTTTCCAACGGCTATCCTTGCTAACACGCCTCACATTACTCCATCAAGAAATCTGCTAATCATAATTTTAACCTAAGTTGATTGTGTAGAATTTTAATTGATGAAGAAGTTCGATTTATTCGGAGTTTCAAATGATCTTAATATGGCTAATAATCATCCAGCACCTTCATCTGATCTAAACTAAAAATTTTTAAAAATTCAACTATTCTTTGTGATTTTCAAATTCTCGTCAAACACGGACTGACACAGATTCTTAGGTTATTAAAGCATCTTGTAGAAGAAAAAAGGGCATTTTCAACTAGTATGAATAATCTTGTTACTTGCTCCTTGTTATAACCGCCAGTTACACATCTACCATCCATTCAAATATCTACTTTTCAACGTGGTCTTTCTGACAAAACTTTCAGCCAGATAGATATTTTTCAAAGATTCTAAAGAAAATCAATTATTTGAATCTGAAGTTTTACATTAAGCATGAATTAAACTTAATTCATTTATACATATAAAAGATGCCGCAAAAACACAAGTCATCAAGATATGTTGAGTTAAAACCCGTCAAATTGGATGATGCTAAAGAACAAGATAGAGAAAAGTGTTAAGCAACCACAGGCTTCTCTAGATAAATGAAATTTCTAAATTATCCTCACGTAGTAAATGAAAACTAAAAATAACTTCTATTTATTTTTTAGTTTTTGGGTGCTTTTCTTAGTTTTCTGTGATTGGCTGAGACATCTGGTAGTAACAAATTGGTAAAAGACATTCATATTCATAAAACCTTTATAATAATTGAAAGTTTTTTGCTTGGTTTGCCATTGTTTTTGAAGAGTTATATCGAAAATCTGTTATTTTTAAAACTGTTCTTACTATGGGTGATTTTACATATTAAAATTATATTGTGAATTCCAATCGGGGTTTGATGTGTAACATTGTTGTGTTAAACACTTAGTTAATCATTTTCTCTATGCAAAAGTTCTGCAAGATTGTGTATTACATAGATAAATATATAATAAGTTGGTTTTAATAACTACGAATGTTTAATCAAATGTAACTCAGAACAAAATTGTGACTAGCTTCATTCAAAACACCATCATTTTGTTTATTGATAATTTTCTACTAATTTTAAAAAATTTCTCAGTTTATTTCTTTGTTTTTATTTTTCATCCTAATTTTTTTCAAAAATGTACCTTTAATGCCGACAAATCGTTTTAATAGTTACAAAATGTTGCGATGCGGCAAAACTTTTCATGAACAGGGTCCAATGCGTTGCATCGTGTCTTGCTTTTGACATTTTGGGCATCAGAAATTAGCAGGTTTTGCTTGATAACTCAATCATTTGAAGCTCCATATCAAGTTCGTGAAGGTCTTTTTTGCGTTAAAGTATTAAACTTCTATCCGAAACTAACCTTTCTCCTCAAGTATTCTTTTTTCATGCATCATTGTTAATTATAGAATTTTGGTTTATCTTTTGATTATTCTTAAATTTCTTTGATTTTATTAAGAATTCTAGGTGTATATGTGAGGGTTTAGTGAGTGTGGCAATATTTTCAATCTACCTCGAAATGTGTCTCAAACTTATTAATTCATACACAATTTTCATTTTTTTATAGATGTGTGTCATAAAATGTGGAGTAAACTAGTGCATTATTATGTTTTTAATACATATTTATTCATACGCTACCGCTAAGTCTCACATCAAAATTCTATCGCTTATGCTTAAATTGTGATGTGTAAGAATAATTGTGAACATTTTATCTTAAGGTAATACGCCATGCTTTTGCTAAAAGTTTTCTTGTGTGAATTGAGTTTTATAAGCGTTTAAGTCTCATATAATCAAGAAAACTGATATTAAAATTTTCTCAATACAATATAATAGTGCAAGCATATATGTTTAAGCGTTGTCTTGTTAGGTTGGCACAAAATACTAAAACGCCAGGGAATATATACCTCATATGTTATGCATATTAATTTTATACTGAAAACTTTTAATATGAATGTGTGTTAAGAAGCCACACACGTCTAATATCTTTAGATAGTTATATCTTCACCTACCAACACTGTCGCTCGGTTTCTTATACTCTGTTCTTTAATAACAGGTAATGATTCAATATTTAAATTACTATAACATGTTAGGCGTGAAGAATAAAACATTGCATTCTCTATTGCTATCTAAATCAATTTTTGAAAAATAAATAGACTCGAAAATGGCAGTTGTAATTTACACCTGAATGTAATTATATTTTCATCACAGAAGATGCGTCGAGAAGCTCCTTATAAGTAGCTTCTGCATACAAGTATATTTATAATGTAGAAATTTAAAAAATAAGTTATTCAAAAATCAACGTCATGAATAGACATTTTGGCATTTGAAGGCTGAGAACATGATTTCGGAAACGTCAATAACAATATTACACATTGAAAAAATTTCTGTAATCGTTTGATGTAAAATATAGCAAATTTTTATCAAACAATCACTTGTTAATATAGATGATTTCCATCAAAGATATTGAGCAATATAAAAAATATTAATGAATAGCATTTTAATGTATTACAAAGGAATGTGTTAGTTTGGTTCAAACAGTATCACAGAAATTTAAATAATTGTTAGAGTTTTATATAAAATCGATGGGTGTTTCAAAGAATTGAAAACAAACGAAGCTTATTCACAAGATGGAGTTGAGTTGTTTTAGTCTCGTCATTTGAGAAATTAGAGCTTATCTGGGAAACGTTTGGTTTATTGTGGGTTAATAACGTCAGGTTATTTAACAAAAAAAATAAATAAATTTATATAAATAAATAAAAAAATAAATAAATTTATATAAATAAATAAAAACATAAATAAATTTATATAAATAAATATATATATATATGTATGGTGGCAGCAACTCGTCTTCAAGTATTGCTAGTGCTTTGCGAACAGTTTTTGGCTCAGAGGTGGCTTTTCAAACCCGCAGAGAATTTGCACACCTTCCCACAATTGCCACATATATGAAAAAATTCGGGATGGATGGATAAGTGAGAGTATTAAAAATATGGACTTTTTCATGCCTTTTCATGCCACCTCCACTTTTGCAGATTTTGCCACAGATGTTACAAATATTGCTATACAACATTAGGTAAATAGGATTCTGACGAGTAGTGTGCACTGAGCTGACTTTCTCATGTTTGGCCGAAGAAACACGACGTCGATGAAACCTTAAATGGCTCAGAAAACCCGCCCTTCTCAAACATGGTCTCCCACAATGACCGCACGTCAGTTCTGTTACATGCTCGGTGATGTTTCCTTTCCGGAGATCGCGTTTAAGTCTAGCGTGTTTTTGTCTGCTTTCCTCAAAACGACCGGTTGCTCCAAAACTTACTTTCCTCCAATTTAACCTGTTTTGCGCTTGTGTTTCCCATGAAACGAAGTTTATGCCGCATTTTTTGTAGGTTTGTTTCAAGCAATCTTTGAATCGTTTTTTCGGTTTGTGAGCCAATCTTTTTTCATCGGTAAGTTGCCCATAAAATATTTGCTTTGGAATCCGTTCGTTGGGCAATCTTACTAAGTTTCCGCTCCACCTGAGCTGTTGCTTTGAGATTAGGACTTCGATGCTACCGATATTTGCCATCTCAAGTATTTCAGTGTCGCTGATGTGCATCTGCCATTTTATGCCCAGAATCTTATGCAGACACTGTTGGTGAAAACGCTCAAGTTGTTTCAGGTGCCTGGTCTATGTGGTCCAAGTTTCACTAGCATAAAGAAGGACAGTTAGAACACACGCATTATAAACTTTAACCTTCGTGCATATAGAGATACCATGGCGACTTCAAAGACGCTTATGCAAGATGCCAAATGCATGGCTGGCTTTGCTTATTCTTAAGCCCACCTCATCATCAATGGAGTTATTGCAATTGAGAGTACTTCCAAGATATACAAACATTGGAACGACAGTCAGCTTTTATCCGTAGACATAGATTGATGGCTCGACATATGTTTTTCCAGGAGTTGGTTGGTACATCAAAACAGTTTTCTTCAAACTAATAGTCAATCCCAACGCAGTGCACGCAGCTTCAAAAGAATCCACCAGGTGCTGCATTTCCATCTCGGTGTGAGTCAGCAAAGCACAGTCGTCTGCATAAAGCAATTCACGTATCACGCACATCATTATTTTGGTTCTGGCAGTGAAGCGTTTGATGTTAAAAAGCTTACCAGTGGTTCGATAGTAAATGTAGACACCTATGCTACTATCCTTGAAAGCTAATTGAAACACCATAGAAAAATAAAGCGTAAATAGTGTTGGAGCTAGTGTATCTCCCTGCTTGACACCGTTTCCTACAGTGAAAGGTTCTGCAAGTTTGCCCCCGATATTCAGCGTAGTTTTCATGTCGTGGTGGAAAAGTTTTAAGATAGAAATCAACTTCTCTGGACAGCCTAACTTTCCAAGAAGCAACCAAAGAGCTTCACGGTTTACTGTGTCAAAGGCCTTAGTGAGGTCAATGAACACTCGAAAAAGATCTCTGCACTGTTCCTGACATTTTTTTTGCAGTTGTCTGATTGTGAATATCCTATCAACTGTCCCTCGACCACTTCTAAACCCACACTGGGATTCTGGCAAAACATTATCGGCAATGTGAAGGTTAATTCTTTTGAAAATAATGCGACTAAGAATTTTACCCACAACTGTTAAAAGTGAGATTCCTCGGTAGTTGCTGCAATCGTTTTTAGAACCCTTTCCTTTATAAAGCACAACTAACAAAGAGTTTCTCCAATCCTCGGGCAATAGACTGTAAAATACTCTGGTGTTCTTAGGGTCAGCTGCTAATTGGATCTCATCAGCCCTCTTACTCCCCCAAGTATTTTACATCTTTCTTAATTTGCGCTGTATTTCAGTTTTGATGGAATTAAACCTGGATTTCAAACTTAATAACTCATGAGAACCGGTCACGCACTTGGACAAAGAATTATATGCCTTTGACTTAGATTCTAGTAATGACTGTATTGTCACGTCGTTTTCATCAAACCAGTCTCGGTTTAATATATATATATATATATATATATATATATATATATATATATATATATATATATATATATATATATATATATATATATATATATATCAAAATCTTTTTACTAATATGCATTCATGTAGATAGAAAATTTACTTTAACAAATATTGCAGAAAGTGCCGAGTATTTTCAAATGATAACTTGCATATCCGAAATATCTAAATATAAGTACATCAAACAGACCCAAAAGTCGAGTGAGCATTGGCTTTGATAAAGTTTTTCTGTGGTTTTGTAAAGAATCTTGATACGTCTCAAACCCTATCGCCTCTGTAGTTTAACAAATCTTTAATAATAGTAACATGAATTTTGAAGGAGCGCTAAGAATGGAGTAAAATAGTCCCCTAAATATGCTTTAAAAAAAGAAAGCTAAGAAAAAAATAATTGAAATTTAAGATACAAAGCTAGACCTGGTCGATCAAAGCCGGTTCTAAAACACTCGACGAAGAAGGCGTTATCATTTTGTGCATCAACATCCTCCAGGGCCAACCTCACATTCTCCATCAACTGTTTTGATAAATTTGTGTTTATAAAAGCATTAAGTTTATTTTTTGGTTCTGATTTTGAAACTAGTTAAATATTAACCAAGGTTTTATAATGTTTTCAATGATTTGAATAGTAACCGAAGTAAGACATCTTATCAAAATAAAATACTTGAATCGTCATTGTGATTGAACCATTCATTTGTAAAAAATTTTTATTTATAAGATGGACATAGTTTTTCTGGAGAAGAACAATTCGGAACCTTGTCAGTCTCAAGACACGTGACAGATGTGACGTTGGTGGCCTCCCACATGTAGTTCAACAACGACACGATCCTCTTCTCGTCCTGCTGCTCACACAACTGGAAGCGTTTGCAATGCAACTTAAGAAAAGCTTCATGAAATTTTTTTCAATAAATATTTCGTGTTTATTTTCTATACATTTGTCTCAGGCTATTATACTTCATCAACTAAGGGATCTTTAAAACAATTTTCCTTTATATAGTCAGCGTTTTTTCTTTTGCAAGCTATTTTGTGATGCTAATCGGAGAAGAAATAATCCAAAAAAATCAATAAACTCAAGCAATTACGATCCGAATTCGAGGAAAAAAGCTCGATATTTTAAATGAAAGCCCTATAAAGAAATTTTCGTTAAATTAATCGCATGACTTGGAATAATTATGAGACATTGTATACGTGTGAGAAACAAACTTCGCAGAAATGAGTATGCTCGTTTTCCCAGTTGATCCTTAGTTCATCTAATTTTGTTACTAAATCTTTGTAAGTGATTTCTGGGTAAAGGATTTGATATTTATTCGTAATTGCTAATATTAAAAACGTGTATGGGTAATATACTGTGCAATTAGAAAAAAATATATTTCTAGATAATTTGATGACTTCATATATAATTGCTTGGTTATGAAGATAATAAAGGATTCCGACTAAAACACATTATTGTATAAACAAAAAGATTTTACCACATGTAGGTGTATTTTAGTCCTAGAAACTACTAAAATTCAATTAATCAATCAAATCCTTTTTATAGCCCGTTTTCCTTTACCAAGGGTTGGGTGAAAAATAGAGAAATTATTCAAAAACCAATGATAAACCTGCTTTTGAGCACTCCTGGATAGCTTTGGTTGATTTCGAAACAAGCTGAAAGAATTTTTGCAGACAACAATGTTGAAAAGTTATTGAATTTAAAACGATTTTGAAAAAAATTATCAATTGAAGACAAAATAAAACCATATCTCCATATAAGGTGATTACACGTGAAGGTGGATAACAAGCTAAAACTTGAAATTAAGAAAATTGTACATAACCATTAAATTACATTATATATATTATTGTATTAATCTTATTAAATTATACTGGTGTACATGTCCTAGTAGCTGGGGTTGATACCAGTATAAGTCATGTTATTGATTTATTATAAAAAAACCTTGTCGAACTCTTTGGTTTGACAACTATTTTCGATTTCCCTGACCCTCTTCAGCGATTCCTCTGCCAGCTTCGCTTCTATACTGCGCGTTTCATAATTCCGTTTGGCCTTTGATCAAGATGGTACAATAAATATACTGTTAGACTATATCATTCATCAATTTTTACCTCCATTGTTTTTTTGAAGTAAGAAACTTTTTCTTTGAAAATATACGATACTTTTTCTTCTTTCTGCAGATGAAAAATTTTCATGAATCATGTGAACTGAAAAAATATATGCAAAAACATACCAATTTTCGTTCAAATCTAAGTCTCTTTTGGAACTCTGATAAACTTTGTGCTGTTTCATTCAAGAGTCTTACAGCTTCCATGTGAATTTTTGCTACGTTTTCTGTTTCCTTCTTTAGCTCCAACCAAGCTTCATTTATACTCCTAGAAATGGTTGAAATAATCACCATTTTTTTCCTTCCTATCAACATTCAACCCATCATCATCCTCCTCCTTTTCATCCCCATCTTATAATCACCCATGTAATTATCAAAATTCACATTTTTATTGTTTTCATCCACATCATCTTCATGATTCTTATCATCATATTCATTACCATCATCCTGATTAACATTCAGACATAGGAAGAACAAAATCAAAGCATTCAAATAAATCAAAAAATGGATCGAAATTTAAAAAATAACTTGAAGTTAAAGATTGACCTCCATCAAGTATAATTATAATGCCAATTAAATCAGCGCTGAGCTAAGGCACCAATAGTAACCTAAATTTATTGACTATAAAAATCTTCTACTCTATTTATGTCAAAATGAAGGTTTTTTCAGTTGATTTGAGAGTGAGAGCATAAAAACTAAATGGTCATCATAAAGACTATCATCAAATTTAGCAACAATCTATATTAAGATAAATCTATATTAATTCCACTGTGAATAAGTCTCATCATAATTCAATTTAATTCGTGGAATAAAATAAACTCCCAAAAGTGTTTTCAATTGAATAATTCAAAATCTTTTTTACTGTATTTTATTTTTTGTCAACCATATGACCCTTTATATAAAGTTAAACGTAAACTCGGCGCCGGTAGTTACAGGCTGTTTTTCTTTTTAAACCTGGATATCTGGCAAGAGGTATCAACAAAATCATAATTTTGTTTTGTTTTCGTTTGGTAGATAAACATAGTCGATAAAAGCAGACAATTTGCTCCAATTTGGGAATGATGGGTCTTGAATTCCGACAATTTTTAGGTTGGATGTTACTTCTAAGAAACATCCTCATATATTTTAAATCCAATTTTAAAAATATCCACGTCAATCCTCTAAGTTTTTTGATAAATTTATCTCAGCAGCCAAAAATATTATTTTCGATAAGTTTAGCTCTATCATGAAATGTTTTATGACAAGGCTGATACAATTGAGCCTTAAGGACTGGATTTTATAAATTTTGTTTAACACTGTTTTCAATTTTTTATACTTTCAGAGGTGCATTTGACACCGTTTCATTCTAATTGACCAGATTTATAGGTTTCAAATCAAAATCTCATAATTTTTGACTTTTTCCTATTGTTTAAACTTTAATAGCTTTAAAACCTTCATAACACGACTAAAGAATATTTATTATATAATCTGAACTTTCCAAGCCTATTTCAGCAACCTCTAGTGAAATAATCTTTGCACATGTAGGTAATGAAGTTTCAAGCGATAAGACGCACAAATCGATATTCCTCGAGACGTTTTTAACATGAATAATATAATTATTGCCAATTTTCATGTTTTATTATACTTTATATTAATATAATGTGTGCTTAGAATTCGCAGTGAAAAAGATAGTGGTGACCAGTTTGAACTTATTGCTTTAACATAAAAATACAGAACCATAAATCTTTTAAACCCAGATTCTCACGAAAGAATATGAAAAGATTTTAATAGCCCTCATAGAAAACATAAATCCTCCTTAACAATATTCTTTTCTGAATTATTTACCTTACTTGGGAGGCTTTTAAGTCCATTATCCCTAAACTCTCGAGATAGTATTTATTGAAAACCTCAATTCCATATTAAAAGATAATACATTATATATGAGTGAAAATATGAAATCCATTATAGATTATATGGAGATAAGCCGACGGAACACTTATAATTAAAAAACCCATAATAACTGAGCAATTAGCTGCATAGAATGTATCAAAAGCGTCGAATTTTTAAACCGTCGTTTACCACTTATAATTACTTTCAAATGAAAACACTTTTAGGAGTTTATTTTATTCCACGAAGCTTTTCGTAAGATGAACTTACATTACCAATTGGAGGTACGAAATGCTTCGTTGAACAAAAAAAATACTGTGTTTTCACTTGAATATTTACGTTTGGTTCAAAGAAATAAAATAATTACTTTCGTTGTTAAATATGAATGAAATTGAATGCTATTTTATTTCTAAACTCTATTTAATGTTATTTGAATTAATTTTATTTGAGAATCAAATTGAATTTGAGGATATTGTAATGAAGCATTCAATTTGATGTCGTTTTTATCGTACTAAACCATGATTCAAGCACCTCAAATCTCACACCCATCAATACCCTTGTAAGATCCCCATCAGATAACTATATTGTGAATATAGAAATTGAAAATGTCCAACCCATGCTAATACGAAAAATGATGAAGAAGAATAGCCTGATAGACAAAATTGTGATATAAAAATAAGTTTTATTCTTCAAAATGATGCATAAAAATTGTTGAGAATGCTTACATTGTCAAATGCTTTGAATACTGATGAAGTGTGTAATCTCAATTTCAAAATAATAAAACATTATTTTATGATACTGAAATTTAACTTTTTTGGAAAATTTTCTCAAGTGCAAATATTAAGTAGAAAGTCCAAGATGAGCTTTTTCGATGAAATAAAAAAATTAATCAGTTCTAAAATCATAATACTTGCTTTTTTTTAAAGACATCTAATGTATCTTTTTTTCAAATTCAATTTTAAGAAATAATATTTTCTTGAAACTATAACTTTCAATGTTTTTTACCTTATCATGATACATAATAGATTCATCCTGAATGATGATTTTACCTAAAATTTACTTAATTTTTGATTGGAAAACACTGAAAAAAAGATACATGAAATGTTGTTGAAACATCATGTTTTCACTTACCCTGCTTCATTAAGTTCAACCATTCCTTTGGACAACTTAATTAATCCTTTTGAATATTCATCTTCACACTTAGCCCTTTGAAAATTTATTGAGTAAGTATAGATGAAAAACAAAAATGAAAACAATTATAATTTTTTCTTTTGTAAATGAACAGTTATTTATAATTTCAATCACTTATTATTCAATTATTTATCCTAGAACACAATAGAAAATACATGAATGCAAATTTATTTTTGTTTTGAATATATGAAATATTTTTGTGTTTTTATAACTTTTTATATGCTGAATTTATAAAATATTAATTGACTCTATATTATTGATTAATAATTTTCAAATAACTAACCTTGTTTTGAGAAATTGTTCTAAAAGTTTACAAGTTGATTTTCCATCATTCATTCGTTTCACAAGAGCATCAAATCCTGAAGAACCAGTAAATTCTGAATCCTAAATTATAAATAAAATTTTACTCTCTTAAGCAGGTTTGAAAAATTAAAAAGTTGCTCACCCAAAATGAAATACTATAACTCGATTTATTCATTTTCATAATTTTAAAGACGAAGTTTTGCACAAAAGTTTTCAAGAAATCTTTAGTTGGTAAAAGGCTTAAAAGGAGATGGATAACAATAAAAATTTGATTTTAAAGCTAGTTATTTCCAATTAAAAATAATTACAGAATTTTACAAACTTGATATTATTGAAACTATTCAGATATTTTGTTTAACTAAATGATTTTTAATTATATAGTTATAGTGGAAGACTGAAGATAAAGAAATATAATTATATTTATATACATCTGTATTGATGTTTATTTAAAGAGATTTTTCAAAAAAAAATTATTGATCTTATAACACATAAAATGAGAAAATGCAGTTAACAGTTTTAAAATTCATTCATGAGTCAGCCTGTCTAAAAAAGATAATCAGCTTTTTCAACATTGTGACTTGTTCTTTCTTTGAATCTAGAACAAGGTCGTAGGCTCACAAGTATTGTTTAGTTGAATAGTGAAAAAAAGAGTCTTGAAGAAAGAGATTTCGGTGATAAATTTTTAAATGAGTCAAAAACTATGAAAAGGAAATCGAAAAGATATGTGGACTCAAGCATTTTCAAGCTCCGTTTAAACGTGAGATATTCAAGATCAAACAGTGAATTTGAATCTTAGTTTTGAAGCGCATGTTGTTAACTATTTATCATATACGTCGTCTGTTTTCAAAAGAACTTAGAGCAATGGCTTCTTTGAAATTTTACTTCTTTAAACTTAATCCCAAGCGGTGGTTAGTCATTCGACCGACTTATTCATTGTTATTTAAATTACATCTTTGAAACTGTGTGATTGTCGTATAAAAAAGCCTTGTGCATCAACTGAAAGTTTTGAAAATCCAGCGTTTCTTGTTTAGTTTGTCAAACTTTATGTTTGCTTCAAATAAAAATTACCACATTGAATGAATTGTTACAAAAATTTACACACTTATGTTTTATACTTTTCATCAACTCATCTCAAACCCTATTAGGCTTTTTCAAAACAAAACTACACTGATTAAAACAAGAAGTATGAAAAAACAGAAAAGGCTTATGCTTGCCTGGACTATAGCAACAACTTTTGAAATAGTGTGTTTAACTTATCTTTTGCAATCTTATACCACTACTCCACAAGACATACTTTTGCAAGGTTTTGAGTATTTCTAACTATAGTTAATTAAAAGATTACTATAGATAGGAAAATTCACTGTTAGTTTTATTGAATTATTCTGTGTTTTGTTATGCCAAAATGACATAGCTTATAATATTTCAATACTACTGATCTTGAAAGTGTGTTTAATTAATTTTAATTGAAACATTTGTGTTTTCACATCAAACCCTTAATAAAAACGAACTAAATTCTTCAAGATCTTTGGAAATCTCACTCAGACAGTATGACAATAATTTCATTGAATGAATAAGAACTCAAATGATGAAAATCTACACAAACAAGTTTTAGAGTTATGTCGCAAAGAGTTCAACGTCTGTATTGAAACATCTAAATGCATAAAGTGGAGTCAACGATGTGATCGTTATGTTGACTGCCCTGACCAGTCAGATGAATTATATTGCGGTATGTTTATTGGAAAAATGAGATTTTAAAAAATTATTCATTGGTTTTTTTTTATATTAGAGTGCTTATTGGACGAGTTTGCATGTTCTAGTGGTGAGTGTGTCAACTTGAACTACGTGTGTGACTCTGTTGTTGATTGTTCCTCTGGTGAAGATGAAAGTGATGCAAAATGTGGTATATGAAACAAAATACTGTGTGTGAATTATCAACTAACTTTAATGATTTTTTGAGAAATTTGTCAGAAGGATCAATACTTATGTCACTCAAGTAAAAAATGCATCAACAAGGAGCTAGTCTGTAACAATATGGTTGACTGCATAAGTGGCGACGATGAACGGGATTGCGGTTTGTATCTAACAATAATTCTCGAATGAAGCTTAATAATGCGAGCCTGATAGTCATGAAATTTTGATAATTATTTCAGTGGATTTTGGACGAAACAATGAGCTTGTTTTGAACAAGCCTCTTTCTGGTGGGTTTCTGGTTTGTTACAATGGATGGGTAAAAGAATATGAAAAATACTTTTGTGGAAACAAAAACCAAAAGTTGAATGAGTTATTTTTTATTTTTATATATAAATAAAATTCGTAAAATTCTTCAAGTCTGCTTTTAAAAAACTTGCCCACGGAACCAATTGAAAGTTACCCATTGAAAAGCAATAATGCGACAAGCTACGTCGAGCTTGTTATCGGTGAAAATAACGTACCGAAGCTAGTTGAAAGGTTCGTTTATGCTCAGTTTAAAACTTTGAAAAAATAATGAAAAAATATAAAAAATTCAGTGAAAAGTGCCACGAAGACAAGGTTGTTGCTTTGAGATGCGCCATGGAAGGTCGTATCAAGCATATAGTTTGTGTTTGTTTCATATACTATTGATTTGGGCTATACTAAGTTATCGTGTTATTTTTATTATTTGAGAAAAAATATGAAAATACTATTCCAGTAGAAACCTTATTTATCATTTTCTAGAATTTTTAAAACGTCTGTCAAGGTCGAGACTCAAGTTTGCAAGATGTTAAATATGAGATTATCTAAGAATGAGAATGACGAGTTTTCAAAAAAATAAAAGATTTATACATTAACAACTACATATTCAACTTTTAATTTTCATCTGACTCTTATCCAGATTGTGGTCGGCGCAAAATAAAAGATGAATTATATGATATTAGTCGGTTTTATGGAAGAGAAGCCAGTCTGGGAGAGTTTCCATGGTTTGCGAGAGTGATGCCCCAAATGCAAGGAGAAGTGGATGAGTGTGGTGGAAGTTTAGTTGGATCTAGATGGGTCGTAACTTTATCTCGTTGTGCGCAACAATGGATTTCTAAAAACAATACTTATGTGTAAGTTATACCACGGTCAACTAACATTTTTATTTTTTAGCCTGGTAAGATTTTTGTCTTCAATTTTTCGTTTTCTTTTCAGCGACGCAAAGAATCTATATGTAAGATTAGGAAATATAGATAAACTTTCTAAATATTGGCTTTTAAGAAAAGTAGAAAAGATATTTCATCATAAATATGAACATAATGATAAAAATGATATTGCCGTTTTGAAACTTTCTGAAGAAGTTGAATACACCAAATTTATCCAGCCAATATGTTTGTTTCACAATAAAACGTTTCATTTGAAAAATTATCAATATTGCAAATTGATTGGATTCGGGGCTCATGTGAAAGGTTTCTAATATTTTGCTTTGAAATTCAATTTTTGAAATTACTTTTATTCACTAAGGTGGTTTTCCTAGACTATTATATTCATCAGAAGTAAACCCCGAAGCCCTTGAAAACAGCCTTACTCAGCTGGAAGTTGGAAAAGCTAAAGGAGGATTGTATGGGCAATTATGTCATGTAGGTAAAAAATCTACTTCGATTGATGTTGATAAAGTTTTAAAATTATAGTTAGACTATGGAGTCCCTTTGATATGCAAATCACGCGATCAGAATAAATGGAGTTTGGCGGGTCTAGTGAGCCATACGGATTTTGAAAACCCAAGTTTAGTTGTTATATATAGTCAATCTTTTATTGATTTTTAAAACTGAATTCAGATGCTGACCCTATGGAGCCCACAATGTTTTACGATCAAGGTTGTAACAAAGTTATGGCCACGGCATTCACGTACGATCATAGTAAATGGGTTATGAAGACAATAAAAGAAGATTTCCTAGTCTGAAGGAATGCAATGTTTATGGAGTTGATATCAAAATTATTATTTAACTTTGATACTTTTTTTCAAAAAGAATTTGAAATTGAAAACTCATGTTTTATTGTGTTACTCAATCAAAAAATTGAAAGTAACATATAATGATCAAAAATTAATGGCAACAAAACATCGAAGTTCAGAAAAATAAATTTTTTGTTTCTTACAAATATTTTAGGTTAAAGCTGAATAACGATAGAATAAATTAATACAATATACTCAAAACTCAAAAATAAAATAAAAACTTCTAATTAAAACTATCAGAAACGGTGATAACTAAACTATTCATGGAAGAACATGAGGCCAGTTTTTACAGAAGTAATCAAAATAGTTCAATAGCCACATTCTCTCTATCAGTTTCAGTCTGGCTTCATTCAACGTCAAATTTTTATGTTCGCTGCATAAAATGTGTAAAACAAATTAATAAAATTTATTTTATATTTATATTAATAATTTTTAATTATGAATGCTTTTGAGGCTACACAGAGTGCTACAAATCATCATCATAATCATTTTACATCTATTTTCATGATAGCATGAGTCGGACTAGGGTGCATGATGGCTCTTTCTACGTTATACGATCATGAGCTAGTTTGGTTTGAGTCTCATTCTTTAAAGGTCATTGCCCATGTATTCCACGACCATCCTCTTTCTTCTTACCTTTTACCTCAACGTATCTGCGAAAACTTTTTGGGTTTCCACCATCTATACTTATTACATGTGACCTCAGTCTGTTTCTGCGTAGCACTTCCTTGATGTCTAAAATTCGTAGTTTATTCTTCAAATCTCTCGATAAGCTGCCATCTTTAAACTAAATTTTGACATCCATTTGATCATATTCTTATTGGCTTTGAAAATTTTAGTAATATCTTCCTCATTAAAAAACCAGGTCTCTTTACACTATATTATAAAACTCCTAACGTAAGCTGGATATCAATATTTTTTTGTTTTAAGTAAAATAGTCCAATTGGCTAACAATGGTAACAGAACCCTGAAGCTCTTCTAAGCAAATCTCACCTGAGCAACAATATACCCTTCTGCTCCAGTTTTTGCACTGATTATATTCACTAGATAGCAGATTTTGCTAGCCACTTCATATTTATTTCCATCAAGTTCAACGGCTAATGACTACTTCACCAAAAGCTTGTAACATTTTTGCAACAACCCCAAAAATAGCGCATGTTTTTTCTCACTTCAGTTTTACTAACATCATTTTGCCAACCTATCCAAGCTGTGCACTTTTCTTTGATGGCCGCAGAAACAGTATCATTTCACCACCATGTGAATTTATGTCAGTGGAAATCGACGCTTATTATAGAAAGCATAACTTTTTTTACTCTGAACAGTTGGATTGAAGAAGATTTAGACCAGATTTTTTCAATTTGCTCTTTCCCTTGATAAAAAAGCATTGTTTTAGTTTGGTTTTGTTAAGCTACTTTCTCTGAATATTTTTGCAATAAATGATAAAATTTTAATGCTTTTTTAGTGAGAGCAATAGCAAATTAAAAAAATCTTGTTCAAATCTGCTTCATTCCTATTGGACAGAAGAAAACACGATATGCTTTTTATAGTAAGTGTAAAGTGCTTGTACTTCATGTCTGGGCGTTTCTTTTGTCCAACCCCAGACAGTATCAGCTGGTTCCAATAAATCTGCCTCCATAAGATAAATTCTTCATACAGGGCATCAAAATCATCTCTGATTGAAAGTTTTTGCCATCTCCATTCTTTCTTTTCTGCGACAAAATATTTTTTAAAACTTATCTTGGAATTCAATAAAATGTCACACTAGCATTTGATGCTGTTGCACAACCTCTTTGCCTAGCATCCTTCCCAAATTCTCTGTTCTTACTTTTGACCAAATATAGTCAATCTAGGTTCTAAGAGCATCAGAAAAATATTTTACTTATCTGCTATCTTTGTTTTTTAAAAACGCATTACAAGTACATATATCTAAATCTGCACCCAGTTTAAAGTTTATTTCTATCCTTCTTATTTCTAGACCCATATCCAAATACAACATAAACGCCTTCATAACCTTCACTGTAAACTCCACATGCCAATTTAAGTCACCACCTAGAAATACACCTGGTTCTCACCTGGTGCAGATACAGAAAAAATCAAAAGCTCATAGAATTTATTCATACACATGTTTTTTTTTCTTTGCTGCGATGCGTAAACTGAAACAATGGTTATAATACGCTTCGCAATTATAAGGTTTAAGAACATTAATTTTTCATTAACTCTATTGATGTCCACTATCTTACCAACTCATTTCTTGCTTACCAAGTGGTTTGCAAACCAGAAACTGAGTATTTTTATTGAGGCAATATTTTTAATATATGAATACTCACACAATAATAAAAAGAAAAAAAAATCACTCGAAATAGGGCAGATCTTCGCCATGGGTGTTGACGTAAGGTGAGTTAAACGTCATAATTCGTTGTCCCCATATTATTACAACTTGATTGCTTGTCAGTAGATAAATAGCCGTTCCTCTACCACAAAATTCCGTGTGCTGTTTGATATAAAAATCAAAATAAAATAAGTAATTCGACCATCAGATTTCCCAAATTGGGGGTTTGGTTGCGCAACTGATACATTTCACTACTTCATGTTCTTGCCAAAACTATGCAATAAAATTTGAAAACTTAAATTGTGGAAAAACCCAGATATTCAATACATTTTTGGCAGGTTTCATGGAAGGAGCTGTTTCAGGTGGTCCCAGAACAAACACATCCCCACAAACTAGGCACATCGCTGAAGATCCCACACCGCCTTTGACGCCATCAGTCCTCATTGATATTAATATACTAAATTAATGGATGAATCTTTGTAAAGGAAAGTATTTTGTATGAAAAAAAATATTTAGTTGAATTATTTTCATATGTATTTCAATTGTTCAACCTCAAACAACATCAAAATTTCAAGTTTTAAAAAAAAAAGTTAAAAACTTTGTTTTGCAAAATTCAAAAAATTTGTCAAAAGTAAGAGGTAGGGTGATGAAATGTGGAGGTCGCCAATCTGTCAACATTAACCTCCTTGCCACCTATTATTATTGTGTTTGTTCAACATTTAGATTAAGCTGTTTTATTTTTTTCAGTTTTAAGGTTCCAACTATTTGGTTCAAATGTATTTTTATGATATACATCAATCGTTATTTATAAGAAACGCACAAGAAAACGGCTAGTAATCTGCATGAGGAAGTTAGTGTGGTGACAAATCTTCATCAAGTACTTATTGAACAGCTCTTCAGACCACCCGAAACATCTTCAATTTATATGTATTTGTATTTCAGTAGCTTGACTCGATACCTAATTTATATATTTTGACCTAAGTAAATATTATTAATTGTTTATTTGTTTAATATCTAGTGTTATCATTTATAAAGTATATTCTTATATGAGTTTTAAAAAAACGTTAAACCAATCCTCTAACTGCACAAAAGAAACATGGTCGTTCTGAAATTCTGGGTAGAAAAAGGCATACAGTTCAGACGTGTTATAATCCTGCAATTCCTTTATAATATAATCAAGCTGAGTGATATCTTTTATTGAAATTAGATGACAACTGGTAAAAATTATAGCTCTAGAATCTGAATAAATTTCAACTCCTTTAATTCTATCATAAAACTTGAAGAAAATAATAATCTAAAATTTTTATAGTTCTGTATTTTTTTGCAAAAGGACCACTGGTTCTAGGGTTGAACTAATATAACTTCTCTGATAATAACATCGTCCTCAAAAGTTACTATCTTTATCCCTATAATAGACATAACTATGAATCATTATACATTAGAGTTGTTTTTAACTTAATTTATAGTCAATATTTCTCACATAGTTATTACGTAAAACTCTAAACTATCTTTCAACGCATCACTATCCCATAAACAATAGTCACTCCATACTAACGTTTTGTGATAAGGCTATACTTATCGAAAAATATATCTTTTAGCTTTAATTTTAAATAAATAAATTTATTCTCAACTGATGTTTTTTAAGTTTAGTTTGAAGAGTGTCTTTCCTAAAATCAAAATATTATGGACAATGTATAATAATAAAAATACATTGAGATGTGTATCGTCGGAGTAACAAACTGAAGTGAAAACTGCGTGACAATACATCAAAAAATCTTTCAAGCGAGATTCAAATATTTCCATGAAAGGCTCATCATTTATCTGTAAATATTTACAAATCATAGTTCCAATAACAAAAAATTTAGTAACTATTCAGTCTTAGTAGTAGTAGTAATATTATAGGAATTGTATCAGAGCAATGTTCAAGCAAATAAGTCACTTGAAGAGTTTTTGGCTGATGGAAAAAGTCCAACATGAAGTTTAGTATATATTCCAGTTGTGTGCCACCTAGCTTATATTTTTTTATCACTCTTATAAGTTCCCTCTTTTCAGTACAGAATACCAACCAAGATAAAAGTTGTAAAAGGTACAGGTTTATATAGAAACAAATTACACTCCCCATTAAATCTGAAGAAATCGTTATTTGAAATAGAATTTAAAAATTTTAGTAACCAGTATACACTATAATGATTCAATGAAATAATGATAGATGAAAATGCATATAATGCTACATACGGACCTTTCCGATTTGTGGGAAGTAAAGCCGCTGACTTAGCTAAAAGCTGTTTTATATCGACTAATGCCAAGTTGTTGATTTTTTCACTTTGTGTTTTTGTTGTGATTGATAAAGAAGCCATCAATCGATGGTTGTAAGTAATTTTATTTTTTTATGTTCAAAAGTTGTCACCTGTCAGTTTCTGGTTCAGGATGAATGGCGAAAAGGTCATTTAGATCATCTTTTTTAATTTTTTCTTTTGCTAAACACGAACAAAAATAGTGTACAACATTGATGTTGACTTTTTTGGAAGATGTGAAAGTGAGGGACCTTGTTTCTTCTTGTGAGTTTAGCACTCGTTTTTCCATCAAATACAGCTCTATATTGTTTCTGTTATACAAATATAAACGCTACTTGAAACCAAGTTTCAAGATCACGTGATTATAATAAATTCATAAATTCAAATCTTAATAATAACAATATATTTTTAGAACCATCATACTTTCTTGAAATCCTTGTTTTCAGAATTTTTCCTTCACTATCTTAAGCTTTCAGTAAATTGCTGCAAAAACTTGCACCTTCTACATCAAGCCACCGCATTCCATTACCAAACATCATAGACTTCAAAACATATATATTGCTTGGATCACATAATCTAAGCTTTAGCTTTTTGCTTGTTTCCGAAAAATCGTTTGATATATATTTTGAACCTATTCCTAACCTATACTTAATTATAATTTTTGAAACTTGTCTATAACTCGCTTCATAACTTTGATCCATTGAAAATTTCTCAAACTTGTAGTTATAGGACAAAACATTTTGTACCTATAATTAAATTGTCTCGAGTATTGGAAAAAGGCTGTACTCAGACAACCCAGCTAATAAGGCACGGCAGTAGTCCATTCTGCCCAAGATTAAAACTGTGGCATATGTTCTCAGCGATTGAGAAGAAAAATTTTTTTGTTAAACCTTATTTATTTCAGAGCTGAGAAGCCTGCTTGCAATATCTTGCTTATAAGAGTTGTTTCTCAACTTTCTACCCATAAAAACACCAAAAACTTTTTCAAAACTTTTGAAAACGTGAAATGGAAGTATTCAATATCTTAATTTTTGCGTTTGAAAACTCATTCAACTTCTTCAAGGAAGAAAAACATATAGCTTCAATTTTAAACTAATTGAGTTCAAGAGTTGGATTCTATTTAACTGTTAGAGATTATTAGCACAGTCAAATAAATTTTTCTGCTCAATTCCACCAGTAATACAGTTAAAATGTAGTTCAGACCCATCCGCATATTGGCAAAACCTCAAACCTTGTTTCAGCGCACTTGTTTCAAGATCACTAAAACACAGTTTAATAAGAACTCGCCGATTACAGCCTTAAAACACACCAGTATAAAGAAAATAGAAATTAGACCTAAGATCATTATTATTAATAATATAAAGGAGCCTATTATTTTATACAATACGCTAAAGAAGGATTTTACAATATCAAAAGGCTAAACCTTCTTTTTCAGCTACTTTTAATATACCCGTTAAAATTTTTGTAATAACCTTTTCGTCGAATATAAGAACAATAAGCACATTAAAATTTTGAAAACAGCTCTTTTCAACCAAAACTTGCGTATTTTATCCGAAACCAACTTTTCTTCAGATGACAGCAATATTAGAAAATTGCCTATTAGAAGATGTATCGGTTTTGTTTAGATCAGGTGTTTTCAATATTGGGGTCACAAAAAGGCTTTCAATTTTTGATACTAACTTAAAATATGCTAATAATCTTGATATTAGTTTCAATAACCAAATTTGAATGTGATTCACATTTCACTTGTATATTTTGACAATTGCACAATAAACCATAAGATTTGAAACCTGTAAGTGTTTATATATTCCATTGCATATCCTGCCAAATACTGCCATACTAGCACATACTTCTCCATATAGTCTATCTCCAAGGGAAGAAATTCCTTCAAAAATATAATAATATCATTTTAATACATCTTTGCCTTTCAATTTTTTTTGAAAATTTGGCCCAAAAAGCTCTTTTGGTAAAGCATTATACAAGTTTTAAAAATTTCCCGCGTATGACCAACAGTTAGCACCTGTTCGGCAATGTGGTTTTGCTACCTTTGTGAAAAGCTTTTCAAAATAATCAGAAATAGTCCTATATAAATCAATTTCATTTGCTTTCTTATTAAACAATTTAAAAAGTTACTTCAAAATCGAGTAAACTAGTAATCAAATGGTGATCTGGTTGGATGAATCGTTGAACGACATTAGTTGGTATGGGAAGTGGGAGGACAATGTTGCACAATTGGCGGCAGTATGGACACCAAACCTCTCTATCGTACAATTTTTTACGCAAATGAAGCTCCAGCTCTCGTTGCAAAAGGCTCTAAAAAACAAACAAAATTTGATATATTTAAGAAATTCTCAAAAACATGATATGCTTAGAAACTTGTCAAAAACCAAGGCAGTACATCCGAAATATACCGTGGTTCTCTCCATAAGTTTGAAGTAGCACATGAAGTGGATAGGATGGTTGCATGACTGAATCCAGAGATTATCATACCACTCTATAGGAAGCGACTGTCAAATAATTTCAAACCAACACTTTTTTTTTGGGTTTTACAACTAACTTAATTATTTTGAAATTCGTTTTTTTACGTAACCAATAAAAAAAGGATCTATATATAGATCGCTTAAATATCGTTGATGCTATTCAAGTTATTGTTTTAAACTTATTCACATACATTGCCTGGAAACATGTTCTTATTGAACTCGTACAATTTTTTGAAAGTGTGTCGGAAGGTGTTTTCATTTATGTAAGATAGATTGGGATGGTATTCAGAAGACCTGTGTCCCAGCACTATGGAAGTTAATTTCATTTAAAAATAAATACGGAAAAAATTAAAATTATTCAAATTAAAAAAATATTCGGTTAAAAAGCTTATAGATATATTTTTATCAAGTGTAATAACATACTCACACTGTGTTCTAGAGATATACACCATAACACAGCAGGATTGTAAAGAACTGTCCATGGGCTGGTCGCACTCGATGCATTTGACGCTTGACTCTTCAGGTTCTTTGATCAAAAATTATGGAAATCATTTTTATAAAAATATTTATGAGTATTGAAAAATTTAATATACCAACTATAATAGGGAAATTATAAAAATATAAACTTTTCATAAGTTAATTAAAATAAATTAATATAAAAACTAGGCTCCAGAAATAATAAAAAGTGAAATAAAAATAATTGGATAGATATTTGGAAAAAAAACGAATTTTATGAGCACCTATTTCAATTTCGTTTGTTTCTAGGTATTTTTTTCCTTTTGCCGCCATCTTTTTCATCAGTTGAGCTTTCTTCGCTTGCGCCTTCTTTTTCCTTTAAAATTCAGACAAAACATCAACATAAAAATTAAATTTATCAATTTTTTATAGCGCCATTGAAAACATCAAAAATGAAAAAAACGATTTTTGGACCTTGTTTTGAGATATAAAACCACGCAACACTCTTAACTGAGTTAGGTGTCTGTTTATCAAAAAAATGAAATAACATACATTTTCAATCTTTTTTCTTCTTCGTCTTCTTCGTTGTTTTTGGATTCTCGTGCCACATACTCTTTTACAACATTCAACACCTCTTCACTGTCATCCACTAGTTGGTCCAGAACTTCTCCTATGAAGTACTCTGCTCCACCAATTCTAACACCAGTGCTGTCAGGAGAACCGTATCTTACAGCTCCTTCGCCTCCTTTCACCAATCATTAAATCGTTTTAAAGTCTATATATTAATTTTTAAGACATGAAATAACGTATAATAATTTTAGATATCACAAACAATATAACACAAAAATATCAATAACAACGCAAACAAAAAAAAATAATATAACAAATAATCATGAAATTCTGAGAACACGTCAAAACTGCACAAAAAAATGCACACTACAATCTGCTAACTCATATGGAATGGCAAGTATGTCTTCTTAGTCAAATCTTTAAACAATTTGAGGAGCAGTGAGAGAATGGTCTCTTGGCTGCGGGCGCTAGGATCCACGTGTTGATACCATTTGGGTCCAGACGAAAAAGATTTAAGTTCTTCATTTCTCTGATTATATCCATATTGTTCTTTTTTTATGTGGTGTGGTGTGGGTACTATATGTTCATTCACTTCATCAAACAAGTTAAACAGACCTTTGAAGTAAATGGTTGAGGTGGGTTAGTTTTCATGATTTCTATAATAGAATCATTTTCATAAAAATGTATTTGAGAACACACAATCTAGAAATAGCAAGCACAATATACACAAATAACAAACTATAATTCAAAGAATAGACTTATTCTCAGCCTTCGACGTGGTCATAATAATAATAATAATAATAATAATAATAATAATAATAATAATAATAATAATAATAATAATAATAATAATAATAATAATAATAATATCCCCATCGAGTTGCTCTAGTCGTATAGCTGACTGAGTTTCTCTTGGGTAACTCTCTTCAAAATTCTTCTCCAAGAGCATTTCTGTTGGACAAGAAAAAAATGGTTTCTAAATTTTCTGAGTTTTCAATTTTTATTTTTGGAATAATTTTGACATCTTCTGCTAAGTCTGTGGTAGGGTGGTTAAAGGTCTGTCTGAGAATATTTTCTTATTTGATGTGGTATAGTACTGCTTCATAGCCTGGAATGCTGGCGTATCAGGTCTTCTTAGGATGTGTCCTAACATCCCCCATCTTGCACCAGCAATTTCAACTGAAAGGGGTATGCTATTTGTTCTTTTGTATAGTTCTTTGTTGCTGATTCTATTGGGATAGTAGATACCGATCACTCTCTTAAGCTGTTTGCGGTGGAATGCGTCAATCTTAGCTTCTATATTTTTGTTGACTGCTCATGCTGGAAAGTTGTAGGTGAAAACTAGTTTAACAAAAAAATTATACACTCGGACTTTTTTGCTTATCTTTGCTTTTTCCCTTTCATGTATATTTTCCATAATTTACTCATCACAGTTAGTGCAAGTTTTTTTCTTCTCTCAATATCTTTTTTGTCATCAAGGAAGGAGCCTAATTTTTTGTTCCTTTTCCAGGCCTCATCTGATTTTGATATTTTGATGAGTTCCGTCTTGTCAGTATGACTTTGAGGTTCCAGTTCGAGAACTCATCTTTCAGTTTGCTTTCTAGTTGAAGTAGTTGCTGTTTGTCTCTACCAATAAAATCTAGATCGTCACCGTATCCTACCATTTTTGCTGGTGTGAATGGTTTGTGTAGCTGTGATCTAGGTTTATATGGGCTGTTACTTTAAGCTCCAAAGTGCGCAGTGCTGCTTCCAAGGAAACTGTGAAAAGAATGGGTGAAAGTTCATTTCCTTGAGAGGTCCCTATGTTAGTTTTGAAAAGGGTTTGTGTGCTTTTGCCATTCCATTTTACCTTCAGACAAATTTTTTTTAATAACTTTCTGATCATCATTATTTAATCTTTGTTCTAATTTTTTCAAGAACATTAATAAAAAGGGGTCTGTTCATAGTATGAAAGGCTTGGCTCAAGTCGATGCCAAGGATATAGTAATTTTCATCTCTGTAAGTCAGAGCTTTAGCTATATCCCATTTATGAGATCAGACTATGTCCGTTGGGCTTCTTCCATTTCTGAATCCACTTTGATAAGAACCGATGTATTCTTCCGTTTTGTTGCGTATATGATTCATAGTAAGGTTCGATAATATTTTTCGGATAGTAGTCAGTAGAGTGGGAGGTCTTAAGCTTGTAAGTTGTCTTTTCGGTTTACCTTGTTTTTGTACAGTGACTAATATTTCACTAAAAATAAAACTATCTTTTTGAACTTTATTTCTACTACTAAATTTAATATTTTTGATACTTTTAATAGTTTTTCTCCACTATATTTTATCATTTTGGATGGGATCTCATCAGCACTTTTAGCAATATTATTATTTAGTTTACTTATAGCTAGCTTAATTTCATTAAAACTTATTGAGTCATTGAGAGATTGTTGCAACATTGGATTTGAGTTGTTGTTAGGTAGTTTATAGGCTTGTTGTGGTAGAACTGTTTAACTTTTATTTCAGCTTCAGTTTCGCTAAGGATTTGTTCTCTTGATCATTGAAATCATCTTTCTAAAAATGAATTTCATAGCTTGAAAATTTTATCATAACTGGACTTTTCCATAGGCTGTAATTGCTCTTCCAGGCATTTTTCTTAAGCTTTTTTGCATAGTTTTCTTATTTCAAGAAGAATTTCATTTCTATCATTTCTTCATTTTGCTTTATTATTTGTATTTTTCGTAGTGTTAATCTTTATTCTAATCTTTTTATGCATTCTAAAGAGATGTTGTATTTCATTGTTGAATTCATATCCTTTCTTTCTTTTTTTTAACATGGTCAACAGAGTAAAAATGACGTAGATATTGAAAACAATCTACTCCAAAGAAAATATAAAGTTGATACATTTTTTACTCAATGACACCAGCCTGATAATTAGAACCAAAAAAGTAGAACCCTTTTTTGACACTAATATTGGCATTTCTCAAAAAGATGGCCTCAGTCTAGTACTCTTCATTACCTACCTGGAAGTAGCGTTGAAAGAAGTCAGAAAAAATGTTCACGCCCAAGGAATTGTATATTCTGATGATATTGAATTTATAGGCAAAAACGGCGTCAACCTAAACACAGAGGGGAGAAATACTGGAAAAGTGGAATCTGAAGATGAATCTCACGAAAATGGAGACTCAAAATCGGATCAGACAACGAGTAGAAAAATGGAATAAAACTAGGCATGCTATTCGATACAAAGCAAGAGTAGAAAAGGAAAAAGCAGCTAACAACAATGAAAATGCTCAATCTGAAAAAAATATGGAACTCAGGCATCATGAGAAAAAAAATTAAGGATATACAAAGCTTACGTTCAAAACATCATGCTTTTTGGTTGTAGCCCGTGCTCAATAGAAAAAGGAAGGGTTAGATCGGTGGAAAATTTTAACCAAAGAATGGTGCGGCATGCATTTAGGGTTTTTTGACCAAGCCGCATGAAAACAGAAACCGTAAATGCCTTGATTGAACCAGCCTCTTAAGTCGTGAGAAGGCGACGCTGGCAAATGTTAGGCCTTATTCTACGCATGGATGATCTGGTTCCAACTAAACAAACCACCATCAATTGCCTTAAAAAAAACACAAAGCGAGGAAGACCAAGCACCAGCTTTCTTCACAACCATCAATACGACTTAAAAGCACACAAACTAAAGATAGTTCAAGCAGTTGAGCAGGTGCAAGACAGGGACCCATGGAAACTGAAGAAAAGCCGTACACCGGCGAACGAGGATCTTTGAAAAAATTTAAGCACAAAAGTATATTTCTATTTGTGTCTGTTCGTAAACCATAATAGATAAAATAAATTAGCCAACGACACTCGGAAAGTATATTTATGTCCGGAATGGTGGGACAGTGATGCAATTTCTAGCAATAATACTGTTTGAAGTTTTTTGAGAAGGAAAAAACTGTCATGACTTTTCATCAATTTGAATTGATAACTAAATTTCTATTTTATAATCTGTCAACATCACCCAATGCTTAAGATTGTAGCTTTCAACATCGCAACATTATAATAGATTTCGATGTACGGGAAATATTTTGATGAAGTTTTGAAAAAATGATAAAATGAAATTTCAAATAATTGTTTTACTATAAATAGTTTACTAGAAAAATAAAAAAGCATAAGAATGAAACGAGTATTCAAATAATTGTTAAGACCATAATTGCCAACGATATTGAACTCATAGTCGAATTGGACGAGGCAGTTTTGATAGAGGTTGTTATAGAAAGGAGATGCATGTACTTCAGGCTTGTGAATCTGTAGAGTTTGAATCAATTAACTCTGAAAAATAATTTTGGAATATTTTTGGTAAAATTTTCATTTGACATTCATTTAAAACTGTACAAAGCTTTTTGCAAGACTAACTTTTATTATAAAGTACTTCAACACTAAGTGGAACAAAAATACAATTAGAGGAAGTAATGCAACGTTTCATTAAAAAAAAATTAGCACATAAAATAGACCATAATAAACTCTAACATAAGGGAACTTCAAAGCCATATTTAACAAGTGAATGGTTATTTGGAGAGTGCTCAGTCGCATCTTTTGTTGGCACTGTGTGGTGGCAGTTAAATATAGGGAAACCATCAGGTCGTACCAAGTAACGCTAGGTGACCTTTATGTTTCACTAGGCGTATAGCTAATTTGCATGTTAAAAAATACACCTACTATAAAAGTATTTTTTTATTAGTGCACTAAATTCTTTATAGTACCTTATACAAAATGACAAAGAGAAGGCCATGTAAGGAAGGAGAATTGAGGAAATTAGTGTAACCACCCAAATACGCATGATGGTTCTAGAAAAGAAATTCATTGATGCCAATTGAAAATTACTAAAAATTGTTTTGTGAACCCATAATAGTGCGTTTAACTGGAGAAACTTCTATTAATATAGACTGAAATGACTCCATAGAGCACACAATGCTTACGTATATTGGCTTGCGGAAGGGCGGCCAGATGTTGTCCTGGGAGGAAACCAGTTGCTCTTTCTGTAAGCTTTTGAAAACATACACATAATATTGCAGTTATTAAAATGTAACAAGATAACAAGATTTTTATGAAAAGTTAACTTATATACAAAGTGTTATATTTAAAAAAAACTATATGACCCTGCTTTTTAACCCTCATAGCTTGTAAATTCTGTCATATTCGCAATGCATAACAGCTCTCATGTTAGTTGAGTTAAAATATAAGGCACTAAAATAGTTTGAAATGGAATTATTCAACTGCAATGAACGGCTTATTGAATAATAACGATTTTTTTATAATTAAGTTGAAAATTTCCGGCTCAAATAGTTAAATAAATACAGCTGTCCTTAGACATAACATAGCGACAACAACATTCACCGTTGTGTGTAGTTAGTGACGGAATTATTGAACTCATCTGAAGTGATGCTCCTCATTCTCACCATCACAGGATCATACTCGTGCAACATTACATTAGCTTTGTGGTGGTTTGGAGGTGTCTTTATCAATACATAACTCCGTTTTTTAAATTGGAAAATTGATTTTCATATTTGCATGATTTTTCAGATAATTCGAAAGCTATTTTGATAATTTCATATCAGTTGTCTGTGAATGATACTTTATGATGTGGAAATAACTATTAGTTTCATTCATATAACGCCTGGTTACAATTAAAAATTAAAAAAAAATGCTCTCGGAAGTTTAGAAAAATATTAAAATTATTTGCCAATTTTTGCAAAACATTTACACTTTTTGTAATGAAAGTTAACTTTTAATATGATATTGTCCTTGCAGAGGCTCGTTGCGGGTGCCAAAAGTCTCTCTTTCCAGATATGCTAACTGTTTAAATACAAGTTTAGTAATTATAATTGTGCATAAAAAAACAAAATTAATACATTCATTCAACAAAGAAATTCTAATCAGACACTCTTAGTTTCATGATGAAATAAAATGTTTCAACCCTTAGTTATTAATGAATAAAGTACTTCTTGTTACCACCTCTTGCAGTAAACCATCAGCTTTACTCTCCCAACTTCTAGTCACCGTCAATCCTCTGTATATAACGTTTTTAATGAAATCATCTATTGTGCCCAAAGATGGTTTTCATTAGCGCATTAAAAATTGGTTGACGTGTGAAACTTCCAATCGTCATCTTGCATAATGGATCTGGTCCTTATAACTCAGTGTTAGAACGTTAGATGCTCGATTCAATCCGAGTCGATGATTGTTGTACACCGGCAATCAACATCACGCGGAATATATAAAAAAACCTGTAAGGAATTGTTTTTAAAAATTCCGTGCGAGTGAGGGGTTTCTTCGATAGCATATTGACGATTTCTTCTCGTAACATCTTTTTATCCCCGTGCCCTGTTAGATGTTTTTGACTATTTAATGCTACCACATGTTTAATATAAACTTATCATCAATATTTTTTCAAACTTGGTTAAGAAGTATTTTTGAAAAGTTCAAAAGATTCATACTAATATATCTGTAGTTTTTAATTTTGAGAAGAAATTTTCATTCACCATTAAATCAACTTTTTATAAAAAAAACTGTTTTTCCACAAAAAAATTACAAAAAATAAAAAAAAAATTTATAAATACGTAACTTCTACAATAAAAACTTATGATTTTCTAACCCATCAGCGATGTTCGTCTTACCTGCCAAGACTCCCACAACCTGTGGTGGTCTTGGACAACCAATGGCATGTAAAATCATGCACAAAATTGGTACACAGCTGAATAGAAATAATCTAAAACAGCACACTAAGAATAAGTCATTCAAGATGAATTGGTTTTAGGCTGTAAAAGCTCACAACCAAAAAATGTTGCTATGTTCAGTTCACAAAAAAAAAACGAAGAAACCCACACGCAAGAGTCGCACTGATGATTCAATGATTGATTGTTTCAAATAAATACAAACGATAAACATAAAAATATTATAAAATGGAATATTTTATGTCGTTTGAAAACGGTCAAATGCAATATCCTTTTAATGATTGACAACTCCAACGAAAAATTGAAATCGTTAACAGAAATGAAAAAAACTAAAAACATGAATTAAAAGGTTTTGAAGTGGGGCTTATTTCTAAAAAAAATCCACAATGTTACTTAGATATTTTCGAATACCAAAACAGACGAGATTTGGATTATTAAATGTTTTAGCTGATTTTTGAAAATAAACTTCTTTCTAATAAAATGCTTCCATAATTAAAATAAATAGTATAAAATTCAAGTTATTTGCAAAACTTAAACCTTTAAATAAATAAAAGTAAAAGTGACTAATTTCGGCCCCTATAGCTCAACTGGTAGAGCATTAGACAATTCCACTAAAGGTACCGGTTTGATCTCGTATGGGCCGACAATCACCACTTGTTCACAGTGTGTTTTGGCTACATAAAATTTATAGCAAACGTTTTTTTCCATAGAAAAAAACTTGGAAGAACAATTTTGGAAGAAGTTGAAAATACTAGCCTAAAAATTTGGTTCTTGGACACTATATGTCCTTCGCAGTATAACAAAACAATTAAACAAACATTTGATCATTCTGAAAACCAGTTTTCAAAATCTAAAATGATTCCACTGCTCAAATGAGTTATACAAACCTGATAGAACTCTGGCGTTGGTGAGAATGGCGAAGTAGAAGAGCACTTCATCCAACATGTACAAATTCTTGTTTATATGCGAATCACTTGTGAAGCTTGAGATCAGTTGGTCCAATGTGTCAAAGCTGAAAAAGCAGTTTTATGTACAGATTTTTTGAGTTTCAATATATAAAATATTAGCATGACTTACTAATGTTATAAATTAAGAAACAATATTGATTTAAAAAAAGGTCAAACTTTTCGAGTGTGAAATGCACTAAAAAATCCGGATGCATTTGTGTGCATGCAAACTGAAAAACCAATGCAATAATATATGTTGTAGTCGAGCTATTTTGAAATAAGTAAAGTTTTATAAAAACGGCGTCTTATAAACTTTTCATTTTTTTAAACATTTCTTTAGTTTGCTTCAATCATAACGGCGTTAGTTAATCATTTCACCATGAGTAATAAATATTAAATAAAATCAAAGTTCATGCGTCGAACCTGAACAAAAAAAATATCAGGATCGACAGTAGAGCAGAAGAAAGTGGTGAATCTGTATAATTTGCTATATGTTATTACGGTGGAACTGTTTCTTGGCCATTTACCAACTAATTGTTCTGCCGAAGATGCCTTTAAATAATAGCCTCAAATTATACCATTATTTGAATCAAATTTCAGTGTTTTGACAATTTAGTTTCAAAATTTGGGAATATTGAACAGATAAAGATGAGATATATCTGGTCAAGATCAGTTTCATCACAAAAAATTTAGATAAAGCAATTGAAAAGTTTATTACCCATAGTCGGATGGGACTATGAACAAGTCTTTTAAGAAACTCCTCTTCGATTTGAACATTCTTTTCTCGTAGGTTTCCCACCATCATTTCACTGAATAAGACAAGTGAAAAAATTCGATGGAATGGTATGTGGTAAAACGTCACGTGGAAGTTCTGAAACGTTTTAGAATTTGATTGTATGAAAATATAATCAAATCATTTGAAAATAGATTCAAATTAAATTTTGTTTTTATAAAAAAAATTTTAGCTTAATCATACAATACATTAACAAGTATGAAACTCGTGGCTTCAACTTCCGAAGTTTCTAGATCAAGCTGTTTTAAACGTAAACTGTTTCTAAAGAAATAGTGCAATAAAACCAAACCAGTTCATGATTTTTGACCCACTTCTCAAGCTTCTCAAGAACTGGATGGAAAAGTTGCAAGCCAATAATCTCTTGTGAAATGTCCTTGAAGTGGTGCAGCATGGTCCACATTGGATGCAAGCAGATCTTCAATGGATTTTATAAGGGCTGGTAGCGGTATAAAGGCTTTATATAGAAACTAATAAATTTAACTTTTCAGAGACATCTTATGTATGTTTTGTATATTAATTAAACTTCAAAAACACCAATTGAAGATTCATACATTTATTTAAAATAAAAGCTAAAAGCTATAATTTTTGATAAGTAGAGCCTTATCCTAAAACTTTTTATGATAAAGCTATACATATCGACAATTATAGCTTTTAGCTTTTATTTTAAATAAATGTATGGATCATCAATAGATGTTCTTAAAGTTTAAACTAATAAATGGTTCTACATAAATGCTGATGTTCCTCTATTAATTGGAAACATTTTATGGCATTCTAAACATTTTTGTACTAAAAACTAAAATAGTTATTGTTAAAAATGAAATATAATTTGAGAACGTAAGTGCTTACTTCTACTTGCGTTGTGAACGCTCTCATTAAAGTATTTTCTGATTCTTCGTAAGGATTAAGACCCTTCACAAGTGGATGCATGCCTGAAATATGTTTGAACAGTATTTTATTTAACCAGTTGTTTTTTTATATTAAAAACGAAAAAAAGCTGACTCATAACTAAAATAACAAAGGCACTAAACGGAACAATGTAAAAGCAATTGTGAACTTGATTTATTTCATATAAAAATTTAAGCTTTTTTAAAAGCTCAAAAAAAAAACAAAAAAAAGGTCAGTAGTACTTTCATTCTCATAAAGGTAAATAGTTTTTTTTCTTTAAAAAAATTCTTAGAAGCACACTTGATTTTATACATTTTGGGTAAAAATCATGTCATCTAATATAAAGCAAATAAAAGCTTCCCCACTCTGTTTGCAAGTGTCAAAGAAAACTACAAAATGCTAGAGTTTTCATCTACCCCAACATTGTGACTGACCTGGAACCAAAATGCCTCTGGTACAAGCTCAAAGATCAGCATGGCCTTTAAAAAAATGCATGGCTTGAATAAAAAAGAGATGGTCCTTCAACTGAGCTACAATTTTTTGGAGCAAAACGGAGTAAAAACTACATAATTACTTTGCAACGAAAATCATCAATTAAAAGGAAGTTTTTAATACATTTATTGAGAATAAAAACTATAATTTTCGATAAGTTTAGTCTCACCATAAAAGATTAAATCACAACTATGGTTATATAGTAAAATTATCGAAAATTATATCTTTGGATTCTCAATAAATGTATCAAATACTTGCTCTTGATTGATGTTTTTTTTTCGCAAAATATTGAATAAAAATACAGACGATGTCTCGGAAAAGATACATAATTACTTGCGCAGAAACTTTCTATTTGATTTTCTACAAAGAAGTTAGTGACAATAAGTTTCACAATAGAAAAACAACTTCACAGCTTCACACTTATTTTAACCTACTTCTCTACATGAATTAACTGCTTTAAAAACAATTTACGAAAAGCTTTTTTGAACCATATCAAACTCAACTCAAATTTTTAACCAAAGCTTATATTATCTCTTAGAAACCTCCAAAAAATCTTTTTGAAGTTTTACAAAAACTAATAATTAGTGTTTAATAGCGATAACTTTACTCAAAAAGAAAGGTATGCTTTTGAACCAACCATTATTTTGCAATCCTCATGTCTCCAAAACTCAAAAAATTATAAGAATACAATAATCACTAAAGATGCATTCCCTAAAAGAAACTCTGAACCCACACATGTCCCATTCATATAGATTTTTTATTATTCTATAATGAGTGACGTAAAGTAGCCGGGAATCAATATAATGGAAACAAACAATATGGTTTTACTAAGGAACTTGTAACACTAAGCTTTTCCTAAGAATATCTTACATTATCAAGTGTAACTGTCACTTGATAATGTAAGATATTCTTAGGAAAACCTTAGTGTTTGTTTCTATTATAGCTATAATGAATGATTGTTTTTTTTTCAAGTTTATGTAATTCTATACAACTTTAAGCCACAATGTCGATAATTTAAAAGAGTTTTACTTAATATAAAAACATCGATAAATATTTTTCAATAACTTAATGAAGTTCGATTGACTTGACACAACATTCATTGAAAAAACACTAAACTATCAGACACAAAGATAAAAATACGGTACTTAATAATGCATACAAAAAGCTTTGTTGTTTATTGAAGCTTTGAGTGTCTAGTGTATTTTTCATTTGCAATTGAAATCTAAAAACTTAAAATTCATCAAGAAAACAAAAATCAAAAATTTCACCCAACCTTGAAAATAAGTGATAAGGCTTAGCCATGTTTTCACTTCATAAAAATCAAATAAGAATTCGTAAGCAACAGCTCTATGGTTCATTATATTTATAAAATCGTCGTTAGCTTGCAGGTACATGTGTGGATATAAACCTCGATATTTCATACTGAAGTTCAGGTATGGTGGACGTCGAGCTGGTGGTGGTTGGGGCATAAAATTTGTTTAATTTATTTTAAATCTTTATTTCTTTCTTTAGTGATTTATAAATTAACATTAATGATATTTTTATTTTTATATATTAAATACACACTGCATGTGAGAGCAGTATTATATGCTTGAATAACACACCACCTTGGCACAATAGACACACTTCACGTTTGCCTTAGCCTAACCTGGATCAACTCTTTTTTCCCGTTTTCAATTATACCCAGCAAAAAGTTGCAAGTCATTTATGTATTTAAGTACTTTATACTGCTTTTTGTCCAAAGATTTTTAGCGTTTATTTCCTTTCTGTTCATAGTTTTAATTATTTTCACTATACTTAAAGATTTAAACAAAGCTATGTCCTTATTAAAAACTTTTAGCCTTCTTTCTATGGTTTTTTTGTCTTCTAGATCTTATATTGTTTGCGAATAATTTGCCACATATATATCTATATAAGCCGTTTATCCTTTCAGAGTTTTTTTTCCAACTTAAACATGATTCGAACTTGCTTTTTTCTGCTTTTTTACTCTCAATTTACGTAGACACTGCTTTTTTTGGTATTTAGTTCCTTATTTTCAAATGCATCTATATTTTTTTATTCTCACACACAAATAAAGTTGAAGTTCACGTTAAGATTAGAATGAAAACTTAGATATTTCCACTAAATTTTGCATAATAGGAGTGTAGCGGATTTCGACCAACAATAGGCTTTGTTGGAATTTTTAAGAACAAGATTTTAAAACTTTTTATTTCTCCCGTTAAAAAAGCCTTGTTTTGGTTAGGTTTTGTTATGCTTTTTAATTGATATTTTTGGAATGAAATAGGATTTAGACCAGATTTTTTAAATTTGCTATTTCTCCCGCTTTGTTTTGGTTTGTTTTTGTTTTGCTATTTTTATTGATGTTTTTTATATATATAATACTATCTAAATGCTTTCATAAAAAATCTGCTTTAATCCTATTGGCTATTAAAACAAGGTAAGTTTCTTTCTAATATTAATACAAAGTGCTTGTCATGAATATTTTCAAACACTTTCTCATTCAATTATCGGAATCTAATAAGTCATCTTCAATTGAAACCAGGCACCTACCCGTACATTTTTGAGACCTAAACTTTTTAAATTCAAGCTTGAATGTGATTTCTAGTCCACCTTTTAATTTCATGCAAAAATTTCTAATTTTTGTTCCATTTAAATATTTTTGCATTATACCTGACTACTAAAAAAGATGCCAAAAAAGGCTGTGTTCTTGCCCCAACTATATTCGGTTTGTATTTTTCCTGTCTTTAAAACAGCTAATGTTATTTTAGACAGAAAGGGGATTATCCCTTATTACACGGAATAATGGTAACTTGCTCAAAACTGCACGTTTCTCTGGTCAAAATCAAAAACCAAAAATGATATCGTTCGCGAATTTATGCCAATGATGCTGCTCTAGGTGCATCTTCTCCCAGCCATCCACGCAACCTTCTTAATTGCATGAAAACATTTTAGTCTTAATTCGAACCTAAAAAACTGTAATAATTTTTTTAAGTTCTAAAAATCATAATTTTAAGTCAACGAATCATTGCTAAAAGAATTTGGTTTCTTTACCTATCATGGTTCTTTGCGTGTTGATCGTGGAAACACTTTCAGAATAGTAAAGGCATCTACAGTCTTTAGTCGATTAACAAAACATAATTGAAGAATTTAGCATTTTGCATTTGCTCTAAGTTCAAAGATTATGAAGTTTTATCGTTTGCGCTGAGCTGAACACTTGAACTTAGTGCTAAATTACCGCATCCTTCGTCTACTTTTCCACAGTATAACAGATAAAGGTAGTCGCCACGTTTTAAATAATGTCTTAAAACAGACTTTTCTACTTGTCTCGATACCTGGATCGAGCTTTCTTGCGACCGTGGCGGCGGGAAGATGTTACACAAAAAACGCAACTCAAAAAATTATTTTGATAAATTTCAAGCTAATCGGTTAAAACTTTCTCGAAAATAGATTAAATTCAAGCATGGTCATATTTTAAAAAGCCTGCCAACCATCTAACCTGACTGAAGCAAAACTACTAATTTTAAAAGTCATTTTCATTCTTCTTAGTTAGATTTGCTGATATTTAGTTTTAATAAAATCATTAATATTATAAATGGGAATTCTGTTTATATTCTACTTCTGTTTAAATATTATAACTTTTAGTTATTTTTATTACTCACCAAACTGTTGTTTAAAACGGTAAATTTGAGAAAAATCTTCTCCATAGAAGTTTGGTAAGAATAGCAATAGAACGTTTAGGACCAATTTCATAAAGTCATAGCTCTGCACTAGAGTTAGAGCTATGTTTGGCATTGAAGTAATTTCTAAGACTACAGGAGACAAGTATTTTTTAGCAATAGGTCCAGTTTTTGGGTTTTTTATCATTAACATTACAATGCCGTAGTTGGTTGCATACGATCTGGCAAATGACCACTGTTTGGAAAATAATTGAAGTATATCTTTGAAAGTGTATTAAGAAAAAAAATTACGAACAAAATTTTTATAAAGTTTTTTTTTTGAAAAAAGTCAATATAAAAATTTAATGCAACAGTATTGTTTCCTTCATAATAATTAAAATTACTATCAAAGTTGAAATAGGCGATTATAATAAATTACACAGAAAGATTGTGAAATACCTTGAAGCGACTTTCACTAGTGAGGGACAAGAACCAATTCAAAATTCTTTCATGGAAATCTTCCTTGAGAGCCCATATGAAAAACGAGTCTAACATGCATACTCGATTGATTTTCAAGCCACCCATTACTCTGATCAAAGGAACTGATGATTGTTTAAAAACTCATGTTAACTATTTGCTTAGACATGTTTTAACCAAACAAACCAACAAACAAACAAATAATATACTAAAATGCAAAGTTTTCAAAAGTTTGTTACAAAGCTTTACGATCTCTCTGAATTAGAAATAAGAAACTTGGAAACATTACTCAGCATATATATGCCATACATTTGCCTTCTCTGAAGCAAATCAATCAATCTCATCACCTATGCAGACAACATCCCTATAACCTCATCTCACCTCAACACCAACACAGCCATCCAAAATCTTCTCTCATATATAAACGAGGCTCACACATGGGCTCATGCTAACAACCTTCAAATTAATCCAACCAAAAGCACAACCACACTCATGACCCCAGACCCTTCAGAATACAAAAAACCCTTGAACATCCACCTCAACAACACTACTATTCCCGCCACCACCAACCCTACCACCTTTGGTCTAACTTTTGACTCTAAACTAAACTTTTCGACCCACACAAACAACGCCATCACAATGTCCTAAAAATCACTCAACGTTATAAAACTTCTAACATCAACACACCGAGGCAAAAGCAACGAGACACTCATCACCACCTACAAAACACAACTCATTTCCATAATTGAATACGCCAACACCATCTGGTCATCCATCATCTCACCCACCTTCTTTAACAAACTCCAAAAAACACAAAATGCACCCCTGAGAACAATCATGGACTTCACACAAGGCACCAGAGCCCAAAACCTCCATTTAGAAACCGAAATCCCCCCACTTCAAACCCACCTTAAACTTTACGCCTCACAACTCAAACAAGAAGCCTCACACCCTATACACCCATTACAACCACTTACCACACAAAAAGCACATCCCAGGTACAAAAAAACAATCAAAATTCAACAACATCAACTACACCATAAAAAATGCCCAGAACGCCACTCACAAATAAAAAACAACATGAAAACAATACACAAAAAATTCGTCCAAAAATACATATCATCTACCAACAACAAAATTTCAACAAACTACCCACCCCCATACACGACTCAGAAACCACCCTAGATCACCACACACGTCGCACCCTGGCTCTACTCAGATAAAAAAAATCGCCTTTCACTCTCATACCTCAACAAAACCTCACCATTATCTCATCCTTCACCTTCATGCCCACTCTGCCACACTTACCTTTACGACACCCATTACCTTTTCCCTTTTCACCTGCCGCAAAATAATTACCACACTGAGACCCGAGAGTCTGTGAACCGACCTTGTGAGAGCAGCTGAGCTCTTAAAGAACTCGAGGATCGTAGAATTCCCCACCTACGACTATGATGCTTGGGGTAGAAAAAAGCTGAAAAACTAACTGTTCTACCAGCAGTAAAAATCAATATTTTATTTTAAAATATTTATTAAGCGAAACATACGTAGAACTGAAGACGTGAATCCATATAATTCGTGACCCAAGATTTCATCTTTATCAAGTTTTTTACAAAATACTGTATTGGTGGTAGGTAAAATACAATGTATGGTAGTAATGGTAGGCAAGTATTTGGTTGTTTTTTAAATTTAAAAATCTATTCAAAAATTTGTTTTCTCAGTCTTATAAAAATTAATTTAACGAGTTAAAAGTACTTGTCGATAGCTAAAAAACACTTTCAAGTAAAGAAGCATTTAATTTGAGAATCAATTACTAGACGATTTCGTCAACACAACTTCCAACCTTTTTCTACACGTGGGTTGTAGTAATCCTTGTTTGTTAGTGCTTCACAGATGATTCCTCTCAAGGTATCGTTCGAAGTTGACATTCTTTCCAAGATTGACAACATGACAAACTCTCTTGATTCTGCGGAGTTTCATCACAAATCAATATTTGATTAAAGGGGAAGATTGTATAAAATCAAAGTTAATAAAAGTTAAAAAAAAACAACTATAGATAAATGTATCGAAACAAATCAGAAGACTCAACACAAAGGTATTTTCCAAACCTGTTGATCTTCCTGAATCCAGGCCGTAATACCTGTGCCTAAACTTCTGATAAAACGCTGCGAGCAAATGTTTAAAAAATTCATCAATCCCTAAATTTACCATCAGTTAGTTTTTAATAACATCAAGGAATATTGTGAGTACTTTTCAGCTAAAAGTTTAAATATTGTTTAGGTTCAAGATAAAAAACTGATAAAAAATAGTTTATTCGAAGAATAAATCTATAAACTTCTATAATTAAATCCATACTGATTGATTAAATTGGTTAAAAGAGGAAAACGAAGTTCTCAACAAAAAAACTGTAACCTTAAACAACAAAATAAATAATGCCATCATCAAAAAATAAAATAACAACGGAATATTAGATGAAATAAAACAGTTAAATTATGATAAAGCATAATATTATGCAAAAACAATAGTTTTGACGGCTTTTGTATTAACTTTGGATTAAATTTTTCGCGCAAATATTATGGATAAGGTTAATCATTGTTTAAGCTACTAATATAACATTGAGCATGATTTGAATAAATTTAAACCATTAAAAACTTGGTACAGGTTCTATGAGATGCAAAACTTTGAATAATAAACAAAGTAAAACCTTTCCGTTTAAAAAAAGTTAATAACACAAGTAGTTATTACAGTGGGCAGTTGATGGAGTGAGTCCCAAGAGAAGATGCAGTGTCTTACTTATAAATGGAGGTAACAGTAGTACTGCTGGGAAAATAAGCTCATCTGGTGGGTACGCTTTTATATCCCCTGACCGATGACAAAATCTATCAAATATTTCAATATTTAAAGTTCAGTTTGAAATTCTTCCAGTATTTTTATTTAATTAATTTTCGAATATATCAAAGGTGTTAACGCACCCTGCCGAATCCATGGCATCGGCATTTCCACAGTCACACTTTCCCGCAGTATTTGAAAAGAAGCTGTAATATTTGTGGCCTGATATGGAAAGATAGTTATATAATAACGTTATTTATGTGTACTCTTAATAACATTGAGCTAATATATACCTTAAAAATAAAAAAAAATTGTTGGAGAAAAAAATTAAAGTTGCATAGCTTAAATTAATTGTAAGCTTGGGAACGAGCCTTGGTGTCTTTCCGGCTCAAAGCATTTAATACACATAGCCATCACTGTCAGATTGGAGCAAGTTTCGCATCTGTACGCTTTGGTTTTCGCAAGCCATGTTGTGGAGCATGTTTTATGTGTGTCATACACCTTCACTTTAAGTAAATAAATATGAGAAATTTTAAAAAAATATTATTGAGTATTTCAATCGATATTTAATCTAAAAGCTTTTGGGTTGTGAACATGCATATTTTTCATTTTTGAATTTTCAAATTTAAATTAAAAAACATTGGTACCCATATCCAGGTATTTCTTGAAAGGAACACCTCCAGAGAGCAAACGATGAAATTCATGTAAGTCATCATTTGTAAGAAGGGTGTCTGTTTTGAGGACATTTTTGATGAAACGATTAATTTCATCTATTGAATACATTTTTAAACTGTTGATTGTTTACGTTTATTACGTTGATCTAAGAGGGAAAATAGATTTGAAATAAGCAGTCACATGAAATTAAAGTTTTTTATGAAAATTACTTTTGATAAAAATTTTCTAGCTGAAAAGAAAAAAAGCTGCAAATTGAATTTGATTGACAACTAAAACTCTTTAGAGAGCTGTTTAGTGCCAAAATAAACAAAAAAGTGTGAAAACTCACGATTTGGTTTGAAAATTTTCCCCCCATCATCATTGATGTTTAATCACTATCAAATAGATGATAGAAAATGTTCATAATATAATCAGCACAAGCTTATGGAGAGTGAAAAGATAAAATGGAATGTGATAAACTTTAGAAACATCATATTTTCTCATATTTGGAGGAGTAATGGTCCACAGAGGGGGCTTGGAAAATAAAAAGCTCATGACAAAACTGGCATGATGTAGTTCGTATTTCTCAAATAATGGATGCGTAGATGAGTTAAAGAAAGTTTTCACAGGTGAATTTTGAATAAGTTCAAAAAATATACTGCTTTTCATTGTTATGTTTCCACCAAATTATTCATTTTGAAAGCTTTTCCTTTATTGGATTCAATGAAACGATATCTTTTTAGTCGAAAATTGTTTTAAAATTTATTTGTACGCGAATTTTCAAAATTAGTACCAGTAACTCATAAACGCACATATAAGTTAGTGGTGAATGTATGCGAAACTCAGCACTAATTGTGTGTGAACCCTCTTTCAAAAAAATATCACTTTTTTTTGAGCTTTTTTTTGAGCTTTTTTTTGAGCTTTTTTAATATTTTTGTTGAACCCTCGAGTTTCATTATTTTTTCTCAAACACAAAAATTTAATTTTCTATGATGAAACCAAACTCATTAATATTTTTTTTTTTTATTAGAAGATGAAAATTCTCGATTTGTGAGTTTGTTGGTACTATTAAAAAAATAATAACAATAAAAAAAATAACAAAAAGGATAAGTTGAGCTAGGGGTAAAAAGTTTAGCTATGGTGCTATCGTAACGTTTAAGGAGTGGCGGCGCTCAGAAAATTACTGAAGTAAAAATAACTCTACTTGTTGTAGAATTTTGTTTATGAGTTAGAGTTATCGAGCTCTATGGCTTCAAGGAACATCTTATAAAACAAAAGAGAAACCTCAGTTACACAAGAACAGCATTTTTTTCAAATATTTTTGATAGAATGTTGTGTAAAACGCTGACAAAAATAATTGATCGTTTTCCTAGTAACTCATTAACCAGTCAAAATCTGAAAAGCTCGAAAAGAAAGTTAATAAACTAAATCAAATGAAACTTTTCAATTTCTAAAATATCGATCTAATGGAGTTTCAACTAATAAACAATCTTTTCACCAAAATTTTCCTCAGGAAACCCATGAAACATCACTACCACAGTGAAAAAACAAACTTGCTTCGGAATCAGAAACACTGAGAGAGGAGATGTACCTGGTCATAAACTTTCACAAGGACATTTAACCATGATGACCAGAAAGTGAATCTCACATAAAACAAAGCAAAAATCCAGATACAAACACAAAATTCTCCGTAATTCTTGAATTTTCAATAATGACTGAAGAATTTTTTCGGTTATATTCAAGTTAAGATTTTTTTATTAAAAAGTTTATCATTATAATTATTTTTCAGCTTATTACTGTTTAATAAAAAGAATATCAGCTTTATAACTGTTAAACGATTAAATTAGCAGCCTTTGAACGTTATGGTACAACAAATCACAAGGGTGTGTAAGTTCATGAAATTCATTGACTTCCTAAATCATTAATGAACTTTTAAACAATATCACAGCATTAGTGCTTGACAAGTAAATGGTAGTTTAAAACGATTTATTGAGTCAAATATGATTTTAATTATATGTGTCTGAAAGGAGTTTTCGGTAGACTCACCAATTGTTATGAAACAAACGTAAAAACTCTAACACACTTGTATCTGATGATGTGTAAACAAAAAGCTTAAAATGAAAACTTTGTATCTTTATTCTAAAAAATATAACTGATTTTGTGTTTTTTGCTTAACAATTGAATCAAGTTAAACGAATTTGCTGATGATTAAAACTGACAAACTTCTCTAAAAGTAGAACTAGGTTTTAATAAAAACTCCCAGACAACGATGCAAGCTACTGACTGGCCTACGTTGTTTCAATGTTGCATCAGCTGTGACTAAAGGTGTTTGTAGCTTTTATTTAGAATCACTTTTTCTTTGCAGCATTTGGAAAAGCACTTGAAACTCGGAAAAATTAGTTGAATTATTTTGTATGAAAAAACATCAATTAAGAGGAATTTTTCAATACATTGTTTGAGAATCAAAAGCTATAATTTTCGATAAGTTCAGCCTTATGACGAAAAGTTTTATGATAAGGCTAAACTTATTGATAATTGTAAGTTTTGATGTTCAAAAAATGTATTGAAAAGTTCTTCTTAATTGATGTTTTCGTTACAAAATATTGAAGAGAAATTTATACGATGTCTCTGAATAGTTCAATTCTTCTATAATATTTAAACAGTTATTTACTCATAATTTTTCATATTGCATTTAAATATTGACTGATATGAATAATCAGAACAGTACAATTGTTATTATTATGCATAATTACTGGCCACACTCCTATGTCTGCCATGAACTGAAGAAGACAACTTCATACTATTTTTACCGTTTTATATGAGAATTTAGTTTAAGTTTGCTAGATAAAATTCAAGTTTATTACATCTAGTTCATTAGATTTCAGATATATTAAGTTTACCACCAATTTATCGTTATTATATTGTGAAAAACAAGTAATCAGAAGTTAAAAATAGAAATGTGGCAGTCACGAAAGTTTAAAAAGATTGAAAACATTAATACAGATCTTTTCGTAATTGGCTCATAATTTGTTTCATTCAAGTTTCTGATTGGTTGAGATCTAGGTCACTGTGGTTCATCCAATCAATGATGGAGTTGAACCGTTCATTCCATTCAGAAGCTAAGTTCTCAGTTTTGCTAAGTGTTGCAAAATTTGAGAAGTTTTTCGTTGGCATATCATCAAAAGTGTCTATATTGCTCGATGATAAGTAGTGGGAAGATTTTTTGGATTTTTTTGATGTATTTTTGAGATTATTTTGAATTAAATCGAGACTCCTGTTTAATGACCCGAAGTCTATGGGATTGAGGGCTTCAGAGTTGGGCGTTCTTGATGAATATGTTGAATCTATTCTTATTAAATCACCAGTTTTTACACTGTCTTTTCTAATTTGCTCTTGTAATATGGCTTCGATGATTGGCGTATTGGGGGCGGTGGTGATGGTTGTATTTGCTGTAATGGTAGATTCGGTTCTATGCACGTTCAATCGTTTTTGCTGCAATAAATAAGTATCATTTTTATTGATACTTCATTTAAAATTTTTTTGGATCTTTTGAAGTTAGATTGAAAAAAATAAAATGAACAGGCAATGGTTTCGAAGATACAATAGATACAAGGTTGATAGTACGCAAGGTCACGAAATAATACATTATTTACTAATACAATGTAATATAATCCTAAAAGCCTTAGTCTAATTATCCCAGCGCTGATTGCGTTTCATTTTATTTATATACATTTTTGAATTGAGATGTTTTAAACAATTTTGAATATATTAAGTTTATAATTTCTTGAAAACAAGTTTTAAAGTGCCAACTAGTTTACTTTCCAGCTGTGAAAACGTAAAAAACCTATTTTATATAAAATCTTCAAATTATTGAAGAAATGCATAATAAGCTGTTTTAAAATGGAAAATAAAATATGGTTCTCTAATAATATGGTTTTAAAAGACTTAAATAAATCTTCAATATAAAACACTGTTTTCAAAGCCTATTAACTTTCATGAAGTGGATTCACATTTCAAAGTGATGTAAAATAAAATTTTAAAGAAAATGTAATTTTAAACATAATAAAATTGAGGAGCTCATTTTAAATAATTCGATATGAATCAACTTGAATTTCTCCTTCACTTCATAAAAATGATGTTGTTATTATGATATAAATGCTGGTACTGTTTTGTTTTTGATATTCTCTTGTACAAGCCCATTTGGTACATATATTTAGCTTGTTATACTAGGTGCTTTTTATTTCGATAGCACACGAGTGAAGTAATAAACAAACTGTTTAATGCTTCAATTAGACAAAATAAATATAAACAAGGTCAAATATTAATAAGGCAATAATGAATGTACTAGACACAAACACAAAAGTCTATTAAAGAAGAAAGATTTTTGTAAAGAGAACTTAGGTTGTCAAAATTTATGAAACACATTTGATAAACCCACATGAATTTTACCCCATTTTGAAGACTAAATAAATCAAGATTTATTTAAATTAAAAAATAAATGAGATGTCATTTAACAACAGTGAGTTGTTAACCGCAAAAAAACTAAATATTCGAAACCCTAGGTTTATTGAGAAATTCAAGAATTCAAGTGTTTTTTAAAAATGTTAATTATTTAAAATTTCCCAAAACACTGAGAAAATCCACGACTTACAAAGATTTAGAATTAATTTCAATAATATTAAGAACTCTATGATATTTAAAATTTTTTATAAAGTTTAAATATAGATAATACCTTAAGAAAAAAAAGTGTTATTATACAGTATATGAGCTTAAAATTATAGTTATAATACCTTGAAAAGATCATTCTTTCTCTTTTTCCAGCACAAAAACCCTAGAGCGGCAATGATGAGGACAAGAGGGATAATAATGATGGCAGCCAAAGAAGATTGATCTTGAGTTAAGTTTTCCACTTGTCCAGTGTTGATGATTGTGGTATTTGGTTCACGGTGGCTTTCTGCAGTCGTGGCCCAAGTGGAAAAAACTTTATTTTCGGTAGCTTGAGTGATTAGGTTAACATTTTTTTTCGTTGCTGTTGTTCTTTCTGTTTTCACTTCGAAAGTTGTTTGATGAATCTTTGTGGTGCTTCCAGTGTGCAATGAGTATTGGGTGGGTTGGGGTTTGGGACAAGATTCCAATGAAGACGTCAACACGTAATCAAGGTTTTTGAAGTTCTCTTAAGAATAATTTTTAAATATTCAAACACTCAATACATTTTTTTATATTTCATATAATCCCAAACATTCAATGAATGCATAAAACTTGCACCGCAAGTATTTAATCAAAAACAAACCCTCAAACGACGTGTTGCATGGGTGTTGTTGCAAAGATGTCCAGTTGCTGTTGGAGAGGCATTCGTTATAAAAGTTGTAACATACCAGACTTGCAGTATCAGTCTGTTGTGGCGATTCTTGGGGCGTTATTGTATTGACTGGACTAGGCTTGTTGAAGTATTTCAAAGCTTCGTCGGCGTTTGAGAAGAATGAATAAAAATCTTGAAAATGTGTTTTGCCGAAGTAGCTTTCGTCACTTTTGAAAATGTCAGTTTGATTGCAAGCACTTATTTGTGGGTAAATACCGTCGAAAATTTCATATTCGGGGTCGTGAGCTTCATACAAGTTGAGGGACTTTGAAAATATGGCTTTGAAATCGAGTATCTTGAATAGGCAGTTACTTTCCATTTTTTGTTAGTGTTGTTAAATATGAAAAGAGGTTTTTTATAAAAAGTTTTCATTGAATAGTAAAAATTTTGAATAAAAGTACAATGAATGATTTTATTAATATTACAAGATTACATTCTTGATTCTAAAAAGTTTCAAAACTTGAAAATTACCCTTCAAAAGATATATTAAATAAAATTTACATTTTAGGAAGTCTTACAAGTTGTATTATAACATGCACGTATCAAAAAATGATTAATCGAGCTTACTAAGCCATGTATTGTTCGGCTTCTCATTGTTGCTAGTCTTTCTACGGCCTTTGAATGAAACTGATTTATATTAGTTTCACGTCTCATCTTTCCTAACGTTAATTTGTGTGGTAAATTATTTATTTGGTTTTTTTATTTTTTGTTGACTTTAATATAAACTGTAAAACGTTTGATAATTCAAACGTATTTGTTGAAAACTTAACACTCGAAACAACCCTAGAATCTATTAAATATTCAAAATGATATCACCTCTTGTTACTAATACATTATAGTAATATGTTTACACACGAATGACTGGTATAAACATATACCTCCAATGATTTAAATAGAGTTAGATTAATAATATTATAAAAGGACTTTTAAAACTTTTTAAAATCAATTACTTGTTACGTGTAGAACACACCATGAAAGTTAACTGTATTAGTCAATAACTATTGAAATTTTAAAACACGCGCACCATAATATATTTTTAAAATAATATATTCATACTTGAAATTTTAATTCAACTTCGCAGATTAAGTTTTTTTAAAACGTTAAGTTTCTCTTCATTGACTCAACTATCGTTCAGAGATCTATTATAATGAAGAAAAAGTGGAAATTAGAGCGGATAGCATGTTTTAAATTTTAATGTAGTAAACTCTGTTGAAATGCACACCACCTACAATATTTTTAAACTGGTTGAAAGTTGAACATGTGAGGACTGTGCATACTAAATTTTATAAATTACTCTAGAGTGGTATCAACAACCTAAGCTGACTGCTGTCAACTCCAGTTACTGGGACATGTACAGCAGTATAATCTAATTAGATTAATATATTCATTTCAGATTTTTGGTATGTATTTTAGCGTCTGAAAACGAAAAGCAAGAATAAATTTAAATAAATGTTTCTTTATTTTGAAAATACTTTTAACTTAATTGCTTACCTTCACGATGAAATTGAGCTTATCGAAAATTATAGATGTTTTAAAAAGCCCATAAAATTACCTTATTTTGGAGCTTAAAGCTAGAAAATTTTAAGTTCAAATTTCAGCCCGTTGTTAAGATAAAAAAGTATCTTAATCAAGATAATTATTGATCTAATTTGCAGAAATTGATACTAACATAAAAATCTTATTAAAATGATGTCTTCAGTAAAATTTTGTAAAAGAAGAAGGGCTGGTGAACTCAGATATGTAACTGATATTTTAAAACAACTGAAAGAGCTCTTGGGCCCTATCGGCTACTGCTTTAGCGATGCCCAGGGAGGAGGTGGCGGCAGGAGAAGGGGCGTTTCGAACGTGCAACGTGTGTCTGAGTGATGAAGATTAGCTTATTTTGGATGTTAGATTGATTCAAGTTGAAAACTTATGTTAAAATGTTTTAATATTTAAATTTTATGTCATTTATTAGGTGAATTTTATAGTTTAAAAAAATATAATTTAGAGTTAACGAAAATGAAATCAGTACAAAACAACAAAACAAAAACAAAGAAAGATCAAACAAACCTGCCCAAGTGTGAAGGGTGGTGGTCGAACACAAAGTCATCTACAAACTTGCCTTCAGCATCTAACGCTTGAGCTCTCACTCCTGACGGCCCCCTGATGCCATATCGTTGCATTGGGCTTAAAGCTATTAAGTTCCATAAATATTTAAAGTTAGATTTTAGCTTGGCTGTCTGAAAATAAAATTACTAGCTTTAAGTAATTTTATTTTTCCAATAAGGATAAAAAATTTCGAAAAAAGAAATTAGTTGAGTGGTGCCAACCTCAGATACTAGGGCATGAATTGAAATCGTTTATTTCAAGAAAACTCAAAATCGAATATTTAACTAAGATTTTAAAATATTAATTTTACTTTTTTTAATATTTTCATACTTTTTCAAAACATAAGTTTAAAACACTTCGGCTTTGACGAGTATCTTTAAAGTGACATAAATTGCAAGAGCTTTTGCTAAAATGTAAGTTTTACCTTGATGTTGAACTAACCATATCTCATCTTAACACAATATTTTGAAGAATAATACTATTTTTCAAAAAAAAAAAACTAATTTAGCAAAGTAATTAATTAGCTAACGTTTTATGATAAGGCTAAACTTATCGAAAATTATAGCTTTTGATTCTCAATAAATGTATTAAAAATTCCTCTTATTTGATGTTTTTCGTTACAAAATATTGAAGAAAAATACATACGATGTCTCTGAAAAAAATTATTGATCATAT
>OZ038320.1:28174261-28203154 GCA_964035795.1 Pterobdella sp. o SKG-2022 | reverse complement strand
GATATAGTAGATTTTTTAATTAGATGCTTAAGATAGTATCGAAAAAAGTAGTTGATGCAATTTTTTATTAATGAATCAGACTCACCTGACAACATCCGTGTAGTGCAGGGAAGGAACAAATTTTCTGAGGTCTTCTACTTGAGCTCTGTATGTTACTTTAAAGTAAATTTCATAGTATAAAAATGATGATTCAGAGAAAACTAATAGGAATATCCCATCATAAATTCATAACCGAGTTTTGTTTTATTTTCAAACATGAAAATAACCAATATTTAGTTTAACGATGGATATTGAACATCGTATGATTCATATTTTAATGAACATTGAAAAGAATACTTAGATTAAGAAAATTTATAAAGAAAACGGTTTGATGGCCTTTCAATGGATGGGACAAGAAAATAAAATTTTTAGAGTAAGAAAATTTTTCAGGACAAAAAAATGGTAACCTTATGTTAATGCCTTTGTAAAGTTCTCCAAAAGCGTAGGAAAGGTTAGAGAAAATCATTCTCCTCAGTCCCCTATGGAGTTTTTACAACCAGTTAGCGTTGCATACTGATTCAAAACTAAGGTGAGAACAACCTGAAAGCTAGAGCATCATAGAGTTCAGAAGCCTTGAAGTCCAATAAGTTATAGCCTTAATGAAGGAAAAATAACATTGAAAAACATTGTAAAAGATCGAAGCAACAACTAACCTTCTCGTCTAAAAGCCAACACGGCATTTGGTCCGAGCCACACATCACCATTGATTCTGGGAGTGAAGTGCACCCCCAAGAAAGGAAACTTTGGATCGGGTACCTAGACGGTTTATATATTATATTCAAAATCATTTTTCAAATAATATTAAAAATAAAATCTAGAAACAAATTAACTGACAGGGTAGATATTCCCGTTGACGAGGGATGCCTTTTCAGGCTTCAAAAGCAGGTAATCACCCCTGAAAGCAACAATTTTTGGCAACTCCTCACAACCACTCTTCTCTGCCAGTTTGTCCGAGTACAACCCTCCACAAGTCAAAACGTTTTTGCATAGCAATCGTTCCTTATTGTTCGTCTTCTACTTTAACACGGATAGTTGAAATTTAAAATAGATATTATTTTAATTATATTTTCGCTAAAATGTGAAAATAATGACAAAAAGAAAAACTTCTAGCTTAATTAATTTTTTTTACTACATCGTATCCATGAAATAGATATATTTTCAATAAAGTTAAATCTTTTCACATTTTCAAAAAAATTCTAAGCCTTTTGACAGTCAAGTGTTTACTTATTAACCAAAAATTTTGCATTCAACTTAAGATCTCTTAAGATATTTCTATTTATTGATGAACTTTTCCTTACCATATTGAGGCCAGTGACAACCACAGGATGCTCCGAATCTTCACTCTCCTTGAAGTCATCCACCTTTGATGGCAATCATGTTATTTTCCATGATAAAACATTATCCTACAGTATCTAGTATAAAGTATAAAAGTAAGTTAACGTTTTACGATAAGCCTATATTTATTAGAAATTTATACCTTTTAAAACTTAAAAAAGGTTTCTAGTCTCCTTTGTGGTAGAAAAGGAAAAATAATTACAAATGCCATCCACAAACAATTGAAGTTTCTACCTTCCAATTGAGCTTGATTTCTCCTCCTTTCTCAACAAACTTTTTTCCATAAACAGTTGTTACAAAACCCCAGTCCACAATCCCAGTGTTAGGTGAGTGTAGGGCTTTCAACCCCTGTCATGTATATGTGAATGAGAATTATATGAGGGTAACATGACTTTGGTATTAGCTCTGAAGTCAAAAATACTGAAAACAAGATTAATGTTGGAATTATAATTCTCAGTCATAAATGACCAAAAAGGCGATTGTGGCGCTAAAAAGTTTGCTATAATGATAAAAAAAGATAGATAGATTAACGGTATTATAATACTCCCAGTTGAGTGACAAATCAAAAATTGAACAGAAAATTAAATAAACTCGCACCACACAATTGGGCTCGACTTGCTTGATCTCATTGGCCTGTAACATCTTGAGACCTTCCACACCATTCTGTTTCCCCTTCTCTGCTATCGCATCCAGTCTTTGTATAGTGATGGTGTTCCCATGCAATTAATTATAGGGAAAAATATGGATATTATCGTACAAATAACCGGTCGTCGGTATTGTAAGATTTACATATATTGTAAGCTAGTGTTTGAAATTGTAAAAAACTGAAAAGCTTGATAGAGACTGATTTATTTTTGTAGAAAGAGCTTCAAACAAGGATAATATGTTACTTTATATTTAATACTAAAAACGAATAGAAATTGAGCAATGAGAATGTCTATGAAATAGAAGATAATTAAAATAACCTTTTCACTTGCTCTGGACTAGTGGCAACAATCAACTTCAAATGTAAGTTATCTCATCAAAAATAACGAAAAAATAAAAAAAGGTTCAAAATTAATAATTTAAAAACTATAAAAATAGTATATATTTTATTAACAATATAAAAAAAATTTCAATGAATTAATATTTAGATTAAATATGAATACCAAACCTTGCCACATTTCCTATAAGGCACATTATTTTCCTCAAAGTATTTGTAAGCTAGTTTGTTTCCTTCTACACATAACTTTGCTTTCAGTGTACCTACGTAATAGTAATATAATGTCTGCAATTATATTAATTGAGAAAGAAAAAAAAAATTTGAATTTTTCTTAAAAATTTTTAAATTTTATTTGGTTTATATATGGTTTTCACCCAATAGGAGTATACAAAAATTATATATCAGGAATTTTATTGGAAAATGATTAAAAACTTTTTTTTATGATTCCATGAAACCCCCCTTGAAGCGGGAAAAATGACGTAAAACGATGATGATGATATGATTTCATAAATGCAAGATACTGTACTCTGATACATAAAAAGAAATTACATAAAAGGTCAAGAAAAATTAAAAACCAGATAGAAATCAAGTAATAACATTTTACAGAAACCCAACATCAAATAACATTCTCCAACTAAAAAAATAGTAGTATCTTATCAATATCACGATACAACCTGCCACTAAATGCCTTTATAACTTGTAAAATCTTGCATACTTTTTCAACTATACCAGGTTTTCTTTCTAATTCAGACATTAAGCCATGCCACAAGAGCTGAAGTAACATACAAATAATGAGACAAAAAAACAAGTAATGAAATAAAAAACCCCTGAAAAACTCTGATGCCATCAAGTTTGAATTACTCTTGAAAATGAGCACGAATACCAACATAGCAACAAAATGTGATAATCATTAATGTAGACCTGGAGTATAATACATGCCAGCATGCACCACACCACTGTTATGTCCACTCTGATGAGCTGCTATAAAGGTTGTAAGATGCTTAGTATAGTTTTATTATGCATAATACTGGTTGTAATGTTATCAATAATATTGATTTATTTTTATTATTATTGGTGGTCTTTATGATATTATTAGTTTGTTTTTGATTATCCTCAATATACTGAATGATGGTTTCAGAAAAACAATGCATTAATGAAAAATTATTTATTTTCTGGAAATTATTGATGATTAAAAACAGAACAATGAAAACAATTTGAATATATCAATTTTCTGGAATTCATAAAATATAAATTAGTATTTTTTGATTGTACAAAATTCACTGCTTTTAACAAACCTATTTTGTCCTCTTTTTCAACTACAATAAATTTTAATAAAGGATATCTGTTGATAAGTTCTTGAGCAGTTGCCAAACCAACAATTCCTGCCCCCACTATACACACATCATACTTTCTTTGAAAAATTTCATTTGAATTAATTTTTGTTAAGTTTGATTTTAAAATTAAATTTTTTTTCTGCTTTTAAAGATGTATTTTATCACTGAATATATTTGTTTAAAATATTGATGGCAGACTATTGCTAAATAGTTAGATTAAGTTTTCAAAACATTGGAATTTTTATTATTTACTTTTCTTCTGATGTAGAAAAGTTCTGAAAGAAACAAGAATTGAAACACTTTAAAGGAGATAATAAATTGTCTGAATGAAGTCGATTAACCAACAATTTAAACAAATTCTTTTGCATTTTCATAACAATAAGAATTATTTTTCAATTAAAACTAAACACCAATCAAAATAAAGCTACAAGGTCTGATTTATAGACCAATATTTTAACTTTGCGCTGTAATCTTTTAGATAAACGAATCACTTTAAACACTTCAAAACATAAATTTAGATGAAACTTAAGCAAAAATATATTTTTTTTTGGTTTTGATTAAACTTTATTATTCAAATATAATAATAATAATAATAATAATAATAATAATAATAATAATAATAATAATAATAATAATAAAAGGTCTTTATTTTATCCATACGTATTAGTCAGTATTACAGTTTAATCTCATTTATCGAATTACTTTTCTTCTAGAAACCCCCACCCAGATTCTTCCTAATAATTCCGCACTTGATCATTGTCATCTAATAATTATTGGTGTATAAACACGCAATTAAATGTCCTTCGATCATTTGACGAGTTAACAGTGAATCTAAGAAGCCTTGTGAGCTAGTAAACTTGAAATCTTTTAGTTTATTTTCATTATATGTTAAATTTTCTTCTTATTTTAAGCTCAACTATAATAAGCAAAATTTTTGTTTTGAGCCATATTGTTGAATAAAATTTTATTTGAATCTTTTAATATATTTTCCATCGAAAAAATAGACGCCTTTACTAGGAGAAAGTTAAGTAAAATTCAAAGACAAGGGTGTCTGAATTTTAAAGTACTTGATAATGTTACTTTGTTAAAGAAAAGCTTTGTACTTAATAAAATTACCTTTAGTGCTCAACTAATTTTCAGTATTTACTTTGGCTAAAGAAGCTTATTATAAAGTTACGTAAACTATTAAACGTTAGGTATCGAAAAAAATCAACATTGAGGAATAGTACGCTAAAATGAAAACAAGCTCTATAAGAAAGAACCTAATGCTATATTGATGGACACTTTTTGGACATGTCCTAAGACTGCCAAAAAAGACTCAGCTTAGCTCGCTATGGACGTCTATTTTTAAGGCAACGACAACTACAAGAAACTCAAAGAAAGACTTAGCACGACATTAGCAACCACCCTCAGTGACGACCTGAAAAGATACAACACACTGGGTCATGCGTAAATGTTGAAGGAACATGGACTGATGTATCTTTTTCGTTAACTGATCAGCAGGCTTTGAAACTGGCGTGGTAAATGTGTGTGAGGGTTATAGACGGTTGGGTCTGACATTGTTGGTGTGAGACGAAGCTGACATTTTTGGTACGGGATGAAGCTGACATTGTTGATGTGGGAGTCGGGTTGTGGGGATGAAGCTGACACAACGTCAGACACAACCACCTATAACGTGTCATACACACATCATGCCAAACTGAACCACCCCTAAATCCCAACTCAGTTATTTCCTTGAAAATTCTAAATTTATTCTTTGGATATTTGGCCGATAATCGATTTCTTAATATGCCATCGTGACGTTTAAATCTCAACTATTGCACAATAAAATACGAAAAATTAGTGGCATCTGAAGAAAACCACAAACCTTTAATTTTCATTCAAGGTCAATTTAAAAGATGTTTTCTGTGAACAAACACAATTTTGTAAAAATATACATCAGGATTTTACAGTTATTTGATACATGGTTGCAAATTATTTAAGATTAAAATCAAAAACTAAGGTATTATTTAAATTATAATGAAAAATATTGTTGATAATATTTTAAACTCATTTTACAGCATTGCAAGAAAAACTCAAACATTTTACGAATATTTAAGTTTCAACATTCAGAATAATTTAATTCACCCGAAATGCCTCTAAAAATGTAAAGTTGCGAATTAAAAAGTGAGCTGATTAAAAAACTCGTTATAATACAAATTAAGTTGCAATAACACTTCATAGAATTTTTTGAAAAATATTTTAAAATGTGCGACCATATTTACTTCGCCATTCCAAACTCCTCCAAAACAAGGCTTAACCTGTCAGATATTTGATTTAATTTACAAGAAATTCTTTTATAAGTCGATAGCTGTTGCCAGAGAGAGGCTTACGATTGAATCAATTGTGGTGATGCTAAGTAGAAAAAATGGAAAAATATATATTCATTATGATCATCTAAATCTATAATTATAATTGAACATTAAATTCTAAACTAGAAACTAAACAACGTTTTATTGACGAAGCTTTTCATAAGTAGAGTTTGAACTATCATGTACTGAAAAACGCGACCGTTAACTTTTATAGGGAAAAAAATGCTTATGTAGCTAAAACACATTATGAAGGTGAATGACAATATGAAGACTAAAATAACACTTCAAAACCTACAAGAATAAGTTTTTTATATGATCTTGCTTTTTAACGGCTTATAAGAATGCAAATTTATATCCTATAAAATAAAAATGTGAATGAAAAACTGAAATCTCACTTGGATTTGAAAACAGGGGATGGATGGTCGGCGGCTTGCTCAAACACCTTTTGTAGTTGAAACTGCTTCAATATTTCTCTGCGCTCTTCATGACCTTTGATGGCAAAATATGGGGTTCATACATCCAATAAGAGTTTAATGAGTGCATGAGCCATCAACTAATAGTATTGTACAAATAGAGCCTGAAATCTTTATATATATACAGAGAAAGAGAAAATTATACTAAAACAGATCATTTGATATCATAAACAAACAATTTAATACCAATAAAAAATGCATGTTGAAAAATAATCGAAAATGAAGACCAACGAAAGCATATAATTCTACAACACTAAGCTTTTCTAGAAACACTGGAACCAGCATTATGGCATGAAACATACAACAAAAATACTCACCCTCATAACGCTTGCAAACCAGGTTGTATATGCAGTCCATGGCAGCCAGCTCCAGACTCAGGTTGTCATGGATCTGTGGGGGTTGAGTAGTTTTGGATTTCATGCTTATCGATGTATGTGAATATTTTTATAAAGTATAATACCAGGTAGTTGATGATCTTTCTGAGGATGTCGTTGTTGGCCATGATGCAGTTCTTGGCTTCGTTTCCACTGGCAAGGTTCACCAGGATGCATAAAGCCTGTTATATATGTATGTAGGTGGGATTTTCAACCAATTGTAAAACTGAAAATATAATTCTATTTTAATTTTAATTCCAAATTTCATATGAAAAGTATTTACTTGGAAAATTATTTTTCCACCCAAATAAGCATTAGAAGCTACAACACACTAACCTGTTCCTTTACAGAGGGAGGAAAGTCACTCTCAAGCACATAAACCACACACTCCACTATCTCCCTTCCCTTCGACAACACCACACTGTCGACAAACTGTGGAGGTTGTAATTAATGTATTAAATTTCTGTCACATTACACTGTTTTGTAGATAACTGATGAGTGTTAGTGACAAGGAATCATTATATAAGATAAAAAATATGATTTGTGTTCAAGATCAAAAGCAAAAAACATCATTGAAGAAATTAAAAACTCAAAACCTAACAACATACAACCAAAAGAAAATCTCAAAACCGAAACAAAAACTCACGAGAAGAAAAGAAGAGGAACAAGATGGGAATGAAGGTGATGAAGAGAAAGGGGATGAGATGAGATTTCTGATGGTGGCTAGGGCTCTCTGTAGCACCAGAGGATCATTGTTTGTGCGTACCATGTCAAATAGAAGGTTGTTTTCCATGGTGCGTGACTTTACTATACGCTTATCGTCATCGTTAAGATCGAACGAAAGATTCTGTTTTGTGTCAGTGATTTTGTTTTAGAAAAAAAGCGTAACAAGTTTATTATTTGAAATTTTATTAACAAAGTTTTTCGATATTATCGACCTCAACATCGGATTTCAAAAACTTAATGAAAACTGAAGATAATATTTTTTCGTTTCTTTTCAATGATTTTTAGACTTGATATTACAATATTAACTTTGTTTTGGAACGTCAATAAATAAATCAAGATATATACTGATTTTTGAATATATTTTGAAAATGAACAATATCAACGTATAAACAGACACCACAAACATACGTAAAAAATACCTACCATAATGGCCCAGATGGAGTTGAGTTTGATATGTGGGTTTTGGTGGCTAGTGAGATGGACCAGCTTGAGGAGCACTGGAGGCTTAATCTCTGAGCTGTCCACTTGACCTTCCTTCTTCAACACCAACTGTTACATGATTGTCAGATTGTTTTTTGAAGTTTGAATTAGATAATAAAGTCTTAAATGTTCATTGTTATAACTATTATAGTTAATAAAACTGGCTCTTTAGACAAAACGCAAAAACACTATATACCCCATAGCATTGTTTTGAGAATTCGAATTTCACTATTTCAATGAAAACCTTCAAAAAACAAAAAAAATAAAAACTCTTAATAATCGATTGAAAATAACTTTTTTGCAGGGTGAGAACTCAAGCAGGAGATTGGCGAAGAGGGCAGTGACATAGCATAAGGTAGGTTCATTTTCAGTCGTCAAAAATATCTGGTGGCATCAGTTTTATTATTATACTTATCATATTTCTCTACGTTTGAAAGGTATGATTAATTTTATTATGTTTGAAATAAAAAGAGTTTACAAGGTGGAAAGACGATAAAAAGCACGCATCGCAGGTCATGGTGATGTAATTTATTGAACCATATATAAAGTTGCATATAAACTGGATGGGAAAGTAAGAACATTAACACTCAAAAGCCGAATTGAGCTTTATATAAACATGTTTTTAAACTAGAATAGCAGATAGATAGATTGGAATCAAAACTTAAATGGCACAAACATTGATGATGTCTTGAAGAATCTTGTTATCGTTGAGATTCGTGCGAAGTTGCCGTACAGACCTGTTCATTGGATTGGTAGATAAGAAGAAAAGTAGATGGATAAATAAATATGAATTTAGGTAAATAGAGAAAAATGCAAACAAATGAAAAGATAGGTAGATAGATCACCTTGTAAGACTAATGAGACATTTGAGGGTAGAATTGACAACAGACACACACGAGTCTGAAAGACCTTCTTTTATATACCCCACCACTGAAGAACTATCTAGAATCTGACGTGATCAAGAGTTTATGAATTGGAAAAAATAAAAACAACATACATTTAGTATCGGCTAATTAAAATCTAGCATGATAATAAAAAAAAATAAAAACAATAAAAATAACGAATTATGAATAGTAAGACACGGCATGATTTCTTCTATACACCGCCTATATGCCATCTAAAAGATGAAATAAAAAAGATTGGATTCTTTCATATAGTATAAAGCCACATACTTTTTTTCTGATGACTTCGTTGTTGGCGGCCAGAGAAGCGTAGAGGTTGAAAGCTGCAATCCGTAGAAGGCTGTTCAGGTGCTTTTTATACTGCCGAGTTTTAATTATTATATAGTTGACAGATTTTTTCAAAAAACTTAATATGAAATTGTTTCATGAAAAATTATAGAGTAAATACGAAATAGAATTTATTTAGTCCAGACTGGTGCCTGGCAGAGGAAGGTATGAAATTAAAAACTCAATATAAAATAAGGTAATAACCAATTGAGTTTTTTTTTCGTGTTCTGAGATAAAATTGATTTTGGTGGTGTCGTGAGTGATGCTTTTGGGAATTTCATCGGTGATCATGGGGTCAGGTTGAAAGGATGGTACTTGTAGAGACGAGGTGGATGCGGGTTGTGAGGAGGAAAGAGAAGAAAGAGATGATGAAGGATTCTTCTTGAGAATGTTCGACGTCATCACGACACAACCCTGATCAACAGAATCTTTAGCAATGTTTTCACCCTTCTCACTGCTTCTACTGACACTTTCTCCAACAGGACCGCCCCAATTCTCAGACATGCCTAGCGTTTTGGCACAGTCCTCGGCACCCTTGATGATAGAACTCATGCTGAAGCCATGGTACCCTTCTGATAAGAGTGCTGCGTCAAAGTCGTTTATGTGGTAACTAAAATAGTCAGAGATGGTGGTAAGAAATTGGCTTGAGATTGTTGTTATCTTTTGTAATGGTAGGTCCTGGAGAGAAAAGTGGCATGTTGTTTAGGTAGACTCAAATTTATATTGAATAATAACAATAAAAGAAAAAACTTTCTTAATTTTTAAAATTTTCAAAATCTGAAAAGTTTCTCAATCGAAGATTATAAAAATCAAGAAATATTGGAACTAAAAAATACATGAAACATTTCTGAAAAGAAAACCCTAAATCTATTTTTTTGAACATTACAAAAAAAGCATTACCTGTTCGATGAGGTAGGCAAGCAACCAGGCTCCCTGTTGCCTATGCATCCACACTCGATCTGACTCGCACATCTCAACCAGGGTTGCCAACACCTGCCACCATTTAATGTGGTGTTAAATAGTTTTATTTGTTAAAATTAGAGCTTATAGATGGTTGAATAGTATTTTTACATTCGTCTAACATCATGCAATGAGACAAGACGTTGAACAAGTAATAACAATAATAATAATAATAATAATAATAGTAATAATAATAATAATAATAATAATAATAGAACATTGTTGATCACTAATGTCGACCAAAGATTAGTTTTAAAGAGTTTAATTTGAATCAATAAATTATTTATAAATTTTTGTTACATTTTGAGAGGTATGAAGTTAACATATAGATCAAAATTTAAAATTTTCCTCTCACCTTGTATATTAATTTTGTTTCTGTTTTTTCAATAGTTCCCACTCGGTAAAAATAAACCAGACTGTGGAAAAAATGATATAAAATAATTTATGAAAATATTATTATTAAGATTTTTATAGCGCACAGTTATCAATTCAAGATTGCTTCAGAGGCGCTCAAGATTTGTAAAAGATTATGAATGGGGATGTTTATGGATAATAAAGTTTTCAAAAGTTTGCAAAAGTTCATGAGAGAAGGCGATGAGCGCAAGTTAGAAGGAAGTGAATTCCATAGACGTTGAGCCTGGTGAGAGAAAGAGTGACTAGTAAACAAGCATTATCTCTTTAAAAGAAGCAGTTTCTTCACACAAATTCAAATTTTTGTGATAACAATTGTTCTAGAGATTTATATACATTCAAACAAACTTGCCAACAATATAAATAATTGATAGATATTTTTAGGTATGTATTCAAGAATTTCTATTGATAAGTTCGAAATTTGTATCAATAAGTTCAAAAATTTTATTAATAAGTTTGAAATCTATCAAAAATTTTGGAAATACCATTTAGCAGCATGGAGCTGCATATCTAGAGCGTTATTTCTCTGCATCATGGTCATCACCTTGTCCAGCACAGAACCATCCCCTGTGTCACCTGCCATCCATCATATCGGTTTGTATCAGTGGTATATTTTGTGGTGTTTGTTCTGAAATAGGAGAATTTATGATAAAGTATATACAAATGAAAAAATATAAATGATTTATGAATGAACGACGTTTGAACGCTTGTATTTCTAATGATAGAAATTATACCTTTTTGTATACTGATCAAAAATGAGACTTCAAATCACATAAGAAAACTATAATTTACAGTTACAGATACTTCCATTAAACTTTCAGTAATGATACAAACATCCAAATAACACTTGAGTTGAATCTCAAGGAATTATCTCAATAAAATACTCTCATTAAACTTAAACTAATGATAAGATAAAATGTGGCCTAGAAACTCTTGAAGTTAATGCCACTTTAATCTTATCCGCAATTGCATTTTTGAAACCGCCAAACGTACAAGCAATAACGATGGAGGCCACTTGGTGGTTCTCATAACACAGAGCAGCCAAGCATTTCAATGCTGCTATTCTTGCCTGTTCATGTGGTTTTAATGTTTTTTTGGTTATATAGCGCTAAAATGCAGTTGAGGCGCTATGAATAACCCAGACCAAGATCTAAACTTTCATACTCAAAATGAGGATTTTTAACTAAACCTAAACCACAAACCATATTGTATAAATCGAATTTACTCAACATGATTATAACAACTGTAACATTATCAATGTATGTAAGATTACAAATTATATTTCAGCAATGATTAATAATTCAAACACATGAGGCTCACAGAATAAGCCTTAGCACATAGGGATTGAGCGATGTTAGGGATGGCGTTTTGAGAGGAAAGAAGCTGTTGGTGTTGAGGGGACTGTAAGAGATGAATGATTAGCAATGAGTATTTGTTGAATAAATGGGTTACAATGATTTCTTAAATCAAAGAATTTGTCTTCAATGGATAAACTGGTTAAGTAATTGAATATAAAGTATAATAGCATAATAAGAAACGTAAAACAATAATAAGGATAAGTACATATATATTATTATTAATATGAATAGTGTTTATGTCTAGTTATGTTGTAATCAAATGAATGAATTGTATGAACAACAATGATTTTAAATCAACTACTTAGACTAACATATTGAATATAACACTGATTGACTCCGTAATTTTAAAGCTGCTTCTATCCATTATAACATACAAACTGAATGATCAGTTCAATTGAAGGTAATAATGTAATATGCTATCATTATTAGCATCATTGTTTTACATCTGTTTCCATTCTAGCACAAGTTGAATATTTGTGAATGCTTACTAAATTTGATAAAATAGAAAAAAACAAAAGTCATATGATTATGATAAATGTATTTTCAATAATTATTATCAAGATTTTTATAGCGCACAGTTATCAATTCAAGATTGCTTCAGAGGCGCTCAATGTTTGTAAGAGATTATGACTGGAGATGTTTATGGTATAAGTGAGTTTTCAAAAGTTGATGAGAGAAGACAATGAGCGCAAGTTAGGAGAAAGTGAATTCCACAGACCTGGAGCCTGCTGAGAGAAAGAGCGACTAGTAAACAAGCTTGAAGAAACAGGTTGATGAAGCTGGAGATCAGAGTGGTTGATATGGGTGTCTAATTGACAAGATAAGCAGGTTGTTCAAGCTTGAAAGTGCAAGCAATGAGTCAAAGTAATTTAAACTTGCATCTATGGGAGACAGGTAGCCATTGCAAAGATCAAGACAGTCACTGGAAGAACTGAAATAATCAGCTTGAAGAACCGTCTTAGCCGCGTGGTTTTGGAGGGCTTGAAGTTTGCATAAAAGATAGTTTGGCTGCCCGCAAACGAGAATTACAGTAGTCCAAGCTGGAAAGAACTAGTGAGATAAAGAGGGCATTAGCAGTGGCAAGAGGTAAGATCTTGCGTACTTGTTTTATGGCATGGATATGGAAATTGGATTATTTGAAAAATAAAGTGAGCAAAGTTAAAATTTTAATCAAAAGTGACACTTAAAATTTTGAGCTTGGAAGATATAGGAAGTATGGTGCCGTCGAGAGTTACCACAGAAGGGAGATTGTATTTTGCTAAAAGACGAGAGCTGCCGACAAACATCACCTCACTTTTAGTAGGGTTTAGTTTCAGTTGGCTTTGGGAAAACCAAGAGTTTAGAGCGGAAAGACAACTCGATAATTTAAGGAGAGTGGGGTTAGGATCCGGGTGAGAGATTCCAATGAAGAGTGATGTCGTCAGCGACTGGTGAAAAAGCAAGTCGTGTTGTACAATAATGCTACACATGGGCGATGTATAGAGAGAAGAGAATTGGTCCCAGAACGGAGCCCTGCGGCACGTCTGAGTTGAGTGATGTAAAAGAAGAAGAGAAATTGTACATTTTAACAAACTGAGAACGTTGAGAGAGGTAAGAGCGAAACCAAGAAAGAGCGAGATCAGAAATATTGAAGTGTCTATTCAAAATATCTATAAAGATATTGTGATCGAGAATGTCAAAAGCAGCAGAAAGGTCTAGCGAAACCAAAACGGCCGCATGTCCAGTAGCGCAGATGTTGCGAAGACTGTCGGTGATGCGTAGGAGTGTGGTTTCTGTTGAGTGGTGCTTGCGATATGCAGATTGAAAAAGATTACAATTAGGAGATAATGAAACATGAGAAGTTATTCTGGAAAAAACGATTCTTTCAATAATTTTTGAAATAGTGCTCAAGTTAGAAATAGGTCGGTAGTTCGAAGAAATGGTAAGGTCCAAATTGCCTTTATTAAGCAAAGGGAGAACTCGAGCTGTTTCAAAGGAGGCGGGGAATATTGCTTGTAAAAAAGACAAGTTGGTAAGTTTGGAAATTATTGGAGCAAAGAGGTGAGAAAAGCGTTTTAAAGTGGATGTGGGGATTAAGTCTAATGGAGAAGATTTGTTGGGTAAAGAGCGAATTAGCCTACTCACTTCTTCAATACTGACAAATGAAAAATAAGAGTGGTGTTCAATTGTCTGGTAGAATAGGGTCTGTGCAGGGTGAAATGGACGTTGGCAAAAACAATAACAATAATAATATAATAACCCTTATCCTAAGAATAAAAAATATACATTTGTATAGCTCCAGAACAAGCAACTAATCTAAAATTCATCACTAAACTACAAATAAATCACAAGCAAGCACCTTGCAGGCATAAGCAAAAATAAGTAAGACACACTCTTGACAGCAAGATGACTTGTGCAAGAGTTTGACTAGATTAATAAGGTGCTCTTCATTCTGTGGAGAATTTATTATTATTATTGTTGTTCTATATTTTTTATTTAGTGTCAAAATAATTTTTATTGCTAATGTATTTGCAATTGTCTTTTTGATGTTATTCATATTTTTTTGACTATTATAACATTAACTCATGAATTAATTAAAAATTATACTGAGCTTCTTTGAAAAAAACAGCAGGTTTAACTGACCTCAAAAATAAACTGAGCAGAATCACTACACACATACACCATAGACCTCAAAGCCCTACAACAGGCCTCTGTGAATGGCAGTGGGCATGTGGAAAAAGATGCCAAACCTTTGGTGTTGAGAATTAGATTGTACACAGTTTTAAATTGAAATATGTATAACTTATGAGAATTTTCAAATTTTATCATTTGGAGATTTTACTAGATTGCCTATATGAAATGGCACTATTATTATAGTGACTTGATAATGGTGTTACTCAACAGTCAAAAAATTAAATTATAAGAATAATATTAAACTTACACTGCAAAAACAAAAAGTGGACATCATGTTCATATAAGGCTTTGATATGACTTGAAGTCCCTTTGGCTATACTACCAAGAACTATACAGCACTCAAGCTTCAACTCATAAGGACTTTCGGTGTCTATAAGGAGAGTTTTCAATCTGTAAAAATCATTTGGTAATTTCAACTTTTTTAAGTAGTAGTGAAAAATTGAATGAAGTAGATTATTTTACTTGGGTATGTGGATTAGAGCACTTTCTTTCATCATATTGCTTCCTATAACTTCATTTCTGAGTTGTCTATTTGTAATTGAATACAAAAAATGAAAAAAAACGTCAATAAATTAAATTATTGAAAACTTTTATTAATATTGTTTAGAACTTACATAATTTTTTGCAACCGAGAAGCGTAATCGTCACAAGAAAAAGTGACATCAATATCCATACTTGTGACCATTGGGAAAAATTTTTTATTGTATTACGCAAATTAAAAATTTTAAAACGACTATAAACATACAAAATGCTACAATCTTTTATTTAAATGTATCAAGCAGTGCGAAAATCAAATTTATATACCAGATACGACTAACAGTCATTTTTTTAAAAATGTGTTCAAAAAATTTAGTTTTACTAATTTATCTAAAACATCAACTAAAAAATAACTTGTTCATAAAAAATTTGTTGAATTAATTTGCGTTTTTTTGAACTGTAAGAACTGAGTTAAAAATGCAATTTAAAAAAAAAATAATATTTTGTTTGGATTAAATATGAAAAATATTAATTTAATAAAAAGTTTTATATTTTATATAAAATATGTTTTTCTTTTATGACCAACGATTATATTATCGTTTATGCGTACTGTCGGCGAATTTGTACAAAAAGTAACTTCTCAAAGTAATTGCTATCTTGTTTTTCTGTATTTCAGTTTCTGATTATAAGCTTTCCAAATTTTTTTCAAATGGATTCTGACTTGTATGATGAGTTTGGAAACTACATAGGTCCAGACGTTGATGATATAGATTCTGACGAAGAAGAGGAAGAAGGTGATTCATTTAGTAATATATTTTTGATTCATTTGCAGTTTCAGTTTTTGAACAACAAATTTATAAGTTGATAAATTGTTGAATGCTTTAGTTGTGTCCCATATTCACACTTTTTTACTTATAACTAAAAGCATTGTGAATTTCTTTATAAAAATATGATTATCCAATTCAGGAGAGCAAGAAGTTGAAAAGTCTGGAGATGAAGAAGAAGAGGAGGTTTTTATGTTTATATTATATTCAGAAAATCAAAAAATTTTGTTCAGTTTCAAACTAAACTTTAGTTTTGAATATACATCAAAATTATATATACTCATATAATTAGGAACATGGAATGGAGGCTATAGAAGGAGGAGATGAGCATGAGGTCAGCAACCAAGTGGTTCTACATGAAGATAAAAAGTACTATCCTACAGCTGAGGAGATATATGGACCAGATGTTGAGGTGATTCTAGATTTTTCAACATTATTATATTTTTTTGTGATAATGTTAAATACTCATTAAAGGCTTCATAACCAAAAACATTTAGCAAAGTTTATTGAATTCTATTTATATTTATTGTTAAAAGATTTCAAAAATAGTTATTGAAAAATTTTTTTTAAAAAAAGTTATGCCTACTCTGAATAGTTAAATTGACATGATGATGATGGTTGTAGAAATCGCATAAACCAAAACATTTCACCCACATAGACAATAGTGCAAGAAGAGGATACTCAAGCTCTCACAGAGCCCATCATAGCTCCAATCAAGAGGAGGAAGTTTGCTGTGGTCGAGCCAGATGTCCCTCAGACCACTTATGACTCACAGTATGTTCTTTAGTGTGACTGTTTTGTATTAAATGAAATCCTATTGCTTTTTATGTTTTGATTTCATTTGAGGGTAATTTTTACTTATTTTCTTTTGTGAAATATATCATCATTTACGAAACTCAGCACTATAATCTTGTTTTTGTGATGATTGTTGTGATTTCAAACTAAATTTATCAATAAACCACTAATAAATAGTATAATTTTCAATTACCACACTGCATTCTCACCCAGATACCTAGCTGACATCATGGACAATCCTTACCTTATAAGGAATGTAGCTCTGATTGGCCATTTACACCATGGAAAGGTTAGTTATCCTTAAATATAATCCAAAAGTGGTTTTAGAGGGAGGATGATGACAAGTTTTGGTTAAATATCAAGCAGCAAGTCTAATGTTGAACTTAAACTGTGTTTTTCTTTTTCAAAATAAATATTTTAAAATGAATTGAGTCTTAGTTATACATTTATAATAAATAAATGTTTTAATTTGTTCCAAAACAAGATTTTAAGATTAGTTGATTTCAAATTCAACTTTATATTTCTACCCACACAAAACCTCATATCTTGACACGACCCCCATGACAGACCTCCTTTGTTGATTGCCTCATAGAACAGACCCATCCTGGCCTTATTGACCGTGAACAAAAAGATGTTAGTAGCTTTACTGTTTTACATGGATAGTAAGATAGCATGTATCATTTAATGAGGTATCTTGTCTTTTTAGCTCTATTATCTATTGAAATTATTGTTTGTAAACTGAATAATCATGATGGTTTGAAAAATTATTTGCAAAATTTTTTCATTTTCAAAACAACAAACTTAAACTAATAGTTTAAACTTATTGTATATAACAAAGAGGCATAAAGGCATAGAGTCATAATATTAATAATAATAATAATAAAAACCAATCACAGTTACGCTACACAGACACCCTGTTGACAGAGCAGGAGAGGGGTGTGAGCATTAAGTCAACTCCTGTCACTCTTGTGCTACCTGATGTTCGAAACAAGAACTACCTTATCAACATCTTCGATACACCAGGTGTGTGTTATGTTGCTATCTAGTTATTTAGTTTGGTCTGTGGTATCTTGGTAATCTGGTTGGCTGGGTGGGTGTTTGGTTGGATGTGTGTTGTTAGTTAGCTGGTGAATGGGTGGTTGTTTAGAGGAGTATATTAGGTGATTTCAAACAATGGCAATCAAGTGTATTATTGGCAAAACAAGTTATACAAATATACTTGTTAGGTCAAGGTATTAATTATTTAATTTTTCGTTCAATCTTCACCACCTACAATTATCAACAGCCACCATAACTTCCGTCAAACACCAATATACAACTCCCTGTAGGTCACGTGAATTTCTCTGATGAGGTCACAGCAGCCCTCAGAGTTTGTGATGGCGTGGTGTTGTTTGTTGACGCTGCTGAAGGGGTTAGTTAGTTTGATTTTCATAATAATATAATTTTGTAAAAGTTTTTATTATTTTTGTCTGTGTTTATACTGATAGAAGTGCTTATAATTCATTAAATGTATTATTTTATCTTCAAATAGATAGATAATTCTACAGAATAATCAACGCATTGATTTCAATACTCAACCCACTCCACTAGGTAATGTTGAACACAGAGCGCTTATTGAAGCATGCAGTGCAAGAGAAGCTCTCAGTCACTCTGTGCATTAACAAGGTAACATTTAGTACTAGTATTTGTTAATGCAAAAAATCTGACCCTTCTCAATAAGTGAGGATGCAACTGGATTTAAAACCCTGGTATATATCTATCAACAAAAATTTTCTTCAAAAATAATCTTTTTTTGTACTATCGCAATGACAGATAGACAGGCTAGTATTGGAGTTGAAGTTGCCACCCACAGACGCCTACTATAAGATCAGACACATCATCAATGAGGTCAACAACCTTCTGAGGTGGTTGCCTGTTGTGCTTTTTGGAGTGGCAGTTTATCTTAATAACAATTACTACTGTATTTATTTTTTTTTAATTACAAACCATTACTAGCTTTTTTGCTTTAGATAAATGTATCATAAACTTACATAATCGAAATACATTTAAGACGTGTTTGAAAAGTTGATACATTAATTTTCTGTGAAACCCATTAATTGTGTATCTTAACCCTTAATTTAACGCGATTTAATGGTCAATTTACTTGAAAAGTTTGAACTTTTTATACTCAAACATAAAATTCATCAAGACACATCTAAAAAGTAAAGCCACCATCACAAACACAACACCAGCGTGTACTCAGACGACCAAGAATCCTATGTCTTGAGTCCCCTCCTGGGAAATATATGCTTTGCCAGCTCCTACTACCGCTTCTCTTTCACACTCCAGTCTTTTGCCAAGCTCTATGCTGAGACTCATGGCGGTTTCTCGTATGTGGAGTTTTCCAAAAGACTGTGGGGAGATATCTACTACAATAATAAGGTTGGTTACTAATAATTTTATTTTTATATTGGTTTCATTTCCATCAGCAACAGTAGTAGTAGTAGTAGTGGTGTTTCACTTATATATATTTTTTATTATTTTTATCACTACTATTAATGAAAATTATATTTCATGTTTTGTTCCTTTTCATTGAAAGTATTATCCATTAAAAATATTACATGTTCATCAGACACAGAAGTTCACAAAAAAGCCCCCTGTCAGTACATCAAGCAAGACCTTCATTGAGTTCATCCTTGAACCACTCTACAAGATCTTCTCTCTTGTCGCTGGTTGGTTGTCATGGCTCATCTATTTGCTTTATTTGGTGGCTAATTAACGTTCAATATTAACTATAGTATAATAATCATTAACAATTTTTTTCAATTGTTTAAATAATCATCTTACAAAGTATATTAGCATATGTTATAATTATTATTTTAATCGTGCTCATCATTATTACCATCAACATCCTTTTTACATCACACAACTCACTTGATCATTTATTTCTCAAGGTGATGTGGACTCATGCCTCGACTCCCTGTGTGAGGAGCTCCAGATATCACTGTCGAAGCACGAGAGTCGCATGAATGTGAGGCCCTTACTAAGGTACTTACTGCTTCCTATCCATCTAATAATGATAACATCCATTCCCATTTACCTGGGGCACAAGGTCTTTGAACATTGATGATGAAGGTGATGGTGGTAATAAATCAACCCACTAGGTTAGTATTGTCTCGCTTTTTTGGTGACTTCACGGGCTTTGTTAGCACATGTGTGCAGCACATCAAATCGCCATTGGAGGCAGCCATGGTGAAGGTGCCCCACATATACTCGGGTCCCCTCGACTCTGATCTTGCCAAATCCATGATCAATTGTGATCCGGAGGTTGGTACTGTAGTGCAGTTCAAGATGTAGCTGTATTGTCTTGTTATTAATAATATTGCATTGAATTAGTATAGTAAATTCAGATTAACATCCATGTTAAACAATGGTTTTCGGTATATAGTTTATATCAGCAGTATTTTATTATCACTAATAATAAAATATTATTATAATGTTTCTTCATCATAAATCCAGGGCCCATTGATGGTACATACAACCAAGCTGTACCCTACTCCAGATGCCACAAACTTCCACGTTCTAGGTATACCATCACATACTATAACATTGAGTTTATGCGAATATACTTGATAAATAAGTCTATAATAGGATACATTAATAAAGGTATATAATAGTATATTAACGATGTTAATGGGTAACTAACTAGGTTTAATATTAATCTAATGAGGTTCATACATTTTTATATGACTAATTTCCATAATTAATATCATTATTGTTCTGTATATTATTCTTGTTATGATGACAGGGCGGGTAATGTCTGGCACATTGTCATCGCACACGAACGTGAGGATTTTGGGGGAGAACTACTCGTTGCAAGATGAGGAAGACTCCAGGCCTGGACTCGTCAACAAGCTGTGGGTGTCTGAAGCTAGGTGATTTTTTTTTTTTATTTTAATAATCTATTGTTTAAAATAATGCTCTTTTTTTTTCTTATATTTTTTTGATTTATTTTTTCTTTTTCCAATTTTTCATTTTGTTTTTAATTCTTATAGTACAACTACTACCACTCATAATATTATATCTTTAATGATATAGCCACTTTTCCACAGATATAACATAGAAGTGGACAGAGTGCCTGCAGGAAACTGGGTGTTGATCCAGGGCATAGACCAACCCATCGTCAAGACATCCACCATCACTGACCTATCTACTGCTAACTCCGATGTCTACATCTTCAGGTTAGCATTTAATGATGTTTTAACATAGAGTTTTCTCATAAGTTATTGAATAATCATATTTTAGTTTTAGTATAAAATAACTTGATTTCATAGCTCGTTGTTTTGGAAATCTTTTGGTAATGTAGAAAATTGCGTTCAACGTTAATAATGACGATACATAAAGTGATGATATTGCTGACAGGCCTTTTAAGTTCAACACCATGTCTGTGATAAAGATAGCTGTGGAGCCTGTGAACCCCTCTGAACTGCCCAAGATGTTGGATGGACTGAGGAACATCAACAAGAGCTACCCTCTCGTCACCACTAAGGTTTCTCTCTGATTCTTGCTATCTCTCATACTTGCTGTTGAGTTTGAGATTTTAGGTTTAATGGTGGGTTCGATGTTAAAAGTAGTTTTCATGTTTTATTTTTGTAGGGAAATTTGTTTTAAAATAGTTTTAAATGTTTTTTAAACTCAGCCTCGAGCTCTTAAAAGTTATAACAAATCATATATGAAGTGATGTGGCCTAGAAACTTGGGGTTTATATCGTTATTCGTAATAATATTGTATTGATGATGGCAGGTGGAGGAGTCAGGAGAGCATGTGATACTCGGCACAGGGGAATTGTATCTTGACTGTATCATGCACGACCTCAGAAAGATGTACTCTGAAATAGGTTTGAAATCTTTTTTTTTGATTCACTGGTTTTTTTGTTTTTCAAACATTTGGAGTAATTCAAGTTTAGTGTAAGGTCAATATGAAGTTTGAAAGAACAGTGTTTTAAGTATCTCTGCATCAGATTAGTATGATGTTGATTATTTTTTTATGATATTTCACATCCTCAAGCACATTCTGCACAGACATAAAAGTAGCTGACCCAGTTGTGTCATTTTGTGAGACAGCTGTAGACACTTCATCACTCAGGTGCTTTGCTGAGACTCCCAACAAAAAGTATGTCGCTGTATTTATAATATTGATGTTCAATCTTAAAGTGTCCAACTCATGTTAGAGTGAAAACGGAAACTAAACGATGATAATGAGACGCTTTAAGTTGTCAAATGTATTTTTCATAACTTTGCCTCAATTCATTTTTTCCAAAATACTATTGGAAAATTTTGATGCACCAGGAACAAGCTGACCATGATAGCTGAACCCTTGGAGAAAGGGTTGGCGGAGGATATTGAGTTGGGAGCAGTGCAGTTGGATTGGAGCAAGAAGAGGATAGGAGAATTCTTTCAAACCAAATATGACTGGGACCTGCTTGCTTCCAGATCCATCTGGGCCTTTGGACCCGACTCTACAGGCCCCAACATCCTCGTCGATGACACTCTGCCTTCCGAGGTCGACAAGAACCTTCTGTCGTCAGTCAAGGACAGTATTGTGCAAGGATTCCAGTGGGGGACTCGTGAAGGACCCCTCTGTGATGAACGTATGTGCCTCTGTTTTTACAAGTTTTCAATCTTGGATGAACTATTAAAAATGTTATCATCAAACAACACTCAGCGATAAGAAACGTGAAGTTCAAGATTCTGGACGCTCAAATAGCGACAGAGGCGATCCAGCGAGGTGGAGGTCAGATCATTCCAACAGCCAGGAGGGTGGCGTACTCAGCTTTCCTCATGGCTACTCCACGTCTAATGGAACCTTATTTCTTTGTTGAAGTGCAGTCTCCAGCCGATTGTGTCTCTGCAGTGTACTCAGTGCTTGCTCGCCGCAGGGGTCACGTGACCCACGATGCACCAGTGCCAGGTTCTCCCTTGTACTCCATCAAAGCCTTCATGCCTGCCATTGATTCTTTTGGTTTCGAAACTGACATCAGAACACACACTCAAGGCCAGGCATTCTGCCTCTCAGTTTTCCACCATTGGCAGGTTTGTGTCTGGGAACATTTAGCTGTTCTTGAATTATATATTTATTTCGATAATTCGTAATTCAGCAAATCTATGTAAATATCTTGAAATATAATTATTAAAAATCTATATTCTCGTGACAATTATAAGCGCAATAAAGTTTTTAAAATTACACACACACTCAGATCGTACCAGGAGACCCCCTTGACAAGGGCATCATCATCAGGCCCCTGGAGCCGCAGCCTGCTACCCACCTGGCCAGGGAGTTCATGGTCAAGACGAGGAGGAGAAAGGTTGTCTTATGTTTTTATTGCTTTTGTGATGTTTTCGTTTGATTGGTTATTACAAGTTTTTTTGGTTTTAGTCTTGCAATGTTTTTTAATTTTTCTTTCGAAAAATTTTTTTTTCAATTTTATTTTTTTCAGAGAATTTTTCAAATAAATTACCATTTTTAATAAAGGGCTTGAGTGAGGATGTGAGCATCAACAAATTCTTCGATAACCCTATGTTGTTGGAGCTTGCCAAACAAGACGTTATGTTCTCGTACGCCATGTGAATTTGTTTGGTTGCTCCATTTCATGTTTATTGTGGACTATATGTTTATAATTATTTTTAAAGACTGCTCTAAGGTTTAAATAGTTTTAAATAAATTGATTTCGTAAAAAATGGCGTTTTATTAAAAAGTAAAAACTTAATTGATTAAATAACGAAATGTTTTATGATAAGGCTAAATATATAGAAAATTATAGTTATTTATTTTGCTAAATAAATTTACTAAAATTCTTCCATGAATCGACGTAAAAAAATGTCAAATATTATTTATAAGTAAATTTAAGATTTTTCTAAAAATTTAAAATGAATATTATTTTCAATGCATATCAAATTGGTAAAAATGTGAAAGATTGGAAGCGTTGGCTCTCCTTATCGTTGCAGTTCTGTAGCATCAAAAGCTGTCTGTAAGTTTAATTTCGATTTACATACATTCATGAATCAAAAGTAGTCAAGAAAAAATATTTATTCATAGCTTCAAAGTTTGAAATTTTGTATACCTATTGGGTATTTCCTTGTTAGGGTCGGTGACGTGACAAGCACACATTTTTGACTCTAAATTTATAATCATGCGGTACTCATTGTACTGCCAACGTTGCTTATCATCGTCTCTACAATCCTCAGTTACCATGTAGCCATTGTTGTGTGTGAGGCATTTATCGTTCACTATGAAGTGGTTGTCTTCTGTTACCTGGAACACGATTTCTGGCTTAACTTCACTGTTTTCGTCGCAAACCCTCATGTCAATTTTTCTATCTTGTGCCAGAATGCCACAAAGACCACTGCCTACTTTGAGTTTGCCCACTTTCAAGGCATTTTTTCGTATGTTGACATGTTTTTCAGAAAGAACTTTAAAATACCATGAGGCATCTTTGCATTTTAAAACATCAAATATAAATCTTTTACGTTCTTCTATTATGGATTTTTGATAATCAGAAACTGCAAGTGAAGAGTATGGTTTGTATTCGTTATCGTTGAACCACACTCCAACAAACTGCTTCAAGTTGTTGCCGCTAGTGATTTTGAAGGGACGATCAAAACCAATCAAGCCGACCCTCGAACATTCTATAACCTTTGCATTGTGGATTTGATTAATCAGCAATTAACGTTTCTTAATATAAATAACTAAATGATAAAACTCATTTTTATTAAAATTTGGATTGAGTTTTATGAATAAAAATATCAAGAAAACCTTTATATTCTTGCCACAAGCCCACGTTCGCATTGCCAACTCAGCAATCTCGCCGCCTCCAGTGATAAAATTCCAATCCAACATTCCTATACTTTTCAACATAGATTTTCTGACTGCGAAAAGATCAGGGCGAAGACCGGGTGATTTGAAATCATTTCTAATCTTAAATATCGTATTGAGGTTCCACATAAGGGTGGCTACGTAGTTTTCTTGCACTGGAATGTAGTAAATGGGGTGAATAGTGGCCTTGTCGAAATGTGGCACAGCAATGGAGTTGGGGTCAAAAGTGAGTTGTTGCAACAAAGGAGGGAGCCAACCTTTATTGCATACCACAGTTGTGTCTATGAAGACTATGACATCATAAAAGGCTTTTTTTAAGGCTTTTTTCAACACTCCAGCAACCCCTGTAGTGATTTCGTTTTTTAATAAAACCACAGGAACATTATAATTTTCAAAAAATTCTTCTGCATCTTTGGTTACTACATCTATGGTAGAACCGTCGTCTACTATAACGATCTGACCAATCAAATCATCGGTTGCAGTGATAAGAGCCATTTTAAGATCGTATAGTTGGTAATTATGAAAATAACTTATGAGGGTGACTTTTTCATCATTGAAATACTCTGTTTTTTTGCACTTTTTGCTTCTAGCATCATCCAAAGATTTCAAACGTTTTTTCACATCTTTAGCTATTTTGATTTTACTGAGCATTTTTGGAACGTCAAACTGAACTTCTTCAGAGTACTCAACGCCGTCATTTTTTATGGCATAATAAACAAGGTAAATAATTATAAGACTTAAAAAGATATCAATAATAACAGATTTCTGTAGAAGGCCTCTTATTCCTTTCATTTTGTATGTACTTGAGATTCAGAGCTTCAAATACACAAGATAAATCCAATCCAACATGAGCAAAATAGTTTTTGACAAATTTATTAGTTTTTATCTCACAACTAAGCTCCAAAAATTCTTCAAATTTTAAATGAAAGGTAGAAAGAGAGAATAATACATAAAACTGAAAGATTCTAAGTATTTCAAAGTTTAAAAACTTAAGCCTTGATATTATAATAAAAACTTAGACTGCATAAGCTCATGAGTAGCACTTACTACTGCGTGAACTCACAGGTAAACATAATTTGAAAATAACACCTGGAATTTAAAAGTAAATCCCAGTGTGAAGAAATTTTTATAAACAATGGATCGATTGTAGAAACATCTTTACTTCAGCTAATTGCAATTATCTAAAGATAAAGTTTTTTAGCTTTCATATTATAAAACTAACTATAAAATAAATTGAAATAATTTCTAAAAAACATATCATGCAAAAGTATCCCTCTCTCCATTAACAACTTTCGAATGGATGAATCCCTTTTCCACCAAGAAATCAACAACAAACTTGATAAGCTTGTAGATCTCTATAAGCAAGTATGTTAATCCATAATGGAGTATAACTGCCTGAATAACACAGTTGTACTAAAAAAAGCCAAATACTATACAATGCTTTGCACATCATTTGATTCAGTTAAACCAGCTTACTGTTTGTTTTTGTGCAATTATGTTCATTTAAAAAGGCAATTTTTTGAATTTATGAGCAAACAGGATGAAAATATTTAGTTTTATTGTGATAGTAATTTGATGTTGTAATTGTGATTTAATATTATAGATTGAACAATGCAATACAATCACAAAAGGCATCATAGTGGCATAAACCTCAAAAGTTTTTTGGTCTTTTATTGGACCCCATAAAACAATCACTTAGGAAAATGACTTGGATGACGTGGTCAGATCAAAAATCATCAACATTGGCACATCTAATGCCTTTGAATCAGGGTGTGTTTTTGATTTTATTACTGAAATTCAATACAATTATTTTCAATAATAATACTATTAAGATTAAATTCAGTGAAATGCTCAAATAATTTTTCAGCTCTGGACTTCTCACAACAGAAGATTTTTCAAAAAGTAAATCCAAAAACAGACCGATTTTAATTGCAAGATTCAGATAACTCATATATAAAATTTAATGTGCTATAAAAATAAAAATTGAATAAAACTCAACTGAAATATTAAATTTTCACTAAATAATTTTAAATTCTTGTCAGCGATGCCTTTCGAGAACTTCTTATCTCCCCACAAAACTCTCAATACTTCATACCGTGCGTCACCAGTGCCTTCTTCATTCCTCTCTAAAGAACCTTTAACCATAAAAGAACTCACACTCGACCAGTTATATCCCTCTTCACCATTTAACAATTATAGTTACATCAACCCAAACAGCTATCCTTCTGATTCCAAATACCATACTTCATTAAGTCTATCTCCAGCCTTTGCAAATCTCGGTAACCAAGCTAGTCCATTTATTTCAAGCTCTTCTGTCAAAGATATCTCGACACTACAACTGTTCTCACCAACGAAATTCAATATTGATAATACAGCTTTATCGCCAATTTCTCAAAACTACGAACAGGCCATCACGATTATTAAAACTCCACACAACAATATATCAACTCAACTATCGGAACAAATTTCATTTCTACTTTTCGAGCTTAAAAAACTCAAAGAAAACAACCAGAAGGTTTTTTGAATATAGTTTTTTTTCAAAGCGTCATTAGTATGAAAAATTTCAATGTAATCAATTCTAAATAAAGATATATTATTAAAACATATCATATGAACCAGCTATCAGAGGAACTGGCATCTTGCAAGCATGAGTTGAGTGTCACTAAGAATAAGCTATTCGTCTGTGAAACTCAATCGAACCCTGTCACCAAACAAGAAAATCTTGCTAGTAAGTGACGTTTTATAAGTATTGAAAACATAAAAAATATTTTTAAAAAATCTTAAATTTTTGTATGATTTTAAATCGCATTTAAATGCAGCTTAACAGACTGTTTCATATGATGTTAAAATGCTTTGGGTACAAATAAAACTTTTTCGATATTTTTATACATTTAGCTCCTTTAATATGTGGAAATAAAGGCTTAACAGCTATAGTTATATCAAACTCTTGTAGATTTGGTCGAAGATGTGTACAGATCACAAAAAGTTAGAGATTTAGCTGTAGTGGAAAGGCTTAAGACTGCCAATGAACAACGAGATTCTGCTATCCTCAAAGCTAACTCATTGCAACAGAAGTCTGTGCCTACATTCAATTAACCTTATTTTTTTGATTACTGGTAAAGATAAAATCTTCTAAAACCAAAAACAGTCAACAGCCAATCATATTTCTATCAAAAATAAGAAAAATAATATCAACCATCACTCTAGAGAGAATAAGACTTGCAATAAAAAAATACATTCCACCCAGCCAAGCAGCCTACAAAAAAGGCAGGTCAATAGAAAATGTGGTGTGGACTCAAATTATTTATAGCAAAATTAATAAGCTCTCAAAAAAATTGGCAATTCAAGGAATAGATATGTCAAGCGCATTTGATACAGTAGACAGAGATTTGATGAGAGTTGATGGGAATAGTAAAAAATGTTTAATTTTCCAGATACTAAGTTCATCTATTTTTTTTATACTAAAACTGAATTAAAAGTGAAAGCAAAAAATTGTGAAGGGTCCAGCTTTTCTCCTAACATAGGTATCCCCATGGCAACGGTTTAAGTTCTGTCATGCTGTTGTAGCTGGAAACAGTTCTCAAAGAGGTCAAAAATTGAATCAGTGCACAAGACATTTCCTAAGCAGGTGACGTGAATTTTTTAAGCAAAGAAGGCATAAATCTTATAAGAGTTTAAAAAATTTTGGAAAAATGACATTTGAACATGAAGAATGACAAAACAGAAGTCCTAACAACAGAAAGAAACAACGATGAATGGAAGAGTTGCAAAAAGTTAGGCATGTTACTCAACCTGAGAGAAGAATGAAAGAGGAGGAAAATCATTTCGATTGCAGCGATGGCGAAGCTATGTAAGATTTGGAGCTCCAAGGTTTCAAAAAAAAGCTTAGGATAAATAGTGCTTACGTGCAAAGTATTATGCTCTTTCGATGCAGCACTTATGAAATGGACAAAGGAATAGAACAATCAATAAATTCCTTCAACAGAAAAATGTTCCGACAAGCGTGCGGTATCTTCTGGGCCAACCCCATGTCCACCGAAACAGTAAACACTGACAAAACCAGCATCTCAAATTGTGGCAAAAAGACGCTGGCAAATAATAGGCCGATTTCTTTAAATGGATGACCAAGTTTCAGCAAAATGAACTACAATGTAATGCTCCATCTCGAAAAAACACAAAAACAGGGAAGCCAAGCAATAGTCTCCTAACAACCATCATATA
>OZ038320.1:28149698-28174061 GCA_964035795.1 Pterobdella sp. o SKG-2022 | reverse complement strand
GAATCTATGAATAAGTTTTTTCCCAGTTTTTGATAATGATATTCATTGAAATATTTAAATTTTTTCAGAATTTTGAGTGGAGAAAACAAGGTTTTTTAGTACTTTTAAAAATTTGAAAAGTTTTCATATAATATTTTCTGGAAAGAAAAACTTGTTCGTGCATTTGAACAATCAAATTTTATAACAAAAGTTTGTTGGAAAAAACAAAACACGATTAGTGTATTTTTTTTTCAAGTAAAAACTTTTCAGAAATATTGAAAAGTTTTCTTTATCAAAACTGATAAAATTTGATTTTTGATTCCTCAGAACGATATAGTGACTGCCTTGATGCGTAGTTACTCTGTGGATGACCTGAAGAAAACAACAGATGAGTTTTTGAGAGTGATAAAAGAAGAGAAAATCAAGAAGAAGAAAATGGTGGAGGAAGAAATGGAGGCTTTGATCGCTGAAAAAGATTTCGTGTTCAAACAAGTGGGAATTTTTAAAGTATTGAGTTAAAATAATTGTTTTGCATACTTGATGATATGATACAAAAGCTTCGTGCTGTTCAGTTAGTTGAAGTTTTTGATTTGAATAGTTTGGTACAAGACCAAGTTAGTTGAAGTTGAAAGAACATCTCAAAAAAAAACTATATTAACCTTTTTTAAACATGCCTGATTGTTGTATTGTCTTACATTCGAACACTCATACCAGTACATACTTTCGTTTCCCTACATATACCTTTCGATTTATTCATATTCAGTGCTTGATTATGTAAAGTAATTCTATGAATAGTTTTTTGCCTTATTCTTAAAAATCTTCAAATTTTTTCATACGATTTTATTCTAGTATTTTTCAAATATTGCTTCCATTTTCCAGAAAAACCAACTAGAGCATGAAAACACCATTTTGGGACAAAAGATGCACGATGAGTTGAAAAAGAGAAAAGTTTTACTTGAAAAATTGGTACTTCAAGATCAAATTTATTAAATTTCAAAAATTTTTAAAGAAATAACGAAGAGTTTTTTATTTCAAAGAAATCGACCGAAAGTGAAAGAGATGAATGCATTGAGAAACTTAAAGATTTGTACGATGAACTCCAAAAACTGAAAGTAGCTTACAAGTAAAGTTTCATTTATTTACATCATTTAGTAATAGATTCAACCCATCGGTTTTTTAATTATCTATCAAAATTTTTCAAAGTTTATTAAAACTTCTTTGTATGAACTTTTAAAAATAGTGCTATCATCTTGAGTTCTATCTTGAAGTTCATAATTTTAGGCCTTCAAACCCAAAACAATTATTTATAAGTTTATCATTATAAACTTCAAATTATAACAGTTTACACGGCTCTCTGAGCAAAGAGAAGCAACTGCATCAGAAATACAATGTGCTGCTCGATGGGGCTCAAGATGAAGTTTCCCTCAAACAGAAACAAGTTTGTATAAAAGTTCAAAACGACGTTTTAATAATCTAATGGGGCTGTGTGTTCAAGTATATGATGCTGATTTCAATGAAAAACACATTTTTTCAAACCTCCTCTCATCATTTGAACACAAAATAGATTTGAATAAGCAAAAAAAACTTCAACATCTTTTATGAACCTAATCACTCATGATTGAACACAAACTTCACATTGCTCGGCAGCTTAGAGCCTTATCTGAGGACAGAGAGCAGCTGATCCACAAAGTTAAAAGACTGCAAGAAGATAATGAGGTGCGTTGAAAATAATTTTTAATAAACTGAAAGGGTTCATTTTTTGAAGATGGTGCCAAAGAAAACTCGTTATTATGGCTTAGTTTTATTAACTTGACTATTTAGATGTGTGATTAATCTAAATAGTCAAGTTATTGTTTTTTGTATTGAAACAATCACAAAGCTTTGAAAAAATTCTAGAAGGTTTTCTTATGAGAAGCTTCTTGATTTAGTCAGGATACCTAGCGTTTGAAGCTATTTCACTTTTAAATTACTTCCTTATTTAATGCAACCAGATTTTAAGAAGACAGAATAATCAACAGCAAGATAAAATAAAAGATGAGAGTAAAGAAAAAGAGCAGTTAGTTTTTTGTTTGATTTTTTTTATTACGTCTGTGCAAGTTTAAAGTTGATTGTGAAATATGAATGCTAAGAATCAATTTTTGATAAAAATTTTTTATTTAATTTTTCCCAATTCTATTGGTTCCCATATTCAATTTAGAATTCTAAACTCTAAAAAATTTATGTATTTATACAGAATGGTTTGTTGAATTTCTCAAAGACATCGATACATATTTTTTTATTTAGATTTAAATGAAACTTTCATGCACAGATTGAACAGACTGGTGGCAGTTTTGAGGCGAAAACTGGCAGAAAGTTGAAGTTGAATGCCATAGATGACATAGAATTTTAATTTTTTTTGAAACCTTATAAAAAATTTTCAAGTCATTCCATAAGTATTAATAGTAATTTTTGTTTCTCATGGTAAGTTATTGAAGTTTGAGTTATTATTTGAATCGTTGTTGATGGTACTTATGCAAACTTCACTTTTGGTAGTGGAGGGAGTATTTATCTCGTTTTGTTACTTCTATTGTTACACTAGTCCTCCAAATTAAACTCGTATTTTTCTACTTATATTCACATACGTTGAAAGTATTACATTAATATTAATAAAATGTTTGCATGTAGTTTATAAAACTCTCAGTCACTATATCACATGTATTACACGCTCACTTTCACATCCAATCACGCTTCTCCATGATTTTTTTATTATTTACTTTTAAATGCAATTGGGAATGTAAAATTTTTAAAGTAAATTTATTCGCCAGGAGTCTGATTCGAGATGTTGTTTATATTCTTCCATTGGCTTAGTGCAAAAATTTTATTCAATTGTACAAGTATTTTAAAGATGATTCTAGAGGTGAGTTTCAGTTGTTTCTTCCATTTTTGATTAAATTCGGAGTGTTTTTGGATTTGTTTTTCAGAAACTTGTTTTCGATAATTCTGTCTATATTTTGATAATAAAACTTTTTCAAGAAAAATAATAAATCAAATTTTTGAACTTTCTTCAAAAATAACTTGAAATTTTACGTTTAATTTTGCAACTTCCTGGAATAAAGATGGCGGGAGGATTGAGAACCGGAAGTACCAGAATGATTACCTGCACGTGACTTCATCAAAAATGCGCCATTTTTTGTTGAATCGAAAATTTTATCGTTTCCAGTGTTTATATAAGGAATTACATGAAAAGTTCCATAATGCTCTTATTAGCGTCCTTTTCAAAGCCAATGTGATCTTAACAGCGCCCACATCGTAATTCCCTTTCATAATATTGCTTTTATGATTTATAACCGTGTGCTTTTGAATCAGTCCACAGCGCTTTTCTCAGTCACGTTCCGTCGAAAGATTTTCAAATTTAAAAGTAAAAAGCTAGCTTTGATAATTTTGATAGTAACGATAATTTTCAAATTCAATGATTGAATTAATTTTGCATTGAAAAAATGAGATAACATTGATAGAAAGCATAACAGCACACATCTTGTGTGTGCAACAAAGGAAATGTCAAGTTTCAACAAAGTATCAAAATGCTTCAAAACCGTTAATTACGGTGGGCTCAATGATGTGCGCAAACCTTCCCATATTTAAATCATCAAGTGGTAAAAAAGAGAAAAAATAAAAACTTGAAACAAGCATCAATCACTATAAAAAATCATCAAATCTTCAAAAAAAAATAACATCTACCTGGAGGCCATGTGGGAACGGAGAAGTTCTGAGCTCAAGAGACTTGCGTAACTTTTACATCGTGTTGCATATGACTCACTCTAGAGGGAATTTTAGAGCTTTTATTGTAACCTTTCAAAATTATTCTTTTAAAAGGTGAATATTTATTCGAAAGGTTTCAAGTTATGTAAAGGCAACAATGAGCTCACAAATCTTTCAGAAAATTTGAAAGAATTTCAAAAAGATTACGAATAAACCTCTTTTTTTCAATAATAATAAAAAAATAATGATGAAACAATAAAAATATTCATAATAATAAAAATAATAATATCAATAATAAAAATAATGAGAGTAATCACGTGAAAGCCTCTTGAAGTAACATAACCACCCACCACCTAGCAACCCTGGTAGTGAACCTTGGTGGAGATGATGATGATGATGCTGATGATGATGAGGATGATGATGATGATGGTGGTGGTGGTGGGTTGTGGGGTTCATGCATTCTGCTTGAGTGCCTGGTGGACAGTTGACAACTCATTATTCATTGATGCACTTTCATGCTTCATTTTGTTGTTGTTGTTTCATTATTTGGCTTCATGCAAAAGTTGGCTGTTTTTGTTTTATTTTTTTTTTTGAAGATAATAAATGACAATACAATATTGATAACAAATTTTAAAAACTTTGTTGATATTAATAATTGAATATGTTAAAACTTGCAAAATGAGAAAATGGAAAACTCCAAAATGGAAAAATACGGAAAATTTCAAAGAAAAAAATTTGGCTTTCAGTGGAAAAACACAAAAATTTCAATAAAGAAAGTAATTTTTTGGAAAGCAAGTAGATTGAAAAGAAATGTGTGAGAAGTATGCAATTCTTTGTTGAAGAACATCAAAACTTAAAATCTAATCTACTTTTAGTAAAAAATTTCAATAGTGCATTTAAATTCTGTAGTAATGTTATCACCTTTACAATAGATAGAATTCTTCAAAAATAAACTTCTAAAAAAGATTTTTTGAAATCATTTTTTCTCACTATTTAAATAAAAAGTCAATTATTGATATTAATTAATAAAGCACATTACTGAGAAGTACTATTAGGAGTAGCGGTACAGCAAACCAAACGCGATAACAATAGAAAATCTGCCAGGCAGGTGTGTGCTAGGTGATGTCACCGTTATTATTATTTTTATTATTTCTGCTCGATTGGTTATTATTATTTTTATTGTTTAATTTATTTGATTATTATGAGATTGTTTTTCCATGTGTTGGGTTCGTGTTCATGTTTTTATTCAAATACACACACATAAATTTTGAATAATTAAACAGCAGAATAACTGTAAATAGAATATTTCAACCTTATGGCTGGAAAAACTCAAAAAAAACTATTTAAAAAATTTCATTCAACAAAAGTTATAACTAATTCAAAAACATTCCAATAATTATTTATCAAGTTTATTTACAATGATTATTTTTTATATACATTTTAACAGTTTTTTTAAAAATAATATCAGTGAAGGAAGAAATCTGCTTTTTTGCATTGGATGAAGCGAAAGAGTTTATACAAACAAACTGATGAGATATGAAAGATAGAGAGGATAGATAAATAACACTAGTTTATGAAAGTGATGGAAAACTATAAAGAGAGAGGTAGAAAGAAATAAATAGAAGTATAAAAAATTGATTAAAAAAAGTTAATGAGAATCAATGAAAAAAATAAAAATAATTTAAAAAATATTATGTTTTGAATTGTTTAATTGTGGCTCATGAAGGTAGAAAAACAATTTGTCACATAATCCACTCAAGGACAGTTTCTGAAAGTGCTCTGCAAAAATTAAAACTCTCATTTGAAAAATATTTCTCAAGCCTTTTGTTAAAGTTTTAAATTTAAAAATTCACCTATTCCAACAGACAATTTTTAACAAATAAATATCCAAAAAGCATTTTCTTGCCTTAGGTTCATACACGTGGTCGCATTTGAACCGATATCATAACAATTTTCATTTCGAGTTGACATGATGAAAGCTTCCAAATTGAATTAATCAGTTTAATTACAAAAGAAAATTTTGGAACTTGGTTCAAATCCCATGTACATCGTGTGAGAGTCCAAAACGCTGTTAATCGCTCAAAGCTGTTTGTATACATCGAAGAGGATGGATTTGACGGGGAATTAGTGGCTTGTTGTGGTGATAAGTGTTGTTTCAGTGCAGTACCATAACATGCCTGAGTCAGTAATGCTTTTAAAATTATTTTTATAATTTCAACTTAGGGATTTGAATATTATATTAATTGAATGAAAAATCATTTTTTTTAATTTGTACAAAGCTGTTTGGAATTTTTATTTTTCATTGTTTTCAATTGCTGTTTATAAAGCAATTAGTACTAACGAAATATAAAAAAATGATGATAATAACAAAACACAAACCAAAAATAATTTTTGCGTGAAATAGCACGCAAGATCAAAAGTTTATACAACAAATTTTGTTGTTAAAAATAAAAAAAGTAGAATTAATTTCAAGCTTTATCAATTAAATAATTAAGTAAAGATCTCAAAATTTTTAAACTTCTAACTTAAAACTTCCACGGCAATGTGTTAAAAGATTGGAAAGTAATTATGATACTAACACACGCGTGTTAATACTAATTAGATTTCAAACACACGTGCCTCACAACGTGCTTTACAACTTGTCGAGGAAAGTTGCCGTTATGTTCTCAGTTTTAACTCTAAAAAATATTAATACAGTTTATTAGGTTTTTTAATTGATATGAAACTAAACCAAAAAAAATTTTTTATTTTTCGAGCTTAAAGATTTAAAACTTTATAAGCGAAGAATCTATTTAAGTAATACAGCTCTGTCAGAGATTTTTAATTGCTTATATGCTCGCTGACCTTAAACATAGTTTTAAATTCTCAAAATTTCACTTTCGGCTCAATTACTCGGTAATTGTTTTGTATAAGGCAGATATGTGTGAAACTAAAATTATCCATACAAAACACTCAATCATATTTAATAAAATTTAGTGCTCTTTTTAACGCATATTGTTTTAAATATTTAAAATGCAAGTATACTATGATACTGAGATATATTATATATCTACTACCCGAAATAAACGAACTACACTATTCACAAAACAATCTCAGCAACGATTCATAACAAAAAATCATTATTTACTTTTGTTATTCATAAAGTTTCATTAAAATCTGTTTTATATGCTGCTTTGAAGCCAATGAGTTCACGAAGGTTTAAGCAAACTACCCACACGTGTCGGGAGCGTGAGCGGTAGATGAAAAGGCATCCCGAGTTTTTGTTCAGTATTTAATATATTAACATTTATTCAAATATTAGGAATAATAATTTAATGAGAATGGATAATATAATGAAGATAAATAATTTGTTATAAAGGTTATCGCAGTTTTGAAATTTTATGATGTTTTAGCAAAAATTTTCAAAAATATAATAAAAATTTTTTAAATATGAAACTATATATATCTCTACATAACAATGCATTTCAATGCTTACAAATATTATTTCTACAATATGAATAATTCTTATGAATAATGGGTGGGGGTGTTGTTGCAACAATCGACCACTGAATTTATTTCAAATTCAATTGCCAATACAATGCACTACAATTCAATTAAGATGCGATCATGAGTGTGATGAGAGAGTTCATAATTGAAGTTTTTATAATGCCTCTCTTTCTATCGGTTTGGGTTTAATAAGGCTTTTGTAAATTTAGTATGGCAATTTTATTTACTTCTATATTTAATTTAATTCTAAAAATTTTGAAGTTTTACCAAGTTTCTTTATGGCTTTTGTTGTGTATGTTTTCAAAGCCTTCATTTTTTATTTATTTCAAATCACTTTTGGTTATAATTTTGATTATTTATTATATTTTATTTCAACGAGTTTTCAATTTGAATTCAAATTTAATTTCAAAACTGCCTTTATTATTCTAGTTTATTAAATGTATTAAGATACTCGAGATAAATATACTAAGGATATAGCCATTAATATGCTTAGACAAACAAATCGAAAACGTATAAGAATTTTTAATTATCGGCTTTGGGTCGTTTGAAAAATATATTTCCCATACAAGCAAACATATTCCATTATAAATTTCAACAAATAAAAACATTCAAAAAAAAAACATTTAAAGTGTATTATAATTAGCAACAGCCTTGAACCCCTAACAAAAGATGGGTGGAAGAGGAGAGGATGAGAAATGAAACGTCCCTTTGTTCAATTGTTTCTATTGTGACGAGGTTTAGGGCTTGTGCGCTTATTTGGTGGTTTTCAGCCACGTTATAAAATTCTGAAAGTTGTCTACAATAATTTCATTTTTTATTTGATTTTTGTAGGTAATTATAAATTAAATCTTAGTTGTTTGCCTTGACTCTGTATATTTTTCAAAATATAATTATTCTTATTATTCATAGTAGAAAAGCCTTTGAATTAAATTTCCTATAAGTTTTAAAACCTACAAAGAAATCTATCCTCAATTAAACTTTATCAAAATTAAAAATTGAATCGTTTGGACTTTAAACTTTTTATTAATACCATCATTATCTTAAAACCCGCTAGAATCTACAGCTATACCATCACAATTATGACGCGTGTGAGGTTTTGAATTGCCCGCCCATTCAAAAAAGCATACACACTCGAGAAAATAAACACACGCACACAATCACACATGTACACAAACACACGTGCTTACAAATACAAATTGAAGCATAAAAACAATTCTATAGGAACACAAGCAAAAAAAGACAAAAATTCACACAAACACATATTCAAACAAACACACAAGCACACACAAAAACAAAAACTCACAAAAAGGCATGCACACAAACCCACACTTTCACACGTGTGAGCGCAGACATCTGCACACCTCCACACACATGAGATGCTCTTGAATGTTTTGTTCTTTTGTGAGGGTTCTTGCGTGATCACTCTTCTTTCATTCTCTTCTTCTTCTCTCTCTTCTTCTCTCTTTTCTTCTTCATCCTCTCCTTCTTTTTCTTTTTTTTCATTTTATCATTATAGCTATAATCCTCACATCGTTATCAACAGTATTCCACAATAATTTTAAATAATGAAATATATCATTTTGTTGAAAAAAGGTGCAGTTATAATTTAAATTAAAAATCTATCCAAAAAAAATTCAATAAAACAAACCCTCAAAACACAAAACCTTTCATTATTATTCAAACTGTATTCTTTTGAACCGTTATTGTTGTGGGCGCACAACCAAGGCAATTATGATAAAGAGGACAACCGCCCTCATAATATACAACAGTCGCTTTGTTTTTTGAATAGCGAACTTCAAGTTTGAAGAATTTTAGAATATTTTAAAAAAAGGCTACAACTTTCGATGTTTTTTTTGTATTATATGAATGTTTAATGATAAGTCCGAACTTATAGTAAGTTATAGATCTACTTTCAATAAACTCAAAAGTTTCTAAGATTTGAAGTTCATTTCTTTTTGAATTTATTGCAAAAAACACGTATCGGGTATTAAAAGCCACCAACCTATCTACGACACAAAATCACACATGTATAAGAGGGCTTAACACACACACGCATAAAAGGTCTCAACACACACGCACACTTCACACACATATGCATAATAGGTTTCAACACACACACTTCAATATAACCATCAACACTTATAGAGAAGAGCAATTTGTATGGCTATAAATTAGAGTCATGAAACACAATAGATTCACATAGGGTTTGGGGACAAAGGCATTGTGCCTTGACAGATGTACGGTGTGCTGTAATCTTTTTGTGAGTTTATGTGGGTTTCCACGTTGATTAGTATGTGTGCTTTTGATAATATAACTGTAGAAAGTTTTTCGTTAATTCTCTTAAGCTTCGGGTGCCCGCAGAGTTGCTTTGATTTGTTTGGTGTTTAGTCATCTTAATATATTTATTTTATTCATTAATTTTGAACTTATTTGATTTCTACTCATGAGTTTTTATTTTATTCTATTTGGTTTATATATATATATTTATTCATGTTTTTTAAATTATATTTATCTGATGTATTTCTGATAAAAAGCTTGTACTAGATTTAACACAGTTAATTTTAAATTTTTCTATAAAAAATGAATAATATTCACTTTTAATTAAGCTAATTTCTACATTTATTAATGAACATGAATATTATAATTCACTTTTAATCGCTTTTCAAACAAACGTAAAATTTTATAAAAAGCATGAGATCAAATAAAAGATTGAAGCTTGTGAGTTGGATCAATACCCGTCTTCATTCTCTTTTTCATATATTCCCAATTGATTTCCTGATATTTTGAAATTTTATCTATTTTTTATGTTATATATAATCAGTTAAAAAATTGAAACTTCTCCAAAACTTAGTAGAATCTTCATGAATTTATTTGATAAATTTCATAATATAGTTCACAAAACACCCCAATGGACCAATCACCATTGATATTCAGCGTTAAAGGTGAAAAGCATTGAAACAACCTGGCTTTTCATCAAACATCTCACTACCTCCCACACACAGATCGATCTGAAGAGGGGTGATATAATAATCAACAAACGAATTGATAACTTATTTTTGTATCGATCTTAACTCAATTGAAAAATACTAAATACCCTTTAGATTAGATTCATCTGCATATGTTACGTTATCGAACCCATTTATTTCGCTCTTCTTTAATTAAATGCCAGCATTTTTATTTTCTTTTAAGTTTATAATTAGTCTAGATCTATTTATTTTAAAATTTTATAGCGTAAGGTAAAAAGATTTACTTTAAATAATCGATTTTAACAATAACTACTTCTTCAAAATGAGGCACATTTAAAAACCAAGAATAATGAAAACTATTTCTGGAAAATTATCCATAACCGGTTTAAAAAATAACCAATCACACAAAAAATGAAAAATATTTATAAACCAAAAAAATTCCAAAACATCATCAATAAAAAAAGAAAACGCATGGGAACAGGACCTCCGGAACAATCGCCCTCACTTCATTTGTGCAGTACGAGTCTCCGCATTTGAATTTCTTTGTAGACAGACAATGAGCCCATTAATAATCAAGGGTTTACGTCTCTTATAACTGTGCAGCCTTGTCGTGACATCTGGATGGCTGTGTATCCATGTATAATTGCTGCACTCTTAACTGTAGTCTTGTTGAATAATTATGTGTTTTGTTGAATTGTTTTTGTATAGGATTTTGTTTAATGATTTTCTATTTATTGAAAATTTTATTAAAAATAATTTTTGAGTGTTTCAGTTTTATGAAAAAAATTTTTGAGAATTTTTTTTTGTTTTAAAATACAACAATATTTTTTAACTAGTATCACCAAATTAATAATAGTATACATATATGATATATATCTGACACAGTTTTGAAAATTAAACACGTTTTTACCCTTTAAGATTTTGAAATTTAATCAGAAGCATTGGAAAAACATACTTAATATTGATTTAATGCCTGTGTTACTTATAACTGGGCATTCTCTGATAATTATTTGCAACTAAAATCAATTTTTTCATGATACTTTTGTAAACTAATTTATTTAGTTATTTGCAATTAGTGCACAAAAGAAACTGTTTCATAATTAAAGGTTCATCTAAATATATGGCTCCAATTTCTAATTTAATTATACATTTTCAGCGAAAAAAGGATCAGTTTATTGATATTCTGAATCATTGTAACTCCTTTGAAACCTCATTTCCTTAAATGTTATAAAATAATTCATATACAGAAATAAATCGCAAAAAATAACCGTTATAATATCTCCAACACCTGAACCTACCGATATTCATCATATATATTAACTTGATTCAAGCTATTCATGAACTTCATATATTAAGTGAAAGTTTCAATAATTATAGAGCTGAAACAAGGATCAAAAACACCTGTCTTGAAAAAGGTGGAGCCAGCAAGTAGTTTGTGTTGGGGTTTGATGGGGGCGTGGCTTAAGGTGGAGTTTATGCTCTGGAGTGCCTATATAAGCAGATAACTCTGCTCTGTTTCACTATTTCTCTACCGTTATCATTCTGGTCTTTTTTTATAGTTATTTATTTGAACTGCGAAGTAAGAGTTTTTTTTAGGTAAAAAAATTTAATCGTTTCAAATGGAATTTCTGAATTAATTTTTATTTAAAATTTTTAATATATATAAATAAATTAATTTTTCAGATATGTGTTCTGAGAGCATAACGAAAGTAGACATTGATATATCAAACGAACAAGAAAACTTCAAATCCTTATTAGAAAACAAAAAATCCTCCCCCAAGAAGCACTCTTCCCCAGACTCGGGCTACTCCTACAGTCCCGTTTCGAGCTCTACAATAGTGGAACGAGAAGACACTGATGCATGGAAAAGCAACATTTTCAACCCTCTTTTTTGCTCATCTTACCAGTCTGCTTCCTACAAGACGCTTTTGAGACACGCCCAACTCCTTAATGTTCTAAGAGCACATCCCAGCTTCACTGAAAACCTTCTCACGTCAAGAATTTCTCCACATTACAACTCATCATTTTTCTATCCAACACAAGCCTTATTGCAAAATCAACAAAAAAATGAATTCAATGTTAAAAATTTCTCGAAACTATGGAGACAACAGTTATCTTCTCAAACCAAACACATAGATATTCTAAGTCCTAAAAGCGATATGTCTAGTCTGAATAATGATAGTCATGTTTTAAAGAATTCTTCAAACGAATATTTCAACCAACATCTATCAAATAAAAGTTATCTTTTTGATAATATAAAAAACGACAATGTAATTAAAGAACCCTGGAAAACTCAAAAAATATCTCCACAAAACTCAACATCATCGGAACAACCTCAAAAACGCAAGTCTTCTTCAGGAACTGCTTCGAATGGAAAGAAAAAGAAACCAAGCAAAGATGATTTGAAGACTTCTCCAGTCTCAGGGACGTATATCAGAGATGAGAACGATGATGCAATGACTCCCTTGTGTCGAGGAGATATCGAGACCTCCTTGAACTTCGTCGAAGTCACACCTGAAGCCAAAGCAGAACTAGAAAAAATTGAAAACAAAATAGGAGATTATATTTGTTGTTTGTGCAAGGAAAAGTACGCAGACGCCTTTCAACTGGCTCAACACAGGTGCTCAAGGATCGTGCATGTCGAATATAAATGCCCTGAATGCGATAAAATCTTCAATTGCCCTGCCAATCTGGCTTCTCACAGACGTTGGCACCGTCCAAATGAAGATAAAACTGCTATGACCAAAAAAGCCAAGACATCTTCTCCACCCAACAAACAAAATTTCTCCAGCAAGCCTGTGTTCGCAACAAGTTTTCCAAACGATTTCTTTAAACAATCAATACCTAACAACCGACAGTTTTATTCAATTCTCAAAAACAATCACTTAAAAACTCATTTAAACACTCACTTAAATACCCAGTTAAAAACTCAGTTAAACAACCAGTTAAACAATCGATACAGCATTCCTTTTCAAGAAGTTCCTTTGAACTTGTGTAAGAGATCTTCGTGAAAAAAAATATCTTCCAAACACTGTTTCTTCAACAAATTTTTCTTTGTTGTAAAATTTTTCAGTGCTTAAAAAGAATATTATGAATTGAAAAGTTTTCAAAAATTATTTATTCAAAAAATTCATCTTGTAGATTCAACATTTGGCATAAATCATTTTATATTTAGGTATTAGCTTGAACTTTTAAAGTATCCGCATACTTGAAAAGGCTTTTCAAAACCGCTGTCAAATTCTCATCTGATTGTGTTATTATGTTTTAATGTTTGCTTTTTTTTGATGGTTGAGGCGAGTTATCTAGTCGATGTTGTTCGTAGTAGTCAAAACAGTTTTCATACATTTTTGTTGCTTAAATAAAATTTATAAACTTTCTACACAATGAATACTAATTTAAAAAGAAATAAGCCACTCATAATGTTTTTAAAAAATTGAAAATCTCTTTGAAAACGAAAAGCCCAGTAATAAAAAATTTAAAAACGTCCAACCGGAAAAGCTCGTTGCAAATCCTTCAAACTAGCTATCAAAAACCTTGGGTCAAGCTGGAAATAAACATTTAGCCAATAAGTAATATTCACTTATACTATAGTTCAATTCGTGCAAGTTTTTGTTCTTTCAAGTTGCAAAAATCTAATTTTTCTGAACATTAAATTAATGGAACCTTAAAATATGACCGTTAGAAAATTTAAATTTTATCTATTTGCTTGTTAAAGGGACGAGCTTTTCGTGAGTCTAGAGTAAATCAAGGCATATACACAAATATAAAAACGTTTCAAACTGCCATAGAAACGTATTATTTTCAAACCTGTTACTAAGCAATGTCTCTATTCATTCTCGAAATCCCGACATCTCCAAATTCCATTGCATCAAAAACTTAACTAAGTCATCATATATATATATATATATATATATATATATATATATATATTTATTTATTTTTAGCAAAAGAATAGTTTATTTATTGAATTAGCTTTTAATAATTCCTTCTACACACATTAAGACACATTAGTTATCTAGAAAACAATTTTAATCTTTTAACCACTATTTATCAGTGTTACTAAGATATATTTTTTAATAGTCTAAATATTTTTTTATATTCAAGTACCTTGCACTATAATTGTTAATTTCACATTTTGAATAATTATTTTCGATTATAGTTGTAATCAGAAGAACCTTAACATAAAAAAACACTGAAATTTTAAAAAATTCTTAGTTTGATTTCAGTTCGATTGTACGCTTCCATATTATTTCAGACATTTAGCTTCTATAAATCTTTCAATAAGGGAATATACATTTCCGAAATACTTCCTTTTTCAACATATTGGACCTCTCGATAAAGTGAGTTTAATTAATAAAACTTCTCGTTTTATATTCTTACATCATACAATCCATTTTTGGTATATTCACTCATGTTCAAGAAAATTTAAGATTTTTAGGTGAACTCGATAAACTTTTTCTGAATATCTTTTGTTTAGCACAAAAATGTTTATTTATTTTGTATTTGATAATTTAAACTACAATTACGAAAAATTGTATAAAAAAACGACTGAAAAATTCAACAAACATTTTGTTATTTAGATATTTTTTTGAAAAGGAAACAAACAGAAGTTTGGATAAAAAAATTCAAAATTTTAGTAAAATTTCAATTTCTGACTTTCATCTTGAAGAATTCAGTTTTCCAACAAACCAAAATGACTCAATTTTTTTAAAAATTGACCTCAAAACCCATATGTATTGACCAAAAAAATTGCACATCATAAACACAAGAAATTGGTACAAAAATTCATTTACATATTAAATTCAATTCTTATACGCCAGAGTGCAGACAATTTTTAAGATATAGCTGAACTCATTGAGAATTATAGCATTATTTAATGTATAAAATAAGTTTTATAAAAAAAATTAAGATTTCAAAAAATTCGCGTAAAAACGTGATGTTTAACTCAAACTAAACGATAAGATGCATTAAAGCACTTGTAAAAATTTTTAGTATTTTTCAATATAAAATTATTCAAGTTTTACATAAACTCATCATTAACTTGTTTCTGTTTCAATTTAAAAGCTTACAGTTCATTTATAAAGAATTTTTTATAGTTTTACGAAATATATGAAACCGTCTTTAACTCACTATACAAATTTTTCAACAAAAAAAATTGAAGCGTTAAAATGTGTTGAAATTGATTTAATCGATTTTATAAAAATCTATAGTGCCAATAAATCATTCAATTGATTCAAAGTTTGAAAGTTCAAAATTTAATTGTTTTCTTATATTTTTAATTACTTTTAAATTATTTTTTTATGTTATACTATTAAATATTATATAAAATGCAAAGATTCGTCTTATGAGGAATAATAGATTGCTTGTTTGAACGAATTGATTTTAATTACAAGTGGCTATTCAAAATTTTCAATTTGATCGTATGAAAGCCGTACAAAGTTGAAGGGTTAATACAATTGAAAATAAAATATATATTTTAGTGCTTATTTAAAATTTGATACTTTCAAAAAGTCGTGACATGTCCAAGAATTTGATATCTACCAGCTCACTAGTGAGTGTTTTTATTCAAATGAACTAAATTCCAAAAATATTGATCCGTATTTTTAATATGTAATATATATATATATAGTTTGCACTTACCTGATAAATTCGAACCAAATTATAATTCATATATCTTTCAAACTTAAATCAGCTTTTAAACTCTAGCACATCTTTTAGAAGACAGTTATATTTTTACTAGGAAATTAAACTTTTACTTACAAATTATGTTACTAATTCATAAAATTTTGATTGTGTACATAGTTTTGTTTCACTATAAATCAAACTGTCTCCATTTGGTAGGTGAATGGAACACAAGAGACTTTTATAAGTTTCTAGTCAAATTTGGTTTTCAAAAAACGGACAATAATGACGAAAAAACTCAAGGATATATTTATGGAAATATCACAATAGACGGCCTCGAACCAAATACTGAAGTTTCTCTCGTCGTTTTAGACAGTGAATATTTCCTGGAATTTCTCAAAAATCGTTTAATTCCACCCAAAACTGAAGCATGTTTGAAAATGTTTGCTAAAATAAAAGATTTAATATGGGATAAAACTTGTAACGTACAAGGAAAAGAAGATTTCATCAGGTAACAAACTCACAAATTGATACTATAATTTTATCTATCTTTACTTTTAGCTAAATTAAATTAAAATTTATGAAAATGATTTAAATTTATTATTCAAAAGGTATATTCCATGTAAGAAGGATTCATTATGTAGGGATGAGCACATAAGTAGAGTTGTGCGAGGAAGCCAATTCACATTTAAAGTCAGAGATAATATACAACCTAGGTTAGTATTTTTTTTATTTTACTTATAATTCTATTAATTTTCACTTTGCTGAACAATTTCTCAATAGAGTATTTCTTGCAAATAATTTAGTTAAGTTTGAATAAAATTTAATGAATTTAAGTTGATTCAGTAAACTTAGAGTGGAAATAAATTGTCAGTTTTATTAACTATTCAAATTAATATCTTTTATATAAGAATTCATTGATATGGAAAATTTAAAAAAATTATTAAAACAATCTTATAATATTGGTAATATAATATAATTATATAACTGCTATTGATTGGTTTCAAATTTCAATGATTCTATCAACTTTTTAAATGTTTTACATCACAGATACTGGTATGTAAGCCTAGTGGCATGCTCCTTAGGGGGAAAATCTTGTAAATGGTCATTTCAGCAGAAGGAAATGCTTATTAAATATGATCTATGGTTTGTGAATGGTGACCCAAAACAATGGAAAACAAATCTTTTCGAGCATCAGTTTTCTGTGGAGCAGTTTGATTTGTTTGAGATCCATCTGGCATTTTTGATTTTGTACCTTTTGTTACTTCCTCTGCAGTGTTATGCAGTTTACACACGCAGACACACAGTTGCATGGTTATTGTTGGTCTGTATGCTCATAGAACTACTAGCTCTAATATGGAGTTTTGTCCATTACTCCCGATTTGCTGCTGATGGAGTGGGATGTGAGTGGTGTTTACAATTGGGAAAATTCCTCGATCTAATATCACAGTCATGCTTCATGTTGTTGCTTTTATTGGTGGTTAAAGGATTGTCAATAACATCTAACAAACTGCCTTTCATACCAACAATCTCGGTGGCTCTTGTCTGGTGCTCCTACACTGCAGCCAACATTGGGCTCTTTTTCTGGAACATGGTTGGTGGCGTTTCTAATGTTTATTTATATGATTCGTATATTTGATGTATAAGTTTATCTTCATCACTGTTCAACATCATCTTTTCTTGTTTCTAGAGGGGTTTGGGAAAAATAAATTTAGCTTGAATAGAATATTATTTTTTTCTATTTTAATATTTAATTTTGTATATTTTGATAAAATATATCTTTATTAAAACAAAAACTTTTAATACATTCATTATTTACTTGATAAAAACAAAAAATGGACTATAAAAAGGATTTCACTTGATTGATTGTAATTAATCTCTCCAGATGCTTTTTTCTTTAATAATCCAAAAATAGGTAATAAAAAAAATCAAAAAGTTTCATCTCATTAATAAATTAAAGTTTTATTGTGTTTTTATGATTCATATTTCGGAGGGAATTCACTTCCTTCTAACTTGCGCTCATCGCCTTTTCATGAACTTTCGCAAACTTTTGAAAACTCACTTATACCATAAACATCCCCAGTCATAATCTCTTACAAACCTTGAGCGCCTCTGAAGCAATCTTGAATTGATAACTGTGCGCTATAAAAATCTTAATAATAATAATAATAAAATGAACTCTAAAAACTTTTTTTGTGCTTTGTTTTCCGAATGTTATTTATGGTGTTTGCATTGAATTTTTACACGTATATCATTTATATAAATTTCAACATATACTTCAAGTCATGGTATTTTAACAATATGTTTATAAATTCTGACTCATTTAATCAATAATTTAAACTATTGACTTGGAAAATTACTCCTAAACTTTATAAAAAAAAAGGCCAAAAGATTTATTTTGTGTTATTTAGATATTTATATTGAAACAAAATTAAGGGTTGGTATTATATATTTATGCTAAATCCCACCCTTAGTATTCCAAAAAGTAGCTTTTGCTCAAATAATATTAATAATATCAACAAAATTTAAATAATACAAATAATAAATATTATAAAAAAGCTATAAAAAAATAATATTGTTGAGAAAAAGAATGACATTGGAAATAAGAACAATAACGAATGTAGTATTATTGGAAATAAAAAAAACAATATCATTATCATTTACAACAACGACCAAAATAGCAGCGTTTTTGACAATAACAACAATAATCGTAGTATTATCGACAGCAAAAATAATAATAATAATAATAATAATAATAATAATAATAATAATAAATAGATATCAATATAAATATGTATAATAATAATAATAATAATAGAGACGCTACGGAAACGTTTCATGAAGACTCCATTGGGATTTGTGTATGAAAACAAGATTAGAATGCAATGAAAAGTGGTACGAACATGAGCCAGTGTTGTGGAGAATGATGACATGAAGTTGCTATGGGACTTCAATTTACAATGTGACAATATGATAGAAGCCCGTCGACTTGACATTGTCGTTTTACACAAGAAGGAAATGAAATGCTTGATTGTGGATGTTGTTGTACCTGGAGACTGCAGAATCAATGAAAAAGAAAAAATTGATAAGTATCAGGACTTGCGAAGAGAAGTTAGCAGACTTTGGCAGCAAAGAAAGTGCATGTGGTACGGATTGTCCTTGGAAGTATAAGCAATATCTTCATCAACTTTTTCCAATAATTAGAAATCAAAACGAATGTGGGAGAGCTGCAGAAAACAGCACTACTCGATACTGCAAGAATCTTGAGGAAAGTTCTGGAGCTGTAGATAGACTTAGTAAAACTTTGGTCATTAGTTATGACACGTTTTACTAAAATTCTTTCGGCAAAATGCTTGATAGATCTAATAATAATAATAATAATAATAATAATAATAATAATAATAATAATAATAATAATAATAATAATAATATGATTGGTAACAATAATAACAGTAATAACAACAACAATAATAATAATATTAACAACCACCACCACCCACACAGACAGCAGTACAGTTCATATCAGATGTGGATGAGTGGCAGACTCTGCCTGGCTTCTTAATCTTGTCCTTCAGGATCTGCATCATGCTGTGGTTCCTATGGGAACTCAAGAACACCTTCCTCCTTGACCACGGCATTTTAAGGTAGGGAGAGGGGCTCATGTGGAGTGTTGTTATTTATTGTTATTATTATTATTATTATTACTATTATTATTTAACATTATTATCATTGTTTTGTGTAGCGCCTTTTGTGCGTTGCTCATAGACGCGAAATTTTCGTAGGTTGTTTTGTTTTTAATGAAAATGGGGTTATATAATGTAATTATTATTCTAAAGTTTAAACTCAGTTTTTTCAAGTTATAGGATAAACTGTACTTTCTTATACGGTGAACTATCACTAGCTGATGGTGTGAGTACAAGGGAGTTGATGGTTAGATAAAGGTTAGATAATAATATTGTTGAAGTGGTGAGGCAAGGGAGTTTGAGATGGCTGGGTCATGTTGTAAGGAAAGGGAATGATGATAGTGTTAAGCAGGCTTGGAGGTTTGAGGTGGAAGGCAGTAGAGGAAGGAAAAGGCCAAGGTTAGTTTGGAAAAATATGATGGAAAATCTTTGTCGTAGGTTTGGCTTAGATTTTGAAGATGCCTATGACAGGGTGAAATGGAGAGAGAGGGTTAGATCGTGGAAAGAAGTCAGTGACCTCTTGGAAAAGGGAAAGATACTAACTATAATAAAATGATACTGATACTGAACTATCATTTTCAGGTTATTGAATCTATTTTATCTAAATAATATCTTTGAAAAAATATTCAAAAAAATTCATTATTATTTCTATGTATCTTGAAAGCATGTTGTTAAAGCCATATTAACATAATATGGAGATTACACAGAGTATATGTATTTCATTCAGTAAAAACTACGTGTTTTTTATAAATTTTCATTATCTGAAGTTTTTTACTGTATAAATTTAACTTTACAAAAAAACATAAGATATCTCTAAAAAACTAGAGTATATGTATATTTTAACATCCATATAAGTTTTATATTAAGTTTTGAGATGTCTGGTCTTTTTGAAAAGTAGGCAACTTCTGGATGCATTTAGTTAAGGAAGAACAGTTATAAATTTCAATAAGGTCAATCTTGTAATGAATTTATTATGTATTAGACTGCAACTGACGAACAATAAAAACTGCATCAATGGCGCTTCTACCAAAAACGAAGCCAAACTGCATCTCATCAATATCCACCATCCTCCTGATTCGTCGCTCCAAGACATGCTCAACAAGCTTTATCACATAATCTGTCAGCTTGAAGCCTCTATAATTTCCACGATCCAAAGCATCTCCCTTACCTTTGTAGAGGTTTACAATGATGCTATCACGCCAATCAGTAGGAACAACACCTTCAGCAATAACTGATTTCATGAGGTGGGCCAACACTTCTAAACCTACAGTACCAGACGCCTTTAACATTTCGGCCACTATGCCAGAAGGTCCTGCTGTTTTGCGACACTTCATTTTTTTAATGGCATCACTGACCTGTGACAGTGTGACAGAAGGAGGAGGGCCAAGAATCGGTGAAACAAAAGAAAGAGACTCACTAGCCCAATCGAACTCAACATTTGATAGCCTTTTATGATGTTCAACCCAGGCATTCATTTTTTGGGCATCACTTAAAGTGAGTTCACCAGCATCATTTCTGACACATTTATCACCTATTACATCACCGTTATGACTGTCCATCTGCCTGGCCAAGTTATATATTTCATTACGGCCGGATGTAATAGCAGAAAATGCGTCCCTTTCCGCTTCGCTTTTTGCCAACCAAACAAAACGCTTAGCAACAAGCTTAGACTCGTTATAAGCTTCTTTAGCTATGTTAGCTTCATTATATAGCCCTTGAATTTGAAGCTTTTTAAAAGCCTTATAACGGTTCCTTTTTCATTCACAGCGTCATTTACACTGGCGTTCCACTACCATGTTTGGCGTTTCCACTGGTGGCTCAGAGATGTACTACAGACCTCTGAAGAGGTTTCAAGAAGGGACTTTTTGAGATGAGCTTATATTTCCTCCACGTTTTGAAAATTTATGATCTGAGCCGCTGTTAACTTGGCCTTTAAAGAAATGGCAAACTCTTTTGTAACTGCTGGATCTCGGAGTTTCCAGGTTCGAAGACGAGGGTTAAACTTCCGCTTCACACTCCTTCGTATAGTGTGAACAAGATCACAGACTAACAGATGGTGTTGCAATGCACATTCCTCCCCAGGAATGACTTTGACATTCTTTACCATACTTTTGAAAGTTTTTCGATAAAGAATGAAGTCAATTTGGGACTTGGAACCACCGGAGTTATAGGTCACAAGATGGGACTCCCTTTTCATAAAACAAGTGTTGGCGACAAAAAGATTGTTGGCCATCGCGAATTCTAGAATCCGCTCACCTTCAGAGTTACGGGTCCCATAACCAAAACCGCCATGCACGTCCTCAAAACCACCAGCTTTCTCACCAACATGCCCATTCCAGTCACCCAACGGGATGAGACTCTCAGAAGATGGTACTTTTGAGATAAATTTCTGCAACTCATCATAAAAAACTGTTTTTTCCTCATTCGGACGACCAACTTGTGGGGCATAGACCGAAAAAAAGGTGAATATAGACTCCTCAAGAACAAGACGTAATACTAGAATCCTGTCTGAGACACGATGAACTTCAAAAACATTATTTGTCCATTTTTCTGCCAAAGAAAATCTAGCACCACTGAGACCTGACTTATTGCCACACCAATAAAACTTATAGGCTGAATTCTTGCCCTTCAAAATGCGGGATTGATTTGACTCGGTGCCACCAGCCCATCTATGTTCTTGGATCGCACAAATGTCCACCCTTCTCCGAAACATAGTCTCTACCATCTCACTGCCTCTGCGCTTTAAACTACCCACATTGAAAGAAGCTACTCTGAACGTCGTTTACGGGTGCTCACTTGATTCACCTGAACCGGACCCTGCATTCCACAATCGGGAGCCAGCCAAGCCCGAAGCATTACCAGTACGCATATGAGTAATGGCACTACTTTTAGTGTAAAAATATTTTTTGAAATCCATTTTTAGTTGGGACAAAGTTTTCATAGAACTGCCAGCCCAAGCTAACGTCCAACTTGAAACTATCGGATTTCAAGAACCGCCGTTCCCACATTTGGGCAGTTTGCCTTGCCGTTGTCAATAAAGAATGATGTTCCGCCAAGCCAAATGACAACGATACCAGGATATCAGTTTGTCGATACCTGTTACCGAAGTCTACTGTTATCCAGATTATAACAGGAAAGCAGTCTCGAATTGGAGACGCTTTCTTTGGTGCAGTTTGACGTCATGCTCAGGACCACTTGGATGTAGTTTAACGTCATGACCAGAACTAACCAGAGTTAAAAACCGGTGCTCCTTGGGAACTTTTATATGCTGATGACCTGGTTTTGATCTCAGAATCGCTAGACGATTGTATATCCAAATTTGAAAAATGGAAACTGGAAATAGAAAGTAAAGAATTACGGGTGAACTCCAAAAAAACAAAATTTATGTTACTCGGTTCTGAAAACTTGAAGGATTCTGGAGCTTTTCCTTGCAGTGTATGCCGCAAAGGTGTTGGCGTCAACTCAGTTTTTTGCTCTACATGCTCTCATTGGGTCCACAAAAGATGTAATGGTTTGACTGGAAGACTGAAGGATCAGGCTTACGTATGTCTTCGCTGTCTCAATTTAGCGCCACTTTTGGATTATAGGCCTATCAAAGAGGTTATTGTTGGTAATGCCACAATGGATTTAGAACCGAAGTTTTGATACCTTGGTGATATGTTGTGTGCAGGTGGAGGTTGTGAACTGGCAGTTATCACCAGATGTTTAGTTGCCTGGGGTAAATTTAAATAACTGTTGCCCATATTGACCTCTAAACACATCAACTTGGAACTTTGTGGCAAATTATACACATCTTGTGTGCGTTCTGCCTTGTTATATGGCAGTGAAAACTGGGCTCCAACAGTTGCTGTTTTGCAAAGGGTACAGCGCAACGATAGGTCTATGATCCGCTGGATATGTGGCGTTAAGCCAAAGGTTAGAAGTCCATCATCAGTTTTCCTCACAAAACTCAAAATCTCAGACATAAGGACGCTGCTACAGAGCCGTCGTCTTCATTGGTATGGTCACGTGAGACGTTCGTCCATGTGTATCAAAGACGTGCTCGAACTTCCTCTGCCTGGAGGTCGTTCCCGTGGTAGACCAGCAAAAACTTGGTTAAGTTGTGTTGAAAAGGATATGGAATCCTATGGCCTGGAAAATGCGGATCCACTCAATAAAGCTAAGTGGAGAAAGTGTATTAGCCGACTGCTGTATACCCCAGCTACTGGGACGCCTACAGCAGTATAATCTAATATGGATATTATTTTATTATTATTATTAGAATTTCGAAGTTTTTGATATTTAGTAGTTGAAATGTACAACTTAATTATTAGTAATTTTACAAAGATTTTTTGTCATATTTTCTATCAGTATTTTCAATTGGAAAAAACACTGTAAAATATTTGCATTTTGACTGAAGCTTCTAGAAAACATGCTTTCACCACTAGGTTCATTCAATGGACAGTTTTTCTTCAAGTTGAATATAATTTCAAGGCTCTTATTATAATATTATTTTTATCATTGTCAGCATTATTCAACCTTTTATAACGCGCTTTTTACAGAATATGACTTATTTCAAAGACGCCCAGAGCTTAAGGTATTTTAATGTAAATGCTTTTTAAGCGGGCATTTAGATGAGTTTAAAGGGAGAAATTTGTTTTTTATTTAAAGATTTTATGAATAAACCTGTGTTTTTACTAGTATATATACATTTGTATATATATATATATATATATATATATATATATATATATATATATATATATAATATATATATATATATATATATATATATATATATATATATATATATATATATATATTATATATATATATATATATATATATATATATAATATATATATATATATATATATATAATATATATATATATATATATATATATATAT
>OZ038320.1:28064648-28149498 GCA_964035795.1 Pterobdella sp. o SKG-2022 | reverse complement strand
AAAATCAAATTGAAGTCAGACTTCTATATATGAGACTTTTTTGAATAACTATATTAGCTTATTACGAAAACGATTTGAATCAAACACTTTTATTAACTGAATAATAACACAAAGTTTTCATTAGTTGAGCTCACATTATCAAGTATAAAAACTTAAAAACGTTGCTAACTGCCATGTAACATTATTTAATAGACGTCTTAATTAAGCTATTATCAGATTCAAGTCAGATTTAGACATTATCATGATCAGCAATCTTTCAATGCTTATTCGTCATTATCTTGCATAGATACCATTCATAACTGAGCATGTTGTTTTTGAGATTTTTGTTGTTTTTCATTTGGTTATTGGTTTCCATTATTCATAACCACTTCTGACGTTGCAATTCATGTCTTTAACAACAATTTTATGTCGTGTAACTACAAAACACAGTGTTATTATTACTATTTTTTACTGATAATTTGTAAATTTCTACATTTTTTATATTTTTATTATTATTCAATACTATTTTCGTAATTCTAAGCCCCTTTAATAAAGAATCCAGTTTCTGAGAAAAGCATGCTATATAAAGGTAAATAAATAAAACAACTTCATCTTTGTAGCTATTCACATTATTGTTGATTTTGTTTTAATTTGTTTTTTTTTGATAGCTCAGAGTATTAACCCTACTTATGTATTCACCTTAATGCCACATAACCATATCACTTGAGCATTTACTCCACTCTTATTTCTGTTGTTATCCGCTTTGGTCCTTTTAAGTATTTAGCTCCTTTTACGCTTCCGAATATAGCTCAAGTGATCTTTTTTTACCCTAAGCATTTCCACAAGGTTACCATTTTATATTCAATATATTTTTGAAATAATTTTGAGAATATCAGCTCTTCCAGCGACTGTCTCGATCGTTTGCACTGGTTACCTGTCTCCCAAAGATGCAAGTTTAAATTACTTTGGCTCATTGCATGCACTCTCAAGCTTGAACAACCTGCTTATCTTCTTGATCTTTTGTCAATCAGACAAACACGTCAACCACTCAGATCCTTGCACTCTGGTTTCCAGCTTCATCAACCTGTTTCTTCAGGCTTGTTTACTAGTCGCTCTTTTTCTCATCAGGCTCCACGTCTGTGGAGTTCACTTCCTTCTAACTTGCGCTCATCGCCTTCTCTCATGAACTTTCGCAACCTTTTGAAAACTCACTTATACCAGTAACATCCCTAGTCATAACCTCTTACAAACCTTGAGCGCCTCTGAAGCAATCTTGAATCGATAACTATGCGCTATAAAAATCTTAATAATAATATATATATATATATAATTAATTTTCGTCTTTAGACATAATCACAGTTAACAATGAGTTCCAATAATTCCTCGATACGCATCTTTATCGATTTTTCCAAGGTTGTCCATGTTTAATTTGAGAGAGTTCATGTCATTTATTAATGTGTTGAAAAGAGTTGATGGTGGTCTGTTTCTTTTTCTCTTGGAATTCTTTAGGACTTTTTCAAGAATGTTTTTTGCTGGCGGGTTGTTACGGCATATGTGTCCCAGCATTTTCAACCTTCTCAGTCTCACTTCCTGGTGCAGAGGTGGTATGACGGAGTCGCATTCTTCGTTTTTCATAACATTTGGCCAATGAACTTTTTCCAGTTTTCGTATGTGCTTTCTTTGAAAGGAGTCTATTGAGCTTCTGATGCTTTTAGAGTCTGCCCAAGCACTGCAGCCATATAGAAAAATTGAGAGAACATAAGCTTTATAAATTCTTTTTTTTTTTTCTCTATACTTATCCCACTCTTCCAAATTGGGTTTAATCTGTTCATCGCTAGAGTTGCCAGAGTTTTCCTTTTTTTGATGTCTTGACATGTACAGAAGTAGCTTCCAAGGATTTTCATTGTCTTCCACACAGTGTTTTCTTCATTAATCAGCCTTTCTTCCGTTTTACTTTTGTTTAGCGTAAGGCCCCATTTGCGAAATATTGCTTCAATTTCATCTAGTTTAATGTCACTTGGTGAGACGAAATTTACGTCGTCGGCGTAAATGAGTTCATAGGAGTTTTTTGGGTAGGTGGTTCTTATCTCTTTCATGCATGCTTCTAGGTATACCGTGAACAAGACAGGGCTCAGAGCATCTCTTTGAGGGCATCCTATGTTTGTGGTAAAGCTTTTGCAAGTGTTTTTATTGTATCTTATGGCTAAGGTGGTGTTTGTTAAAAGAAGTTCGATAATTTTGAGTTCAGATTCTGGGATTATAGTACTTAAAATTTCTATAAGTTTTTTCCTGTTTATGGTGTCGAAAGCAGATGACAGATCAATGCTGGTTATTTTCATCGTACATCCTGATTTCACTTTGTCTTCAATTGCTATTTTATGAGCCCATAGGATGTCTGTTGTTGACCTAGTTGGTCTGTATGCTGCTTGGGTAATGGGAAGGTATTTTTCTATAAAAGGTCTTATTCTATTGAGTATTATTAATGATAAGAGTTTTCTTATTGTGTTTAGTAAGATGACAGGCCTTGTGTTTGCTGGAGAAAGAGGTTTGCCCTTTTTTGTTATTGGTATGATAATGCCATGGTTAAAGATTGATTGAGGAAAATCATTGCTTTGAAGTTCTTTGTTTACTGCTGCTGTAAGTGTTTTTTTCATATTTGTTCCTAAGAGTTTGAGTTCTTCACTGAAGATGTTATCTTCTCTTGGAAATTTGTTGGTTTTCAGTTTCTTTATAGCAATTTCTACTTCAAAAATATTTATTTCATTTATTTTGCTACTATTGTATTGTTGTTTTCTGTGTTGATTGTTTTTTAAAAATTTGCTTTTGTAATGTTGCATGAGATCTTTCATCTTGAGGGGTTTTGCAGTTGTATTACTTTTGATACTCAATTCTTTAATAGCTGCATACATTTGTCTGTTATAGTCTAAGGTTTCTATTATTTTGAGTTTTGTTTCCAGTTCATTATTGTATAGTTCAAGACATCTATTTTTTATTTGAGTTTTGATTTTGTTCCTTTGTGTTTTGAGGTTGTTGATTTTATCAATTTCTGTAGAATTTTCTATTAGGTTTCTTAGGTTTTTTTGTTTATCAGCCAGTGTGTGTAGCTCGTGGTCTTCATATCTGTTTGATGGTGTTTTTTTTGATGACTTTTTGAAGCAAGTATTTGATACTTGTTTTATGCTTATTAAAATTTCTTTAAGTGAAGTTGCTTGGCTTGTTTTTATTGATTTTTTGTAGGCTTGTTGGGTGATAAGGTTTTGGAAATTAGGTTTTTTATTGTAGTTTTTTGATTGGTTGGTCCAACATTGATGTGGTTTGCGGTTTTTAATTTGAACTATTAACAAGTTATGATCACTCTGAGTAAGAGTTCCTCTGTATGTGTTACTGTCTTTGAGGAACTTTTTCAGTTTTTGGTAAATTAAGATAAAATCTATTACATTGTAGACTGTTTTGCCTCTCAGATGACCTACCCAAGTGGTTTTCTTCTTTGATTGCTTTTTGAAGGCTGTGTTGGATGCAAAAAGGTTGTTTTCTTGCATGAACTCTTCCAAAATCAACCCATTGTTATTCTGGCAACCTTTGTTGTGACCTCCTTGTGTACTTGACTTATTTTTCCCAATTTTACTGTTGAAATCTCCACCTATAAACCATATATTTGATTTGAGATTTTTCATACATGATTTGAGATTTATATAGAATTCTTCTAGTTCTTCTGGTTTTGAAGATGCTAGTATGTTGGTTGGGGCATACACGTTGATGATGTCTATTTTTTCCTTATTGTTTGATTTCGAGGTAAGTTGGTAAAAGCACACACGTTTTCCATATTCTGTTATTTTTGTAAGTTGGAATATTTTCGAATTATAACATATTTCTAAACCATAGAACTTGTCAGAATTTGTTAAAGTTATTGTGTGGCTGTTTTTTGTTATGTCGTGAAGTTAGGTGCATTTCGTTTCTTGTAGGAGACAAAAGTCGAGTTTGAAGGACGCATTATTTTCCAGCAGACAATTTTGCTTAAATTTATTTGTTAATCCTCTTACATTGAAAGTTTAAACGTCCATTGTAACTGTCGTAGATGTTTCCATTTCAACTAATTTTAAGTTAATAATAATAATAAAAAAATAATATAATTATGTAATTAAAATACAATGGAAAATATAATATTAAACAAAACTAATTCGTGTTTGTACAATTAGTTGTATACTATTTTCATGCCAATTTCATGTTAGTCTTTATGATATTTCATTGTTATCCTTATATCGTGCCCCTGCAATTGTAATCCTTTTCGTTATCTTTTAATCTGCATCCTCAGTAGTTTTATATCGCCGTTGTCATTATTATCTCATGGATAAGTCTATAATAATAATAATGATAATAATAATAATTTTTAGTATTTTATAATCACTATCATCATCATCATATCAATCAAACCTTGTTACTTTTTAACGAAAAAACCTCATTATCACAGCAACGATCAAGCACCACAAAAACAACTCTAACAGCTACTATAACAACACTCAAACACTTCAACAAAAACAAAAAACAAACACATCAACTACATCCCGCAGATCCCGCTTCTACTTACACTTTGGAGCCGGTTTCATGACCTGGTTCATTTATCTGCCATTGGTCGTCATGGTCTGTTACTTTCTGTCGCCTTTCCACCGACTCAAAACCATCTTGGGTGGGTGTTCTAGATTATTTGATGTTATTTATCGTTATTTTAAAATAAAAGTGGTAGTGTTTTATTAAATATTACTACAACTCTACTACTTCTAATATCACTACTATTCTTATTAGTTTTTGAATAATAATAATTTTTATATTTTAAACTACTATCACTCATCCTTATATTAACTACTATTAATAAGACGTTATTGTTAAAGCAACAAAGTAATGATAAACGTGGTGCTTAATAACCTTTTGTTATGTTCATTACTCAAACCACTATGAGTTCAGTGCTATAAAACATTATAGTTTGAGTTTTAGTGAGGGCTCTCATGATGAAATTTGTCATGTGTTTGGTAATATGGGGTGGATCTGGGAGTTAGACGTTGGTTGATTTGGTTAGCCCTGATTGTGTCAGATTTTTCCTACATCTTTCTTTGTTTGTCGGTAGTTTTAGATCGGTAGTGAAGTTTCCTTTAGGTTATTATTTATTGTTATTTTAAAAGAAATGAGTTTCGATATGTAAATAAAGCTAGCTGGTGAATAAATTTTAGAGCAAAAATCTGCTTTTATTTGTTTTTTTTTGATGTTTTTTAGAGTTTTACGATTCAGTTTTTCATGAAGATAATTAGAACAGGTTTTTTTGTTTAGAATATCATCGAACAAGTGCACTTTTACAAGTTGTATTTTGATCTTATCTTATTCGATTATAATAAATTTATGAAAATTGATTTTAAAAATTGATTTTTGACTAAAAAAAATGTTATAAAGTCGATAAGACCAAGATAAGTCATGATCGAAGTGGTTTTAGACATAAAAATAGTTTTTTTCATCATCTGGACCATCTTGCATTGTGGCCATTTTTTAGCTGTTTATGAGGCCAGTTACTAAAACTCAGCCTCCAGCCACTTCTCAAGCCTCTAGTTATGCTCAAACTTTCAAGCTTTTTTTTATATTTTTATAGTTTTTTCGCGCTAGTTGAATGTATTCAAACTCTGCACTGGTTTGATTGCTCTTTTACATCTGTCGCTCGTTAGTTTATAATGATACTTTCGTAATTTCACATTAAGGTGCTTTACTCTTTAGTGTGTTAGTTTATCTTGGTCTGTTGGGGTCACTAATCGTTCCTAAAGGATGTTTCGTGGGTGTTTGTTTTTATCAGGAGCCTTGTTGAATTTAAGTTTTAGATTTTATATCGAAATTTTAATTTTTTTGCAAAATTATTGATCAATATCTATAATTCTTGAAACTCCTTTTGTTATCATTCAAAACTTACTTGGTCTCAATTACTGATGCAAATCAACAACGTAACGACTACTCGAATTAAAACATCCAAAATAAAAGTTTTTTGTTCAAATAAGATATAGATTATAATAATATTATATTAGTTTTTGCGAAGAGGTCATTAAATTTTTCTAAAATTTTTTCAATCATTATTTTAGACTTGTACCAGATCATAAAATCCTTTTATTAGGGAGTTTTTATCGTCCACACATTAAATTTATATTATCGATATTTGTTTATCAAAATTTTTCATACATCATTGGTTCATATAACATTGTTCTTAAAGTGTTATATTTAAAAGCATTTTAACTTTACTTCTTCATTAAAGACATGTATTATGAATTCAAATATTTATTGGTTTTAAAAAATTATTGTTGCAATCTAGAACCACTCCCTTGATCTTCAAACCAACGTTTGTTTTACACATATTCATTCAACAGTCACTATCTCCACTACACATTGCTCATCCCTTATGCCAATATTTAATTGAAAGCTTCCTTTATTTGAATATTATTATTACGGTTTAACATTTGTTTAATTGTTTCGTCATGCTTAAATTATATGTTTGTTTAACATTCTGCTAAGTAATTTATTCGGCTCTTTATTCCGCTTTTATGAACTTCTTGTTTGAATCCCGATTAAGTTTCTTTGAATTTATTTAATGGAAAAACTCCACCAGCTTAATAAAAAAAAGATAAATAATGATAAAAAGATAAACTTTATTAGAAATATTTTTTCAACAGAAAATAATAATTAATCAAATAAATGCTAGTCGCAATAAAAAATTAATGATAAGAAATAAATGAGAAAATTAATACTAATAAGATTGATACAAATATCATAATACTCAATGGACTTCACAAGCATATGTATATAAGAATATAAATACAAATTTAATGAATTAGTTATAATATTATTTCGAAAAAACTATAATATTGATATTAATACTCTTTCCTCAAGCTTGTTTATAAGTCGCTCTTTCTCTTACCTTGCCCCACGTCTCATCACCTGCTCTCAAAAATTTTCGCAAACCTTTGAAAACTCACTTATACTATGAACAAATTCATTCCTAACTTCTAACAATCATTTGAGCGTCTCTGAAGCAAATTTTTTTTTAAACTATGCGCTATAAAAATTTTAATAATAATATCAATAAAAAATAATACCCCATGACTGCGACAGGCGTATGTTTTTCGGTGAACTACTTCTCCTTCGTGGTGAGCACACATCTCATGTGGCCCAGTAAGAAGTACCTCTACTTCAACTTCAACCCTTTCTCCAAAGGTGCTTCAGCATCAGTATATCATAACACTGTTTATGAACGTTCTATCATTAATATGTGTTATGATTGCTTGTTTGTTTTAATATGTTGGTTGATGTGTATTATCTGAAGGTGTTATACCTACGTATATGTAACTTCAAAAGGCATTTTGTGTTTTTGATACTAATTATAAATGTTATCATGGAAGAGCATATTGTAAACCTATCAATTGCGCAATCAAAATCCTTGTCAAGGGCGACCTAATTGGTCAACAAATTTGCTATACTAAGTAACTTATATGCTATGAAATCATATTTATTGATGAGTATCCATGCATTCAATTGAAATAAACTTGAATATTTTGATTCATTGATTAAATTTACATGAATATCTCACAGAATACGAAAAGGATTCTCTGTTTCACGACGATGACTACGACGATGAAGATGAATACGATTTTTGAATATTTTTTCACTTTTTTTTTTTAAATTTTTCATTAAAAAAAATTTTTTTTTGTTTTTTCGTTTATATTTTATCAGTTTTTTTATTAATTCATTTCCAATTTTTTCTATTGTACATAGTATTAACGCCGTTTTGGGTTCGAAACCCGGGATAATTAATTAAACATAATTTCCATTTATTTTTTATTATTATGAATTTTGATCTAAATTTGAAAAAATTGAGAACTAATCTGAAAATATTCACTTTTTAACCTAGGAATTTTTTACTAACAAAATCGTATGACTAAAAGGTTGGCTGATTCAAAGTTTTCAATTGTTTTTATAATTTAAGAATTTTTTCATTCTGTTATACCTGTCACTCATCAAAATTTAAATAAAAAAAAAGATTTCCTACTTTCAATCCAATATAAACTAAATCTTTGATCAATTGGATGCTCCATTAACAAAACATAGTTTTTTCATATGTGATTTTATTCAAAAGGTAATTATCCTCGATACTAACATTAATAAACATTAAATATTTTTTTATATGAAATCAAGTTCCAAACAGCTTTTTATTCATTGCTCAACGTAAAAATAAATTTCTGATATTTGTTCAAATTCCATTTCTTTTTAAATAGCTATATAACTATATTACTAATTAGATCGAAAAATAAAATTTAAATTCAGAAAGAAATTTTGAAACAATTTTAATTCTATACCATAATGGCGATAGCAATGAGATGCCAGTTTACATCGATTGAAAGATGGAATCTGTGTAGCAGGGAATGAATGTGTAAGCATCAAATCATTCTGGGGAGGGGGGGTCATCTTTTTTATTCATTCTGCTTTTTTTATATTCAACTTTTATAATTTCTTTTTTTCTTCTTTTGTTTTCTCTTTCTTTCTTTCTTTTTTTCTTTCTTTTCCTTTTTCTCTCTTCTGATAGCCTTTTTCAATGGCACAAGTTATGTATTAACTTTTTAGTCATAATTAATTCTGAAACTTTTTGTGAAAGTACAATTTTAATTTAATAATATTAGTTTATATAGCGCTAAAGGGCAACTAAGACGTATTTAAAATCTGAGTTATTGATAAAACAAAAATAATTATTCTTCACATGATTACGACTGCCAAGTTTTTTCTTTTATTATTATTTTTATTATTGTTACTCTTTTATTTATTTATTCTTTTTTATGTGGCTTCTTTGTGCGCTTAGCAAGTGGTGGTTTATTGCGTTGTGTGGATGTTATAGACTAGCTGATATAATTTATGACCTCTGTACCCATAATTGCTTTCTGAAGTTTTCTTTTGAATCTCTTTTCAAAATTAGTTATTCGCAGGTTTAAAAATTTTCAAAAGCTAAAAAAACGCACATCGTGCAAAACTTGAATTTGTTTGAAGATTATTCTCAAAATTCGTGGAATTTTTGAAATACATAGCAACTTTTTATTTATTCAAATTAAATTCCATTATATTTATTCTGCATCAACATAATAGTACATAACATTAAAGCTAAATACTATACTAAACTAATATATAATTGTATACCAAAGCTCAAAAAACACCTTATAGCTCACAACGCACCACTACCCCTTATTAATAATGTTTGTAGGTTACTTCACAAGTTTCAATGGCCGATGTGAGTAAGCCAGTCGAAACTACACAATTAAATAAGACATAAATTTAAAAAGAAGTCATGAAAAAGCTAAAGAGTAATCTTTGTTATCAACGGCGTTTATGATTAAGTTTCTGGGGTTTTGATATGTTTTATATTGGTTTGGTTAAATGATTATACTTAACCATCTGTTTAGAGACAATGCATTAAATATGAATTTTAGCATAAATAACATGAAACATTGTATGAGCTTCATTTTTGACGTCTGTTTTGATACGCCTCTGAAAACTTTGTTCACGATTTTTTGTTTGGTCTGACTTTTATTTAATTCATTTTTATTTTTTAAAATATATTTTTTTATCAAAATCTTTTTATTAATTCATTTTCATCAATTAAAACCAAACTTTCAAGCTTCAGTCTTCCAACGTTAACAAGGCACTCATCTCCTACAACATCTAAGTTTTTCGCTACTTACACGTGTATGGGCACATGGAAATGCAATTAAATGAATGCGCGTTGAAATAATCCAATAATGGAAAAACTTTTTTTTATAACTAATTTTTCGAAATCAGTACAAGAAACCCTGCAAAAATTTATTTTGAATGAAGCTTTACGAAAACATAAGCTTCGCTCAAAATACAAATTTTTAAAGCGTTTGTTCAAATTGAATATAATTTCAAGATTCTTTCTCATTATAAGTTATTTGATATATTACAACAAAAAATTTAAAAAAGTACATCAGGGCTGTAATTTTGTACTCGTAAAGCTTAAAAAAACCGATTGAAGTGTAGTGACTTGGCTATGATCCAATGGATTTGCAAAGCCAGGGTTGAAAAGAAAATAATCGCAAAAAATTTTTACGTGAAACTTGGCATCCAGAACCTAGAAACCCTCTGCTGAAAAAAACGAGGTCTTAACAGAATGATGAGAAGAAAAACCCATTGAACACTAGAACTTGATGTATGAATCTGTTAACGAGTTCATTATTAACATAGTAACAAACTGGTTATTGAACTAAAAAAACTAATTCATTAGAAAATTAGTGTTTTTTATAGCAATTTTTATCGCATAAAAGTTTAAGAGAGTTTGACGGAGCATAAAGTAATATATTAATATTTATTTCACAAAATAATTGACAATTAAATAAATCAGCTATTTTGTATTGTTAGAGAGCTCCTAGTTAAGTGTTTATTCAAAGTTTGATTCTACCACTCTATACAGTGCTAGGTAAAATACTAATAATGACCATACAACTTGGTTGAAGATTACGCTAGCGAATTAAAATTACAAGATAAGAAATTTAAAATTTAAATTCAATTTCGGCTCTTTGAACAAATTTGATTAAAAATCTTTTCTATCTGCCAAAGATTGGAGCTTTGATCATGGCATTGATGATATTTGTTGGTAAATAACCTTTAATTTTCTCAATATCATTATTGATGGTTCATAAAGTTGTTGAAACTGATAATTGTATATATTTATCCAATGAAATGATTGTTAAAGGTTTGGGAAAGTCCGATCAAGTCTTATGGAATATGCTTTAAACAATACATGAGCGTTTGAAACAGTAAGTTGGAAATAAAACAAAAAATGAAAGTATATAGGAAACAATAGTTGATAAGTTGTATTGAAACACATGTAATAAGCACTCCTGGTATATGCTCAAGTCATGTCAAAAGCGCGCTAATAAATGTGATAAAGAATAACTAATAAGGCTTTTTATTTAAAACTCATTCAATTAAGGATCTTTCAGTTTTCTCTGAATGATGCTATTTAACAGTCAGACCGTCATAATGAAACATTTTTTGAGAAGTTTTAAAGCAACCTCTTCTCCCACTCTGACACACCCACCGAGTCTCCTCTTCCATTTGAGAAGCTCTGTGGCTTGAATATCAGTGGGAGGGTGCTCGTTTGTGCTTTTTATTATCTTATCAATTTTTTTTTTAAATTTATTTTGATTACATATTATTCTTCAGTTACCCTTGGTTAATTATCATTTTCAATAATTATTTTCAAAAAAATTTTTTATGTCATCTTTAATTAATTGTTTAGAATTGTTATAGTCAATAGTCACCTTGAATACATGCTAATTTAGCTCACCATTAATTAATTACACTTATTCACGTTTTATTTTCCGTATTAATTTATTATTTTTATTTTTTTTTTATTTTTATAATTCTTGTTTTTTTATTTTTTTTTATTTTACCCATTTTGACTGAAGTTTCCCATGTTGATCACGAAAAAGTTTTATATTATATATACTTTTAGAGACACCTTTTTGTATTTAAGCTGTATATTCAAACTAATTTTTTCAATTATTCTGAATCTTCTTTATTACCAATCACTGTATAACCTATCCTTAACATTCTATATGAATTGGTGTATCATGTTTTCAATAAAGTTTCAGGACATTATCGGACCTTTCTGAATTTTAAAAAATAATTCTCTCAATATTATTCAAGCCTCAAAATGTTTTTGAGTTACTTTTTCACTTTATAAACTCTCTTAAAATTTTCAAATCATTTTTTTAACAAATAAATTTATAAAACATTTAAAACCGCAACAATCTCTCAAACATAATGAAAAATATTTATCGAGAATAATTCATCAAAAATAATTTATCACAAACACTTTATCAATAATCTCAAGAAGAAAACATTGAGATAGCAAAGGAGTATTTAGAAGCATGCATTAAGAGCAATTCACTGATAAAATCTTATGTAATATCTGATAAGTTAATCATGTTGTGAGCTTTTAATCACCCTTTAATCCTATAGAAAATAATTTGTGATTCTGTTAACTAGTGGTATAAGATGTTGACAAAAGTTGATTCATTCGAAGCGAAAAACTTCGGGCTTTATATAAAAAAAACCTTGCGTGTACAGTAAACTTAGAATTAATAAACTATTCTCATATGAATGAAACAATAAAAGCCACTGTTTTTCAAACTTTATTTGTTCTCGAAGCTTTTCAATTTCTAAAAAATCTTTATCAATATGGCTTAGTGGTTTATAAAATTTTATCTCTGTGTTTAATACTTCCTTTCACCATCTGCATTCCCCTACCTTAATTATGCTTATTAATAACCTGCATAGAAAATTAGAGTTAGAATGATTTTTTCTAGCCATAGTAAAATAAGGAGATTCACGATCACAAAATAGTTTTTATTAAAACACGAAGCTTTTCGTTATCAAAGTAACATTTCAAGTATGATTAAAAATGTTACTTTGATAACGAAAAGCTTCGTTTTTTAATAAAAACTCTAGTTTTCGTAAATCTTTTAATGTTAGATTTTAAATATATGTGATACACGCTTCTATGAGAGTGAAGAATATTCACACAAATTCAATTAAAGTGCGGTATATGTATATATAGCATACTTGTATAACTACACTGCTGTTCCGGACTTTATATAAGGCCGATGTAAAGTTGAAGAATATCACGAGGTTAGTATCTTAAAGTGAAAAAATTGTGTTTTAAAAAAGTTTAAAGTTGGATTTATATAGTTTTCAAGTGTTATGTTGAAAGCTGCTGAAATTTCATAGAGGGGCTTCAAGGATTTTCCCACATGTTGTTTTCTGTAATCTTGTTTCTTTTTGTAGGTGAGTCAAAATGTTTCCAATTATGACAATATTAACATTATGAGCTTTGCGTAAAGTTTTTTTGGCGCTTTACTTTCAAATTTTTTTTAGCACTTGATTCATTTTTATTAAAATAGACTTTGAAAGTGTCTTTTCTGTTGGGTATAAAGAACTTTGTTCTTGTCTTTTTTATCAATGAAAAATCTAATAAAATTTCTTTTGTAACTCAGCAATCGTATTTTTATAATTATAATGAACATGCCATGTGAAAAAATGGGTAGTCTATTGTTACAGATGAACATGATAGTTTCTGATTACGTTACTTTAGTAACAAGAAGCTTGTATAATTATCGAATAGAAATCTCAAGTGATTCTTGTTTAGACTTATCGCTTTATACTTCAGTGTTCATTATGAAGATAAAACTTTGAAAATTTAAATATAATTAATCCTGAATCTAGTTTTCTATTGAAAAAAATTAGTTTTTTATATTATAAAATTCAGCTATAATTGAATAAGATACACAAAAAAAAAATTAATGTATCATGAAAAACAAGAAAACATGAGCATTCCAATTACCATAATATAATAGTATTGCTAGTTTTTCATAGATTCAAATATAACTATAAATTTTCCTGTTTCTCCATTACTAAGTGGTTGATTTGAACTTTTTCACATATAGTAACGATTATTTCTTACTTCAAACACTTGAGAACTATTTTATACCTTGTCGCTCAAAAGCATATATTATGATGACTCAATTAAATTGTCTCAAAGTTATCAACAACTACTAATGGCAATGAACGTCATTATAAATTTTTCTTTTTTATCTTATATTTTTTGCTTGGAAAAAACTCCATGAGGTGGTAACTGATGGTCGACTAACGTACAAAAATAATTATAATATTTTTTTAAAATATTAAAACATTATAAAATTATTATATTTTAATAGATATAATCAGTGTGTATTTTTTTTTCTGTAAGACAATAATAGTTTTACTTTCACGTTATCATGTCCCTTTTAATAAAATACCATACGTGTCAATACAGATCTGTAACATAATGCATTCAACCACGCAAGGATTATTAATCATGGAAAGAACCTTGAATTAATAAACAGTCAAAACACGTGCAATATAGCCAGGAAAAAGTTGTTGATTGAGGGGTGTTGTGTGAAGTTCAAGAAAAAAAGCTAATGATTTAGGAAGATACAAATTTGAAATTTTCTTTGACATATTTCGGTTTTAATTGTAATATATATATTTAAAAACAAAAAACTTTCTTGGTTTTAAAGACTTTCGTTAAGCCATTTGTGATCACTAGGAAACTTATGGCAACTATTACCAAACATTGCAACAGTAGTTATTCCCATCACAAGCTGTTCATTTAAGTTCTTGGAAACAGAACCAATCAATTTCCTCTCAAATCACCAATATAACTCCATTATAGGTTTTAACAACCTCTAGCTTATTTTTGGCTTCTTTGTACACGTTATAAAATAATCTATTAAGTTATATAAATAATTTTATTAACCATGAAAATTATTGTTGCGCTATATTGAGATTTGAAAATACTAAACATATAAAGGATATTTTCAACAACTATAAATAAAAATTAAAAACAATTCATTCGGTTATTTTTCATTCTAAGCACTTGATAAAAACGATAGGTACAATAGCTTTGCTATATGCTCCTCATGCATTTATCAAAGTTATTTCAAAAAACATGAATAATGTAATTTCACATAGATGATGGTTATGATGATGATTTTAGTGGGGATTTAACTAACGGTGATAGTAATGATTATGAAAATAAGAATGATGTTAATGATGGAGAATTAGATTTTAAAAAATTTGATTCAAAAAAAATGATAGTCACAGACTGTAATGCTCATTAAAATTGATATTGTAAAATTTTTTATAGCGCACAACTTACCAACAAATTTGCTTTAGAGGCGATCAAATGATTGCGAGAAGTTATGTATAAAGTTGCTCATAGTATAGATGAGTTTTCAAAAGTTTGCGAAAATTTTTGAGAGCAGGTGATGAGCACAAATCAGACAGACAAGAATTCCACAGACGTGGGACATTGTGAGGGAAAAAGCGACTTATAAACAAGCTTGAAGAAACAGATTGCTGAAGCTAGAAACCAGAGTGCAAGGATCTGAGTGATTGATCGTTGTGCCTAATAAACACAGAATCGAAAAGATAGACAGGCTGTTTAAGCTTAAGAATGGAGGCAATGAACCAAAGGAATTTAAACTTGCATTTTTGAGAAAGTGGTAACTAGTGCAAACGACCAAGACACTCATTAGAAGAGTTGAAATAATGAGTTTGAAAAACCGTTTTGGCCGCATGGTTTTGGAAAGATTGAAGCTTGCGCAAGAGATAGTTTGGCTGTCCACAGAGAGAATTCCAGTAGTCTAATGTGAAAAGAACTAGTGAGCATTAGTAGTGACAAGAAGTATGAATTTACGTATTTGTTTTATGACTTGAACATGGAAGTTAGAACATTGGATTATTTGAAAAATAAAGTAGGCAGAGTTGAAATTCAAGTCTAGAATGACATCTGAAATTTTGAGTTTGGAAGTGTAGCATCACCGTCAAGAGTTACCGCAGAAAAGAAATTTTATTTTGCTAAAAAAGAAGATTTGCTGACAAAAATCAATCTCGCTTTTAGTAGGGTTTAGTTTTAGTTGACTTTGTAAAAACCAAAAGTTTAGAGCAGAGAGACAACTAGAAAATTTATGGAAAGTGGAGTTAAGACCTGGGAGAAAAACTTTTGTGAAAGAAGTAATGCCATCAGCCAACTGGTGAAAAAGCAAGTCTTGCTTCTCAATAATGCTACAAATGGATGATGTCTATAAAGAGAAAAGAATTGGTCCCAGAACAGAGCTCTGCGGCCCGCGTGAGCTAAGTGATCTAAGAGAAAAAGAAAAATTGTCCATTTCAACAAACTGAAAACGTTGAGAAAAGTAGGAGCGAAACCAAGAAAAAGCGAGATTAGCAATATTGAAGTGTCTGTTCAAAACATTAATAAAGTTATTATGATCGAGGGCGTCGAAAGCAGTTGAAAGATTTAACGAAACCAAAACAGACGGCATGTCCAGTGGCACAGATGTTGAGAAGACTGTCAGTGATGCGTAGAAGTGCAGTTTTTGCTTAGTAGTGTTGACGATATGCTGATTGAAAAAGATTAAAATTAGGAGATAAAGAAACGTGAGAAGTTAACTTGGAAAGAACGAGTTTTTCGATAGTTTTTAAAAAGGTCAAGTTAGAAATGGGGCGGTAGTTCGAAGAAAAAATTTGTTGTTTTATAGGAGGCAAGAAATATTGCTTGCAAAAAAGACAGATTGAAAAGTTTTGAAATTATTGAAGCAAAGAGGTAAGAAAAACGTTTTAAATTGGATGTATTAAGTCTAATGGAGAAGATTTTTTGGGTAAAGAGCGTATCAGTACTTACTTTCTCAATACCAACAGAGGAAAAATTAGAGTGGTGTTTGATTGTTTGGTAGAATAAGATTTGCGCAGCACGGAAGAACGTTGGCAAGGATTTGTGAATAAAATCAATTTTATTTTTAAAAAGCTACTCAAGATGTTTACAAGAATGATAGTTTCTGAAGAACTGCGTGGCAGAAAAGGGGGGGATCTATCTAGAATGGAATTGGCAGTTTTCCAAAAAACTTTTGAGCTTGGTGTGACAGATGCAAATGTGTTGAAGTCTGCACGGGATTTGAAGATGAGAGCGTGGGTCGTCTTACGAGATTCCTTAAAGGCAGCGAGAAGACTGGCTGGAACAGGCTTGTGGACCTTAATGATAAAGAAACTTTTTTTCAAGTTTTTGTCTTATTTTACTGAGAAAAATAAATTTAGATATTGAGCATAAAGTTGAAAGTATTGTTTCCAAAGTTTAATTAAAATTTAGAATCGATATCAAAGTGTATAATAAAGTTACTTTAGTACAGTGGTCATTTTGAATCATGTAATTTCATTTACATCAAAGAAACCCGCGTTATCTTCAATACTTTATTCACAAAAAACTCTTCAACCCGATGATGAAAGTGCAAAACTTTGGAAAGTTTATTAAAAAAAAAGCATATTATACCGATGTGATCTTTTAACGTTTTTAAAACCTCATTTTTAAGGAATTGCACTTACTTTTTTGAAACATTGAGTGATTTCATTGCTAGGCATTTTTATTCGTTGGTAATTCTCATTTCACCACTCACCCTCTCAGCTTCACCTGAAGGCTTCCACCAGACATACAAACAGAGATGCTTCCACGATGATGGGTGTTCACCCCCATACAAGTGCATCAAGCCGCTACAAGGATGCGCTGAAGGCTCGTGCATCTGCCCACATACTATGGTTCCTAAGGCGGGTCTGTGCTTAAACGGTGAGTTATTGGAGATTTATGCGGGTTGAAACAAACTCACTTAAACTTCTGAATTTTTTATAAATCAACCATTCAATAATTTTAAAAAATTTGTTATAACCACTAACAACCCTCACGGAAGTGAAGTTAGGGGGTCAAACATGCCACGTGGATGCAGACTTATGCTCTGGAAAGAACATGTTTTGCTGCAGTGAAAGGTAAGTGTTAATACTTCATAACCAATATGTAATTCAATCTTTCAGTCTTATTGATATGCAGGGTGAAGGTGTTTCATTGATACGAACTAGGATATTTTTATCGTTACAGTTTGTTTTTTCTAAAATTTATGAATAACGTTTAGTAATATGATTGTTTCTTGGTACGTGCTTTAATCGGTTGTTATTAACAACACAAAAGAATAATCATAAAAATAAAAATAATAACTAATGAAAGATGAAAATTATTATGGTTGTTTATTATCTTTTGAATGAATCTATCAAGCACCTCTGCAGCAAACCTATTGTGCAAACTGTGTGCCATAAAAATAAATGAATATTATTATTAATCGTATCATTAGTAGTAACTAAATCATTAATTATAGTAATAATATCATCATAGTACTAATAATACTATAATCAGTTACGTACCATAAGATTGATTTGATACTTGGTTTCATGGATCAACTTGGAACTAATATTACAATATCAAAGCTTAACATTGAAAAATCATCACCAGACAACAGTGCATATGTAAAGAAGGATTTGAAATGACTCATGACCATATAACGTGTCTCTCAGCCAATCAGAAGTTACTAGGTCAACCATGTGAGCCCAATGAGGACGAGTGCTTCCACAAAATCAGTTAATAGCTCTTTTTATTTGACTTTCAAAATTATTTTTAATTCTCATTACTCTTTTATAGAATATCTAATTTTGATTTGTTATGCTGTCCCATATAACCCCGTACTAACTTTGGTGTTCATATAATACTGGCACAACTTTTCAAGTAGTTGGAGGAAAAAAATGTTGACCTATTGATACTACTGTATGATAATATGTGTAACGAGGTAAAGTTTTTGAAAATCATTTCAAATATTGTCAACTCAAACATAAGGTGATCGAAAATTGAGGTCTCTTGTTTCTACACTTGGGCAGTTTTTTTACCGTTCTCACCTGGGGTTATTTGCCAAGCCATATGACAAAAATACAATATAATATATAAGTCTTTATCTGCTACTGGAATTTGATGTTATTCAGGATATAACATGTGACAACCAAGTTTGAGACAGTTCAACATCCGAGATATAATTAACGAAAATTTCGATTTTTGAAGAGTTTTTAAAACTAAAATTATACCTTTGTGGAAACCTTATATGTTGAAAAATTTATTTAAAAACTATCGCTAATCTGAGAAATAATTGATAACAACATTTTACTCACCAGATGGAGCATACACAACTCTGGGAGTGCACTGCTCGTTGGTAACAGGGAAGTGTGAGTGTGAGGGAAAGAAACAAAACGACTTTTCTTGCCGTAAAGGTCCGTTAGTAATTCATTAAAAATGCATTAATTTAATGCATTTTTGAAAGCCACTGAGATGTGTGTCAGTTGTTTTTATGCGTTTATTGCGGTGAGAAAGAATAAATCAAGCGGTAGCCTTAAGGGATCGGGGGATGAAGGTGCATTTTGTTGTTTATTTATGGAGTTTTTATTAGCAAAAAGTCAGCTGAGCTACGTCAAAAAAGACTGTGAAGATTTATAGCAGTCTTATGAGTTGCATGATGAAAAAGATGCAATTCTTTGATAGAAATGTTTTGCAAAAGAGTTTGACAAGCTTGTAATGTGTTAAACCACGACATAACTATAGAGTTTAAATATTTCTCAAAGTTCATCTTTATATTGTATCAGTTTTAAAATAATTATTTAAATCTTAACATTTTTTTTGAAGAAATTTTAAAAAAATATCGTTATGACAATTCAAATTTTAATTATCTTTTTTGATTAAGTTCAAAACTAAAGTTTTTGGCGCATGAAAAAATCTCTAATGAATAAGACATTTCACTAATAGGTTTTGTCTCTTGAAATTTTTGGAGCTTAATGAATTGTCCAGATTTGAAAAACCCCAGTTCGTAAAAGTTCAGATATAATTTAATTTTAGTTCAGTGTTATGTTGAAAATTTGATTAAAAACCAACTTAAAACACCATAAAATGCTTGAAAAACTTCAATTATTATTTAAAAGTAAACTTATTTTAAAAACAATTTTTAATATTTTTTCAAACTGTTTTTCCATAATTAAATTAACTTGTATTCAAAATAACGTTAAAAGCTTATTAAAAACTAAGCGGAAACCTCATATTATCAAACATTTGTTAATGTAGGTACACCACCTAAGAAACTCCGAACAATCTTAAATAACTTTCATTGTTGTTTCGCTTATAAATATCTCAGTAGATTAATTGAACCAAAAATTGAAATTACTTTATTTGAATAATTAAAACGATACAAAATATCTCTCAATTCTTTACTAATAAAGCATTAAACCATCCAAAGTACTTAATTCATATTGTCACAAGCCGTTAAAACCTTAGAAAACACTATCTCAATAATGAAACCTTGGGGCAATATAAGCAACACAAACAACACCCCACAGTCTACCACAGCGAGGGTCCCTGCAGAGATCACAAAAGCTGCGTTGGAGGCGCTTTGTGTAAACATGGCGTTTGTACATGCGCTCCAGGTTACTTTTACGTGGGAAATAAGTGCATCAAAGATGGAGGTGAAAAAATTTTTCTTTTTTTTGGGATTTATTTTTTCGTGGGTTTTTTCAAAAAGATGGAAAATTAATAAATACTTTTATTGAATAAAACAATTAGTTTCCATGAAGAGTGAAAGTAAATTATTTTCGTTGAATGCCTCTAAAATACATTTGGTCGTAAAACTTAATAAAGAGTTATTTATTTTTAAAACAATTTTTTCAATGTTTGATTGCAATACAATGTTTAAAAATAACTCTAAATTTTCATTAAAGAGGTAAGTTTCAAATTGAAATAACTCCTATGTTCTCTTCTTATTTAAAGTGAACAACGACTTAAAGAATTGAAAACATTTGGACATTTCTCATTATACAAAAACTTTTCAATTTTCACTTCAAATTATTATATGGCAACAAACGTTAAAAACATGATCACATGCTTCAGCTCTTACAACGCATTCGATGGTTTAGCTAATGTGTTATGGTGCCATATGAAAAGAAAACTATGATTATTCATAAACCATGAACCTCACACTTCAGCCACTTACGGGCTGCTGGAGGGAGAAGAGTGTGATGAGGTAGAAGAGAAGGCATACTGCACAGCCCATCTCATATGCACTCACTGCAGAACGTTGGGTTTCCTATGGTTTTCTCGGAGATTTAATCAATTATTATAGATGTTTTTGGGTCTTTTGTTTCAAGTCAAGGGTTGAAATTTAACCTTTTGTTGTTTTGTCTATATGAATATGAACAGGTTTTGAGATGCTTGTGCGCTCAAATGTGAACTCTTGCAGAAATGTGTGATATTTATTCGCTGCTTTCGGCCCATGTAAATTATTTCTATTATTCCGAGTTTGTTTAGTCTTTATAAACGTCCCCTTTTCTCATACATCTTCACGTTAATATTAGATTTTTCACAATAAACTTTATTTATCGTTTTAGAATTTTTCCCAGTTAATATTTTTATCAGTTTTTTGGTCTAATCGAAATTTTTAAAAAGGTGAATTAATAGAAATAAACTTGTTTTTTTTAAACAGAAAAAAGGAAGGGAAAAAAATTCGGCAATGTTTTAAAAGTGAGAGCCGAAAATTTTTAACAATTGCTTAAACTGTTGAAACCATTTTGTGCTTTTATAGCTTGCAACTTGAAACGAAATAATAATTTCAGAAAGTTCTTATTACGTATGGGATTCCTTCCACTCGACTTCATCTTCCACTCAAAAAGAACTTTATTTGCTTTTGATTTTGACCTTTTACTTTTGACGTTTTATAATAAATAAATTATTTTAAAATTTTTATTCAATTATTTTGAAAACTAAATTCTGCAAGCCTAAATTTGAAACACTTAAAACATAATAAAAGTTTTTACTTTTAAATCCAGAAAATTTACTTCAAAAATATAACATGCATTTGGTAGATAACTTTTGATTAACCACGAGTTAGAGTAAGCCAGAACCACCACCCTATGCAAACTTCATTCTTACTTCAGAGTTACCGTCAACAAAAAAACTAAACATTAATTATGTATACACAAATTTAAATGTAAATAATTTCTTTCGACCTGATTGACGACAGTTGAAATCTCAAATACAGCTACATCGATAGAACCACATACCTCGAGGGATGCATGCCAAATCAATAGAATACATCAAAATAGCATCTCCCTTTCAAAAATATATTCTCGTTGAAAAAAATCCTTTCATTTGTGAAAATTACATTTAAAAGTAGTGCTAAAACAGAACTTGGCGATGCTTTTTTTTACTGAAATTGTTTCCATGCAAAGACACAATTAAGTGAATTGTTGTAAAGTGCTTAGTATTTCCACTGTTCATCTTTGTAAAACAATGCACGTACCAAGCAACAAAAAAAGTCAATCACTCTTCGAAATATTGATAATAAAAATTAGAAGCTGTCAAGTTAATACAAAAATGAATGAAAATAAATATAACGAATAATGAATACATCGACAAAATTAAGCTCCATCAAATAAACACGATGCAGGTGTGAAATGACACTAAACCACCAGCGTAGCACGTGCTCAAACGTTCAGACCCGCCATTAAATGCACCAACAATATATAACGATATATTAATCAAAAAATCATATTATTCAAATAAGGTTGTGGGATCACTGTTCTGCATAATTCATGAGTTACTTATACCTTCAATAACCAATTTAAAACCTATGAAAGATTTTTCATTGAAGATTGCCATAAATAACAGTATGAAAAGCTTCAGAATTGATACAATTTTAGATTAAATAAAGCATTAAGGCAATACGCCTTGGAAAGTTGCTGTAAAGGGTTCAACCGTTTGAATAATTAATTTTCATATCTATTGTATGCAACGATTTTGTTTATTTTGCTGCGTGCATTTGAAGTCTTCAAGTTATATGTTTTGTATAATTCTATCAAAAAAATCGAATTCTGGAAGTTTTGCAGTTGGTCAGAAAAGCTTCAGTGATGTTAGAATTTTTTCAAATGTTCCAAAGATCAAACGACTTATAAACATAAAAGATTACCAATATAGAACATCTGAATATTTGGATTTCTGTAAACCTTTCAAGTTTTTACCAACAGTTTATGTTAGAAAAATAAACGAGAAATAGAATCAAAAAAGGCTAAATAGTTAAGCGAGGGTAATTTTTGTTGTGTCAAGAAGGCAGTAGAAAAGCGAAGTTGAAAATGGAGATTTTATCCTAAAACGTGGCCGAGTCTGTTACATCTTGCATGGCTTTTGGATTCAAATGATAACTTTGAGCAAAATCTTTGCGTTTTTCAAAAAATAAGTGTAATCTAAAGATAATGCATTAATTTTGCTTAGAACAAAATAATTGACAAGTTGGTTATTATATTCAGTGGAATGAATGCTTACAAACGAGAATTTTTATGAAATGTATATAACACTGATACAGTGTCATATCTATGAACAAATAAAAATTTTAAAAAATGGGAAGTAAAAAATGATTTTTGAAATGAGTATTTTATTTTCATAATATTTTGTAATGGATTACTGCAGTTTACATTTCAAGTTTGTGTTTGTTCATAGAAATTTCATCTGCTCTGCTTTTTGAAGTCGATTTAAATTTTATTGGAACTTTCATAATTTTTTACGAAAAACTAAAAAAAATGAATATTTTCGAGGATGAAAACTTTCAAAAGTCTTGGATTATATATCGTTTGAAAAAGTAAAAAATTGACACCAACTGACAGTAAAAAAAACCTAAAATTGAAAAATAAAACCAAACTTTGAAGGGTGAAAACTTAAGCAAAATCCAAAAAACGCATCGACTGATAAAAACCACGAATTTTTAGTTGAAAAATTAGCATTAATTCTTTTCATTCCAAAAAAATGCAGTTTTCTTATTATTTAAAAGAAATTCCATTTTTCATTTCAAAATAAAACAAAAAAAAATATTTAAAAATAAATACTCGAGTATGAATAAAAAAATTAATCATTTAAAAAATTTATTCTTTCATAAAAATATCCAACATTCAAAAACCAACAAATTATTAAAAAAAAACTAATTACCCCAAAAAATATTTAATTAAAAAACAAATAATTCAATAGAAACTCTCAACCGGCAGAACAACAAACATCAACTAAAATCCTTCAGCAAGTGCCACTTCACCACATTGGTCCTGGTCTTGGCAAACATCTCGTTCCAATGTTTCACCTGCAAACGGGGGTTTCTTGCTTAGTTTTGAAGGGTTCTTTGAAAAACTTTTTGCTTAATTAGTTTTTGTACTCATTTCCGCTAATTAATGTTGATCAGTTATGTTAATTCAGCAGTTAATTTTGAAATCGAATGAAATCGACCCGTTCCAAAAAGACAAAAATAACACAAGCAATCTTAACAGAAACGCATTAACACACACACAATAGAAAGCGATAACGATATTCTCCCAAAAATTCAGTTTTTAATCGAGTCCCATGAATACAATAGGTTGTTTGTATAATGGTAGCAAACCCACACACCAACTCTCTCTAACCTCCATGACTCCAGATTTGTTTCCAAGGATGAGTTGTCCAATGGGTTCATTTCTGCCCATTCTGTCGTAGTCCATGACAGACACCACGAGAGAAGTTTGTCTTATTCTCTCATATGGCACAGTAAACATAAAGGTCTCCTCAAACACAGGATTCAGGTTTTTCTCATGAATCTCTGTTTTTTTTTTCTCGATTTTCTTCCCGTCATGCATCATCCAGATTTTTACGTAAGGATCTGTTTGAAGGCAGGTTTTTTTGAAAGTGTACTCTTATATTTATTTTGTTTTAAACGATAGTGAGTATGGACTATAAGTATTATTATTATTATTATTATTATTATTATTATTATTATTATTATTATTATTATTATTATTATTAAAACCATTAGTTTTCATTGATTTCTGTGTATACAATCTTGAAAGGATTTGAACCCGCGCGAAAAAATGCTTATTCTGATTAATGACGTACTCAATCCAAATGTATATTTTTTAGTTATAATTTGCAAAGAAAATTTGCAAAGTCATATATCAAATAGGCAAAAATTTTCGAAAATTTGAATAGATGCTTCAACTTTTAAGATTAATTTCTACGAATGCACAAATTTTTTACGGATACAAATTTAATTTTTTGAAATTTAAAATTTCCTTTAAAAAGAATTTAAGAAATTTTTATTTTCAATATTTTTGATCAAAACCCTAAAAATTTTTTATGAATTCTTCAACAGCCTTTCGATCGCTGCTGCAGAGGGATTAATTTTTAAAGCGTCTGTCTACAGTTTATCTCCTGCATTTCCGGCCAGTAATTAAACTTTCCAAATGGAAATATACATATGATTCATTGTATTTTTTAAACTTCATCACGGTACAATTTTTGATGAATAAAATAATTGAAATAGATTTCATGTATAATCAATAAACCATTGATCCCTTGTTACTGTCTTCTCAAAGCAGTTATTTAAAATATCATGAGGCTTATGGCATGATTAATTAATAAAACTAAAAAAAATAGTAGCCATGATCGGCCTATATATTTTATATCTTTATTGTTTTCCACATTATTTTTGTATCTCTTCTGAAGAAAGAACGAAAAGAAACTCAACCCGAGAGGCCATTGATGTCTTTGGCTTTGAGGTTCCTTGCCCTCAAGATGCCCACAGAGATGACGCCAACACTACCCTCGTAGTTCAGAGAGATCTCTAAATCACCCAACTTTCCCTGTTGGAAACATGTAGTATAAAAACATGTGTGTTTTCATTATGAAATTTTTGTAAATAAAAAATATGTTTTCGATTGAATAGGCCGGAAACAAGTGAAAACCATCAATTTTTGAAGCCGAAAGGCATGAATACTTGAAGTGCTAGTCATTACAGTGTTTTGAAAAAAAAGATTGAAACGTTCTTGAAATTTTACCTTTTGAAGGGTTTAAAACAGGATGGGGAGTGTTGAAAAAGAGAGAGATTATAAACTTCAATGCTTAAACTTGAATGTTAAAATTAGAAGATTAAGATAATAGATCATATATTTTTTTAATTGTGAATTCTTTAAAGTGTGAGTTTAACGTGAAAAGGATTCACTAAGAAATACAAAAACGACAGAATCTTCAGAAAGAGATGATTAATGGTAATTAATTGCATAGGTGTACTCGAGGTCAAATAAGAATTCAATAAAGCTTAACGACTTATAAAGTAATGAAATAGGTACACTAGTTGTGCAAAAATTTAATTTAAAATTGGATTACATCAAGACGCAAAGAGGATGAAGTAGAGGTTAAATTAAATGACTTTTAGTGTTCAAAGACTCCAAAGCAAGCTTTTAGATTAAGGTTGAATTTGCATGGTTTTGCTGATTTCAAGCATCACAAATTTTGAATTCTTATCAGAAATAGCTCACAAACAGTTCGACGTTGGTGAAACTTTCCACCCAAAAGACATTCTATTTGCATGTTCACGCATGAAAAAGAAACGATGTAAAATTTGCAGTAAAATTTGATGTTAATTATTTTTTTTTGAGAAGCTTCCATCTAATCTAATAAAGGGAGTTTTGAAAAATCATCAGCATACTTAATAGAAATTTAAGAAAGATATATTAGTATATTGGAAAACTTTCAAAATTTAATGTTTGAATTTCATCTTTTCAAAAAATTTTTTCAAAATTAACAATGGAAAATGATTTACAATTCTGTATCAAACATTATAATGAAGATTTTTGATATATATTTGAAACTACTCTAAATTTCGTGAAAATGAATCTTTTATCAAAAATAAAAAGAAAAACACAAAAGATCCATAATATGAAATACAAAACAGAGCCGGAACGTTAAACGAAGACCATATAAACAAATTTTAAATCCAAAAAACTCTCTACTAACCACGTGGCTTTTGCAAGGCATTAAAGATTTCGAAAACGTTTGGTTCTTGGACAGGTCCAACTCGGATAGGGGAAGTTGGATTTCCCCTATGGGGTCATCTCGAGAGAAGCGATCGTAGTCCAGAACTTGGAGATAGAGGGTTCTACTGACGAGTTTTGAATATGGAAAACCTGTGGAAATAATTAAAGGACGTAGATCTAATAGAGCAGTAAGAATTGATGGATAAATTGCTGTTACACGCATGCGCAAATAGCCTGCAATGGAATCGACAAAATAACCATAAAATTCATTATAGGGCTCTGAATAATGATTAAATAAACATAACAAAATATATTTTATAGGATAAAAAAAGAGATGTATAAAAAGATCTGTGCTTGGCCTTTTGAAGTACATCTTAAACTGGCAATTCAATTAACGAGTTGAGGAAAAGAAGTTTTAAATGAACATTTAAATCTTTTCAAAAAAAAGTTTTCACAAAAATTGTAAAAACCAATGGATATAAATAAAAGAAAACATTATCGGAATGAATGGCTAAATAATTAATAAGCAGAGTAAACTGCTAACAGGCAAAAGATAATATAATCCTTAAGGTAAATTATTCTGCGTATTTATTAGCTTTCAATCTTCTTTATGTTCTTTTTAAATAATAATACGCTCATATGTCATGCAACACAGTTCAAAATTTTGCTTTCAAATTTTAAATGATAATTTAACTAATTGAATTTGAATATTTGCAATGGTGATACGTGATTTTAATGTAGTTACTAGGAATTTTATTTGCACTCTTGTCGCTCGGCTTTTAAACACGTAGGCGCTATCTTTTTGTTGAAGAAATCTTGTCGCTATATAAAATATTTTTCACGAAAAATATAAAAAAAACAGACGTATAAATAAGAAGAATTGATGGAAGTATTAGGAATTTGCATAAAACTAAACAATTCAATAGAGTAACGCTTTTATTATATGCATCCATAAAGCTGAACCAATGGACAAACCTATAATTAAATAAATGAAAAATTGGCTAGATGGATGATAATAATGATAGGAAAGTACATAAATCTGTTTAATAATTCATTCTAGAATAAATATTCATTCATCCAAACTCAACTGTGTTTGAAACAGTGTTTTTACGACGAAAACGTTTTGGGACAATTTGAATTAACATTTTAAAGCCATTTCTAAGCTATTCCATGTAGAACAACTACAAAAAAGCGTGTCTTGGAATTGAAAAAATGATGAGAGCATACAAGATGTATATGACTTCAATCAAATATTCATTGGCTTCCATAGCGGGTCGTTTCTCAAATCATCTAAAGTTTTCAATACCTTTCTTAATTACCCATAATCTAATGAATGGCTTAACCTGGTTAGGCTTTAAAATAGGGAGATAATGTGATTTAGGAAAATTCTGAGCTTCTTTAGTTGAGTTTGAATATAAAATTATTCCTTTTGAGCTCATCAGCTATAGGTACTTGAAAATTTCTAATGAATTCTTCCTAACATCACCCTGAAAAAGTTTGAAAATTGAAATAAATAACACAAACCTTCAAAGGCAAACGTTTCGTTCCACCGGGGGTTGAGGTTTTTCCTTTTAATTTTCGTAGTGAGTTTTCGTTTTTTATCTGGTAGCAGCATCACTTTAACGTAAGGGTCGCTCGTTCCTGACATATCTTTCGCCACAAGATCATTTGCTTTTATGATCTTTTATGGTTAATGTTTAGGTAATGTTAATTCCACTAATGCTTAGCAAAATATCTTCATTAACAAGGTATATATTCAGTGAAACTAACTTTTAAAGTGAGGGTGGATTCCAAAGAAGAGTAACCAACGCTGAAATTTAAAATTCCCAATTTTTCATCGTTTCCCATGCTTTCTTCTTCTTCGGTTTGAGAGGTTGACATAGAGTTTTGAGCTGTGAGAGATAAATCTTGTGAAGTCGAATTGGTAGTTGTAGTTGTTGTTGTGGTTGCTGTGGTGCATGTGGTTGTACATGATGTTGTCGTTGTTGCTGTCGATACTGCCTGCAAAAGAATTGTTCTTGCGATGAAATAATTTCAAATTCAAAAGAAAGATTTTTATTGCAAAATTTCTTTCGATTTTTTGAATTCATTTGTCTGTGTCGGAAAAAAAGTTTTTATTTAAGTAAAACGAGCCTATAAAATGTATTTAATGTTATGAAAGACAATTGGCAAAAACCTTTTGATAAAATTATAAGAGAAAATGAATGATAGATGGTGAGATAAATAGATTGATGAATGGAAGAAAAGCCGTGTAACGTGCCAAAAAAAAGAATGCGTGTAAAAATGCGTAAAATAAGCAATATATACAAACACTACAGAAAAAGAGTTAAAGAAAAAAAAATAAAGAAGTGGATAAATGAAATATATTTGATGGTTTTGGAAGTAAGTTTGATGTTAATTGACGCGTGAAATGAAGCTTTGCCACCTGGCTGTTATGCTAATTAATTTCCTCCAAGTGTAGTGTGTAATGGCAGCCATGAAAAGAAAGGCGTCAGAAAAGCCAATTAGAAAACATGTAAATTAGCAGTAATAGCTTACAGAAGCCGAGGTAAATTTTGAAAATGCTAGAGCCTTTTTTAAGCTGTTTAGAATATTTCACAGAGAACTGAATTTAGAATAGCTTTGGTTAATATAAATATTTTTATGATCTCTAATAACTCATTAAAACAAATTATCGAAAATTTCACTTCTTTTTTGCAGACGATTGATGTATTTAAAAACTGTCTTCTTTGGAGATTATAAAAATCATGAAACTATTAGGAAAAATAATTTTGGGATCATTTATAAATACAACACATCAACGTTTCTGAATGCATTTGAAGGCTGAGAAAATTTAGAAAATCTTTCTATGCAGCTGATTTTCTGAGCTGATTTAAAACAAAATATTTAAAATTTTTTAAGCTTATAAAAATGCAGTTGAAGTTATTTCTTCAAAATTTATACTTGAAGTAGTTAAAGGGTAAGCTGTAGTTGAAAGAACTTCATTAAAGGGAATATTCAGATGATCGAATACGTAACTTCAATTTGTTTCAGTCTTCAAAATTTTTTTAAATAGAACAGAATAATGATATTTGTTTGAATAAAAGTTAACTTTGATTAGTGAAGTTTTATTTTTTCACAAATTGAAGCTGTCTCATCTTATTTTATTGGAGTCAATTTAAATGGATTTGTCAATAAAAACATGTTCCCAAAAAGCTTCATTCAAAATAAAATTTTTACAATATTTTTCAAATGATTGCAATTTCACGGCTCTTACCCATTATGAAGCTTAATAGTATTTATGTTACATCTGAGTGCTTAATTATTGTTATCATTAGTTCTTCATCTCGTTTCTACTCCTTTTCCTTTCCCTCCTCCTTCTTTTCATATATTATTATCGTTTCCCTTTTTTTCATTTTCTGCTTCCTCTTTCTCATATAATGTATAATGAAAGCAACAATAACACTTATTGTTCTTTTTTAGTACTATTATGAATAATTTTCCACCTTAGAAAAGCATTTTATAAGTAAAAAATTCTGCACGCTTTCAAATTACTGAAAACGGGAAAAAAGTTTTCCAAACAAAGCTAAACAAACAGTAATAATAGCTATAAAATTGTAGATCATGCTTTCCAATGCCTGCAATAGAACTTGTGGTGATGAGACTAATAATACAAATAAAAACACCAGTAATTAAATGAAGTTAAAAATAACTATGAATAATTATTCATTTATGGAAAAACAAAAAATAAAAATAACACTATATGTGAAAGTCAAAGAAAAAAATAAAATAAAAAGGAAAAAGATGAATAATAGCTTTGTAAGTTGATGAGAAAAAAGATGATGAAGAAAATGATAATGGAAAAGTTACATTGGAAAGTTAAAACAAAAATAATGAGAAAGAATCGACAATAGTGGAAAAATGAAGAATGGAATGATGAAAAATTTTAGGATGAATTTGTTAAAAAAAAAAAATAATGGTAAAAAAATGATAGAAACTTATGAAAACATGGGAAAAATTGAAAAAAAATTGGAAAACGATGATAAAAATGAAGATGAAATGATAGATAGAGGTGATTTGAGACGCCCTCACGACAAAGTGTGTGATTGGATAGGGTTCAATGGCACCGAAAGAAGATGATGAGGCGATTATGAGAAAACAAAAGGTGTAAAGTTAATTAAAAGATTTCGATTCGGAAATGGAAAAAGGATGTAGTTAAGATATGAAGCGTGTATACTTAATTGAAGTTGTATTAAATGCTTTAGAAGCTTTCATTAAAAAATTTTTGGTGTTTTATGCAGTTTATTTTAAAAGAAAAGAGAGAAAAATTAGTTGAGTTATTAAGTTTTTGTATTTGAAACTCGAAAAAGAAACTTCAAAAAGAGTATAAAAAACACGTTTTGAAAGGAATACTAGCTTACTGAAGTTTACAATTTCGAAAAAGATAAAAACCATAGTTGAAATAAAATAACGCTTTTTTTATAGTTTCGACAACTCTCGAAAAAAGGCTTAAAAACCCTTCACTTGCAGTTGAAGGGCTCACACAATTTTAATGTTCAATGTATATTCAAACATATCTTTCAGTAAAACACCCCCCAACATTACAATAACTAAAGCCTGAGCCATAAAATAAATGAATGAAAAATTTAAACTTTTTATTAACTAAGCTCTCTCATATACACAAGATAACCTCATCAGAAAAATTATAAAATCTTCATATATCAATATAAATATATAGCTGGGGTATTACTCCATGAAGTATTTTCACTACTCTATATTGGGAACCTCGACTTGGCGCTGTTGCGAATTAAACTGTACTGCTTTTAATAGTACTTTCACTATTGAATTGTTATCTTATTATTATTTTTTTTGATGGAACATAAGTTTGTAGAAATTTTAAAAATTATGTTTAGACCTGCTAGGATATAGGGAATAAAAATTTATAAGCATGCGTACAAACATGCATCGACACAAACAGAGCCATACAAACCTACATTCAAACAAGCATAACTTTTTATACCTATTCATAAAACAGGATCCCACATACACAAAAACCCACATCGACATAAAAACATCCATACAACCTCACAAGCCCGCAAACACACATGAACACAAACACACATGCACACACGTACACATACAAGTATCGTTTGGAGCGATCAATATTTGAAAAGTGTTCTTTGCGATATAAACACGAATTGGATAAAATCTATAATAATAAAAATAAAGTATTGTTTTGAAATAATAATAACAATAAAAATGCAATATAAGGAAAAAAATCAATTCCATTAATGAGCAAATAAATAAGCCAAAAACCCAAAAAAACATCGAATTCAACGCTTTTTTGAAGGCCCGAGAACTAATATTATTAACGTCTACAGCGTGGCAATATTGAAACTGGAATTAACTCCCTATGTGTGCATCCCAGGTATATCGACTTTTCACAACTAAACTAGTTGTTCGTAATCATTGCATTTAAGACCAAATCAGAACGCATGCTTGGTTTAACTTTATGTATGTTGTAGGTTTAATGTTATTTACTCATATTGAATATCGAAAAGCACCTTAATCTGCCGAATTTATCTACAAATAGGCAAACATATTTATTCAAAAGCTATGAGAGTTCATTGTTTGTATGTGTGTTGGAGTAGTCTTTGGGAAGGATGAGTGTGTGTTGAATGAGGAATTTTGTATTTAAGTAAGAAAGTTTTATATTTTAAAACTATTTAAAGTTTTTGAATAATCTTCATTATTATTATTTTTATTATTATTGAAACCTTATATATAATTATTATTGAAACTCATTTTTACAGACTACAATATATTCTGAAATATCTAAATGTATCACCAAAAACACTAAATCGTAAAACTTGGAATCAAATTTTTGTTTATTTAACCCCCTTAATCCACAATTTCTGCCCAGTGTGACAATAAAGGAAAAATACAGAAGACTAAAATGATCAACGAAAACAATGAGGCAAAATTCCAGGTTCTAGTTTCGGAATGATTTCTCACCTGGGAGATTAAAATCTTTCTGCGTGCCAGAATCAATGTATTTTCTGCACAATAGACTCCTAGTGTCTGCGCCGATAAATCACCTGCGACCCTCTCGTGCAAAATTTTATCTCTCTAATCCTTCCCTGTGCTTCATTTCGTTGACTTTTTATTCTCAATTATTTATTCTTTGGAGTTTTGTTGTGAAATTTTATTTTTAAAATAAAATTGGACTTTCGAATTGTGACTTTTTGAATTTTTCATGAAAGTTTCCTTCTGGGTTTTTGAATATTTTAAAATCGATAAGCATCTCAGACGTGTTTACACATCCACTCTTCTAAAGGCAAACAAATGAAGACTTAGTATTATTTGGTTTTATTTTAAAATAAGGTGCATCAAGTTTGTTCAAGAGTCAGTGTTTGTATATGTAAATTAATGTTACCTACGTACTAATGGTCCAAAATTGTATTGCACGAGTTTTTCTTTGTTCGTGTTTTGTCAACAGAAAGAATTAAAAAGGAATCTAATGATCTAGAAAATATTTGAAGAAAAAACTGAAATTAAATTTTTCAAATTTATGAGTTGGCTCTTGGCAGTTTGCATGATATTAACTTTAGAAAAAAAATTTCTTAAAGGGCCCAATGAAAATTCCCGTATAACTTCCAAGCTGAAAAAATCGAATGAATTATTAAACATTTTTTAAAAATAATTTTTCAAAAAACTTAATAAATGTGAATTAATAATAGAGAAAAAGACAAAAATAAATTATAATAATGAAATTAATGGAACTGTAATATAAGAAAAGAGTTTCAGATCGTTGGAAGATTACTTAAACATGAAACTTTACAAAATTTTCATGCACGTCATGTCTGGCCTATTGAAATATGACTTTTGGAGTATTAGAAGCTTTAAACACTGCAACAAATCCAGTCTTAGAGGCATAGAGCTTCAAGCCGAAGCACGGTGCCTTATTCATAAATAGCGTGTGAAGGTGTTGGTTGAAAATAGTGTTATTTAAGTTTTTTAAAATAAAAAAATGAATTTAAAAAAATTAATAATAGAATAAACCCTATACAAGCACATGAAACATCAGCTTAACTAAGATCTAATGATCAAGTGAATCCAAGGACTGTCTAGATCAATACAAACGAGATGAATTTACTTTTTTAAGCTCTTTTGAAGTATTTGTATACTCTAGTTGAAAGTGTTGAATGCAGAAGACGATTTTTGTGCAAATCTTCCATACCATGCAAAACGGTCGGTATAGCACTTGAACACAAAGAAGCATTTGTCTCTGAACTGTCAAATAAACAAAAATAACAACTTCTCAACTTCAAAAAAGATTTAAATCAGCAAGCCACATTTTTAGTTTTATTTATAAGGTTATTCAGATGTAACATGAATTTTTAGTTGGTAGCTTATGAATTCTTTTCACAAAACCTTCTTTATTAATCTCAAGCTTGTTTAAACTTTTTGTGATTGTATTATCAATGTAATGTGCTAGTATATAATTCAGGTTTTTGTTACATCTTCAACAACCACTTTTTTGCAGCTGACTTGTAATTTAATTTATAAGTTAATGACAAAGCTGGAAATTCAGAAACTTTCCTTGCTAAACATTTTAAAAACAAGGTAGGAATCAGTTAATCTAGCCTTCAATGGTTGTACCACTGTACTTGGAAGGTTTCATGTGTTAATTTTTTTAATCAAAATTTGCTTACAACCACTTAAGATTTAAATCTACTTTTTTAATTTAGCTCACTTCTTTGAGACATCACAAATTCAAATAAAACGTTTATTAATACTTGAAAATTTAATCTATTAGTGAAACAAATATTCAAGTCAAGGATAAATAGTGTGTGAGACATGAATTTGAACAGTGGTTGGACAATGACAAAAGAATATGAGATAAATTTTTATCAAGATTTTCATTAAAAGTTGATATATTTCATTAACAATTTGTATTTTAATGATAATTTAGGAATTTCCTTTGAAAAATTGAATTTTCAGCATACTATTTTAAAATATTTTTAAACAAAAGAAAATAAAAGAAAAAACGAAAATTTTTGAAACCACTGTACTATTTCTTATGTATTTGAAAAATAATTTTTAATCTATTTTGAAAAGTTTCACCAATAGGAATAGATAAAACTGGAATTCTTTTCAATATCGATCAAAATGAAAAAGAAACTGAACGATAAATTAAATAGATAGAGATAGATAGATACAAAAGAAGATAGATAGATAGATAGATAGATAGATAAATAGATAGATAGATAGATAGATAGATAGATAGATAGATAGATAGATAGATAGATAGATAGATAGATAGATAGATAGATAGATAGATAGATAGATAGATAGATAGATAGATAGATAGATAGATAGATAGATAGATAGATAGATAAGAGATAAATAGATAGATCGAATCTACAAGTCTAAGAAATCGTACTTGAACCCAACTTTATTTTATGTAAACTGCTATTTTGTTTCCAATATTAAAAAATAATTTAGCGTTTAATTAAATACTAATTGAATTCAAAAATCCTATCAAAGAAGGCTTTGAGACAAATTGCTAAACGAGTTGGGACTCCCATAGAAATACTTTTTGAAGAGATGTCATATCCAAAGGCATTGAGCAAATCAGCTCTGTTAAGTGGTATAGCAAATCTCTTGTAATGATTCCCACACATAAAAAATCTCATCTTTTGAAAAATTCAACTCTAACATTGTCCGAAAAGGCAATATTAAATAAAACAATACATCTAGACGTTATTTTAGCGAATCTGTTTCAAATGTTTTCGATGTTCAAGATAGTAGATTTCAAAAAATTGGTTCTCAATAGTTATTTTTCCGCCATTGTAGATTTTTATGCAAATTGGTGTGGGCCTTGCAAGTTGCCTAGTTCCAAAACTGGAAAGCCTTAAAATAAATAAGAATGATGGAAAGCTGGTACTAGCCAAAGTGAAGATAGGAGAACAGCCTGAGTTGGCTGAGAAGTATGAGGTGATGGTTTTACCTACTGTGTTGGCAGTTACAAATAGCAAAAAAACTGATAAATTTGTTGGTTTCAAAAATGGAGCTAATCTCAGTTTGATAATATATATTTAAAGCACTTATATTTATGATACTTCGAGTGCTATTGAAACTTGTATCTATTTTGAAACATGAAAGAATATTAATACATTTTTTCATTTCATAGAGTCAATAAAATTCAGAATTTCAAAAAAAAAAGATAGATAGAACTATACTTGCTCTATAGAACTGTGAATAAGTTTAAATGATATATTAAACAGAGCATAACTCACACTTGATGTTGCCTCTTCCCCTTTTGCCGACTCTTCCTCAGATGGAATTCTGGAAAAAAATATACTTAAAAATAAGTTATCTGTTATTTTGCTTATGACAAAATATCGTCATTGAACACTGAAAAATATCAATCTAGAAGATGTATCTTAATTGCTTTTATCAGTTTTTTATTCCTTTTTCATTGATTCTGAAGTGAACTTATTTTTTGCAATTTTACCTATAAAAATGAAATTTATCAAATTCAACGTGTAACAAAAAATCTGTCTGACTGGCAAAAAAGAAATATTACAAAACTCAAATTTCTTGTGATGGCTGCAATGCTCGAATTGAGCAAAAAGATAAAAATTACAGTGCCGTAAATCCATCCAGTTTGACATAAAATATCAATAAGTTATGTTTAAAAGTACTGAAAGAAAGTATATAAAGAATTTCCACAATACGCTGTTTTTAGCTTGTAGCATTCAAGATACATAAGTAACATCGAATTGTACTAAATAACCAATAAACACCCCGAAGCTCAAACTACGACAGAAAAACAAGAGAACTGTTATACATGTTTCATGCTTATATAAATAATTAAAATTGTCCATTTATACATGAAAAAGCTTCAATCAGGTTTAAAAATTTGTTTGGCACATCAAATGAAAGACTCAGAACTGGTTCAGAATAGGCCCGTGTATGACTTGTGGTAATCGAGTTTTACTCCTTAAGCTGATCAAAAATTTTGATTTATATAGGTCTTTAATAATTTTTTTAATATTTAGTTTCATGCATTCATGTGTGTTCTTTTGAGAACTATTTAAATTTTCTATGTTTTCCTATTTCTATATGTAAGAAGATTAAATTTTCATGACTGTTGATGCGAAAATTTGTACTAAAATACTCAGTTCTATTGTTATTTCCATTATTTATCTGTCAAACTTTAGTAAGGAATTTTGAATGGAAGTAGGGTAACAACCTGTTGAAACCACCAAAATATGAAGAATAACTAATGCTTCAAGGTCCATAAGGTTTTGTTATCTTCAAGCTCGCCTAATGTTAATACATTTGATTAGAATAAATGCATTGAGCTTCTCATTGTTGAGTTTGAATTTATAATAAGTTTTTCAAAAGTGCTTTTTTTCTATAAAGTGAATTCATTTGGAGTTTTCAAGAATAATTCATACTTCAGAAATAAATCTTTGTTTCGAATATCCAAAATAATTTGAATAGTTTTATGAGTTAATAATTTTATATATTTTCAACTTTCATTCATTTTCTCATCTCTAAATATAATTGTAAATAATATTAATTGAAAAAGATTGATAAAGATATTGTTACTAAAACAGTTCTACTAATTTTTATTGCTGCTAAACTTCAAGCCATACCCAATTATGGGAGAAAATATTGTCAAGCAAGAGAGAAACTTTTGCAAGAAATATAAAAGGTCAAAAAGTAATTGTGTCCAGCCATTGATTTTGCAGTAATTGAAAAAATTCAAGATTTTTATAGAGAACTGAAAAAGTGTAGAAAATTTTTCAATCCAAATATGCATTGTAGATTATTTTTGAACCTCACACAAACTTTTTCATTAAAAATTTTTTCCAGCAAAAAGAAACCAATGACAATGCAAATATTTATACAACAAAAAATATCAAATGGACAAAACAGAACAAAATTAAACACAGAAAAATTAAGTGTACAGTCATTAGGCTGGCAAATAGGTATGTATGGCTACACTGTTTTAAGCTATCACTCTACGGAGGTTGATGGTAGATGAAATAATAAGGAAATGGGTGTATGGAAAATGAAATTGAAATTGTAATGGGAGGATTGGGATTAAAGGAATGAGTCGTTATTTGACATATTGAAGATCAAAGGATAGGTATTAAGAATAGCAACGGTAGCAATTATTAAAATAGGCTTTTTGTTTTCATAATTCTTATGAAATAATGTAAAAAGAAGATTAATATTGAAAATGATTTCTCAAAGCTATGAAAAATATCGTAAAAAATTCACAGCTGAACTTTTTACACTCGAAATAATCATTTGCATAATTTCAAATTAGGAAGTTTGATGGCGAAAAATAAGATTTAGAATACTTTGTTCTACTCAAATTCTTCTAAACTTGAAAAATCTAATTTGCATTTGAAAACGAAGTTCTAGAAGTTTCGAATGCAAATTTGCTTGGAATAAATAAATGCTTCGTGGACGAGATTTCTCCAGTTTATTAACCAAAACAATGGAAATTCTTCCAAATGAAAACTTCATTTTTAAATTTATTTTTCTACAAAATTTTGTACAGACAAAAACTATCAAAAACATCTGTTCTCAAAACTTCGGTTAAATGAGGAAATAATGAAGCATCTTTATAGTCGGGCTTTATTCTCTTAATTATATTCATAAACAATACTGATCAATCATGAATTCATTCATCCAAAACTTGTGTTTCTATTTGCTAGCCATTTTTATTCAGTAATTTATTTTACTTAAAACGATAACATTTTATTTAAATTCTAAACATCTCCCATCTATCTGTTCGTCGCATTCGTCTATGGGTCGTTAAGATACAACATACTAAGGAATTTTGATTTTGCATTTTGATTGCTAATTCGACAACGTCTATGTGTCGCTTCTCTGATATTATGTTATCTGATTGCTTTGAAATTTTCTCATGAAAAATATCAGTGTGGATAACAACTTTTTGATTTTGAGAATTGTTAAACAAATGAAAAAACAAAATTAGAGGACATCAATTAAGGTGAATAGAAATCATCGTTATAAAACTCAAGAAGTTTAAATGTATTCACATTGGAACTTCAAAACAGAGCTTGATCAAAAGATAGTGAAGCTACCAAATTTTTGATGTTTTTCATCGTCCGTTACTTATGGCTGTCATGTTTATTAAATTTTCAGGAATCATGATCTTTAATCTCATTTTGATTGAATGTTTGTTTGATCAAAAGGTTTTTGTGTTTCTTTATTAAATGAAAAACTTGGCCATTATTTAACGTTTGATTTTAATTTTGAAAAAAGATTCTTTAGAATTTATTAAAGAGAGTTTGAGTTGAAAAAATCCAAGAAACTTTATTTTTTCAATTTTGTTTTTAAGGAATCTGTTTGAGTTTTTGCTTTAAAAGACATTGACAGATGAATTCAAAATTTTCTTTCTTTTTACGCATGTCTGAAACGATTCTTAGTTTACTTTGAATTTCTGGAAACTGTTTTTGAGGTTCTAAATTAAATTAAATTCATATCAGCATTCATAAGAGAAAAAACGATCTTAGAACAAATGCTTAGTTTTTCATGCGTGAGACAAAAAATTCAATAATTTCTAAAACGAATATAAAGTGTTGAAAAATCCTAAAGCAAAACAGAATTAATATTACGTGTAAGATTTATAATTGTACTCGAAATGTTCAAACACAGATGCGATCGTTTCAGCACTCAAAAACTCAATACTTTTGCTCATGTTTGAAATAAAATTTGTCCGTATTAGCACATAATCTATCCAGACGCTGTTTAACTTTTACTCATCTCATTTTTTTGTTCTTTTCATTCACAAAAAACTTTTTTTTGCGTTTTATACCTTGATTTTTCAAAGACCACGCCAATCCTAATGGCTTATAATAACTTGGAATGTAACTTGCTATACTACAACACAAATTTTAATCATTAAATGTGATTTTTATACACTCCAACGAGTTTGATATATACTTTTAAATAATTTGTAGAGTCTCTGATTAGACATGGTTTATGAGATTTTAAAAAACTTTTAACATTTGGAAATTATAATCAAAATTCAATTTCAAAAGTGTATTCCTCTGGATTTCTAAATTTAAAATTCCTAATTTATGTTGTCTATTCTCAAAAATTTTGTTTGCATTACTTTTGCATGGTGCATTAAAATGACATTTAGTTTTTGATGAAAAAAATTTTTCTTAAACAGACAAAAAGTATATTTGTTATATTTTTTTTGAATGTTGAAATGATGTTAAAGACTCCAAATTATTCAATGTATGAAAACAAGATTCATTTTATAAATTTAGATTAATTATTGTTGATGTCTGGAACAAATCTTTATATTTTAACTGAGTGTAAAAAACTGAAATATTTGATAAATGTGAATATCTTGTATATTATCTTCAATGAAAATCGAAAAATTTTTGAAAAAAGTTTTTAAAAGTAAGGAAAATGCTTGAAAGGATGAAAAAATGGGAATGCACTCATAATTTTCATCAAAAAGTAATGATTTTAAATTGTTTTATTGAATTTTTTCGATTTTTGTTCAAGCATATTGATAATAATTAAGTTCAAAATTATGAAGTTATTTCGATAATTTATTTGAAACTCAAGTTTAAAAAGCTTTTTTCACAATTTCAAAAACCTTTTTAGAAAAAAACTTCAATAGGTATTTCTACTTTCTCAAAAAAAGTTTTCCCTAATGGAATTTTGAAACTAACAGATTAAGAAATAACTAATTAAACACCAACTCAATGCCAAGAAATCCCACAACTTGTTGCATGAATGGAAATAACCTATCTTGCACTAAACCCTGAATATGAGAAAACTGTTGATTCTGTTGGCTCTGTTGTTGATGTTGTTGTAGCTGTTTTGCAAGATGAGAGCTAGTTTGGCTCGTGGTTGGTTTAGACGTGGATGGCTTTGTTTCCGGTTGTTTGCCCCCCAAAGAACTCGTTGTGCTCAACGTTGGTCTTGGAAAGGTTTTACTAACAGGAGAGTTTTGTAAAGATTGTTGCTGTCTCAGTGTGCGTTGCTTAGTGAAGGTTTGGGCTGGAGAGTGTTGAGATTGGTGGGACTGTTGTCTCACTAGCTGTTGTCTCGATGCGCTCATGTTTACAGGGTTCTGTCCTCTAGAACTCACAAAACTTTATTTTTTTAATTAAACTTGCAATAAAATTTTTAATGTGAAACGAAATTCTAGTTTTTAAATTTATGACTTATAAAAATGCTTTCATTTTAATCGAGTTCAAAAATGTTGCAAAAAAATATCTTCAAATTTTTAATAAAATAATTTCTATAACAATTTCTATAATAATTTTTAGGTTTATCAAATTTCAAATCAGAAAAGCCAGACAAAATACTTTCAAAAGAAAACTCAAAAATACCCAAATATTGATCTAACTAAAATATTTTTAATTTATAAATTAAAAAACTCTTTTTGTTTTAAATTATCTTAAAGCTTTTTTAAGCCCAGTATCGTCCCAGAATGAATAATACCCTATTGGGAGCCTTAATATATACCCTCATTCTATATATTTCCAGATACCATATATCTTTTTAAAATTTTAATTTTAAAGTCTAACATATTTCAAATTTTTATCATAGTTAATTTTGCACACATCATGAAGTAATATTTATCAAATATTTTTGTTCAAGCCAAAATATTTATCGAGTAATGTGTTTTTTCCTCAATAGAGCACCTTTTTTTTCACTTTTGAACACATTCCTATGAACCAAAACACATTTATTTTTTTTGATAAAAATTTTTTTCTTCATGTTATAATCTGCTTATAACTTTTGAGAAGTTTACCTTTCATGAAATGCATCCAAAGTGAAATAAATAGCAATATTGATAGTTTTCATTTTCAAAAATCTCTGAAGGTTTCAAAACTCAAAAAATATGTTTCTGAGAAGAACAAAACCTCCATGTACAAGCCCCATGAAAGACTTTTTGTAAGACAAATCAAACTGCAAATAGTGATGGATCGCTAGCCTCGATGCAATTACAGCGTTTCATTCGAACAATTTCTCATGGAAACACCAGTAGTTATAACGTTAGAAAAATAGTAATGGTCTGAAACCATTACTTTACACCGTTCAAAAGCATTCAAAACATAACCGTTCAAAAGCGCTTAAACAACTCAAACCGTCTTATCCTTATTCTGTCACAATTAACATATTTTTTCCGTGAGAATATAATCGTTACCATTCTTCACCACACCTACCACTTTTGCCTCATCATTATCAACACCCTCATCATTTTCCTGCCTTTTGTTGCCATAACTACACTTGCCGTCTCTATTCCATCATTACACAGCGTAAAATTTCCCGTGCTGAAAATTTCAATTTTTTTCATTTTTTTAGAAAAAGTTATTTTAACAGAAAAAAATTTTTGTGGAATTTTTTTTTTAAATTCAGAAAAACTTTTTTTAATCGTTTCATATTATTTATAATTTATACTAGGTCAAAAACCAGTTATATGTTTTTACTAAAGACGAACCCTTCCGATATATTTCTTACAGCATTTTTAGATAATATCTTTACAACATTAATAATCACTCAACAATGATATACAAAAGATATCGAACAGCTTTGTTTCAATGAAGATATAAGACCAAATGTGTTCTTCTAATTAACATTTCTGAAGATAATAACTCACAAGGTAGAATTAATTAATGAGCAAATAGCAATAGTTAATCACCAAACATCCCAATTTTGAAGCATCCAGGCATGAATCAAAATTATCTGTTAACAAGATTCGATAAAAAATACCTAAAACAAAGTATTAGTTGAAAAGAAGCATAATACTACCACACGTTAGTTTTGTTTTGCACATCGTTGAAAAGAGTTTTGATGTGTTTTGGAATGTGTCTTCCTGCCTTCGTTTTCTGCATTCTCAAAATACTTATTTTTTTATTCAACAAAACAGTTGAAACAATTATTTTACAAAAAAATAATTATAGAGTCTTAAAATTATCGAAGTATTTCGTTCTAACACTTTTTCGTCGTTCTTATTTACAAGGGAGAGTTTTTGTTATTTTTTGACACTTATTTTAAAAATACCACAGAGCTGTTTTTCAGTGAATATCTTTTTAATAATAATGCATTACTAACCAATGAGAATTAATTAAACAACCACTGATGTATTCTGATGAGATCATATTTACTGGATACTATCGTTTGCTGTTTTCAAACACACGCATCTGAAAGATTTTAATTTTCAAAGTAAAAATCGAAATAAACATTCACAAAAAATTTATTCAATCTGCGAAAATAATGTTTAAACACCACTTTATTCAACATTAGCTGTGAAATAAAATCGAAGTACATTGGGGTAATATCCAAAGTAGTGCCCTAGTGTCCGTCTTGATAAATTACTTCTTCGCAATTTTTTTGCCGCAGCACTTCTGTGCGGTTTTGGCATTTTTGGTTTTTTATGACAGACTTATTCGGATGTCGGGTTGCGCCTGAGCAATGAGGTAAATAAACATTTCTTGTTTTTATAATACTCCAATCAGGAATTCAATCAAAAAAACAAAGATATAATAAAAGTAAAACAGTTTTTTTGTGTTCATATCAAATCTCTTCGTTTTATAACACTCTCAGCTTTGGTTTTTATTTCAAGTGCCTGCATTCGAACTGCAATATTCGATTCCAATCAAAATGATTGCACTATTCAAAAAACTAACAACTTCCTTGTGTTATTTTTGCAGCATTTCTGCGTACGATTTGATATTTCGATTATTTTTTCAAATTTATCAGATTATCATGATGATGTGAAACGCATCTATACTGATGTTTCATTTTTATGTATTCAAACGATTTTGCTAATGCGTGCATTATTTTAATGTGTTAATATGAAATTTAAAATGAAATTTCGAATTAGGCATGAAGCTTTATGGAATATGTGAAAGCGCAATCAATGACATAGCATGAGGTGAGACAAAATTTCAAAGATGTTTTGAGAAATAATGGAAGAGGAAAGAATTATTTTGAGGTATTTCAAATAAACGCCATTTTGATTGAGTTTTTGTGTTTTTTTTTTCAAATTTTACGATTGAAATAAGACTTTTAATACCTTAATTAAATGAAAAAATAATACTTTTCGATATTTCTATTTTTATCCTAATACCTTAGACTAAAGGTTAACGATAAGACTACTTATCAACAATTATAAATTATTTCACTTGAATAAAATTTTTTAAGCTTTAATTATAAAATCATAGAAAATTAGTGAAAACAACATTTGAATTTTTTTTCACATCAAATATATTTTTGTTCATTTGAAGTTTTTTCTTCACAGTAGTTTTCCATGTTTCTTCCTAATTAGAATTTATTTTTCATATCATAAAAGCCATAAATTAGATACGGTTATTTCTCTCGCGTAGAATAATTTCTTCCGTTTAAAGATTTCTTCCGAAGTTTTATTCAATTAATAGTCAAAATTTCAAGCCTTCATAAAGAACACCAAAAGAATATTGCGAGATTTATATATCCTTTGAGAACAATGACATAAGCAGTAAGTTAGAGGCAGAGCTGAGTGGAGAAGTAGATATTGTATCCTGGGACAGGGACTAATTGTTGTGCTTGAGTCATTAAGGGGGGGGTTGAAAAATTCAAATATATCAACTGAGTTTTAAAATGATAATATTATTAATATTATTTTTATATAGTTGTGAATTAACTTTCTTTGGTTTAAAGTGAATTATTTAAAAAATTAAGTCTTGTTTTATTAAAAATTCAGCAGTTGTTTTGAGTTTCAAAGCGTTTTATTTTTCATTGAATCTTTCTTTTAATTATTTTTAACAAGAAAACTCAATTATATTTTTTAAAGTTTTTGTGAACTTTTAAAGAAACAATCAAATGGACTCTGAAAGTTTGGAACTGAATTATTCATGTTTATGATATAAATTCGGCGTTTTTATTTCGAATCTTTGTAATCTAAAACCTAGTTTTTAAAAAACGTTTTGAAATGGTTATATACTTTTTAATATTCAATTATACTTTATAGTAAACTTTTTTGGTGTAAAACTTAGAATATTAAGTATTTAAAAAATTAAATAAGTTAGTCTATTTTGCGCGTTGTTATGAGTTACTCGATGATTTGGGCAAAATTGACGGCATACTTCGTAAATGTGCTGTTGACATGTGTAATGTCCACTTTGATAACACAGGCTGGCGCATTGCTACCTTGCCTATTCATTTTGGAGGTTTAGGTTTACGGTCAGTTTCTGATATTTCCGAGGTTGCATATTTGGCCTCGATGCACGCTACCGAAGGTTTAGTCAAAAGCATTCTCTCAAACTTTTCCGAATCTCTTTTTGACAATTCTTTGGCGGTTCATGTGCAATACTGGAATAAACGTATCTTTGTTTTACTTGAAACCAAGTCCTCGCAACTTCAGTGGGATCAAATAAACTGTTAAATAGTTTTTGACAACTTGAAAACGTCTTTCAACCAGCATCGTTTAGCTTGTTTTCTTGCGCCCTCTCAACCCTACACTGATGCTTGGCTTACTGCACTTCCTGCTTCATTTTTAGGCAACCTGCTTTCAAACGATTGTCTCCGTTACGCTGTGGCTCTCCTTATTGGCTCTAACGTGTGTCAAAATTTCACTTGTTGCTGTGGTGAAGAGGTTGATAAGTTTGGGCTGCATCATCTTGTTAAAAGCGGAGGCTGTTATCCTCGTCATTGTGCTCTAAACGACATTGTGTTTCGATTTTTAAAAGTCGTTGGCTTCGATTCAATCCTTGAGCCTTTCGGTCTCAACTTTGACGCTAGTAAAAGGCCTGACGGCGTCACTTTTTTTCCGTATAAAGAAGGTAAGTTCTTGACTTGAGATGTCACGTTTTCTGCATCCGCATCTCTCAATTCGGCAGTCTCTCCAGGCTCTTCTGCTCGTAATGCGGAGATTTCATATCGTCAAATACGCATTTCTTCAGTCCCGTTATTTGTTCACTCTTGTAGCGGTTGAGATTTCTGGGGTTTTTGGCCCAGTCACTAAAAGTTTTTTTATTGGAACTGGGCAAAAAAATGAAGGAACGTACCTCTGTCAACCTGGAGACAAGTTGGCTTTTTTAACGCTTGTCGATTGCTATTGTCAGAGGTAACTACCTGAGCCTCTCCATGTCCTACAAAGCTGGCAAGGCACAAGAAGACGCAACCATGAAGGTGTGAATCAGTTTAAGTAAATATTGCCTGAAGATTGACACAGTTTCTACAAGAATTGAATTCTGCGCTTCTTATTTTGTTAAAATATTACTTTTATTAATAGTTTTTTCAAATTTATTGTTGAATGTTTTAAAAGTTTATTGTTCATTTGTAAATCTCTAATGAAATTTTGAAAAGTCAAAAAAAAAGAATGTTAGTCTATTGTATTCACTTTCATAATTTCACCATGGAATTTTCAGATTTGTTTGCCTTCTCTTTTGTTTTAAGAAAACTTCACTTGGGACTGTTTATGCATAAAATACTCCTAATTTAATATTTTATTTGTTTTTGCAATTTCGTTATTTTTGCGAAATTTTCATAAATAAGACACAAATTGGTAATAAACAGGTTTTGAATATTTAACCATCGGCTTCTTTTTTCTCCTTTTTTTAACCAGCCATGAGCAAAAAAACAGACAGACCTGATAAAAACGAATGCATATGTAATTGATTGATGCGTTTGGATGAATAATTAATCAATCAAACAAAGTATGTAATGTTAAATATATGGGGAATTTCGAACCAATGGGTTGATGGATTGATGTAGTTTATGAGAACAAGCCACGAACGAGTAAATAAATATGGAGAAAGAATTAAATAAATGGCAGATAAACGAAGCAGTGGTTACACGTCTTTTCATATTATATAGAGCACTTAAGAGATTGCGAAGATATTCTGTTGGGATATTCAGTGAAATGGTGGCATCTTGAGGTTTGAAATATATCCAAGTTTTACAGTATTTTTGATTAAAAAGGTATGAAGGTGCTTTTTGTTTTGCGTGAAACACATCATGAGTACCTGAGGCTTTGTTTGTTTTTATCATATTAGTTATGAGAAAATTAATTGAAATGAAGGGGTTTTCTGTATTTCAAATTTGATTTTAAGTTTTTTTCAATCTGAATTGAAAGTTTGAGAACTTCAAAGCTGCTTGAAACTAATTTGAAGTGTTTTGAAATAAATCAAGCAATAGAAGTTCAAAAGAAATTATTTCTATGGTTTAATGAAAAACTTAAATTAAAAGTTAAGAAAGCGTGTATTTTTTTGGTTTTCACTGTGGTTTAGAATGAAATTCAAAAGTTTCTCAATAATTAGAATGAAAGTTGAAAATTTATTCGTAGAAACAAAATTGAAGAAAAAAAGTAAAATCGTATAACTACAAATTTTTTAATCGAAAGGCGTCGCTCAAAACCCAGTGACTTCTGAATACGCTGCCTCCAACTGCATGGCAATATCCTTGCATTTTTCTCGCTCAGCAAATATCTCATCTGGCAAGTGTATGAACATCGGTTTAGTAGTTTGAATTCAAAGTTTTAATGGTTTTACCTTCCAAGTTGTCGATCTCTCTCAGACATTTTTGTTTGTTTTTTTCAGCAATATCAAGTCTTTCTGTTTCCTGTTTTCATAAAGTCCAGTTGTTTTCCAAACGTTTGAGTTGAGTATATGATGTTTTTTAGACATTTATATGAAAAAAAAGCTATAATTTTTGATAATTTGAGTTTTATGATGCAACTTTAGCATGCGGTTATGGGTCAAGATAGGACTTAACTTAGGGAAAACTGAATCATTTTTTTTATTTTAACAAAAATTTTGAAATTTTATATAAATGAAGTAGAAGTTTTGACAAATTAATTATTCAAAATACCCCGAGTTGACTCTAAATTATATTGCAGTAAAGAGTTGAAAAACTTAAATGAGTGAATTAAAACCTAATGAATATTTGATTAAAAAGTTAAATTCCCGCAGATTGTCAGCAGTGCAAAATAATATTTTCGATACATTGCAAACAATCCGATGTGAAATTATGCCTTTATATAGAAAAACTCAAATCGAATTTCAATTTTGTTTAAAACTCATTTGAGAGAAGGAAGAAGAATTTCATTAAAAATTTTTGTTCAAACTAAATTGCTAATCATGAGAGTATTAAAAAAGAATTGAAGGATTTCAAAAATAATGGAACAAAAACAACCATTTTGAGTCGTTGTGTTAATTCGGAAATTTTGTCTTCTGCCTCTTCTTCCTTCAACTCCGACTTTAATTTTTTATTGAATGAATGAGTAAAAATTAAAAAAAAAGAAATAAAATTCAAACATAACGTGATTTACCTTCTTCAATGAGAGATCAAATAAAATAAATTGTACGAAGCACCGCCTAAATCACGACCTCTTCTTGGCGGGTCCTCAAACTAGGTCATTGTGACCTAAAATATATGCTTCTAAGCATGAAATTAAATCTTATCGTTTTAATAATTAAAATGTCTGTTTAAACATAACAAAACCAAAAATCAAAAAGACTATTTAATTCTTCTGAACTTTTTTATATATCGTAAAGCTTTGTATTGAAAGAATATAGTTACCTTCGTATTTTTTATTGTTGAACTATAACAGAAAAAATAACTTGGAAAAATTTTTCAAAAATGAATTTTTGTTTAAAACAACTTTAATTTTTAATCACTTAATTTAAAACTTTCAATTAAATATTTATGATCGTTCCACCTCATATAAACTTTATGAATAACAATACAAAACTCATCAGAAATCCAACAAAGCTTCTAAAAAATCTACTTACATTACTAAACCCTTCCAAATAGATTTAAAAATTCATTTGACACGGTTTAAGTTTGAAAAGTTCATTTCAAACCTTTTGAAGTTTGTGCCACTACAATCGCTTTCTTAGTTTTATTGAATCGTATCTTGTATTATATTTTACCCTATTTTGATGTCTTTCATAGTACTTTACGGAATTCTTTTTATAGTACTGTATTTTATTCATTGTATTAAACCGTATTGTGTTTCATAGTATCGTACTATATTATATAGTATTCAATAATAATCCGCCCTTAAACATGGTTCAAAGACAAGTGGCACCCACCTCCTGCTCGTAGACCTCCAATGACTTAGTGGTATTGCTCATGATGTGTAGCTGCTCTTCCAGCTCCATCTCTTTTCTGAGTGGTTCAAGTGTTTTAGAATTTGAAGGAGAGGATTATTATAGGAATATTACATTATTGGAGGTTTCGTTGGAATTGTTTAATCATGAAGATCTTTTCGTTTTATTCTTAACTTTGTTGGTTTATGTTTTTTGATCATTTATTCCCGATTACTTTTGCCTAAAATTTTGTGAGAATTTTTTCACGGTAAAAATTGCAATGGTGAATAAAAAATGACCAATTGAAACTGATTGAGTAGTTTTTTTTTAGATGGACCATTAGTCGCCCATATTGGGGTTTCGTTAGCTCAACGGATGTTTCACAGGGCGCTACTCCTTGTGTACTTAATGTAAACCTACGCGTGATTGAACCCGGTAATTTTGGATAATTTGTCTAATGCTCTACCACTGAGCTATACGAACCGACATTTTGAGTAGTTATAATAATTTAAAAAACTCAAGATTACCATTTCGAATACATTTCCAGAGTAAATATACGACATACCAAAGTTGAAAAGACAAAGTATTTCAATATTTTATTTGCTCTTGTTCATTTTGGAAACTCTTTGATACTGATCCTTCGATAATTGTAGTAGCACCCTGTGAGACCTATCAATTGTGCAAGGGAAACTCTAATTAAGGGCGATTTGATGGTCGACTTACTTATTTCATGAATTTCCAAAAATGACTTTCATTGCCCGAGTGTCATGTTGAAGAGTAGTGAAATATGACTTTAAAGCTGATCAAAAAGAATTTTTTTAGAATTTCACTCAATTCAGTGAGGCTTTATGCATCCCCAACACGATCTTAAAATCAGAAATGGGAATAGGCGAGCTCATGGTTCAATTCATCAGTACAGCTGATTGAAGGAATAAAATTAACATTTGCTTTTGATAAAAAAAATGGTTGTATCATGTGTTTGGGAAATATGACAAAAAATAAGAACTTTTTAATAGAACAAATTTCCAAATGTAATTGAGAATATGTTAAAAATAATTAGGAAACGCCCAGTTGTCTTCGAACCGGGGGGAGTTGTGCAATTGAGCTTCTTGGATAAACGATCTTTGTGAATAAACGATTGGTTTGAAGTTTTAAACAGAAGAATAGTCTTCAATCAATTGAAATGTTGTTATTTCTCAAAACTTCACTTTTCATAGATATTTTCGTACAGAAAAAAATTGTAGAACAACTTCGAAACTAATCAATCATTCATTAATAAATTATATGGAGAGCAAACCATAAAGAAGTTTGTTCTTTGAGATATTGGAACGCAAATTGTGAAAAATGTATGCTTCAAGTTTGTTTCTCATGCAGATTTTTAAGCATATTTCAGAATTGACTGGTTCTCTCATCGGACAGACGTACAGAGATTCAATCATCATAAGTTTTCCGAAAATATTTCTCGGTTATTGAGCATTTCATGATAAGCATTACCATATAATAATATGAAATATTGCTTGAGAAATTTAACAAATAGAAGCTATAAAAACGTTTGTTATGGTTCCGTGGTGGCTTTTATGTTTGTGTCACTGTTCCCTTGAGGTGTAGGAGTGTTTTTAAGTAAGAAAACACGATTAATTTTAAATTCAAGCTGAAGTTTTTATGGATTAAGAGAATTTTTGAATAGAAGAATTATTTGGGGTTCAAGTCACCAAAACGGATCAGCTTAAAAGATTTTTTTTTCGATTTAAAATTTTTTTGAAACAATTCAAAAAAGTTTTCTTCATGAAAGAAATGTAAAAAAATGAAAAAAGCTTTGTAAACAAAAATTTTATTCAAAAGCAGTTGCATCGAAATTATCTGAGAGGAAATAATGATGCGAATGATGGATGCATCCCTTACAAAACGAAGTTTGGACCAATATCGCCGAATCATTCTCAAAAATGTCATTTTGATGTTAGCTTACCACTGTTTTGTGAAATAATTCTTTAGAATACTTTTTTAAAAGTTGAAATAAAAAGTAAAATCATTGTTTGTATAGCTTTTTTTTACATATATTTGAATAATAATTTGCCTGGAGAAATGAAAATATTTTTTTCAGTAGTAATACTTGCTCTCATTTCGAAAACTATTTCACATTTTTAATGTTTTAACCTTTTTATTCTCGTTCAAAATCAATTTTAAATAAAGTAATTTTTATTATATTGAAGCATTTTTTTCTATTTGGCAAGAAAGTTTTTTTATGGCCTGGTAATATCATAAAACAGCTTAACAAAGAATAATTTGATTTTGAATTTGAAAAATTATTTGAGTTAATATATCTTTTCAATTGAATCAAAGCAGAAAACTTACTTGAACACATGAATAAACTATCAAACTACTAATATTTTCATTATAAAGTCTAACTTGACTTATGGCTTTTCTATGAAAAATGAATGTTTCTAAAAACATTTTCATCCAGCGTATATAAACAGAAAGAACCATAAACAATGAATTATATAAAATGAGTATTGAGCAATGTTGAATAAGCAATGAATGATGTGAAATAATCAGTGGGGATGTGAACTAAACATAAATTAATGTAAAACAATCAATAATTGATGTTAAATAATTAATAAGTAATTAATGAATGATACAAAATGTTCAAACTTTAATATAAAAGCACTACAAACGTCTCTGAGGCTTCCAGGGTGGCTTCAGCCCTTGTTAGATCATTCTCAGTGTTGTTCAGCTCCTTACTTACCTGGTTATCAGACAAGCAGCATGTTTAATACAGCTTCTATATATAATTCGTGTATGAATCATGGTAGAAATATGAGTTAAATATATTATGCATATGTGTATTTTGAAGTGAGCTATCTACCTGATCATATTCCTTTTCACCACTTTCTAATTGGCTTCTGGCGTCTTCAATCTCTATTTCAAGTTGTTTGATCTTTTCTTCATCAAGCTCGTTCCGGCTTTCTAAAACCTTTATTATTCTGATGAAAAATTTTTATTTATATATTTTTTGAATTATGGTAGCAAAAGACTATTAAAATGTTTAATACAAAACCTCTTCAAACTCCAACCTTTCATTCTCGTCCAAAGAGTGGCTCGCTTCATCTAGTCTTTTACTTGTAGCTTCAAGTTTTGTTTCAGCCTCTTCAAAATCTTCTTCCAGCTTAGAGAGTTTTTTTTGAATTCCCTGCAGTTCTGTTTGGGTCTTTGATGTTGTTATGATGTGGTTAAATGCTTTTTTATTCAAATATAACATTTTTCATGAGGCTCAAACGATGGTGTCTCAAAAGTCAAAATGGAGTTAGCAGTTTGAACATCAATGTTAACATTTGTTTTTAAGTATTGAAAATTGTACATAAAGCTATTTTATAAAATAATTCCAAAAATCGTGAAGTTTTGACACAAAATCTCAAAAAACATCCTTTACATAAACCTCTTTAATTATAAAAACTCGAGTTGAAATCAAGAGACACTTAAATTGAAAAAAAAAACATTAGAAAATGCACCGTGGAGGATTTTTTCTCTTGATCTTCAAGCACTTTCTGCTTAGTTTCCAAGTCCTCCTTCACTTGTTTTGTTTCATTGGTTATTTTTTCGATTTTCTTTTTCAGCTGGGCAATCGTCTCATTGTTCTAGAAAAATAATTGAAATATATATAAAGCTTTTTGGAGATATTTAATGTATTTTTCATTGATATTTTTTCAAGTTTTCCATCAATTGTATGGGGTTTTCAATTCATTTGTTTCTAATAAATATTTATTATTTTAAAAAATATAATCACATCATAAAAAGTTGAAAAAATAAAAGATTTTTCAAATTTTAGAACTCAAGAATCTCAAACATCGAGTTTGAAGCAGACAATGATTTAATTATCTGCTTGGGAGCTTTTTTGGCACTCAAAAGTTTATAGTCCTTTAGAGTCTCGACTGAGGCGCATAAAAACACCCTTTCAAAATTTTTTTGTAGTGAAAATATTGTTCTTTACTTAGCAATTTTACAGTATCAACAAAAAAAATTTTAATTCTGGTTTTTTCATAGCTTATGTACGTTCAAAACAGCGTTAATTGAAATTTATTGAAAAGATAATGTGAATAGTTTTGCATAATGTTTAAAAATCTAAATTAAATCATGTTTGAAAGAAGTTCAATCTTCATGTATGGAAATTCACGGCAGTTGTTTCATGGTTTATATTTTTGGCTTCAAAAATGCTAAAAGCTTCTTAAAACAATTATTTTTCATAATAAACTTAAATTATTTTATTCTATTATAATTAAAAAAAGATATTCGAACAAAAAATCCACAACGGAACGCTGTTAAATCCTTATACGCCTTAAAACCTTGAAAAAAATTTTCGATGGTTTTGAATCAATTGTTTTGAACGACCCATCCAATTAGGAGAAACTCATTCATTTGTAAAAAAATTTTTAATTCCAACAAGCAATCAACTTTTTATGAAGACAATAACTGACACCCATCTCAGGGTTAAATCAACAACCATCAATACATATATCCACCTGCCGCACTATCTCTAGATACTGACATACAGCAAGAACTCTTGAAATAGACACTAAGATGCAAAAAGGATATACTATCTTTCAACAAAATTTCAAATGTGAAAAACTTTTATAGAAATTTATTCAAAAAAAATGCTAGAATTTTTGATAAGCATAGTCTCACTATAAAACGGTATCATATGATATACTAAAATACAACTAAGATACAAAAATGATACAACTTCAATACAATAAGATGCAACAATAGTTCAAAATTGATACAACAACATGAGAAAAAATTTTTTTTTAAATAAAAACGACAAAACATTATTACAGCAATAACAATAATGAGACACACCAGCATCCCACATACCCTCTCGGTGACCACCTTCAACTCCCTCAGCTCTGCAGCCATCTGCTCACTCTTATCATCGGCCTCTTCCTTCTCCTTCTTCATCGCCAGCATTGATTCTTTTATTATATCCATCGGGTTTTCAGACATTTTCACCTAAGCTTTTGATTTGTATCCGCCTTTGTGGAAGGTTTTGCTGATTGTTTAATGGTTTTTTTGGAAAGCAATTTGTTTTAGAAATCTGGGGGGTTGTGGAGGTGGCTGGGTGGTTGACGATGATTGGGTGGTGTGTTTCAGTGTGGATTTTTGTTGGTTGCTTTGTTTATTAGGCGTAGTTGAGCACGTGTATAATGCGAGATTGTTTTTAATTCAATCTGTATTTATCTTTTTAATATAATAGCAATATATCGTCAAACTCTTGTGAAAAAAATACATCGTTGAAAATGATGATCATGATGATGGTGGTTAGAAAAACGATAATGAGAAAGAAGATGAGGATTTAGAAAAAGAAGAGAAAAAAGAAATAAAAATGTAAAGGAAAAGGAAGAAGAGGAGGATAATGGTGCTGTCAATAAAACACATTTCAATGCAATTTCAATTTGAAACTCTAATGTGAGGCAAATGAATGAACATTTTCTTCAAACATTTGTTAAAAATTTAATCAAAAAATATTTTGAAAAAGAATGGTAATATAGAATGAAATTATTTTCGAAAAAATATTCCAATATTATAAAACTTCGAGACAGAAACCATAATCCTCCAAAACCATTTTTAAAAAATATTTATAATAAATAAAAACCTTAAACTAAATTTTTTAATCCCAAGTATTTTTAAACTCATTCAAAACAAAAACTCCAATCGCCAAGGAGGATTTAATTTATTTAATACTCAAAACATAATGAAGTTATTGAAGAAGAATCGACAAATGTTAATTCTGTATTGGTTTTTGCCGATTGTTTTGGTTTGTTGCTGATATAGAGTTCTAGCAAGCTTCTGCTGGCAAACTTCAAGCCTATAACAGCATATACTTTTTAAATAGTGAGCCGCATAGTTATTAATACTTAATAGTATAGTTGTATCACTTCATGTATAATAAAGCGATGTGAGGTTTAAATCACTTTTTTTATTATTTGATTAGAATATACGCTTCTAATTAATGTTAATACCAAATTTTTTTCTTGAAACTCTTCCATATTGATAATTTTTTAAAATCATTCAAAAACATAATTTTTTGCGTCAAAAGCTATGTAGAATACTTATATAGAAAGGCACGGAATAAACAGATAAATTTAAAACCATTGCACTTTACAAAGTTCCATCCTACAACAATATATTTAAAATCTTTGTGTTTTTCTGTGTTTTATGCTAAAAAGATGAATTGTTCCCATGATCAAGAAAAATTCCTCTCTAATGCAATTCCATCTGCTTGATAAGGTTTGTCCCTGCAACCTTAGCCTGAGCTCATGAAATCAAATTTCAGCACGATCTATCTGATCAGAGTATTTAATTTTTTTTTATATTGATTTTTAAAAAAGGTTTTCGATAAAAAAAGAACTTGGGGTTAAAAATTGTTTTTGATGTATGTAGCTTTATTAAATTTTCAAAAAGTTGTTTATTTTTTCTATTAAATTCGTCAAAACCACATGAATTTTTGTTAAAAACACGAAAAACTTTGATTCTCTAATTAAATGTATTTTAGAAATTATTTTTTGAGATTTTTTATGAAGTTTGTTTGTATACATAGGACTAATTTTATTATTTTCAAATAGATTAACTTTTCATTTCGGAGAAAAAATATTAGCATAAAAAATTTTTTTATGAATTTGTTGAATAAATACTTGAAAAAAAGTTATTTAGAGCTATTACTTAATTATTAAAGAATTGAAGCATTTAAATATAGTGAAATTGTCTAGTGATGCATGAGTAAAATTCACCAAACGACCTTTAAACTCATTTAAAATTTTTTAAAAATATTCTGATCATTAAAAATATTAAATTCAACGAGTATTAAATGTTTTAATTCATTGTTGAAGTGCGTGAAGATTTTTGTAAAAAATTCACATGCACGAGAAAAAAATTTTAAAACAGCAAAAAACACATTTAGGCCTTATAAGTATTGAATCGATTTTTTTCTTTGAAATATGCAATCATTAGTAAATTTTTAAAATGCTTTTGAAACACTGTTTTTGAAAGTTTCAACTTACATTTGAGGATTTGCAAATTAGTCTGATGGCTAAACTAATTCAAAATCTTTTCATCAGTTCCATCCCCAACTTATTTTAAATCTAAGAAATAGTTTTAGACATCGGAAAATTAATTCACAAAATTATTTTATAATCTGAGTCTATTTGTTATGAGAATTTTCAATTAGAATTTCAAAAAGATTTTTGTAAAATTTACTTTAAACTTGAACAAAGTTCCAGAAACTCCATGATTTGAATGAGAAATGGCTTTCATAAGTTATTTCCGTAACCCAATTATATTCATAAAAAGACTGGGTTTCAATGCATTCATTTTCTGTCATGTTTTCTATAATCTTTGTTAAATTTTAAACCTTATTTTGCTAAAAAATTTATTGTTACAAAAATAATATTGAGAATATTAGGAGTATACTTCACTCTTTTTCAACAGATTAAGTTATTTGGTGAAGGTAGAAAAACGGTTAAAAAATAACGATGGAAAACAGAAAAAGCATTGATTTGAAATAGATTAACATTTAATATAATAGTATGGCAGAGGTTTCTTTTTGAATATAATATGTCTGAGCAGCGTTGTAGAGGTCGGAGAGATGAACAAACTAAAATGAAGAGATTATTCCATGTGAATCTTCAAGATATAACTTCAGCTTCTAGAGCACTTTCATGAGCTCAACACCACAATAATAAACATATCAGGTATATTTGCACTCTAAAAATGTGTTCATCTACATGTCACTACATTGAAGCTGTGGTTGTGAGTCTAACTTTTTACCATTGTGTTCTTCAAATCATAAAATACTTAACTACATTCAAAAAACAACATGCCAGCCCTGTACTTAATTATGAATTTCTCCAACAACCATTAAAACGCCACCCATCGGTGAACGAAGCTGAGAGTTCAATGAAACATTTTTGATCAAACTTCTCTTTTTAGTTTTGGCTTTAAACAAAAATGTCAAGTGCTTAGAATCGATGCCAAATTGTTTATGTTCTTTAGCTGTCTATGAACTTAAGTAGCGAACAACCCACTTCTGATTTTCATCAGCCAGTTAAGAGCAGAACATTTTTCTAGACAGCCGATTGGTTGTGTTAACAATCAATGTCTATAAAATCAGTTTTTGTCTTTTTTTTCGAAGATCTTCTCTATTTTAAATGCCTAAATCAAATTTTTTCTTATAGAAAACCCAAAAACAATTGCTTCGAACCCTAAACAAGATGCATAATTTCAACCCATGTCAAACGACCCTTCTTTCTACCAAATAATTTGAAATCAAAATTTCTCACAAGTCTTTCTACTTACGACGCATCATTCTCCAATCAAAACTTTAAGCGCCTCATACGCAAACTACTTCTAGATGTACTTCAAGGTGCAAAAAGATATATATTAAAAACTTTGAAGCATTTTTCTTTTTTTATATTTTCAAAAGTTCTGATATCTTTTATGAAACCACATAATAAAAGAATTTAGAAAATAATTTTAAACGGAAAATAACTTCAAACCGAGACCCCATTAAATACGGATTAAAAACCCACTTAATTAATAAAAAAATGTAAGTCATGTGACAAAACGATGGCAAGTTTTCACCTGGTTGTACGCGCATATTGATCGGCCAGACAGCAGTAATAAGCCTCCGTACACCTGTCTTACGTAATATTTCCACCTCAAATTACCAACTTCGTTGGCATTACTAGTTATATTCCGCTAGGAAGTTTATGGGGTTAGAGTCGGTGTTTAAGCCCTTTAATTTAATTATTTTTGTGTTTTTTGTGGATGATTTGAATGGTAATAGTGCTTGATATATAAACTTGAAAGTTTATGGAGATTGTTGAATGCTATCTGATGGTGAAATATAATGTTGGGAGTCTTAATTTATTTTTTAATCATCCAAATGCATTTATGCGATATTTTAGTCCTTAAGTACTTGTATAAAAAACTTTCAAGTTTTAAAACTAGTCAAAGTTAAATGAAATTTTATCTTTTTGCACAGATAGTTTTAAATTTTTTACTTTCAACTGAATTATTGTTCAAAAACTCGGAACTTTTGATGTGAAATAGAGCAAAAACCATCTAAAAAGCTTGTATTACAGTTTATTAAATTCTAAACTTAGAACACATCCGAAATAATTTCTCAATTCTGCAAAGTATTTTGGCTTTTAATCTCCATTAGCCTCTAATTTTTATTCATTTCCAGTCTAACAATTTCTTTATATGCAACCGAAAGTTAGTGCAAACATCTCATGACCTTTCACCTCGATTGCTTTTTGACCTCAAAATAATTGATCAAAAACATGAAAATTCAAATGACTTTTAGAGAATTTTCTCAAAAAAAAAACACAAAAAATTTTATAAATTACCTTTAACCGTTTTTAGTAAACTCTACTCAAAGGTATAGAACATGCTAACGACTCAAAAGTGAAGGAATGTTTATATTTTGCTCGTGTGTGAAAATAACACAAGGCATTGGAACAATAAGAACTCAAATTTTTTTCTGCTTATTTCAACAAATAAAACTTTATTTTAACAACTCATTTCCATATAAAATGAAGAAAAAAAATTTTGATTTAAATTTGATTTCCAAGTATCCAACAGCAATGATGATGAGATAGATCATTCAAAGTAAATAATTTGGTAAATCACCAACACCCAAGCGATCTTTTGATGGCAGCCATCGATGAAGGTTGTGAAGGCGATAGCGCATATGCAAAATTCGGTCATATTGCTTCATCATCGTTAAAAATTTATCTACCATGCTTGAATACCATATATAAAGGTTTCAAGTTAATGAAATATGGATAAGAGATATTAGTATAGACTAAAAAATTACTTTGTTTTCACAAAGTTTTTGACTTTTGGTGTTTATTTTTATTTTAGAGTCATTCCGAACACGACAATTAAGTAGGATTTCATGAAGTATGCTTTATTCAAACAAATTTATTATCAATTTTTTTCTGATTTTTTGAAAATTATAATTTTTTTTATTTAAAAATAATTCGATAGTTATTTTTGTTACCTAATTAACTTTTTATAAAAGTCACACCTTTGATATTAAAAATATTTTAATTTTATTTTAAAACTTAAATCTTATTTTATTTTTTCAGTGTGTGGGTGTTTGATTGTTTATATATCTATGCTGCATATCTTTGTATTTAAGAGGGCTATGCCTTAAATAGACAGACCTAAGGCTCTAAGATTTCCATACAAACCTCGGGGTCATTTACATATAAAGACTATTAATACGCCAAGAGAACTATAGTTTCGACAATTCCAAGTTAATCTTTCCAAGGAGATTCAGCCGATTTAAAGGTATTTTGATTTTATTTTATTCTAAGTTGAATTGATATAAATTTTTCTTCAAAAAGGTTTTGTTAATAATTTACCTAACAGTTTGATAAAGAGGTATTTTTTTGTCAAAAAATGATTTTTTAATCCTGCTCAAAAAAATGAAATATCTCCCATTTTGAATTTCAAATATTTGAACTTCCAAAGTTTTCAAGTCTCTACTAAAATAATGTTCGTTTGAAATTCATTAAAACAAAGAACTCAGGATATCATTTTTTCTGTAAAAATTTTAATTTTCCCAAGTTTTGAAGTTTTAGACCTTCAAATCTTTTTGGCTTGAGATAAATGTTGAGGGCGGAGAAAATAAAACTCAAAAACGAAAAATATTTTGGAAATTTGTTCACGCGTCAAAACTCTAATTCTTTGAATCTAGAAGCCAATGTATCAAGTTTAACTTTTCGCACAAAACTTCTAATAGTTTCAGTCTTTAATAATATCTTATAAGGCTTAAAAATTTCTTAAACGATTTTTATATTTTAAACTGATGTGATTAGCTAAACTAGCCTATTAAGAAAAAACGATTCTATCAAACACTTTCATTAATCGAATAATAACACGAAGCTTTTCGTAAATTGAATTCACATTATCAAATATACAAATTACCTGATAATGTGAGTTCAATTTACGAAAAGCTTCGTGTTATTATTCGATTAACAAAAGTGTTTGATAAAATCGTTTTTTTAAACTGTTGCATTCATTAATATTCGTTTATTTCCGTTTAAATGACTTGCTCAAGTACAATAGTCACTTTTGAATTTTGATATTTTACGATTGTTGTACTTAACTCTTTTTTACTGAACATTGCACTAATATATAGCGTTTTTAGTACTATATTCAACCTTATTATTAAGAGGTCTTCATAATTAAAGATAACGTCAAAATACTTTCAGATGCGAGTATATTTATTGTTAGTTCTACTGATTTTGATTTTTTGCGTTGGAGGCAACAAACACAGAAAAACTTTTACAGGTGAAAAACCTTCTTCATCATTTTTCATCTTTTTTATCTATGAAATTTGTATTACAAGACTGAAAAAATTTAGCAAACATTTTATCAAGATAGTCAAGTTAGTAAAAAATTGAAAGCAAATGAGATTGAAAAAAGAATTTTTTCTATAGTTTTGCATAAAAGTTTTTCGTGAAATTAAAAAAAATTGTGTGGAATTTTAATATTTCCAGTTTCCAAAAGAACAGCCATGAGACTATCGAAAAGAGACACGTACGTTACGCTTTCTCGCTCCTTTTAATACATTTTTACAGCTATTTCGTTTATTTTTGAAAAACACGAATGAATGTCATGTTTAAAATGCTAAGTTTTTTTTTCAAAAAAACTTTTTTGTATAGATTTTCATAATTTTTGCCTTCAAAAATCTTTTTCAAGTTTATGTTTCATGACAGTTTTCAGTTTTTAGGATGCAACCAGGCTTAAAACGCTTTGTATTTCATCAATTCTCTCAATTTTTTTATTGATTAACTTTCGGGTGTCTACTCACTGGTTTATTCCTCATGTCAGTTCCATGCTCAACCATGATTTATACACTGACTCATCCCCTTCTATTTGCCCTTCTTATTTATGGCTTCTAATCTTATAACTATTCTTCAGAAACTAACGCCGAAGTTCTATTTATTTACTGAATTATTTCCACAAAATTCAAAGTGTGTTTTAGGTTTTAGAGCATCTTTAATCTTTTCATTTCTGATTCACGTTCGACATTTGCACTCGCCATAAATTTTCTTTCATTCATCCATTCAATGAAATATCTGATTTATTTAGTAACATGTATGACTCAACCAACACCAAAATATCTCCACTCAATGAAGTTAAACAGCATTTAAAACATCTTCTAATAGTCAGACCTAAAAACTTTTAAACTTCGTGCCCCTATAAGCACATTCGTATTGCATCAGGCGGCCAACTGGGTCTTGCTCTTGCACCTGCGAAACCAAGCCTGTGAACAACAACCACCACGACTTCAATGACTTATACATACAAGATAGCTCAGATGCCAAGCACCCTATCCGGGATTTGGTGGAGGTTTTTATCGATAAATTAATTATGCGATGTACATGAATATTTTAGCATGTCTTTTTGGGAAGAATATTTCTAGTGAAATTATTGATGAACCTAAGTTTTTATCATACAAGAAATTTTTTGAATAAAAAAAATTTAGAATTTTTTGTTAAGAAATATTCTATTTGGATAACACTTGGAAAAAGTTTCAAAATTTATAAAAGGGTATAAATCAAAAAAAGAATGTTAAACTTTTTGAAGTACCTTTTTAAAAATACATCAATTCTATAATTCATATTTTTCGGCATGAAAAAGCATTAAAGTTACATTGACAACAGAACAACGACATGTACGTTGATGAACTGAGCAACAAAAAGCCAGGGTTCGTTACATTTTCATTGTGCTTTCATTCATTATGCACACATTAGTAACACCCTGTACACCAAAAACTTCTCAACTAACTCTTTATTGGGTGGTCATAAAGTCTACTTTTTGATTCAAAAATAAAATTTCTGTAAACTCATGCCAAAAGTAATTGAATAAAATGTGATCCGTTGATGAACATTTGAGGCATAGAAATATCAATTGGCTTGATGTATGTGATGATGCTTAGTTTTCATATTCATGCAGTGAAAAGTACACAACGCTTATTTTTTGAAGTTTCAAACATTTCAAAGGACATAAACGAGACTTTATATGAGGCAAACACACATCAACATTCGGAAATAATTTTTTAATTTTTTGTCGGCTCCTATAGCTCAATGCCCGCGTGGGCCGACAATTAGCACCTGTTCCACAGTGTGTTTTCGCTACATTAAATTTGTAGCAAGCGCTTTGATCTATAAGGAAAAGCACTTTATAATTACTGCATTACATTACATTACGCTTTTGATTAATTCTCATTAATTTTTTTGCAAATATGCTCTAATTGCCAGCATACAAATCGTAGAAATTCTTTTGAGAGTATTGATGTTTTCAATAAAAATGTTTTCAATCATCGTCGTTATTATAATATCTATTAACTTTATAGCATCATCATCCTCATTTTTTCACCATCACTTCCATCATGCCACCTTCATCATCAACACCGTGGAAATATTTTTTGAATTTTTATGATACAATTGTTTTATCGTGTTTGAGCTAGCAGTATTGACTGTGCTTAATTCATATTTTAGTACATGCATACAATTTGGCGTGAGTTTTATGAATAAAATCTTGTATTGGTATAAGCTTCGCAACAAACCTAACTTTTCTTCTTCACGATTTGTACGTAAATTGAGAGAAATAAATTTGAAATCAAAATATCAAATTTATTTCTTCACACTTAATGAAATAGCGACAGAAAACTTCATAAATTCTTCTCATCCTTCTTTCAAAAGCTATTCAGCATTCTTTGAGCTTTTGCTATTTTGGTGTAATCCATTTTATCTATTACATATTGACAATTTCCACATAACTTTGTTCTATTACTCATAATAATTTTCATGTTGTTCTAGTTATTTCTACAAGGCCCTGGTTTTTCCTGTGTTGTATTCTCTTCTTTGCTTCAACTAGGTTTAGACCTTTAAGGCAATTCAGGCCACTTTCTTGTGAATAAACAGACAAACAACAAAGACTTATTCATAAATTGTTTCTTGCGGTACATCCACATTAGTTTCAAATTCTCATACGTCATAAGTGATCTTGGGCATGACGTTAAACTGCTCCAGAAATAGGGTCTCTAAATTGAGACTGCTTTTCTGTTATAACATGGATAACAGAGGACTTTGGTAGCAGATATCGAAAAACTGATTTTCTGGTATCGTTGTCATTGGCTTGGCGGATGATATTTTTTTTGACAACGGCAAGGCAAACTGCCCAAGTGTGGGAACAGCGAATCTTTATTTCGATAATTTCAAGTTGGACGTTAGCTCGGGCTGGCAGTTTATTCGTCCCGAATAAAATGGTCTTTTTTATACATAACTTTATTGTAGTATCGATAAGCTAGGCCGACTGCTGGCAACCCAAGTTACTTGAACCTGTACGCAATAAAATCTTATTGAATTAATAATTAATTTTGCAGTTCATGTGGTACCGTACTATCCGGTGTTCACTTACTTATAATGTTGTATTTTTACAGCATATCACCTGTCAAATGTCTTCGGCATGTCTCTCGTTAGTGTATTAATGTAGTGTCTATTAAATTGGCTATCATGCAGTCGTATAAGTTTTTGCATTGATTCTGTATGATATTAAATACGTTGTCTGCTGTTGATCTGTTGACTCAGCAGGAAGATTTTGTCTTCATTTGTGAAATACTTTTCTCCTATGTTATATGATATATTCGTTAGAATGTGTTGAAATAATTGTTATTGGTCTTGAATGACGCATATTATTTGGTTAGTGGTGCTCATTTTATTAAATGGTTTTGGGAGTCGTTAAAACGGTATATAGACTTTTTAAGTTGCATGAAAATCATTTTCTCAATATGTCCAATAGCAACACGTTAGTTTATTGCAAATTATATCTATTTAGCGACGCACTTTTACTTGTAGTTGTATTGACTCATTCTTCATGTATTTCATAGATCTTTGGAATGCTTTGAGCCAAGCTTTTATGTTTAGGCTTTCTGGTATCTCGCAATTTTGAGCTAGTTCAGTATCTTTTTTTCTTTTACGATGATTTTTCAATTTTTAAATCATTTTTTTTTTTCGAATTTCAATTCGGTCTTGTTTACAACACTGATTTTTTTGTAAATAAGCAATGTTTTTCGAACTTTTGATAGTCTGACGTTCACCTCAGTAGAGTTTTTACAGCTGAATGCTTTCATCCCCATCAAGTCTTTCAGCATTCAGCTTTTTTTCAAAGCTTTACATTCGTTTTGAGGTTTCAATCGATGTTTTGAAAAGCCGTTGCAATCACCCGTTACATCTGCATAATGTTTGTTCACAAATTTTCAATGCAAGTTCGCATCATTAAAAATTTTTCGAATGTTTTTAATTTCATATAGAGAAGTTTTTTAATTGTTTTTTTAAATCAAATTTTTTTTCATTGAAGTCAAATCGATTGTCCTACCTATTTCTTTTGTACCTTTTTGAAGTGAGGAATAAAATTGATTCATAAAAACAAAAAAATAAAAGACTGAGAAACATTTCAAACGCTGAATATCTATTTAATTGTTTTACACGCGACATTCACCAGTGCAGTGTAATTATGAATTAAGCAAACCTTATCACCAGTTTGACCAATCCCCATAGTTCTTGTTATATTTTTATTAACTTATATAAAAATTTTTAAAGTAAAAAGAATTTATACATTTTCGGGAAATTAAAAATTGTTCAAGATAATTTTAATTTTGGTTGAATGTCACAAGAAGCGATAACTTTGCATTAAACTTTCCTTTTCAAAGCAAAAATTAATGAATACTAAGACATTTCACTTTTAAAAGCTTATCAAGTTTATCGAAATCATTGCTGGATTCTCAAATTCTTATACTTCATTTCTTAAGAAATAAAAATTATTTTTTCACAGGCCTGGACACCAAAAGTAAGTTTTTTATTTGTTGGATAAATTATTAAAAATTTATGATGAGGTAGGTGCCAAATTTTGGCTTAGTCGTTCAAAACGATTGCATGTTTGCTGGCAGTGTGGATTTTTAAAGTATTGGTGTAATTTAAATAGTTGAGAATCCTTTTAATTCATACCTTAGAAATATCTACTTTTTCAAATCTTTTTCTCTGTTAGAAATTTTCACCAAAATGAAGTGAAGTTTATAATTTCAGTTTTAAACTCCAATTCTCACCCATTTATTCAATTATAAATTTCAAAATGTAAATTTGCTAATTTCAGTTCAAAATTTGTATGTTCGTCTATTTTTATTCACTTTCAACATAGCCGCAAGACAAAAGTTCATTCCACCCACATCTTGCAGCTAGTTTCAGGCGCTTTTTAGATCCCTCTCACGCAAACATTCGTGAAAGAAAGCCGAAAAAATGAAACTATTTTAGATATAATTAGTAATGTAAACAACGTTGTAATGCTGATGTAAATTTGAAAAATCAGTATGAAAATGTTTGAGGCTTTAGAACTATTTTGAGCTTTGCAATTTCCTTTTCATCTTTTTGGAAAACCAGAAGTTATGTTTTCCACAGAAAATTTTTTCGCTAGAAATAGAATCAACACCCACCTTTGTAGAGAGGAGTCACTAGTTTTGAGCATCAACTAGGAGATCATGAACTTTGTTAAAGGAACATACAAACACTAGAGCAACTTTTTGCGCTCTATATGCTCTAGGAATAAAATTGTTAAAGATCACCATATATGAGTTTATAAAATGAGAATAATATTATTCATCAGCATGCACTTGTCAATGTTTTCAGAAAAAACTAAAACGATTTTCAAATTTATTCAATTATAGTTAATATAATTTAGATTAAAACTTATATTGAGATAATTAATATCTCCAAAAGACGAAAAAAGAAACGGTCCAGTTCAGATGTGTCAATATCTTTGGTTTCATTATTTCCCTCGGTCTCATTTGATGGGAGTTTCACTCATAATCAATCTTGGTTCACCATCTTTTGAACTTCATCTTAAATTCTTTTTTTCACAAGTGTTAAACACTATTCAGTTCTGTGAAGTCTCAAACGATCAATCAATTCGTTAACAACATCAACACCCAGTGGCCACATTGATTAACAATAATTTGAACTACTGAACTTTTCTAAGTCAAAAGGAACAAACTAAAACTAGAAAGGTTATCCGCAGATTGAATTGAAATTTTGTATCTAGATCATACAATAGAAAGGCAGGTTTTGCCTCCTAACGCCCCCACGATTGAATGACCTTTGCTATGTACTTGTGAGGTCCATCTACTCCATCACACATCACTTCAAGCTTGAAAGGTTTTTAAGCTCAATCTGCCTATCGTTTTGACCAATGATTCTTACACCCTACTCAAACTTCGTCACATAATGTACCTTTCAAACAAGCTGACTGATTTTGGTTGATACGACAGCCATACCAGTTTATGGAGAATATTTATTTAGAATAAAAAATAATAATTTATTTTGAAAATTATAAAATATAATTTTCAAAGATACTATATAGAAAAAACTGTATTATCTTTAAGGAGTAATGCTGTTTATTTCAAGAAGATTTTTTCAAGTCGACTATCAAAGCAGAGAAGCACTAATTCATTTTAATTACATCCATCTCAAAATTAGAAAAAACGATTTTTCAAGATCTTTCGAATATGTGTTGATAAACAGCAAATAGACAAAATAGTCTCAATATGGCTTAAGAATTTGCATAATACAGATATATGAGACGCAAAGCATGATCATTAGTTATCATTTCAATAAAGTAAAGAGTCAATAATAACTAAACATTATGCGTTAGTTTTGATAAAATCTTCAAGCGGTCAAGATGTGGAGTAGCACCTCAGACACCAGCTTGATGATCGGCACCATAACTCTTTTGTCGACCCTCATTCACAGGAGGTTCCCGTGGGAAGACATGCCTGATGTCAACTGCTACCGACAAAAGTGCAGTAATGAAAATGATTGTTGTCGTAGCTTCAACATTTGCGACAAGTCTGCCAACACGTGCATTGATTGTTGGCACGGAATGGGCTGCAACACCGAGGCAGACTGCTGTCAAAGGTACCGCTACTGTCAGAGACGCAAAGGTGATCTAGGAAGATGTGTGGCTGAGATTAATTAAAAGGTTTGAGCTTGTGTTTGAGATGGCGTCCAATGAAAGCATTTTTTATATGGTTGGAGTTTGAAAAAGCAAAGTGATTGTGCTAGATGTTATCTTTATCAAATTTCTCAAGTCCCAAAACAAATTACCAAAAAAATATAATAAATTAAAATTGTTTATTTTGAATGCTACTCATTTGAAAAAGTAATAAAAGCCCTAATTCGATTTTGAATTTGCTGCAAAGGTTCTACACTTTTTAAAGCTCTTTAAATTAACTCGGCGATCAATCTGGTTTAATTAAGTTTGCTTTAGACAGTCGATTGTTGTTTTTGAACATATAATTTTTCAAGCATTTTATCTAGAAAATTGAATATATAAACATAGAAAAAAATTTTAAATTTATATCGACATAAATAGTTACACATTCATTACTTAATTGAGTTATATGGGCACGATAATGATGGAAAATTGAGTCATTCTATCACTGATTACTTTATTTGTTTTCAATATTGAACATACAAAATATATAGAGAAGTATTAAATTATTTATGTTGGGTACCAAATGCTACATGTGTCGTGGTCTCAATTGTTAAGTTTATGATCAACTTTTTATGAAGAAAATACAAATTTCGAAAAATTTTGCTCAAACTTGTAACTTCATATCTGGCTTTTTGTGGCATGTCGCTTTGTGGATGACGACAGTTGAGTGCAAATGGGACGAAAATTGTCTCGTTAAGTTTCCACTCTCATTACTGAAGTCGATGTTTTTAGATTTTGCGGTTCTACATCGAGTGTTTTGAGAAGTTTCTGTGACTGAAATTTTTGACTTGTATTTATTAATGAAAAATTTATTTTGAAAGTTTAAATTCATGAAAGTTTGTTTTATGAACAGTTTAAGATTCGAAATTTAATTTTGACCAATCTGCTCATATATATCGGAGTGAAAAAGTTGGTTTTCAAATATTTCGTACGCGTGTTTTGTCATAATATATTTTCATGTGAATATTTCATGTATTTCAGTAATAACAACTTTTGACTTTAAAATTGTTTTATGTTTCACTAGAAGCCAATATATAATCAACTTGAAAGGTATGTTGCTGGTAAGTCGCTTGGCGTTGGCTGTTGCTTGCGTTGTGAAGCATACTTGAATTTGACTTGCATCCAGTTTTGATAGAAAAATTCGTAACTTTCATGGAATAACTTTTGTGCTTTTGGATTCAATGTTAATATATTTTTTCGAATATTATCTACTTAATTTGACATTTATCAATATATTTCGTATAAATTCTTCATGAAGATCTCAAGTAAAGTTTGTTTTAATTGTTTTTTGCCACAACTTATTTACGTACTTCGAGTTCAGAAAGGACAATGAAGCTTACGTCAGAGTTACTTGTCCATCTGCCACTAAACGTGATGTTTTTTGGATGATTATGTGGTAGTTATTTTGAGAGAATTTAAATGTAAAATTGAGTCGTTTCATTAAATTATATCATTTTCTTGTTGGAATTGAATTCTATGAATGAAACATTGGTTATTATGTAATCTAAAAAAACGCATATTTATCATATATGTTTTATGGTACTTACCAGTCCTATTTGATACCTACTACGTGAAGAGTGTAACTCGCGTAGTTAGAGACTATTTCCAATTGGTTGCCGTCTAGAACTGAGTATTCCATCGTTCGCTTTAGTTTTCATTGGTTGTTTGTTCAAATAAATTTTTTGATCTATTTTTTACCTTTTGATAGAATTAATAATTGTTGTGAAAAAACTTTTTGAATATCGTTTGTGACTTTAAAAAGGCAGAAATAGCTTTAAAACAACCGTTGCAACACGAAATGATATAAGAGCCATATAGATATAGAATATCGTGAAAGGAGTCGATTCATGAAACACTGGTTCATCAATGGCATGGTCTTGAACCACATCACTTTCAAATCCAACGATCGCACATCAACCTGTAGATAATATTCCATGATGTTCATTATTTTATGAACAGTAAATAAGTTTAAGAACCTAGCGCTCGAAAGTTTTTGTCGTCTTTTGTGGAACTTGTTGTGTTGCTTTCCAGCTAAACATTCAAACACAAATTTTTCCAGAGTGTTTATCAAATCAATTACAAAAAATATAATATCTAAGTACTTTTGGCATCAATGCCTAATATATTGGGGCATTTTGATCGACCAAAAAGCCTGTGCTTCTCTGTCGAATGAATAGTTTTAACTTTTATATGAGTTGCATCATAATTTAATGGGAAACAAACCCAAAGTATTTGTTTAAAACACACAAAGCTTATTAAAATGAAATCTACATTCTTAAGTAAAGCAAGGTTTTTTTACGAAAAACTTGGCGCATTTTGTTCCATAAATACTTCATGTTTGTTTCTTTTGTTTAAACTTTTATAATGATCAATTAAAACTCTTATAAATCTTCAATAGAAACAACTTTCGAGTGCACCACACAAGACCTCAACAGGCTTCACTGTGATAGATTTTTATTTTAAAATACAAAGGCCTAAGCAGTTAAAAACACACCGGTTTAATCGTTAATACAAATTACACTAAGTGCCTCCATTCTTCTGCAGCAAATGATCCCCACCAACCAGGAGAGACATATTGATGAGTCTTTGATGACGTTTTGATCACGTGTCACTTTTTTGCATATATTAAGTGCCACTTGAGCACAATATGCTTGAATGAGCATGGATTATACCGAAGAGATTGATGTGGTGGGATTGTATAAAGCAAATAATGGTGAAAAATAGGGTAGAGTATATTTAAGAACACTAATAACTTTATTAATATACAAAGTTTTTCTTTAAAAGCTTAACATTTTAATAAAATTATTAGTGTTTTTGATTATACTCATTTTAGTTTGGCTAATAAAAAATCATAAAATATTAATTTGGTTTAGTATAACGGTTTGCTGGTTTTTTTATTTATTTTTATTATTTATACTAATGGTGAATTTTCCAAGGCGATCATTTTTTAGGAAAGACTTGAATTGGATAAAGTAATTTTCGATACTTTCACTTTTATTAACTACATCATTACTTGAATTTATATTGTCATGTTAAGATCTGTGTTTGAGAAATAAGTTTTAAATAATTGGAAATAAAACAAAAACAATAATAATGAAATAAAGCACTAAGCCCTTTACAAGACAAAATAAAAGTTGCATTTACAAGTTTGGGAAGGGAAATTGAAACAGCAATTGTTCAACATATTTTAGTGATGAGTCGAATGGTTGTTGTCGAATTTTTGGCATTTTCCAATAAAAAATTCTATTTTCAATCAAGTAAATATTTTTCAAAATGAAACAAAATTAGAAAGGGGAGGATGAGGAAGAAGATGGCGATGATGGTGTCTTAAAAACTTCGTTCCCTGTATCTAATATGTCCAACCCACTGTCTAGGCTATTGCTATGGTTTTCAGAACTGCTATCTATGTTATTATTGAAATTGTTATTGCCAAGATTTAGATTTTCATGTTGGCTCACCAACTTGTCAATGTAATTGAGATGTTCTTGGTCATGGTTTGAGACGTGACAAATAAGCCTATTGCTGTTGAGACACAATTCATCTTTTTCGGTTGGGTCGTTCCCGAACTCTTCAAGATCATTTTTTGAAGATTGTTCGTTGTCTTCTGTTCTCCATTGGGACCCTCCAGCATGCATTCTTTCCCCCTCATTCAGGTCTACTGATGCCTCTTGAAGTTTGTTTCGGTCTGCTTTGTTACTGATCTCTTCATCATTTGTTCCTGCATCAAAACTTTTTTTAAAGTCATAAGTACTTTCATTGTTAGTTTCAGAAAAGTTTTTAACGCTTTTTTTACTGCTGCCGTAGCAGACTTCAGCATTTTCAGCTTTGCAGTAGAAACCTTGAGACAATTTGAAAGATAAATTGGAAACTTCAAAAGCATTGTCGTCTACTATCCCATAAACTCTTTGTCCTACTTTTCTTCTTTTCCTTCCACAACTTTTAAATGAAATTTCGTTGCTTTTTTCAATAACACTTTCATTCCCTAAAATTTCAAATTTATTGGTGGCAGTGTTAAACAAATCATTCTTTTTAACATCATCCTCGTTGTCTTCTTCTTCAGTGTCATCATAATATTCTTCATCAAGAGCGGGTAGTTCAATCATGCCCTTGTCAAGGATGTTTTCTTCCTCTTCTTCCAGAATGTTCTCAATTCTTCTGGGCATTCCATACACCTCATCATCATCACTTTCACCAACAGCTCCCACATTATATTTTTGATAATAATTATCATCACTATAGTAGTTGTTAGTGACGTTAAATTGCATATCGTCAAAACCTCCCAATTCATCCATCGAATTGTGATCGTCAAAGTCAATTTTTTTAACAAGGTCTATGTATTTGTCGCAGAGCCCTTTTTGGGTATCACTTTTGAATGATTTCTCAAGTAGGTGGTTGTGAGATTTGCGATGTTTTTTATACTTGTTGTTGGTCATTTTATTATATTTTTTATTTTTTAAAACATTTTTATTTTTTCTAATGAAATCAAAAGAATAATTGTGACTCTCGTTATTTTGTCCGTAGTTAAAAGTGTACTTGTCCAATATACTAATATTTGTGTTAGTGATGTTGCTACAATTTTGTGCATTGCTTACCAAACTGAAGTTTTTGTCGTTATTTAAAAGAGATGTTGAAAAAGAGTATGTTGATTCGTTTGTTTGATGTGTGCTTTCTTTTGAAAAGATATTTGTTTTGTTGAGTTTTGGGTTGTCTTCCTCGTTCGTTACTAGTGCACTTGCCTGTTAGGAGCAATAATAATACGCTGTTTTTATATTCATTTAAAGATTATTACACAGTGTTTTTGATTTTTGTGGTGTTTCCGAAAAAAATAACAGAAGACATTTTTATATTTAAAAAAATTTGGTACCTTTCTCTTTCTCATTTTCTCAAAAATTTTCTTCAAGATGTTAGTCTTTGATTTTCTGAAAATTTTTTAAGTATCAAGACAACACTCAAATCAGTGATTGCAACGATCGTGACAAAAAAATATGTACTAAAGAACAAACAGGTGAAATGTCTTATCGAAATGTGAGAAGGCGTTTCAATCATAATCATCACATTTAGTATAGCAATTTTGGATGATTAATATGAAGTTTTACTCAGTTATGCTCGTCAATACATATTTTCATGAAATTTTAAACAGTTTATGAAATAATTAAAAGTATGTCATTTAAATAGTTCATAAAATAGGGTTAGAAAAAATTTATTTCGGACGCAATAAGAACCTCGGTAAATAGCACGTCTCATTGGAAAGCTCCTTTTGTTGCTTTCCAAACACGTTCAACAGCTTCATTTTTCTAAAATTATAAATAGTATCCGGTTAGTATTATTATTCATACATTCATGTCTTAGCCATGTCGGAACCAATGAAATTCTCATCCATATGATCACTATAACTGTCAGTTAAAGAAAGTTGATAGTCTTACTTTGAGGCTCGGATGCTCATGTTGCCACTAAATAAATCGAATTTCCTTTTAACTGCGGCACTTTTAAAAGCTGGCGCTGTGTAGTTGAAGACATTGATGGTGTTATTGTTGTCGAGGTTGTTGTCGATATGTTCATTTGTGTTGCTTAGAGTGGTGGTGTTTGTTGGGACCTGCAGATCTTTTTTGGCGTGTTTATGAGATTTTTTGAAAATTGAAGTCAAGTTGGATTTTTTAAAAAATGTTGTATTATGGTTACTGAAGTTGAAGAAGGATTTGTTGAGTATGGTGTTTTCTTTGTCTTCAACTATTGTGGTGTTCAGTTTGTGTTTCTTGCTACAAGATTTCCTTTTGAACTTTTTGCTACTTACTTTTTTTTCTTCCTCAGAATAATTTTTTACTGAAAAAAAAAGTATTAATAAATATGATATTTATCAAAAATTTATTTTAAATTTTCGATTTAAAAGTTAATTCGAACCTTGAAAGGCATCAAAAGCAATGTGACTTAAGTTGCTTGAAGGAAACTTAGAAAAAATATTTTTGAAAAGGTGGATGTTGCCAAGATGTTGATGGTAGTTTATCAAAAAAGAAATGACTTCAACACGTTCTTTAAATCTTTTTGTATTGAAAACCGATTCATCGGCTTGAATCCTGGTGATACTGGGAAGTAAGCATATAGACAGACTAGAAGATGTCATATGGGTGATTTCATAACGATCGGCGACGTTTTTGAGGTATTTTAATATGGCTTTTAAGGTGAAAAGGTGCAATGGAGGCATAAGAAAACACGCCTCAAACACTAGATAACATCGGCGATCTGTCGATGCCGTGTGTGAGTTTATTCTGGTGAGAAGCTCAAGGATTGGTGGGGGGAGGAGTGGAGAAGGTAATTGGTGTAGGAACTGTTTTAATATGCATGCCAGGTCGACTGCCCTGCAATCTTTTGGCACACTTCCTGATGATTCAATGGCTTCCTGCAGTAAGATATGTGTATATTAATTTCTATTTTAAACTTGTTTACTAAACATTTTAATTGTCATTAAATATTGTTTGTGTATAAGCAGATTGTTTGTAGCAAAGGTTATCATAATTTTAGATTGAAAAGAACGTAGGGTCATATGAGGTGGTTTGATTTAATGCCGATTGGAAACTCATTAAAAGCCTCACGATATTCGTAGCATGATTTTTTCTATACATCACTTATTAAAGGCTATTTAATAATTTCAATGCCTCAAACACCAATCATTACTTGCACAATATGTCCTAAAATTTACCAATTGAGCCGTTTCAAGCATGTAATTATATCACTATCACCGTTCAAATTTTGAAATATATTTTCTCACTCGAATATTTAAAATTTTCATAGAAAATTATATTTTCAAACTCAAAAATAATTAAAAAAAATTTTAACCCGGAAAAAGTTCTTTTATTGATTTAGAAATATTGTTTATCAACGAAATAAGGCGTAGTAATGATGCTTTTAATCGCTTGTGAGGTACAATAAACAGAAGTCTGCCACCTGTAACAGACCAGCCTCAGACATGCATACAAACGAACGTAATTTTAATAACATACATAGCAGCTCTTGAGGTTTTAATTTTCAAGTTACGGTAATAGGAAAAAATTTAATCTTGTTAATAAGGGTTTAAGTACTAAATAATCATTTGACAAATTTTTTCATTATAAATTTTGAAATGAAGTTTTCAAAATACATTTATTTTTATTAGAGGTTAGAGATATAAACAAAAGTAAACTGTTTTTTATTCATACGTATGATATCTTTAGAAATTTCTCAATTATTGTCACATTATTATCACAGGTATAACCTTTAAAGTTTAAACTACATACTATGCACACATACAATAGAAACATACAATATACACACCACACACATACTCGGTGTTGTGACACTGATATACGACACAGGGCTACAATAAATTATAACTAGTATCCACCTAACCTTTCATTTTCACCTTCCAACCTTCTATTAGTATTATTTGCGGAAGTATTTCTTAGCCTTTTTCTATTTCAAAGTCGGTTTTTAAGGATAAGCCAAAAGTAAACAAGAGTTTATTGGTTTAAGTTTTATGAAAATACTCTAAATTTAGACGCCAAAATATTCTCTAGATACTGAGGTTAAAACATTCTGTATATATCAAAGCTAAAATATTAACTGTGTAAAGAATTTAAAAACCTTCAAGGCCCGAATTCTGAGCTTGCTTCCAGACAGTCTAAAGATTCCTTTGTGGTCCCCTTTACTGCTTAAAATGTTCAGAATTTCATGCAGCACCCTGCGGGAGTTGAATGCTTTTAATGGTTCTGGACTCTAATGATAGTTGTAGTAGTTGTCAATATTAATAATTGTGGAGTCTGTTACAGTGAGGTTCAACACTTAATATCTAAGAACAGTTTAAAGTTAAATCATAAGATTTTAATCGTTCTGACTGTAGTTAGATACAAGGATAGTTATTTGAAATGTACATAGATGTATGAATGCTATTTTAATATAATTGCTTCAGTTATTAACAAGCAAAGATTCGCGTTTTTAAACACAAATAAATAAAATTATAAGAATTTCAGTTGAAGATAATTAATGGAAAGACTGATGGTTCAATCGAAGGCTGTTTAATTATTGGCCGAGAATGATCTATGTGTTGGTCTTGTTTGCGTGTAAGTCTACATTCATTATGATCAAAATTGCTTCATTGTAAGGTTTTACACGACCTCTTGCGTAAAATTTATAAACTATTTGTTAAATTTTTATAGAATCACGTACTTGAAATTATTTTTTGATTTTTTAACAATAGTTTGAATTGTAAGGTACAAGAAACTTTAACAAAAAGAATAAATATTATGACTTATTTTGAATTTCCAGCATTAATTATGTTGAACTTTGATTTATGATTATTTAAGATAGAAAAAATATCTCAATAATAACGGAATCGACATTATCTCCCACCATCTAAATGGGCGTAGTGAATTAATGAAGAGTTGCTGAGTTACATTGCATTTCCTGACACTTGATAATTAAGCAACGGTATTTGGGAGAAAGTATCAAAAACTTTAATAATTGAAATGTCTGAGTCTAATCATGCCTTGTTGAACAAGTTAATTTTTAAATTTTGACATTTATGAAATTTTTATCGTATATTTGGTATAGCAAATATCCAATTAAAATCTCTTGGCAGCATTTACATGAGATTCTGGAGTGAAGTTTCAAGTGCATAAAAACATATTTTTATGATACTTACTTAGGTATTGGAAGACCACTGGATAATGTGGAAGGTAGTCTTGATAACTCTATTCCAAAAACACGATGTCTGTTCTGTGGAGTTGTGGGCATTTTAATTAGAAGGCTAAAAATGGTTATAATTTCTGTATTTAGACTGATGAGAAGGTTATTTTTGATCGAAATATAACAAAATAGTCTGCTTTCGAATTCTTTATACAGAAGCTGTAAAATAATTATATGTGCCCATACGGAGATCAAAGAAAGAAGCTGGATGAGGTCTCAAGAGATATCTTCAAGAAATAACTTCACAGAACTATTTCAAACATTTGTTTAAATGTGATCTAAAATTAACAAAGTAGACTTTGAATAAACAAGCTTTTAAAATCTTTGAACTAAGATAACTTTGTATGTAATCTACTTAAGCTAATTGAGATATCTAAGCAATAAAATAAATGTAAGAACTTCACATTAAAAACAATTTATGAAACAAAAAAATCATAATTTCTAATGATAGATGAGGATAAATTAGAATATCCGGCCATGTTCTTTGATTTGTTCTACCGCCTGATTGCATGCTATGAATATGCAAAGGTTTGTTGTTTCATCTTCAAATTTTCTTTATCAAATAACAAATAAAAAAATATCACTTTATGGTAAAATTTCAATAATTAAAAAAGTTTATAAAAGTTGGGTTTTGCTTTGTTGATTTTCTGAGATTCTTGATCAAGATAAATTAGTACTAATCAGCTCAATTAGTCTAATTAAGATACCTTTTCAAAATAAATGGAAAAAATCTTTAGATAGAAGTAGAAATATAGGACTTTAAAAGTATCAGTTTATAAAATATGGCTCATAAAAAACTATAGAAAACACATAAAATCAAACAAATCAATTAAGGCACATATAAATCACCCAGAAACACACCCACCCTACCTTCAAAGATTCGAAACATTAACCACAAACCTTCTTTTCTTTTTAACGTGTATTTTTAACATATAACTAAAAAATAATTTATAAATTTTTTACACAATGTTTTTTCAATAAATGCTTTTTATTGGAAAAATCATTGCTTGATAAAACACAAAAAAGACATGACTAGAAAAACTATCATTAGGTATGATGTATGAGTGGAGGAAACATTAGGCTTGATGTTCTGTAGTGCATTCGAGTGAGGAAGCCATTAATGCTTTGAAAACTATTTTAAAATAAATATAAAGAAATGTCCATAAAAAGTTGCGTGTATTTTTTGTATTCTTTGAGTCAAGACAAAACATGGTATATTTATTTATAAAGCATTTTTCTCTATTTATCAACCTAGAACTAACAGTACAACATTTGGGAGTCATAACCCCTTAATTTGTTCTACTTTTATGTTTGACTTCTTGTCATACAATAATCTTTTTCCATTGTCTGTCATCATGACAGCATGCTTCAATGCTTTCACAAAATGTCACTTTTCCATTATATTCTCTACAGCATTTTTGCTTCTTTGATCTTATGAATGCATTTGCAGAACTTTTTGTGACTAAAACTTAAATTCTGTATTCTAAATCTTTGTATACTTTTGAAGGCTTTTTTGTGGTGTTTAAGCTCATAAAATTGTTTTGCTACTTATACATTTATATATACTCTGTTCAATACTTTTTATTGCTATTTGTTGCGTAATTGAGTTGACTAATAAACATGAAAGTTGAGGTGTCAGCCAGATAGTTCAGAAAACAACGAAAAAATCTCAATAGATTTTTATATTTTATCAGTTTTTCACTTCTGACTGTCGAATATGTGTAGAAATAGTTTTAATAATAGTGATTACCATTGGTTGTAAAGCACAAGTTCAAATGAACAATTGAAATCAATAATACCAAACCGGTTGCGTTGTTTGATTCATTATTGACAGGATATTAATTTTTATAATTATTGTCATAATATTATATTTCATATATATGTGTCTTCTGAACACTTATGAATTAAAGCAATAAAATAGAACGTGTAGCCATATTAATAAGCATAAATTTTATTTAAATTGATTTTAAGTTATTGGAAGGTTGAATAGTACAATTTCTAGTGTTCCCTACTTTTATTGTAGTTGTTCATTAGCATGGAAACGATGTCAGATCAGTCTATTAGAGTGTTAGCTTTTGCTCTTAATAGCTTCTTGTTTCTTCGTATGAGAGTTTTTTTTGTAGTTCGTACCTAAAGCTTATTGAATATATCTTCATTGAGTTTTTTATTCTTGAGCATATCTATAAACTCATTATTCTCTCAAAACCTTTCGTGGGATATAATTTCAACTTGGTTATAATTATAAGACGTATAAGGATTACAAAGGCAATATAAAGCTGAAAAAGTGAATCCGAAGGCCATTATATAAAACAATACATTAATTAAAAGCTGAAGTATCATTAACTTTTTTATGCTCGGGGCATTAGAAAACAATATTCATTAACTATCGAACAGCTGTTAACAAGACATTCCGTATTCTATAGAAATGCTGGTTTATACAAACTTGTGTTTCTTTTATATAGATAAAAATTGAACTCATGTGAAATTAAGAAATAAAGCTGAGTTAGTTATTTTTATAGTATAACTTTCAAATCACAAGCTTGTCTATGCAGACCTCAATGAAATAATTTAAAGAGCTCACTTCAGGAGAATAGGAAAAGAGAGATTCTTGAAAGATATAATGACAACCAATTGGAGTATCTTGGTGGCAGCATTTTTCAGGTGTTAATAGTTCCTCAGGGATTTGAATATTTTGCTCCTGTAAGTCTTTCAAAATATGAGTTCTGAAGCAAATACAATTCGGTGTGGTTGGTTTTTGTTGGTTAGAAGTTGATGGGTTGATTGACTTTGTATCAGTTTGGTCTTCATGGGATTTGTTTTCAGTTGTGTTGGTTTGGTTGAAATTATTGTTGTAGTTTATATTGCAGATAGTATTGTTGGTTGTGATGTTGATATTATAATAGTTATTCTTCACGTTGATATTACTACTACTCGCCCCTGTAAAAGTTGAATTCCCTTCAGTGTAACTTGTGCCGTGATGGTTGTTGTTCTTATTGATATGGTAGAAACTGATAAAGTTGTTGTTGTTGTTGTTGTTTTTATAAGGGTTTTTGTTAAGGTCTGCATTAATTCCAGTTTGAGCCATGCTGTTTTTTTAATGGAAAATCATTTGTGGGCTGGTGTGAGAGGTTGATAAACTAATTAACTTTTTGTTTTAATGCTTTTTAAAATGATTAGTTATTTGAAAAAGATTTTACATGCGAGCAATTAATAATAAGATATAATGTTAGCTAAAAAATTATCAAGTCTAATACCTCAATTTACAAACAGATCCAGTAAGGGTAATTTAAAGAGTAAAAGTCAACAATTGTTCAAAACTAAGCTAAAAAACGTAGTGACAGATAGTACCTTCAAATCCAATCTGCATAACACGTTTAAACTTTCAAGCCGCAAAGAGGAACAATAGACAGAAAGTGACTGTAATTGCATGCATCCAGCCTAATATATATAGCCTCTATTTTACCTATAACCGCCGATGTTAAAGCATATGTATCTGGTACTATGTATGTCTATAAAATCTTCTAAACCATATATATAATTATGTATGTATATATAAGGAATATACAAGAATCAATTATACAATCAAATGCCAAGGTACTTTAAACATAAGACACTTAGTGGGGCTTTTTAAATTTGAACTCATTAAAAATTCCACTGTTATAGAAAGCCAAGCTCTTAAGGTGTGGTTAATAATTATGATACATTTTTAGTGGAAAAAAATTATTATTGGCTTTTTTACAGTGTACTCTGCGCTCATAGAAATTATGTTTTTCATTGTATCTTTCTACAACTTTTGGGTGTTTTATCCTCTACTTCACATGAAAGCCATCCATGTTGATATATCAATGTTGATTGTAGGGATTTGAATGAATTTTGGATTAATTAAACTAATTTATTCATACAAACTTGAAAATTATTAAAGTTTTATTTTACTTTTAAATTTGAAAAAGTTACGTAAGGGATGTTTGTAACGCATCAAACGATCTGATGTAACTTCGTTTAAACAAAACCAACGCATTCAATAAAACTGATGGAAATGATAACACATTTAATTTGATTTATTATAGATAACGGTATGTTTTCCAAATACTTCAGTTATATCTGTGTTTTATGTCACAGTAGCTGTAAGTTTTGGTAGGGCAAAGTGAACTTTTACAAGAGTTCTTGTTAGTGAGTATGTCGAGGCTCAAACGATAACATATGTAAATGATCAAAATTGCTACTTGTTTGCTGTCATTCAGTTTGTTCGAGTATCTTTGTATGTTTCTTGTTTTCTTTTCTTATTTATGTGTGTGATATATGTTTATATGATGATATACAAATGTGTTATGAGGTTTTGGTGTGTGAAAAATATGGGGAGTTGTCCTTTCAATAAATGTTGTGTGACGTTTTTGGGTTTTCTTTTGATCTTTTTATTGTCATTTAAATAGAGTTTGAAATGTTTGAAAAGGGTGTTAGTTTTTAATATTTAAAGAATAATTTAAAATTTATCGAAATATGGATTTTTTTTTGAAATAATCGGTATATTAAAATTGAACACAAACTCTTTGATGAACACCCATGCATTTTTTTAAAATCTATTTTTTGATACCTAAAACTGAGAAAAATTTCGCTTAAAGTTTGTCAAATCAATTATTTGTGATAATTTATTATGCATCCAAAAAATTTGAACAAATTTCATTAATAACCAACAAACTAACGTATTATTCTAGATTTTTGTTTAATAAACGTACTAAATTTCTTTCATAAATCGACGCTAAAATTTTGTAAATGCTAATACGATATAAATTAAATGACATTACTAATAAATGAAATAATAATATTTTACCTACTTTTTTGTTGAATATTAATTTATGTTAGACTTGAAGAATCATAAGAATAATACTGTTGATAATGTAATTGTATTAACTTCATAAGGTTTTGAGTCTATTTTTAATTAACTTCATCAAAAGATAAGCATCGGGGAAAGATTATACGCCTAAGCCAACATATGATGTTTTAGGTTATTATAAAAAACTTAATCTTATTATAAAACTAAAAACATCTTTTGCTAATTTCTCACTGCAAGAAACTTCATTTTTGTACAAAATTTACATTAAGTTAATACTGTAGTAGTCGAAATCTTCTTAGATAAAAATACAAAGAAAAGGCTTTTAAGTCTGAAAAAATTATAAAAGAAAACAATGGTAATTTTACTTAAAGAGCACAAGTTGCTTGAAGAATTTCAAAAAGCTTTTCGTAAAGAAAAGTCAAAACATCAATACAAAATCTGTACAATACAACTCAAACCAACTACAAAATATAATAAGGCATCAAAAAAGCATTGAAACCCTCGATGATGCAAACTCAATACAAAACATCATTCCATCACACACATCACCCCCATTCTGACGCAGAGCCAATAATGACGTATATGATTAATCGACCTGATTACCTAGTAAAACAGACTGCGACCCTTGAACTGTGTCAAACAATCAGGCTCTCATCACAGTGGCATACATGATGATGGAAAATGGTATGACATATGGAAGTTGAATAATGAAGTTTATTACTCTTGTTTTGATGTTATCCTCATTAGGTTTTATTGTCGTTTGATTTAGAGAATGTGTTTTGATTAGTTATGCAGTTATAAGTTTCATGAAGGTTGAAAGAAGTGTTAAAGTATGTTATGTAACGAAATAAATAATATCAAAGTTGTGCCTACACAGCTTCAAATTATAAAAAAAACAAGGGCCAATTAGAATATAAAAAGTTGAAAAAAATAATATTATATAAAAACAATAATAAATTTTAAAAATATTGAATAACAAAAACATCAAACAATATTAAGAAAATCAAAATAATAATCAAAAATAAGAAATATTGAATGAAAAACTAATAAACAAGAATAATAAACAATTAAAAAGAAAAGCTGAGAATAATATTCAAACTCAAATCAAACATTTTTAGTAACTGAATAAGCTATTGTCACTGAAGCTTTTTGTAAGTCGAACTCACATTATCACTTAAAATCCATTAATAATAATGATAATCAAGAAAACGACTACTGTTTAATTTCTGCTCGGTGTTTCACTTGCTGATAACCATTATGCTCTTTCTATGCTGTCAAGCAGAATTGGACATGGTATTGTGTGATGATCATTTTTGGTTCAAAGCATAATTAATAATAGTAGTTATAATAGAGTTATAACAATGATTAATTATAATAATTAAACTTATATTTGCTAATCCCACTTATTTCAACACAGATGTTGTCACTGTGGTATAAATCTATATCTATTACCTTGTAATTTTTATCTAAGCATACTAATAAAAACATCAAAAAGTTTTAAAACCATCTTTTTAATGACTGTTCGAAATTTCACCATCAATGCATTAGGGATACGAAACAATTAAAAAAGTATAATCCCAAATAAAAATAACATTGTGTGGCAGAAGGGAATGTTGATAAAATGACATTAAAATAGGTGATAAATGTGTCTGGAAAGATGGTCGATAAAAACGTCCAGCTTGTTGTATAAACTATCGGACATAAAACCCAACTAATAGCTTCCAAAGGCGTTTTAAAAGATGATAGTTATTCTTTAATAGGTCATATGTAGATAGAACATATTGTAAGGTCAACGAACACAAATTATTTATTGTAAAAAAGACCCGTAGCTTTTCGTAAGACTAGTATACTGAATCAAATGATAGTCTTTTTAATATCTAGATGCTTTTTTGTGTACGATGGTGAAGTTAGCTGTGAAGTTATAAGAAAAAACATATTGAGATATATAAAAGGTTTATGGGTCTCATAAACAGCCTAGAATCAAATCAAATCTTTAGCATTCAGCTTAGAAATGTAAGAAATTCTCAAAATACTATAATATCACATAAGTTTTTTAGTTACGCATTGGAACGTGTTTAAATATTAAAATACTTAATTTTAAGTAGGCCTGATTGCTTATAGATAAAGAAAAAATTTCTATGAATTGTTTGTACCTGTAATAAACCATTTGATAAACGAAATTTTTCTGGTCTAAAAAGTGCGATAAGAGAGTTTCGAACCACTAAAATAAAGTTTCTTTGATGAATTTATTCATTGAATAATAGAATACTCGTGTTGAAATTGTTTTTGCTTGTATTTCAATGAGAAGCACGATTATTATGTAAGTGCAGGTCTCTGCACCTTTATTTATATTTTTTTTATGTTTTTCAGAGTTAGCGGAAATAGAGTTAAAAATTTATTTTAATATTTTGTGATACAAATCTTTGGTAAATATTATTATTTCATTGGTTAGTATTTACCTTGATGACATTTGAAAATTTCTATAAGTTATGTAAGCACTACCAGTGAATTTCCTTTAAAAACATTGAATTTATGCTAAATTGTTTTATTTAAGCTTTTTAAAGTGTTTTTAATTAAGTTATAAATCTATAAAGACGTCTTCAAAGATGGAGCTTTTAAGCATCAAGCTTCAACAAGCGTAATTTTCTGGGTTTCGAAATGCTTCAAGAATGATTTTGTGGTGTTGTTTGTAAGGTAATGTTATTTTGAAGCTCTGTTGAAAGGCATCTTCTGATGTTTCTCCATTTTTTTCTGTGAAGTTTTGTTCATCGGCGGGACCCTGTTGTACTTTTTTCCATGTTTTTGCTAATGTTTTTGGTGGTATTTTTGGTTTGATTTTGTTGTTTTCAGCGGTGTCATTAGGTTTTATATTGCTTGGGAATACGTTTTTATCTTTTTCAGTTTTATTTTTTGTTGATTTCTCACAAGTTTCTTGAATATCTGTTTTTGATGTGGTTTCAGTAATTTCAGTTTGACCAATTGACTTTTTAGAATCTCTTTCTAAGGTATCTTCTTGGCTTTTATTGTATATACCAGTATGAGATAAAACTTCATCCGAATGCTTAGCATTCTTCTCTGAAATTATTACTTCGTTTATTTTATCAACAGCTCTTTCTGTGTCAACAAAATTTTCATCTGGGTCATCCCCAAATGTTATAACTGATGTATTCACACACTCAACATTTTCATATTTAACATCACCACCAAACTCATTCACTTCTAGCTCGTTTACAAGCTCTTTTTCTAGTTTTTTTTCTTCATCACATTCTTCCATATCTGCTGTTTTAAGACTACTCCTAGTATCATCACTGGGTGAAAAAGGACAACTGGATATCTGAGTGAAGGTGGTTATGGTGGATGTCTGGTGAGTGAAAATGTTGTATTTAGATCTTTGTTTTTCAGGTTTTTCTGAAATATCTTCTTTGCCCTTACATTTCTGCGTAAAGATTGGCATTAATTTTGATAAATTATGACTATAAGCAAATTTTATGAGGTTTAAATTAATTTATTTGAAATTTCATTTTTAGAAAAACATATAGTTAAAAATAAAATCAATTGCTAATACTAGTTGTTTAATTGAGAATTTTTCTCAATTTTTCATAACGATAATAATTGTTACTAGTATTTTAGACCTACAATTATTCATTCAAAGTCCACTCATCGTTTAATTATAATCCTTATCAACCAACACTATAATCACTTGAGAACAACTTTTTTATTAATTAATGAAAATGTATAACTTAAATATAAATTAATTTAATCTAAAAGTGAATTTTAAAAAAGTTTAAAAACATTGTAAAACAAACCCATAGAACGATGGCAAGAAGGATGATAACAACAACACTAACAAGAATTGTACCAAAGATACTGTACATAAAAAGATCTCTCACTTTTCTCCATTCGTCCATACTTTCGATAGATTCAACTCTTGGCTTCCCTCCACCATCACTTTCATTATAGTGGCTACATATGACGTCGGGCCTCCTACTAAGTAAGGTGTTATTGTAAGGTATGATGATGTAACGCGATACATCCATATTTTTTGATGAGGTGTTTGTTGGAGGAGAGGTTTGTGTGATGTATGCAGTGTTGATCGTGTTGTTTTCTGCAGTGGGGTAGGATACTTTACACGCATAACAAATGTCGTCTTGTGAGAAAAATCCATTAGTATAGTGTTTCGAAGACTGTTGTGCTTGTCTGAAAGAATTTTCAAAAACGTCTTTAAAACTTGCAAGCATTTTTGGTGGTAATACTATAATTTTGTTTTCTTGTGGTAAAATTTCTGATCGTTTTATAAAATCTGAATGAAATATGATTCCAGCTGAAGATAAAACTGAAAGGTATAATTGTAAAAAGCAATAAAGCCTGATTGACATAATTGAAAAAAAATAATTTGAACCACTTTAAAACCCTTCCATAAGAAAGAAATACATGAGTTTGTAAAATGTAGGAGTTTAAGAATGATAAAGATTTTGATCAAGAGAGAAGCATGAGTAATAAATGAATATAATAATAATATGTTATATAAACACAGCTTTAAAAACTATATAAAACATAGTTGAAAAATCTATATCAGATATTTTGTTCACATAATAAGTTATGACTAATTCTACAGCGCTAAACAATGGTTGTGGCATTTAAACAGAAACACTCATTAAGACATTGTTATGCCGCTATGTTCATAATAATATGCTGTAGCTTCATGGAAATGCATATTATTTAATATCTAAGAATCATTTTTTAACTTGTTTTTGCGTTTTCTATGGATAACTGTTGATTT
>OZ038320.1:27950164-28022664 GCA_964035795.1 Pterobdella sp. o SKG-2022 | reverse complement strand
AGTTGGTTGATAAATTTTAGTTTTTTTTTATAAAACTTTTTTAATGCATCATAATGTTCTTGAAATTCTTTTAAATATAATGTTTTTTGAGAAGAAAAAGTTTTTTTATCCAAATAACAAAAAAAAACTAGTTTCATCCAGATACGAATGTAAAAAGTGATTATTTCAGTGCTATCACAATTTTTTAGAAGTTCTATGATTGGTTCATCAACTATAGGCTCGCGTCTATGCCTGTTTTTAAGGAAAGCGCAAAGTGCCAGTTCGATGTATCATGGAGGACGAGGGATTCATTTTTGTAAAAAAAAGATGTGCCGCTAAAAAAATAAAAAAGATATCGACATTTCTCAATCCAAATGATGTGGATATACCTTGTGATTTCCATGCTTTAATCAAAGATATTGAATGTAAAAAGTAAGTTATTTTTATTAATATCACGTTGATATCTATTTTTCCTTTTCCACAGAACTCTTTTGCAAGAAATGAGATTTTCTACTAACATTTCAAGTTAGTAAAAACTCTGCTATTTTTCATCAGTTTGTTTGTACAAATTTTTTTCAGCTTTACTTCTAAAGTGGAAACCATTGACTAAAATTGTTTCTTATGGTTTGGGAAAAGTCAGCATTGATAGAATTGCAAAGTTTCAATTTTCTTTACTTCTTTGTATCTTAGAGGATTTAAAAGTATGGTAAAACAATGAATTTGTTAGTTTCTCTATTATAATTGTGAAATAACATTGAAAAATTCCTAACATAGTTGATGGCAGAATCATGCTGGACTTATGACCCTGCTTATTCAAACTCAGATTTAAAACTCATTAAACATTATAAAATCAACATTATTTCTTCAAATGAGGTTCTACTTTTTTTTCACTTTGCAATTTACATTATGCTATAATACTTTGATGTATTCAACCTTCTTATTTCAGTTTTCTTATTATAGAATATAATTCAAGTTTTTAAATCATGTAATTTTTCAGGAGGGCAAGCACTTTTGCACTGAACCAAGTCTATTTTACATGCCTCATTGTGGCAAGGGTCTTTATAACAATTTGCTTTGGAGAAACTGGAATTTTAATTCAATGTCTAGCTTGTGTATTATAGGAAACAGCTTTGAATCCATCATTAACAAGTAAACTTTCACTGTTTTATTTTTGAGGCTAATAACAATCTTCTAAAAATCTTCCATAAATTCAAAGTTATCAAAACTTTTCAGCAATACAGAAAAAAATCTAAGAAAATATTCGTCTTGCATTTTCAAAGTAGTGTGCCATTGTTTACATCTACTTAAATTTTTATAGTCCCTTCAATCTAATATTAATATAGTTATAAATATCATGCTGTTAGTATTATTATTTTTAAAAAATTTAATTTAAAAAAAATTTATCATAATTCATTTGTTCACCAGGCTCATGAATGGATAACAGAGAGAAAAATAGACAACATTTTTGAGCAAAATGATGTTTTCAATAATCTTTCTGTACATATGTTTAATGAAACGAAATACAATAGCAGCAAAAACAATGATAGCAATTTCACTGATATATTTGATTCAACCCCTGAAATCGATTATGACTCTGATGAAGATATAATAAAAGCTGCAAAAATTTGTTTTGATCTTGCGATATGCAGGAAAAATAGTACATCTTCAATGAAATTTTTTCTTCACTTCTATGTAAAGATGCTTGTCCTCGAAAGATTTCGCTGCCTGAATACGGCATTATTTAATTACCCTTTGTAAAGATAAATAATTTCAACATAAAAATTTACTTTATACATTAAATATTTTATTAGCAGTTTATTTAGAACTATTGTCTTAAACGTGATTATATATAGTATTTCATATCTAGACTCAATTGTCTAAAATTAATATAAAAAGCCCAAATTATGATTTGATATAACATTAGAGTTGATAAATTTTTTTTGAAAAAAACCTGTTTAGTTGGGAGGCAAGGACCCAAACACTGCATAAGTAAAGGCTCGTTAGAGATGGCAGTGATCATGTCATTCAGACTTATCTTCTGGTCGCCATCAGAATCCTAAATTAATTTATTATTATTTTGGTTAGTCATTTTTAAACTTTAATTAAATTGAAAAGTCATTTCTATTAAATTTTTCCTCTTGGTTTGACGTTGAACTGCAGGCAACGGGCTGCTGCGCTTAAATATGAACAGTCTTTGGAGATTTCTTTTGGAAAAATTGTTGAAAACCTTACACGAATTCTTTAAAGAGAAAACTTTTAAGTTTCAAATTGAAAACCAAAGTATAAGTCCGATGATAGAAACAGGTTGTGTTTTCTATCTTCCAAGGGTGCATGGGGGAATAAAAATGTACCAAGTTCTAACCAACTGTCTCACGACTAGCTCTACAAGCTCTTTTACTGCATCATCGACATCTTCATCACGACTCACCTGTGGTAATATATAAATTAGTATAATATCTGTTTTTTATTTATATACCATTGTGAAGACAGGATTCGATTCACCACCAAGAGGCAATGGACAGCCTCAAAATGTTGGTAAATTGTTTTCAAGATTATAGTATTATTAAAAAAAGCTTTCAAATTAAACTCATGATGTTTAGAGTATAATAAATAAACAGATGATACAAGAAATAGCAAACTTGAGTAACAATAGATGATTTGAGAAGTAGGTACACTTCTTCGCGAGATATGAAGCCGTCTTGATTGTAGTCATAAACGTTGAAGCAAACTTCGTTTCAAAAATTAATAAACTAAAATTTTTAAAATATAACTGTAATAACATTAGTAGTCATATTAAAAATAATATAATGTAGTAGAATGTAGTAAGAAAAGTGACTATAATATTCAAATAAACTTGCTAAAGCAACAAAAAATGCTTGATGTTGATTTCTTTAAAATCCAAAAGTTCCCTCTACTATGAACACATTTTTTAAATGCTTGTTTTAAAAATTGTAGGCTTCAAGGAGATACTACAAAACTATCATTGAATACAAGAATATAGGCACATACAGGTAATCTGCTCAGCTGATGTGCCTCTCAGCAGAATTGACATGCCCAACACCCATTCTTCACTGTTAAGGTTTCCATCGTTTTGCTTGTTGAAAACCTTGTACACTTCAATGAAGAAATTTAATCAGCTGTCTTTCATGATTGCGTAAATGAAAACTATTGATTAAAACCTCCAATAGGAAACTTAATTCTTTAAACACGTAAAAATTAAAATTAGAATGTATGCTGTTTTTTGAGATTATTTAGGACCTTTGCTCTGGTGTTATTCTCATATGATCAACATTTCATTCAATATCAGCTTACAAAAAATCAATGCTAAGTTTTACGAGTAGAATTCTGAGAGGTGGAAACTTACTGAAACAATTTTGAGACAAAACTTTATGAAAATAAATGTCTAAAAATTTGTCATCCTCGACTTAAAAGCAAGAAATTAACTTTAATCTAAAACAAACAATGAAACCTCACTTCTATCACTCAGGAAATCATCAGTCACTTGGAAGAAATCGTGCATAATTTCTCTGAATCGTAACCTGTCAATCTTTGATGTTCTTAGACTGTCGTATAGCTCGATTAACTTTTCTATTTCAAGTTTGCTGACTGAGTGAGAATAACTATTGAAAATACTTTTGGTGAAAAGCATTTAGGATTTTTCTTACAATGAGTTTCTTTCACAAGTTCATCCACTGTCTTCGTTCCTTTCTTCTTTGTATCGAAATTTTTAGGCATCTCAAGTTTTGTCTCTAAACAACAGTGTGAATCTTTCCTTCGAGTTAGGAACAAGCAAACGTCTCCATGACGACAAAATTTGTTAGAAAACCAAGATACAATGTTTTATTAAAATTGTATACTGCTTAAGACTACAACATTTATTCGCAAACACTTATTTGTACAACTGAATAAATATTTAAAACTCAACGATTCTCAGAATTACTTATAGTTCTTCATTATTTGCAATTATAGTGTGTAAAATCAATGAGAAATCATTTAAAATATACAAAAAACGATCATAATTTCTAAAACTACATTCGCTCATTATAAAATAAATATTTTTGGTGAATCAGAAACAGTTAAACAAAATTAAAAATAACAACTAACAAACTATTTTTTTTTGTGGCAAATTAAAACCGTTGAAAGAGAATTTATAATCAGATTTGCCATTATTATCATGTCCACAAAAGAAATCCCTCACCACCGACTTTAAATGCGAAGAAACGATGAAATCCTTAGATGGTAACTTATGTAAAAGTATTTGTTTTATTTTTATATTCAATAAATCTTGATTCTTAATGCCAGTTTTTTTAGAATCGCTTTTTGGTTTTTCTGTAGAAAGATTCGAAGTTTTCTTGGCATATAAATCATCATCTTCGTCATCATCACTAGATGATACTTTTTCCTCAGGAATAATACAACCTTTAGACAACAATGAAGCAACTTTGGTTACCGGAGGATAAATAGGAGTGGGCGATTCAACCCATTTTGATTCGGTATTATTCTCATCAACACCATTATTATCTTTTTCATTATCTATTTTAAGCTCAGCAGCCTTCTTCCTCCTTTCCTCGTTATCTTCATCTTCGGAGTCTGACAGTTCTAAATCATGCATGAGAACTGAAGATGACCTGTCATTGGTTTGCTTGTACTTTGTCCTGCTTCTCGACAGAAGATTCTCAACCAGCGAATTATCTTCCTTTTCACTATCACTCGAAGAGAACATATCACTATTTTCCATCTCAGTTGTTTTGACATCTAGTTTTTCATCAATATCATTTTGCACGTCACTTTTGTCGAGGTTATTTTCCTTAAACTTGGCATGGTTGCTTGATTGTTCATATTTGCTATCATTATCACTTACGTCGTCATTAAATGACACGTCATCATCATCATCATCATCGCTATCAAACGCCCTTAACCTACTACCTCTTTTATGAAGTCCCTTTTTAATATTTGAAGCACCAAACATTTCATGCACAGACGGAGAAGATGAGGATGATGGGTGTGAATTTGATATTTTTGTGTGTTCGTCACTATCATCGAGCTTTTCTATGCCATCCTTTCTATCAAAAAATTCTTTCCTCTCAGATTTTCTCGTGTATTTCCTTTTTTTAGGCAACTCTAAATCATCTTCTTCATTGATTTTGTTATTTGCGTTAGCCAGAAGTTCACTCTTTCTTTTCCTGCCTCTCTTCTTTGGTACTGCCACGTCATTCTTTATGTTATTCAATGACCCTGCACTTTCAATCTTCCTCGGCCTACCCCCTTTATTTAATTTTTTAGCACCAGTGGGAGTAGCAGTGTTGAGTTTTTTGTTTATTGGAGATGGCTTCACAATGGTATCGATATCTTCATCACTCAAACGACGATAATAATCACTATCATCATCCTCATAATCTTCTCTCACCTCTTCCTTCTCTTCATGCTCCTTATCAACTTCATCCTCATCTTTGATGGAAGGACTAGCTGGGAGAGCATTTTTGGGAGGTCTCCCTCTCTTCTTCTTAGGCCTTCCCCTCACTCCTTTCACCTTATTCACCATCTTCTTTCGTCTCAGCCATTCTCGTTCTTTCAAATCCATTTTAGAACCTTTATTGAATGTTTTATTCTCATCTTCTTCTTCACCTAAACTATCTACCAAATATTCATCATCAAAGTTTTTGCGACTATGATTAGCTCTATTATTGATGTTGTTAAAACTACTGTGGTTATTATTGAAAGTATGAATAGACGGGGTTGTATGTGACTCAATAATCATCTTATCATTGTTAATTTTAGGTATGAAATTAGATTTAACATGCACATCGTTATCCTCCTCCCTGAACAGGTTCAAAGGCAGACTAGAGAGATTCACTAGACGTCTGTTAAGTCTGCAGTCGATGTGGTCGTCATCCTGGAAGTTGCATGACAGCACGAAAGATGGGTCGTCGTACAATGAACCACTTGACTTGTGGGCCCCTTGCAGCCATTTGAAATCTGCTGGTGTCATCTTTTCCATTAAGTCCTCTTCACCCACCTTCAAATCTTTTTTCAATTTCGTCTCGTTGTTTTCTACATCTGAATTGTTATTAAAAATTACTCGAGAATCATCGTCATCGTAATTCTCCTCGTCGCTATTTTCCCGTTTATACTTCATGATAACACTTCTTCCAAGGCCGTCATCATCATCATCATAGTTGTCATAATCACTATCACTCAAACGATGATTCACAATAGCCCCTTCAGACTTGCTCTTGAACTTTTCCGACGTCATTTTGAACTGGCTGACGTCACCGGGATGTTTGGATAGGTTGTTGTAGAATTTGTTTTGGAGAGAGAATATTTCTTCCTTGTTCCGCTGCAGACGTCTAGACGTTTTCTCGCGCTTACTCACCATGTAGCATAAATTCCTCACCTGTTTGTATGTGATAAATGCGTTATAGAGCAATACGATACAAATAATTAACTTGCATTATTATATTGTGAATTTTAAGCATAATTTATAGGCTGATGGCTTTCAATGGTTCCAATGATAGTAAAAATAATAATAGTTAAAATGATTCCGGTATAGTTTTAAACTATGTGTTTACCGAACTCTTAGAAGCTTGATAGCATTGATGAAATTTCTTAACACTAATTTCCATAACAATTTCACGTCAATTATACGGTGCTTTCACTAAATTTACTCGTACAAACCCTCTGTAAATCCTGCCTAAGCTGCACAAACATCTGCAGCTTCATCACCATGTGCCTCATCCAATCGTTTTGGCTGTCATCTTCTTTGTCCTCATCATCATCATCCTCACCCACGTTCACCATTATTAATGGCTTGTCAAACTGAGACTGATGCAGTGATTTAGAGATTGATGATGTTGATGAGTATAAGGTGGTTTATTTGAATATATTTTATGAATTATTCATGATGCAAATTGCTTTTTAGAATGGTATGAAATAAAATGAAAAAATTCTCCAATATTCAGTATTTCAAATAGATGATTAGCACTTGAAACGCCAAATAAAGAGCTTCCTATTATAAAAAATTTTTCAGGTTATATTCCATATTATGAATGTAAATCAATCATCAGTCACCAAAAATTTTGATTTCACTAGCACAATAGGTATGTTTCACAGGGCGCTACTCATTGTATAATTTACAATTACATTATAAAATAAAACAGTATGAAAATGTACCCTTCTCTTAAGCTTCCAATACTCAAAGACAACATTGACAAGGTCGAATGGGAGGTCCACACTGCTCCGAATGTCCTCCAGATTGACTACCTTGTAGAAATCTTCAGCTATTTGACGTAGCCTGTCACAATTTAGAGTTGGTGCCAAGTCAATAATAATGATTTGGACATTTTTCAATAGGCTATGATAATAGAGTATTACAATATAATATAATGACGAGTATGATTATGATAGCATGAATAAAAATATAAAAAACAAAAATAATACATCACTCAACCAAAAATAAATTTTTCAAAACAATAAAAAAAATAAAAAATGAATAAAAACGATAATAAATTAAAAACAAATAATAATTCATGTATAAGCAATGACTTTTCCTTCTTCATCTGTTCAGTGAACACTTCTTTGTGTCGCTTACCTATCCTGCCCACTACGTCCTCCCCTGCCATCGTGACACACATTATATTAATAATCTATATGCAAATATACAGCAGATACATAGATATCATTTTATAATGTGTATAACAAAAAAAATTTCTATTGACTTATTCTTGATTTTCTAATCAAAACGAGACAAATTTTAGATACATTTATTGATTTGAACAAACGAAATTTTTAAAGTTGAACCTTATCACAAATCATTAACAAAGTTATTGTATAATTTTGGTAATATATGTAGATTAAATGATAGACTTTTAAATCAATCGAGAGATCTTTGATCAAATTTAAATATATTTACAAATGATTCATGAATGAGTGAACTTGGTGAAACTAGTTTTTGGAAAAACAATGAATGTAGCTAAAATTTGCCTGAATTTTGGAGGATATAAAAATCAAAAAATATGTTAATCAAGATACAAGAGATGTGTCTATAAAACTATTAATTTCTTCAAAACAATTAAAGATTTTCCTAAATGGAGTAAACTTGAAGACTCTCAGTATAGTGAAGATGAAACTAGATTTCAAATTTATAGAACAGGAATCAGAATTTGTGAAACATGAAAAAACAAGCAATTAAAATATCTATCACCAACATCATCATCTGCCTTCATCACCATCATTGTCTTTAGTCCCAATATAAAACCACTCAACATTAGTTCTATTTTTATGGTGGTAAAGAACGCATGGACCTCCTTCTCTCCCCCCCCCCCCCAACCATTAGCTTTATCTTGAGAGTGGCTCTGAAGACCAGAATGAAGAGGACAGTAAGCCTTCATCTGCACATCCTCCGTCTCGTCGTCGATTACCGTCGTCAGGTTGAGATTGTGTCGAAAAGCGCATGTCACGTGGAATGATACCTGGAATAATAACAAAAATGACAATAGAGATAGAAATAATAATATAAGAACTTTACTGTACAAATTTTAACTTAGTGAGTTTTAACATATTGAATGGTTGAATTTTAACTAATTATGCACCCCAATTATAAAACGTTTATATTTTATTCAATCAGCCGGAAAACTATAGCTATTAAAATCTTGAGTCGTAATAATAATTATTTAAATCAAAAAGTTTAATTAATAAAAAATTTAAAACTCTACTTAATTGCATTGAAACTATTTCAAACATGGCCTGGAAACTCCTCAAATTAATGTGCTTACATCCGCAAATGCCAGTTTATATTATAAGCACTATTTTAAGACAAATTGAATGAATTTGGTTTATTATTTTGAAATTTATTATTATAATCAAAAAAATTGTTGAAACCAACTGGCTTAAATATTAATAATAGACACAGACAAATAGATAGATAGATGAAGATGAAAAGTCAGATAGAAAGAAGAAAAGATATATAAAAACAATAAATCATCGTTATAAATAATATCTGAAAGAGAACCACCTTGCAGCTTTTCACACTACATTGGATGCATGCCCCGGAGTCCTGCTTACATAGCACACATAACAATGTCCACCTGCTCGGCTGGGAGGTTTAATGGTTCAAGCATCAGTGAGTGGAATGTTTTATTGATGAGTTTTTAGTAATTTTTTGAGATTTTATGTTAATTTATGAGATTTTTGATACTTTAAAATAGCTTTAATTTTTAGAAAGTTAATCATTGAAATACAATGAAATGTCTCTAAAAGGTTAAATTTCTAATGATTTTTGTCAATAAATTATCACCATATTTATTGAAATTACAAGCAATATTTCAGAATATGATTTTTATTTTAAATTGAGAATTTGACTAAAAATAGTTCTAAATAGACATCAAACAATCAACCAACCAGAACAAGGTCAAGATCTGTGATTGGTTCCATCTTTTCAGGGCAGCCAATAGAAACTTCAGGAATCCACAAAGCACAACTTATATGCGCCCATTTATCTCCCTCTCTGTAGAGAAAATAAACTATGATGAGAAATAAAATTAAAAGTTATAATAACTAAATAGTAGTGTTTAATAAAGAAAATCAAGCCTCCCATTCGATTTTTACACACACACACACACACACACACACACACACACACACACACACACACACACACACACACACACACACACACACACACACACACACACACACACACACACACACACACACACACACACACACACACACACACACACACACACACCTGGTACACTTCATAGCCCCTCCAGTTTGTGAACAAAGAAGGCATTTTGGCTTGATGTTGATACTACACGTTCTACACAACCAACTGCCATCAGGAATCTCTTGGATGCCATAACATGCCTTTGTTGGTTGTGCATTAATAGTAGTTATCAACTGTGAAACACACTTGGATTAAGCTTGTGATTTCATCCTTGATATCAATACAAAAAAGTAATAATAAAATTAAGAATAATAAAAGAAATATCAACTAAAATTATAATAAAAGTTAAGTTAATACTAATCAAACTAAAAATGAAAACAAAAACAGCAATTATAATGATAACATTAATAACAACAGCCATCATATCACCTGGTGCACACAGATGTCACAATTGTCACAAAACACCATCTCATTATCTTCTTCACCTTCAGGCTGTAGGACAATCACAACAGCAACCATGAGTAAGATGACAACAATGACAAACATATAAAGTTGCTGCCACTATAGTCAAATTCTTAACTGTATTGTATTGAGACAATGGTCTCAATGAATATTTTTGTTAATCTTGGGCTACTCCAATAATGTTCCTTAACAGGAATTATAGCATTTTTTTATATGATAATAAATATGGAGTCATATATAGCTTAAACTCAACATTGGAAATACTGAATCAATCTTGAAGTTGCACATAATAAAACATAAAAAATTAATTAAGATATATCTCTAACACACAACACAAGTTGAAAACGTTAAATTAATCACCAACAAAGTTGAATAAATAACTTGCATATTCCTTTAAAAAGTTATTATTAAAACGCTGACTATTATAAAATAACACTAGTATTGCAAGAATTATTATCCAGAGTTGTTTAATAATTAACACTGTACTCACCGATCTGCAAACATCACACACCACACTCTCGTCATACTCCCTTCCCAGCCTGCAAAAATTATTAGTTGCAAGATTATTTAATATTAGGCTTGTGTCAAGCTGACTCAAATGATGGTGGTTATCAGTATTAATGTTATGTGGAGTATAATAAAGTATTAAATTATTAAAATGGCGGATAAATGATTGGTATCCCTATTTTTATTAGTAACATTATATAAAGCTTATAAGATTATTAGTTTTATTATAAAAATGTGCTAAAATATTACTCAAGAAACTAACTTACCACATTTTTATGGATGTGTGCAAACAAAAACACAAAATATATTAATGATTAAAGAAACCTTAGGAGATTTACTTGCCACACTTTGATGAATGTACTTGGATGAAACATTAATATACTCAAGCAAATCTGCAACGAATAATATCAAGAAACAACTGAACCTCTCAACATCCTCAAGCTTCTGCCCCAAGAGACATCGGGTCTGCACTTCAAGCTCTTCTATTATCCTTTCCATGTCCTCTTCACTCACCTCACAATCGTCTGTGCATATATTGTTCAGAAGGATGGATGTAATGTATTATTGAATGTGATTATATTTATATAAGCTTCAGAAGTTTATAGACTGGATCAAGGGATATAGGAAAAGATAGAAAAATAGAAACCTAGATGAACAAACTGATGAACAGATAAATATTGTCAATTATAACTGAGATTCATAAAATTTATCATTAAATTACTATTGCAAACAGAGTCAAGTGGATTTGAAGTGATTTAATTCAAAATACGCAAAAGTAATTATGTTAATTTTATTTAAACCTTCTCAACTCATCTCCAACCCAATGTAGAGTATGATAAAAATAAACACAATAATTTACAGGTTCGATAAACTAGCCAAGTTTAATAAACATCTCAGTATTATGTTTAATTATATCATATTGTTTGTAAACTAATACTTCAACAAAGTTGAACCTATAATATCACAAGTTATTGAACATTACAACAAATAAGTATCCTCAGCATCAGTATTCTTTTATTATAGTCAGCATCTTTCCCTTTCCCAAGGAGTCACTGACTTTTTTCCATGACCTAACCCTTTATCTCCATTTCACCCTATTTTAGGCACCTTCAAAACCTAACTCGAACCCAAGACAAATTTTTTTTATCACACTTTTCCAAGCTAACTTTGGCCTTCCCCTTCCTCTACTACAACCTCAAACCTCCATGCTTGCTTAACACATTCATCTTACCCTTTCCTTACAACATGACCCAGCCATCTCAAACTCCCTTGTTTCTCCCACTTCAATTATAGTATTATCCAACTGCAATCTAACCATAAACTCCTTTGTACTCACACCATCAGCTAACTGCCCACCACATATCATTCGAAGCATCCGTTTTCTGCTTTTCTCAAAATACTTTCTCCAAGGGATTTTACCACCCAAGTTTCTTAGCCATACAGGCCTCACACATGTACTATAAATTTGTGCTTTGATATTCCATGTGTGTCTTTCACCACATAACATAGAAGACATACTGTTGAGTGTCCTCCATCCCAGCCCTATCCTCCCTGTAACAGCTACCTCACTTCCTTTTCCACCATTCATATTGTCACCTAGATAACAATAATTATTTACCCTCTCAAACTCACTCAGACAACCCTTTAAAAAATTATTACATTCCTTTTTTGAATCATTCATACAAACCCTGCATTCAAAATTTGTATTAACCTTACAAAAAACTTTCTTTACCCTAGCACACAGTGCGTGAACCCACTTTTTACATGTCTTGCACCTCACACAATTTACCTCAAATCTCTTCCCACACATATCACATGGGTCAATCTTAGCCAAGACAACGACCCCACTACTACTACAAATAAATAGCAAATAACCCAAAAGTGCTCTAGACTGGTTATAAGCTGTGAGCCATGCCACATCAACTTCATCCAAGTCATAAGCACACTGGTTCTGTTGTTGTAGTAGAAGTGAGTATGGTTCGTGTATGGCTGGCTTGAAATTCTCATTCATTTGGTCTAATGAATGAAGAAAATTCTTTGGCCTGTATTAATATTTATAATGGTTAATTTTATGTGTAATGTTGATGAAATAGAGAAGTTATTTTTAGAAAAATTAATGACAAACAGAACTCACAAAAAGAATAAGTCAAAATTTTCTTTCTTGTGATAGTCTTTGACATCATTGTAGATGGGTGTAAATGCATTGGGATTTACAGGTACTTGCACTCCCTTTTCCCATTCACCTTTCCATGGATCCAGTATTTTCAAATAGTCATCTGGCTGCAAGTTCTCAGAGTCCGCCATTTTCATGGCGCTTATCAAGTCTTTTCTAAACAACTTTAGGTAGAAATTGTATAATTTGATTAATATCAATACATAAATATAATTTTACTTCATAATAATGTTCAAATAATTGTTTGATTATATTCATTTATTTCGTAAATTTCGTAGTGTATGAACCTCGGCGTGTTTTTCTTGTTTTCCTCTTTTAAGAAAGTTTTTCCCATTTTTTCCATTATAATGAGAGTTTATGGTTTCAGCTGAACACAATTTATATGTTTTATATATTTATGATGGTAAATATAATTTAACGATAAATTGGAAAAGCCCTACAAAACATCAATTATATTTGATTTTAACTTCAGTATTTTTTTACTACGAAGAAAATAATATGATTTAACTAACGCTTTCCACTGTTGTGTGTGAGCTCGTCCATGGTTTAATAGTATTCAAAACAAATTCGATTATAAAAACGTTTAAATTATTGTAGATAATTCTAAAGGGTACTCATTATTTAGAATACTACTGTACAATTAAAAATAAGAATTGAGGTCTATATCTACAATAACTAAAACTAAATCTAACTAATAACCAATGCAGAAACTAACTTTTCGAAAATTTTTTATTATTTAATTGAATATAAAAATTATTTTTTATAATTATTCATTTTCAAAATAATGTTATAATCAAATTTAAATTAAATTTTTATTTTAACTTTGATTTTTATTGGTTTCCATTGGATTTCTCATGGCTCTACTTAAACTAGACTTTAAAGAAAAAATATTCACTGATATCAGATTTCTTACGGTATATTTAAAATAAATAAAACTCAATCATGTCTTTCAAATATTCTATAACTATATTTTTTCATCAGTTGAAAGAAGCTGAAATAGTTTTTCGTGATTTTTTGAGAAAATTGATTTATAAGAATAAAGATGACGAAGAAGGAAAATTAATTGTAAAAGATATCTTGTGGGACATAGTATGTACGTTTTTATATTTAAAGGATCTAACATAACTGAATTTAAAGTGGTTCAGTAGACTAGAGTCTGTGTGAGAACCACTGCTAAATATATCTAATATCCTAGCTCGCCTATCTTGATTTTAAAATTGTTGGGATTTTTCACGGAAACTGTCTCATCACTAAGCTCCTTCCAGGCGTTTATCACTCTGCTACTGAAGAATCTCTGCTTGATTCGACTTCCAGTCTTCTTAAATAATTTGTATTTGTGTCCTCGTAGGCCTTTTCTGGTTTCCAGTTGGAAGAATCTGGTAAATGGTGTATCCTCTTTTCTGGTGATTAATTTATAGGTTTGTATTAAATCTCCTCTGCATCTTCTTTTTTCTAGAGTTGTCAGTCCACATTCTCTTAATCTTTCTTCGTATTGAAGTTTCTCGAGTCCTTTGATCATCTTTGTCGCTCTCCGCTGTACGTTTTCCAGAATGTTCTTGTCTTTTTGCAAATCTGGACTCCACGCCTGAACACAATATTCCAGATGGAGTCGAACTAGAGTCTTATACAAATTTATGATTATTGATTTCTCTCTGCTGACCACCGTTCTTCTGATAAATCCAAGTATTTGATTTGCTTTGGCCGCTGCGACAGTACATTGCTTCGATGTTTTTGTGTTTTTGTGTATCATGACTCCGAGATCTTTTTCTTCTTCTGTCGATCGTAGCTCTTGATTGCCCAAATAATACTGAAAGATCCTGTTCTTTTTTCCCATGTGCATTACTTTGCATTTATCTATATTGAAAAACATTTGCCAAAATATACTATTCTTATTACTGAAAAACAGGTGAAGTTTTGTTTGAAAAACGATTTCCCTCCAGATGCCATTCAAGATACATTTTCTTTTTACAATTACTGCCTTTGCAACTGTTCAGGTGTGCTTATGAAAATATTCAAATTAGTGATCACTCCTAAAGGATTATTTTTCTTGTTGAATTAATGTCGGTCTTATTCTTATTCAAAGTAAAATATGTAAGCTCGTCATAACTTTTTGAAATTTTTTTCCACAGTATGGACGCTGGCAGAATGCTGTAGATTCTTCAAAGATCGCCTTTTAAATATGAAAGACTGTTTAACTAACGAAAAATCATTCAAATTAATCGATTATTTCAAAAAAACGTTTTTGCAACAATACAAACTTTTGCAGGCCGTTATGGCCGAAGACAAAGAAGACCAAGTGATAACGTTAGCGCTTGATATAAACTGCCCGCCACTTACACTACCAAAATTGAGTTCGGCTAAAGAAATAGAAGTCTGGGCTTATGAAAAAAATATCAATGCAATTAACGCATTAGAAAAAGAAAAAATTGAAGCTAGAAAAAGTATTGAATATCTCTCAGAAGGGGATAAAAAAATGAAAATTGAAGCTATTTTAAAAAATGTTTCATTTCTGCCCGAATATTGCCAATTAGTGAGATAACGTTTGTTTCATGATCATAAAACTTTTGAATATTATAAATGACAACTCATCAGAAAAACTTAAAGAAAGGAATAGAAGGAAAGGAAAAAAGTCCAGTTCACGAGCAGCTAGAAGACAGTCTACTGAAGAACATGCTCACTAGAATCTCTCAAATACATTTGGAAGCATTTAAAAAAAATCTTCAGCTGAAGGTACATGTTGTGTAATTCAAACTAGCTCTTACTAGGAATTTGAAAATTAAAAGGTAGATTCTGTGAAGAATGATGTAGCTTTTGAAGCCAAGAGACAAAAGGTTCCTATGCCACCTCAACTTGCACCACCACCAACCCAAGAAAAAGAACAAGAAAGTTGTTTTATTTAATGCCAATCTTATTCGATGTATTACTTCTTACTTATAATCCAGAAAATAAGAAGACGAAAGTCTCGAAGAGCGCCAAGTCCAGGGGTAAAAAGTGAACTCCAAAGTGAAACCACCTCACATCGCCATTTTTTCAATACCTAATGCAACGGCGTTGAATAAAATTATTCAATGAGTCTTTGAAACAAATTAAAACTATAGATTATATTTAAAAACTGTTTTTAATTATCAGTTGATGGCTTCTTAATATAAGCTTTCTTGTTACACCATCAATGTACATAGACACATTGCGTGGCATATCACTTACGCACTATTCATGTTAATCAAATTATAAAGCACAGTAAAAACAATTTTAAGCTATATGCACTTTACACTCACTTCCCAAATATATCGACTTACGACAATATTTCACTATGTATAATTAGAGTAATTATAACGATTTTAAATATGATAACACACGATCCTTTTACGTATGATTACATGGTAGAATAAAAATAGAATATTAAAAACTCTTCGGTATTATTACTTCAATCATTTTTTATGCATAGTTTTGACACTATCAATAATAGTTCTATCATTAGATATACTTGTAATATCAGTGTTATTATTACAATAAGCTTGGCTAGTTACAACACCATCTACGCTATTGGTACCATGCGGGTTCGAATTAAAAGTTGAAGGAGTACTAGTACTATACGTATTCTGATTGTCATTTTGAGGTTTATTATTGAAATCCTTATTTAAGTGATTGTTATCGAAGATCGGGGGTTGGAGATTGTTGTAGTAATGTTGCAGCTGTAACTGCATGTATTGTTGGTGTTGTAGGATTTGTTGGTTGTGCATCTTCTGGGCCATGAGGAAATCGTGCTGAAGAATTTCTTTGGATTGAAGGTCCTTACTATCATTGTTGCTGGCTGTTACTATGGGCGAATTATTCCTGTGTTCTATAACGTTTCTAAGGGGGCTCGATCTATTGTTGTTATTGTTGTACTCACTTTTAAAATTATTATTGTTCACTGGATTGCTATCTTTTATGAAGGATTCTCTGTAATCTTGCCCCGATTGTTGTTGTGACATTATTAATGGCGTTCCTAGCACAATTGAACCTCCAACGTGCTTGGATGATGAGGAAGAAGACGACGAAGATGGTACCAATTGAGATGAACATACGGGATTGTATAATGACGATAACGATGGCGATTGTGATAGTGGTTGGAAGGGAGAGGAGCAAAAAGGTAATTGAGATGTAGCATGGCTGATTGATGGAAAGGAAAAACTAGTTTGAAACGGTAAAGCTACGTTACTTTTATTGTTGGGCATTATACAGTTATTTCCACTTGTTATAATCGTGCTTGTTGAAGCGACGATGTCTGACGGTGTGTAAACTGGATTAGACGTGGGTGCTACCGATATTGACGAGGTGAAGGACGATGGTGAAGAAGCGAACGAAGTTGAAGAGGGAGTTCTGTGAAAATTGGTCGTTGCTTTGAGACTGCAAATTGTTTATATTAATAAAAATTATTACATATCAAAATATCACACTAAAAAAATTTTAACTGATATAGAATGCATTATTCTATTTATAAATTCTTGCACTCACTCAGGCGCTGAAGAAAAATTATTGGAAATGTTGAGCGGTGCTGACACTGACGTCAGTGATGTAGGCAATAAAGAGGCAGTGCTAGTTGATAATATCACACTGGCGTCCACTTCAACGCAAGATGGTGCTAAGAAGGTGGATACTGGGATGGCAGGTGTTATGATTGCTGGCTTGGCCTCTTCCGCCTCTTCAACTTTGTCCTCCTTCACCTCTTTGTTTGCCTGAGCCTTTTGTGTGGTTGTGTTGTTATGAATTTCGAGATTTTTAACCTGCTATACAAGAGGTTAATATAGATTTGAAGAAACAAATAAAAAGTTATATTAAAAATACATAATCTCATTTTTTATCATATAGATTTACTTTAATGAAAAATTCAAGCAAGCTTAAATAAAACTGACAAAATGCACAGCTTTTTGCCAGACTAACCTAGAGTATCATCTAATTGAATACTGAAAACATAAACACTTTTCACGAACATGAAATCCATTCTAATTATTCAAACTTCAATGTTATACAAAGGTTAAAAAACATTTTAACCTAAAAAAGCGACGATTATGCATACAATAACAATGATTCTTAATATTAATATCATTGTCTTATTAATATTAAACTAAGGCGTATTTTTATACACAGAAAATTATTTCGGCATTGAACAATCAAAAGGCATATTAATTGGGTTGAAAGCTTCCCTGAATGTGTCAAAACCACTTTGACACAATTACTTATACTATCGTATTTATTAATTTAATTAAAACAGATTTTCAACTAAGTGATTTTGCATTATCTCCCACAAAACCTTTTACCAAACAACCATTTAAAAAATATGTCAAATATTCAATAAAAATTCAATCAATATGAATTTTTGCTTACAAATATTATTACTTCACTTATGGAAACACTTTTTCATATCCTTTTCTTAAGTATTCCTTCAAGTTTCAAGTCCTGGTCATTTATGATTTTAAACGTTTTTAGTTTGTAAGTTCTTCAGTTTCTGACCAATATGATGATAAAACGTCTATGACAATTGTGTCTTCAGCTCTTTTGCATCATAAAAACCCAGGTCTTTTATATTCCCTCTATTACAACACAATTCATTAAAAAACAGTGCTCTCAACATTATTATTTTACATTAACTCCCATGCTATTCAATTGGATGGGACTGTGAAACTGGGATATTGAATGGCCGAGACATTAACAAGTCACTATTAATAAACAACAAAAGACAGGTCAAAACGTCGACAACGAATTGACTATAAACAAAAAATGATTGGTTAAGGTGCTAAAGACCCACCATAAATAGAATATTGATCAAAATCATCACAATCGACTAAATAAAGAAAATCATCGCTAAAGACCAGTCATGCAAAGAAATTGATAGTGGAATATAATAATAATAATAATAATTATTATAATGAGACCTTTTTGGCCTTATCAGTCTTCCTTCTACTCATGTGGTGCCTGCGCAGCAACTGCTTGTAGTTGGTGCTTTTCTTGGAGCCATAGTAATACAACACACAGTCATTCAGACTCTGCAGGAGAAGAGCTTCATGATTATTATTAATATTTGTACAACTAATACTGATGATACTGTGTGCAGTGTTTGTCAATAACATGGGTGTTTATGAGATTTTTGAGGTATCAATTGTAAATAAAATGCACTACGTTTATTATTTATTTATTCTATAAGACTAAGCTTTCTATTTATACAAATAAAAACACTTTTAGAAGTTTATTTTATTCCATGAAGCTTCTCGTAAGATGTACTTATATTATCAAGTAGAGGTACTAAACTTTTTGATATCTAGTAGTTGAGTATTTTATAAGAAAAACCATTGTGTTTTCTAGCTATAATATTAATTTCTGTCAGACAAAACATATATTAGAAACACCAATTGAAGTAATTAAAAAGACCAAAATAACAACCTTTGTAGGAAGGAAAGAAGCGATAGAGGCAAAACTTTTGGGATGTGAGATAAATTTATTTTTGAACAAGTCCTTCTCATCATGGGTCCAATAATTGACGCGATTCACCATTGAGAACATGTGCACCAGATTCAAATCGTTTTCAAGGTTTCCATTCTCATTTATCCACTTTTTGCGCCTTTCAACTTCACTCAACAAGTCGGGCACAACGGCCGCGTTTTCGCGCCTTTTGTCCATTTCAAGTTGCTGTGGGCAGATGAAATTAGTTATTTTGATTCGTTTTTGTCGTTTAATATTGGAATTAATAACCAAAATATTACTTTTAAGATTTTCAGTTTTTTAAAATTTTAGCATCATCATGTATATAAGCATATTTTTGTACTTTAATTTGATGAGGGTTTCAAAACTAAAACGTCATCATTTTTGTGCGTCGTTACCATGGTTACATGATTTGAGTACTATTAATAACAAAAACGAAAATATAACACAAGTAATAGAATATTAATGAAACATAAGCAATGGAATGTTATTGGACTGTGAGCAATGAAATATTAATGAATTATCAGCAATGCTTTCAATGCCAACCTCAGGATCAGGCTCGGGTTCAGGCTCTTGCTTGGTGTTGTTGCTGCAGTTTCGAGCTGCATTCCCAGTGGTGGTCAGTCTGGTGAGAAATAATAATGTCAACTTATATGCCACCTAACAACTAGACCATTTAGTTTAAATCATTTAATTTCTTAGAATATTCATGTCATTTGCAGATGTTTTTAAAACACCACAAATACACACTTTATTTGTAAATGCTTTAAAAATCCCCCCAAATACACAAGCAATTTGTAGATTTTTTGAATCCCACAAATACACACGCATAAATAAAACTTTAAAAACTCCCTCAAATATATATTCTATATAGTAGACATTTTAAAAACTCCCAAATATACATGCAATCTGTTTTTAAAAAATTTTTGAACCCCAAAAACACACACTCCATGCATAAACCCCAAAGTACACCGACCTGGTGGTGCGTTCTTTATCCTCCCTCTTGCGTTTCAACTCAGGGAAGGCCTTCTCAAACACATCCCTCATCTTTGCATCATTCAACCTGTTTAGGTGGTGTGTTCAGCTTTTGATAAATGCTACTATTAAATTCATTTTTACTATCAGTATTATCTTGTTCATTATTGTTATTCAATAACTATTGCTGTTGAGTATTAATGACTTTATGTTATGTTAAGGTTCATACTTTATAGTAAAAATCTATAACTTTGATAAGTTCAGCAAGAAGAGTAGTAGGTAAAAATGTTTCATATTGATTTGATGATTAAGGCAAAAAAATGATTCATTAACATAATGCAAATATATCAAGGGTTCTTTCAACTTGTTTTTATTTTTGTGTCCATACATCGTGTTATCCATACATTAAGCCGTTTAAACATTTTCACTAAGACCTTTTTTTGGTTATTTTTCACATAAAAAACATTTTTCAAGTTTTATAAACAGCTGGTCTTGAAAGAAAGCCTATCTATCAATCTATTTAACTATAGAATCAACTAATTTTATAACTAGTTAACTACTTATAACATTAGTTAATTAATTTTATAATCAGACAGATTGATAGATAGTAATAGTATACTTTCAAATGGTTAGAATTTAAATAAATAGTTAAATACTTATTTAACTTTTAACCATTTGATTGTTTGATAAACATTACAAGATGAAACAGTGCAGAAACATCCTTTCAAGTTTGTGTTCAACACACAAAGCTTCTCACCATCCCATATTTGAATAATGCAAGTTCCTCTTACATAAAGCTTGACACATTTAAAATAAAAACTTCAGTGTTTCTTCACTAATACAGAGATTAATAAAGACCCTGCAAATAGCAATGAATCAATGCACCCGACCTTTTTTTAGCATTGTTTTCAGCTTTGTCCACCTTCCTGTTCCACAACTCTAGCAACCCTTTGTACCGTTTAGATAGCACCTGCCTCTGTTGTATGATGGTAATTTTAATGATTTTTTTGCTTATAAGGTAATTGCGATGGTAAAGCATTAAGCTACATGTATAATATTGATCACAAGATATGTAGTTGAAACTTAAATTGTACGGATTCTTTTACAATGAAGATTTACTTGAATATGCTACAATCAGGGCTATAGAAATGTATCGTATATGATATAAGGATGACTTATACATTTGATGAAGATAACAGATGAAGATGGTTGAGATAACATAAAAATTACATAAAAACATAAAAGTCATTACTCTTGCTGATTCATACTGCTTCCTTCTCTTCAAATAGGCTATCAATTTCGGCTTGAATGTGATAAAACTGGGTGGATTTGATAACAGCAAAATAATAAAATTGGCTAATTAATACTAATAAACTCATACATTTGCTGTTATTAAACTTGATTTTATGGTCAATTTTGCCTTTAAAGTTAGTTGCGGGAATGTTTTATGAGAAATCAATGAAGGAGCAAACTTTTGTATGTTGCTTTTGTAAACTTCTGTTTCCGTTACATGCGAATACAGGGGCTGTAAGAAACAATAACGATAAAAATATTAATAATGTAAATTCCAAAAAACAAATAGACTTAGTTATTTAATAATATTCACAAACATACAATATAAACAATAAGGTAGTTGAAGAAACGAAAAAGTAAAGATTTTGTTGCGCAGTTTCGATAGCGATGTGAACAAGATGTAACAGAAGGCAGAGACTGGGAACACATCAATGACCTACTTACATCGCAAATCATTGGACTTGAAAATGGGTGTTTGAGGAATGTTCTATATTCAAAAAAAAATACTATTAAAATACATTAAAAATTTAAAAATAAAGGTATTAAATTTAAATAAAGATCAAGAAATTCCAATATGTTTAATCAGTATTACTTTTAGTATAACTCCAAGCAAACCTTATGAAAAGATTACGGGGCATGAAATAAAAATAAAAATAATGGAATAATAATAATAATAATGATAATAATAATAAAATAATAATAGAGAATTCATTGAAGCATTGATAGCTGAATGCAATTATAGCATATGTCTTGTCCTCCTGAACAATGGGTTTGTACCAATAATTACCGCTTACTCATTGTTATTATTGAAGTATTATAATTTTTATATTGAGTATTATTATTATTGTTATTATCACTATGGCATTCTTTCATGTTTTAATGATTAATTAGCAGGATTTATATAAATTTCTCAGCTAAAAATAAGTTGAATGAAATTTGTATTAATCATAATAATGAAAATAACAATAATAATGAAATAAATAAATAAAAATATAAACTATTGAAACGATAATTTTATTAACTTCAAACATATTTAAAAGGCATTATTGAATTTTATATTATAATAGCACATTCTAATATATATATAGGGCATTAACTAATCTTTCAGCAAAGGAAACAGTTTATTTTAAAGTGCATGAAACTCAGCTTGATAACAACATAAATATCAAGCTTAATAGTACACAGCATAAAACAGAATAAAACTGTAAGTTAGATAATAAAAGCTTTTCATGAGCAAAAATGACATACAACTTGACATTCAGTCACACCTGATAATGATATCCAGTAAATATATAAATAGGCATTAAAAAGTGATTGTGTGTATTTTCAATTCCCATACCATTAGGTAATCTCGCCAAAACGTCGGTCACATGGCTTATTGTTTAGGAGACTTTAGATAACTTACACTGTTGTTTAGACTGAATTCATCCAAAACTGATTGTTTGAATGATTCAAACATAAATGTTAAGAATTTATCAAAGTCTGTACCGACAGTCCATTTTAATAATCATATAACAAGTTTCAAAAAACCTTTCACTTAATTAATAAAAATAAAAATGCCGGCACTATCTTGAACCTCTTCATTTGTATTCCTTCAACCACAACAAAGGATAAATCATACTTTTTAATAAAAATAATAACAATAATCATAATAACAATAAAAATAACCATTAAAAAATTTAAGCTTCATTGCAGTCATAAAGACATAACATTATTGTGGGTATTATTAAGAAGCCAAAGGAATGTTAATTAAGAGGACTATAAGTACCAGGAGGTCATTAATGAAAAATAATAGAAAGCAATAAGATGATAAGAAAAAAACATTAAATTATTAAAACTTGATATGAAATAGAAAAAAAAACAAAAAATTTTTTTTAATTTTAAATCTAGACTAGATTATAGAGTTGGTTATTAGATTCTAATTAAATGAAAAAGAATATTTTACATACATCCCAAGGTGGTGTTTTTAATTAGGACACTGAGAAGAGTGGCTTAAAATAGGTATTGCATTATGTTCATAGCAATGTCTAGACAAAATCAGCTTTCATCTTTCTTGTGTTAATTATGAAAGTTATATAAGATAAATGGTTTTATAAGGAAGGTTTAAAAGGTATTTAACAAGTTGCAATGATATGGTGTGGTTTATTGGTTGGCAGTTAAGGAGGGTTGGTTAGATGCAGTGATAACAAATGTTTATATCTATGACAAACACTAGTTTATCGAGACGTTTTATTTTTATTTAGAATTTTTAAAATTTAAAACTTAAATAGCTAAGACTGAATAGCAGGGTGAAAGTTATTGAAATTAAAGCATCAAGAACAAATTGAAAAAATAAAAATTATTTGAAAACTGGAATTTTGATAAACTTTGATCTAACAATGCCTCTACACCACACCTCTCATTCATCCAATCAATAGAATAACAATGATAAATAACAACAAACAACAATGTTAAGAAAAAATAATAATAAACAATAATAAAAAATAAGAAGAATTATGATAGATAAGAATCATAAAACAAATAAAATTTTGATCAATTATACAAAACTATTTTTGTTTTACAGGTAGTTTATCAAACCTACCTATGTGATAATCTTCAATTTATAAAAATAAATACTAACTAGATGAATGGATGAAATAGTAATAGAATGAAAAATCACATAAAATAATATAAAAATAGATGAATCAGCTTAAAAATATATAAATGAAAAAAAATGAATGAATGGAGAGAAAAAAACTAATGAATAAATGAAAAAAAAAATGAATGAAAAGTAAAAAAAATGGATAGGAAGAAAATCAATCAACTAAACAATGTATCTATCAATCAAATAAGGTAGAAAGAAAAGATGAAACTCACAATATCATTGAAACGTGGCTTCAGGTTCAACTTCCTGAGGAAATCGTGGGACTGCAATGCTTTGGTCTGTGATGAAATTGAGTGAGGTGCTAATTATAAATATGTAGTTTATTAGAATGTGTGTCTTTCGAATAAAGCTTCAAAATTGAAGTTTTTGAATAAATTTAGTGAATTGATAACTGTTCGCTATAAAAATCTTAATAATAATAATAATAATAATAGAAGCTATTATTTTAAAATTTCAACTTGATCGTAAAAATAAATATATATAATTATATTTTTAATATTATTATATTATGATTATATAAATAATATTTATAACTTTATTATTCAAAGTAATATTTTTCCTCCATTATTACAGTTTTTTATTTACTGATATGATGGTTTTCATTGTTGAAAGTAATTCATGAACATTATTGTTTTTGGTATTGTGATATTGATTATTGCTTCACGAACATTTTTTATAAAATAATAGACTCCTTGAGATATGGTGAAAGCTTTATAGGTGATATTACACAAAAAAAAAACAAAAAAAAAGAATGATTAAATAGAATATTCTTCTCCATGAACAAAGATTATTTATAGTTATCGATTCTGTTTGAAAACCCTTATATAAATTCAAAGATTATATAAAATCATCAAAAACGTTTTTTTATAGAGTCTACCAATAATCAATTTTTACTTGAAAAAATAACAAATAGCAAAAAATTAATGAATGATGAAATCGAGTAATACATGAAAGCATATAACTATACGTACATTATTAAAGATAAAAATATGTCTCTCAAACTCACTAGACACAATAAGACATACATAAAACCGCTTTATTCTTTCATACAGTAATGTCGACGTCACCAATTATTTTACTTGAGTCATTTGACGTGTTTTATAAAGACGTTGTGATGATTAGGCGTGGCCGCAAATACACATAAGCATCTAGGCATTTGTTAGCATAAGTTGTGCAGACATGAGTGTTATGAGAGCTCTTGATCACTGTACTTATCTTACTATGACTTTTTAATTGAAAGATATATATTTTCAAAGGCCCATTTACATCACGATGAAGAAGATAACCATAAATATTAGAAAGGTTTCAATATCGATAGAAAATAAAATGATTTATATGAAACAAAAAAAACACATATACGATATATAAACAAATCCTGAATAACAAAAACATGTAAATAAATGTGTTAGAAGAAATAAATTATTCTAGTTTGTAGTGATTCATCAAATCTTGGAAACTTCATTAAACACGAAAGTTAAGTAACTGAATAGAAAGACAATCTATAAAGGAATTTACGGCATTGTTTATCAAAATCAACTACAAGCAGAGTACAACGATTTGTGGGCTGAGACTTAACATACATTTACATGAAAATTTATATAACTTTGATAAAAAAATTTAAAACATATTTGGAAGAATATCATACATTAATCACTAAAAAATTTTTTTTTATCTACCTTTAATCAATAAATAACTTTTTATATTCTAGTATTATTGTTGTTTGAAAAATGAATATAATCTAATAATTATAGTTTTTCAACCCTTTTTTCTCTCCACACATCATCTGTTCACACCCCTTTGTCATTTTCAGCATTTTCAGTTTATATTTATAAATGAAATATCAATCTTTTCATTAGACTATAATCTAACCATAAAACTATATACCCACTAAACTGAGACACAAGCATTTTAAATGAAAATCATCATATATCTTTGCTCCCCAACAAACCTGGTTCTCTGTGAGAACAATCTGACTGATGGATTGTTGCTTGGGTGTGCTGGTGGAGTGGTCTGAGGGGGTGCCTGATGACCTGGGAGAATAGCTCATTGGGTGCTTGGGAGTCTTGCTCTGGCCTTCCTCCAGCTGGTCCTGTTGTTTGAGTGTTCATTAATCAAATAATTAAAGCAGTATCTGAGCTATTATTCAAGTGATTGGACTTTCATGGAATTATTAGATTAGAAACAATTAAAAAACAAACCAGTTTGTTAATAGTTTAATTAAAACAGTATAAATAATTCATCAATAAAAAAATATTATAAATCATCCATCAATACAAAAATATTGTAAATCACAGTGATGTTAAAAATAATCATTTAATTTAGCAGCCATATCATATAATTTTTTGTAGATGGGCTATTATAAAATATTTTGATATGAGTGCTCTAAGAACTCTGGCAATGAAACTTGTTTAAAAGTGAAAATGAACCTAGAAATAAAAGTTTATATAATATTAGCACTCATAAATAAGTTACCAGCCAACTGAAAATTCTACATTTTTATGATTATCATTATATAATTTGAAACCACAGTGTTGATATAAACACTATGATAACAATCATTTAACATTTACTTAAATTTTTGGCTAAGATATAAAAAAAGGTTTATAATTTTCATGTTATAATATCCTTTGTACTGAACCAAAGAAAAATCTTTAAACAACAGAATCCAAGTTTGAGGATAAATTTCAGATGAGATGAATAGAAAAAAAAGAAAAATCTATAACCATTATCACCATTAACAACATGCCCTTCAATCAAAATTCTTCAGTTAACAACAGGTTTTATTGAATAATGAGAAAATTCATGTTTTTTAATTAAAAGATTTATATAAGGTAATTTAAAAATTTTATCTTAAATTAAATCAATAAATTTCAAGCCATTTATATATTAAATTACTAATACATTCTAATTAAAACATAAATATGCCTATTTAAAAATAAAAACCTTATTTCAACAAAAGACATTCAAAACACCCCACCAAGAGAAGAATTTAAATGGCAGGATATCATACAGAAAAAAAAACCATTAAAACATAAAATCTGCCTACAAAAATACACTAACCTTCTTTTTGTGTAGTTTAACGAGGTTCTGTTCGAGGTGGGCAATCTCCCTATCAACTCGGTTGATGTGGTTGAGAATGTCCTCTTTGTGAAGTTTGATGTCATCATCGTTACATTGGTCAGATGGGGGTGTGGGTGAAATGGCCTCAACTTGCAGAGTATAGGCAGATTCCTGTTGCGTGTTTAAGTTTTTTCATATGATTATATATTTAATTTAATTAAGTATATTTAATGTTTATTATTTTTGTTTTTATACAGGGAATTTGAGTTCCATGAGAATTTCCAAAATATTTATTAAAAGAAATTTCAATTTTCAACAAGTATCACCTTACAAATATACATTTGCTAAGTACTTTTTTTCAAATCTTTATATTCACCAAAAATGATTAAAATAATAAAAATAAGATTCAAATAAGTGAATTTTAGTGTATAAATAACTCTAAAAAATACTGATCTTAAAGACATATTCATAAACTTTTGTCTTTGAGCAGTTTTGTATTACTCAGGTTTTTATGTTGACCAATATGCTAAAAATCTATTTAAAAACAAGGTTATATCTTGTAAATGATAAATTGAAAGCATCAACAAAATTAACAAAATTCAATACCAAATTTGCATTACCAGTGAGATTGAAAAAATCAATAATCTAAGAATAGTTGAAAAAACATTAAAATAAGTTTCTTGGAAGGGAAACTGAAAAAAATGTAGATTAGGCCTTTTGTTTGAAATATATCCTTGAATTAAAACTATTAATAAACATTATGTAAGTAGCCTTTCTAAAAAATATTGTAAGCAAACCTTTTTAATTTCGGTGTTGATGTGTAATGGTGGCTTAGTGTTGTTATTCAAAGTGGTTGGAGGGTTATTAACGAGGTTGTTATTGATTATATTATGATTTTGAAAAAGCTTTATATTGTTATTTAGTAAATTAAAATTGATGAGATTGATCCCAGGATAAGAATCAATTACATCTCCTTTATGTTTTAAACTGTTATTATTATTAATTAAGTAGTTATTTATTTTATTGAAAGGAATGCTGGGAAAGGAGTTTTGATGTTGTGAGACAATATCGTTGTAGTTGAAATTTTCGTTGTGTGACAACTTGACTCTTTTAGGGTTGAAAGCTGCCAAATCGTTTGTATCGGCCCCACGTTCACTTCTGAAGGGTGGTGGCCCATTGGTAAGACTCAAGACTCCCACAGAATTAGGAATGTTATTCATGAGCATTGGAGGCAACGACCTTCCGAGCAAGCCCATTGAAACGTTGTTGGGTGCGACGTTTGAAGGAGGTCCACCAGACTGATGCATCTCAGTCGACTATCATTAGCGACCGAGTTGAAAATGGCCGACCACAAAAAATTTGATGAGTACTCTGGAAAAAGCAGATTATTTTGTTGAATTTAATTTTTATAAACATGCGGTTTTTAGCGTGTCAAGCAAATCTCCAAATTGGTGAATATTTTGTCGAATGAATAAACGATAATATATCTAAGACCTGCTTATAATTTATTAAAAAATTTAATTTTTTAAATACAGAAATTATTCAGATAGAATTTTATATTGTTTTTCAGTCCGTTCTTTTAGTGAAGCACATTAAAATTATAAATACATAGAAGAATACATTTAGAATGACGAACAAACAAAGCACATAAAGTGGTGCATCTAAAGAACAAATTTTTTATCACAAGACAAACGTAGTAAAACTTAACTACATAACAGTTATTATATTTTAAGAGTAAAAATTAAAAAATTTTAAATAAAAATATACTAGTGAAGTTTTTTTCGATGAGTCAAGCAGAATAATAGTACCCAATCATCTTACTTCTTAAGCTTGAAATGCTTTTACTAGCAAGTGAATTAAATCTATTGTAAAGGTATTCATACATGCGTTTCAATTTCACAGAATTAAAAATTTTCATCAACTATTCTTGTGGCTTTATTCCGTTGTTTATTTTTACAAGCTAGCTAATGTTAAGGACTAGGTATGGGTATTTAAAACGAGATTTGTTAGCAAAATAATTTTTCAATTTTTTTTTTCAATCATTTTTAATGGACATTTTTATCTTTTAACAAAAAAAAACAAGTAAAATTCGTACAAAATCATTTTTTATTTTCAAAATCACATCAAAAGAGCCACAAATAAATAATTAAAAATATGGGCAACAATCGTGGATCTGAGTGACGCAAGGAGAAGGGGGAAGGTCGTGTGATGGGGGTTCCCTGTAGCTTCCTTCCATGTACACCCTTTAGTGTTCGATAGAGATCATTATTCATAACTACTCTAATATTAATATCAATATTATGATGGTAATAATATATCAAGTATTTATTAAGTGAAACTTTCAAATTTACTATTATTTTGTATTGATATCTTTTTTATTTTGTGTATTTTAATTGTGTTTATTACCGTGGTGTTCCAATTGTTGATGATTCGTTTTTTTTGAATAGTTTTTTTATAAATTCCAATAATTATTTTAAAACTTGACATTTTCTGTCACATTTGAAATGAATACTAATCTTTCGCCACCATGGTTACCCTACTTATTAAATGTTCTTTGATAATAATTTATACCTTATAGCTTGTACAAGAGATTTTCTTTTTTTAAAGAAAAAATTTCCATTTTTGCTCTTCAGAAAACCCTGCCATTCTCCATTAGTTGTTGATGTTTCACCTCCATCTTGTTTGGTCCACAGATCGTGAATTGGGTGCACAAATGTTTCCACACTGATAATCCTGGTATCTATTGATTAAAATAACGATTTTTGCTTGCAAAAGCACACAGAAATTGTTTATTCATTAATCGAACCAACAACAAAGATAAAGGTTGTTTTTAAACTTAAAAATCATTTTTTTATTTCAAAATTTGATATTTCCTACCGACTGCTGAAAGCCATGCTTTCGACCTGTTCCACGTTTCAGTGAGGTTCTCGTACCTGGGCAGGCCTGAGAATGAACCTACTTGATTGGCCCTGGGAAGAAAGTTCTTGTAGGTCATGTTCAATGGAGTTGAATATATTAGTCGTTTTTTGTTTTTTATTGGATCAAAAATATTATTTTTGCTCAGTTTATTTTCAGTAAGACTTGGGGAGTTACAGGTTGTTTTAGTGTTCTGCTGCGACAATTGTAGTGTTACAGAAGAGATTTCTGAACCTCTGTTAGAGTTATGAGGTGAGTTCTGAAAGGTAACTGCATGGGTGTTGTGAATATAATCACTTGTGAACCCCGTAGTTTGGAAGGTAATTGCACCAAAAGAAACGGAGGATAAGGCGTGAATGTTTTCAAGACTTTTATGACAACCATTTAAAGAGAATAACGTGTTTGAAGATGATGTGGAAGAGAGGGGAGATGTGTTGAGAGGGGTGGTATAATGCACTCTTATGAATTTCACTTTGATAAACTTTTCTGAGTTTTCTACAAAGTTCAAACCGGTGTAAAGAACCTCTGAATATTAGTGATAATTTTTATGATGATTTTAATGAAAAGTTTTCATGAAAATGGAATATGATTTATCTCACCGGGATCAGATTTCAAAACGGCTTCTAACGTTTGTACGTTTGTGATTCGAATATTCTGTCGAAACAATGAGATTATTCAAAGCTTAAAAAGCATTTGAAAATTAGATAAGTAATAAATCATACTCAATACTTCAGCACTCCACGAAAAATTTTCTCAATAATTACGAAGAATAAAAATTGTGTTTTTCACAAAAACAAACTGCTTTAATCTATGTTTTCCTACCCCTTACTCTTGCGGATTTAATCCATTGGCGAGCTTTTTTTATGGCGCTAGCAATATCTTCATATTTATGTTGGTTCTTTTTGATTTTTTTAAAGCACCCTTTTGTATCCACCACATCCGGCAGAAAATCTTGCGCCCCTTCGAATAAAATTGAAAAATTCAATAAAAATTGTTCAAAAATTTACTTATTTTATTTTTTATAGCGCTCAATATTGTTTATATAAAGTTATTAAATTCACTCTTCATTAAAATGTGAATATTCCAGAATGTTAAAATCAATACCCACTATTATACAAGACTTATCCATTTCACCCAGTCTCAGATTCACTCATGTACATTTCGAAGAAATTATTTATAAATGCTATAAACTTTTGCGTTTTAATGTTTATAAACATAAAACTGCCATCAAAACAAAATTACTTGACAAGCAAACAAAGCAAGGACACAAACATATTAAACATCATAAAACTACCTATCTGCTCTTTAATCTCGCTTCCGTGAGTGAAGTATATGCGGGTGATATTAAGCGAATGGTGATGATATTTATCTAGGGTGAATGTCTTGTCTGGGTCAATCAACGGTCCTGTCCAAGTACCACATGGGATCTTCATCGCCATCGTTTCCGTTGTCACGATGCTGCCTTGATTGTGTTTAGGGAAAGAGTAAATGTAATAAAGATCAGATTATTATCAATATCAATTAGCTAAAAGGTGAATTTTTTTGAAACATCAAAGATTTGTTAAAACTATATGAAGCTTTTGTGAAACTAACTTATATTATAAAGTATTAGATCAATCAAAATCAGGATATTTTAACAAACCTCCACTAATTAAAGTTTTATTTTAACCTCATTGAACTCTCGTCTTTGATACAATGCAAACCAAAATTCAACTGAAACTCCTCTCTCCAATTGACAAGCCAAATAAAATTATTGGCATTCAAACAAAAAAACTTAAACATGATGTATTTCAAAACATCAAATTCAAAAAAATAATAATAAACTAATCGCAATAAAAGCCATAACGAATAAAAGCATGGAGAGAGACAATGTTTTGATTAATTCAAGCATGGTTAACGGTGTAAACTCTACAGTTGTTGTATCGATTTGATTACAACGCCCTTGTTTGTCCTCCCTCATGTTTGCTTTCTCATGCCCATCACGCTATATTAAAGTATTTCCATTGTCAATACGCACATATGAAGTGCTTATGAATATAACGTACGGTTTTGAATGGATGAATTATTTTTGAGTATTTGATTTTTTAGAGATTTTATTTGGTTTCAAAAAATTTTTAACTGATTTTTTCAGTTCATAAAATTCTATTTTGATTTAAGCTTCTGAACATTTTCAAGTGATATTTAAATTAATAATTTGTATTAAAATCTTTTTTCCATGTATAATAATAGTGTGGCTTAGAAACCTTCAAAGGTCTTGTATTGATATTCGTAGTTCTATTGTAAGTTTTTCCATTGATATTTCATAATAAAACCATTATCTTTCCATGTTCCAAAATGTGACACGTTTTCATGCGTTTACTTCAAAAACTTCTACTTTTGATAAGTCTATTAGCGACTCGTTTTTTTAGCTTTTAAAATACCAATAGTTTTTATTACACAACTTTTTTTGAAAATTCATGTTAAAACTGCCTCACTTTTAAACACAAATTCTGAAAAGACTGCTATTAATTTTTCAAGTATTATCAACGCTAATAATAGAATAGTAAAATCATAGTTGTTTTGAGGGCTCGTACTTCGCCATCAGATTTGGTCATTCACCTCAACTCTGAATTAATTTCAATCACTCTGAAAACTTTTCATTTTATACTTTTTTGCTTAGTAAATTTTTCATAAGAGGATTTATATAGTTGTGTGGAGTGAATTGAAGAGGTAAAAACCACTTTATTTTTTTTTAGTTTTTAATACAGTTTTCTTATATTTTAACATTTTTCGGCTAAATATTAAATATTTGCTTTTTTGGAGATATATACGCCAACATTATTAGTATTACGAAGATTTTCTAGTACATAAAAATTAAGCCCTGAATAACACACATATTGCGCTACCAAAACCCCAATTCTGGGCGACTGATTGCTGACTCACACACATACATACACGGATGGTTCATTCGGGAGGACACTCCAAACTTAACCCTGGAGTGCTCGGTTCTAATCCAGGTCTCGGTAGCACCTCAACGGTTTAAATACCTTATTTCAGGTAGGAAAACCTTTTTTATTCAAAGGTTTTTCTATCAAAGTTAACTTTCGGTAATGTAAACTAGATGGGATTTATAGTTGTGCAAGATATTCATGCAAACACACAATAGGCACTAAATCCCTTTGTAAATATATCTTTTATTAAATTAAAACCATATCTGAAATTTATTTTTTATCTCTAACTTTAATCTTGAAGTTTATACATCAAAAAAACTTTCATAGAAAACTTCATTTTTTTTTTTCAAAAAAAAAATTTTTTGTGCATATTTTGATGGCAAATAAAACCTAAAAAAACGTCAAAAAACCACGTTGTCAACCTAGTTAAAAGCATATCCTCCTCCTTCTTTATTGATGCGAGCGATATCACCAAAGAAATTAAACTTGAAAGAAGGATGGCTTATAAATAAATGCTTATAAAATGAGTAATCTCCCTGGGTAATGCTTGTGTAATGGTACAACTCTTATGAAACGGTGGAACATCAGATGGTTTTTGCTTATGATATTATAAATGCTGAAACGCTTATGTAGGCGTTTTGTAGTTTCACGTTGGTTTTGCATAGAACTATGTTGAAATGATGAACGATATATAAAGTTTCTTTAACAAAGAGAGCGCCCTGTGAAACTTATCAATTGCACAACTGAAAGCCCAATGACGGGGATTTAATGACCTTGTTCATATATTCCGCAGAGTTTATAAAACTTAAAATCATTTTTTTCTTATTTATTATTATTTCAATTAAAAAATTTGATTAATTATTCATAAAATTATGAAATACCACTATATATTCAAAAAATTACAGCATTTGGTCATATAATCATGAAATCAAAAAATATCATTATATATTCATAGAATGGCTGCAACTATCAAACACACCGTGTAACGAGGTCTCTGAGAGGAACATGTTAATGGAACTGTAGGTCTCAGGTAGGGACTCATATGAAAGATGGTCACACTTGCCATCCACACGCCCATTACTCATCAACTTTGGTATGATATTGATGTAGCCAATAGACAGTTTGTCTTCTAATTCAGCAACTGTTTGTTTTTTATTTGCGTTTCGATTAAAAAGCATTGGCACGTCACGTTTGCTTGACTCAGATATTGGTTGAGTTTGTTTAGTTTTTTCATACGAGCAAGAGTCGTGACAGTTATCTTGATAAGTTGTAGGAAAAAAAAAATTTTGTTTTGCATAGTTTTCACGCTGTATCTTCATCTGTTGTTGTAGTCGCGATCGTTTGTCTTCGTCTTGACAGCATTGACTTAAATTTTCCACTTCTGGTTTTCCATGGAAATATTGAGTATTTAAAATGTTCATTTTGTCTATGATCGAATTTTCTTGTATTTTTTCACTTTCATGGAAGAGGGGGACTTTTAACCTGTTGTCTGCCACAAAATGAGATTGCCACAGGGGGTCTGATGGTGACATTTTGTTTCTAACAGTATTTCCATTTGAGTCAGTTTTCAAAGTTTTGTTTGTGTTTTCTGGTTTCTTTCTTGTACACATATCCATTTTATTTACTGTTGCAGAAGAATTAAAATCCCAGAATTTCCCATTTTTTTCAGCATCTAATCTTCGATCGACCAACCACAACCTGAAAAGCAAGATCAAATTGAAACAACATTCATGGATCAATATTGGGTTCAAAATTTTCCCAACTCAAATGCATTACACATTTTTTAATTTTTAAGTTTTTTATTTATATAAGAATTTAGTTGGAAAAATTAAATATTTTTTTATGTGAACAATTCCCTCATTTTTAAATAAAACCACTTTTAAAAATTCCACAAACCTTAATCCTTTTATGCGAAAAATGAAAGTGCTTTTTAAATCTTCTATATTTTTATTTTCTGAATTTTCAAACTTCATTTTTTTGTTGAAAGCATTGTTTGTTTCCAAAAAGATTTTTTCATCAAGTTTAAAGCTCTCCTTCTTTTCATTGTTTTCAGGGTTTTTGTATTTCGTTTTTGCTCTATAGTCAACTAATTTTCTAATATTTTTTCCACCCGATTCAATTTCATTATACAATAAAGGAAAATGGCTGGTATTGGAAATTTTAGTATTGTGTGTGTAGATATGATTTTCTGTGACGTCATCCATTTGATGATTATCATTGGACTTTTCATCAAAAAATCGACTGTTTTTTAAAATATAGGCCTGCAACTCTCGATGTTGATTTTCAAACTTGCCTGCAACAGACCCGTGAGAATTATCACTCAAATTTTTCATGTTAAGAAGTTTCATCGACTCTTCTCTCACGTCCACACACTCTTTCACCTCTCTTTTTTTTACTTTTTTCAAGCCTTCCTCGAATAAAAGACATTCGGAAGTCACGTGGTGCAAAGATGAACACTTCCGGTCTAGAGTTTCGCATTTGAAAACTTCGAAATGTGTGTGGTTGTGCAGCCACTCATTGGCTCCTGCTACCACACAACTGATTGGGGATTGGGCATGAGTACATTAATATTTACAGTATTTCATCTATTAATTTTCTTTATGTTTACATTATTTTTTCTTTTAAAAAATCATGGGCTAATGCAAAAATATTGTCGTTAAAAAGTCTCTTTAATCGTTTGAAGTCTGATTAATGATGTTGCTTTTTGAGGTTGAGAGATATGTGCTTGCGTGTCCTTAATGATATATCCAAATTGGTTGCTTTCATTTAGAGTTATTCCACATATTTATTTTCTCTATTCAATGCCATTAGTTCATAAAAGTCAAACATAAACCAAAAAACATTTCTAAAGCACATTTTTTGCAGGCAGCCTTTGATTAAAACTTATTCATTGGGGATGATGCCCGCTTCAAGCATCATAATGCTACAACAACAAATAATATTGTTGGTTACATTTAAAAAACGAAATTTGCAAGCAAGGGTTTAAATATCGAAAAAACATCAATTTTCTCACTCGAATGACTCGAAGAGAACAGATGTGGCGTCAGTTTGGCTCCACAGCAAAGGTTCAGGCCAGAAGTCCTTGAAGGTGAGAGAGGATGCTGGTGGGAAAGGGTCCAGTACCAGCTCAGTGGGTTTGTGTGCTTTGTGGTAGGCGCCCTTGTGTGCATGTACGTTGTGCACAGAACTGCCGCAAGGGGATGGTGTCTTAGGGCCTGTAAAGGGAGATAAAAAAGCGTCTTGCTGCAGACGGAAGTCTCTGGACAGACGGTGCTTGAAGGTTCTTCTACGAAGTGTGGTTGCTACTATCCCTGCCATTGCTCGCGCTTGTCACAAAATTTTCAAGATGCAGTCATTACAAACATTAATCTTTTTATGTTCTAAAAATTTTTGAGTACAAAGTTGGTCTTGCATTCAATTTTGCAAAAAAAACCTGATTCAATTATTAAATTCTTTTGGTTTATTACATTTGTTTTGAAAACATATAAAGTTCATTTAAAATACCAACACGAATAATGGGAGGGAACATCGCTTATAAATTAGCATTCCCTCCATCCTTTCATACTCGTTCTGCTTTCAAGCTTGAGAACCTCAAGTGTTATATATATGCTTTAAAAATATATAAATAGACTTCATCCATCTACAGATATATGGTTTATGTAAAACAAAACCTTTTAAAAAACTCGTTTTTTAAGGATTTAGATTAACAAAGGTGGGTATTTAGTAAATTTTGAGTAGCACTTTTTATTCTGAAAAATTAGTTGATATTTGGTGAATAATTAGTGTATTTTTGGTGGTTATTTGATGTATTTTAGAGAACAATTAGTGTATATTTGTTATATATTTAACTATGATAACGTGCCATTGAGAAAATTACTCAGCGGTCATCCATTCCTTTTAGACAGGCTTACGTATAATTACTGATTTAAAACACATACATTTTTAAAAATCACTAGGTAGTATTAGAAAGCACTATACTAGAAAATATTCAAGTACGAAAACATTTTTAAAAATTCGGAAATATCTTATTAAATTAACAAACTGATTTTAATACCAATAAAAAAATATAACATTCAAGTTATAAGCGAATGTAAATTGGGAAAACACATTATATGAAGTTGGAAAAAAATCGCGTTTACATAACACAGTGACAAAAACTGTTGATTCATCTTCATTATCATCGTCACCATCACTTTTTGCACACCACTGTTAAATCATAAATATAAAGACTTAGCTTATCAGATTCGATTCTTGGGTGCTTTCTAAATTAAAAAATATATCTATGAAGGCTGTCCTTGGTTTCAAATGAATGTATTTTTGAAAAAATCAAACTACATGGGGCGTGACATCAAGGTTATCTGAATTAGAAAGATGCTTTTATTTTTTCTGTTTGGAAGCAAAGCAACACATCAAAAGTAAACTTAAGCCCTACGGTCTATCGTTGGGTTACTAGGGTTGAATTATATGGATCGCGTGGAACTCGATAAGAAGATGGTTGTGGTGGACTTCTAAGTAAGATTTTTTTTTTAAACAAACTTCTTTATGGCTCAGTAGAGGTTTGTTGGAAAACTTCCAATTTCATTACAAAAAAATGGAATGCAAATTTTAATAAAAAACTATCAAATAAGAAAGTTTGAGTACAACCCTTGCTCGTTTAAGAGACTCACAAGTTTCAAAATGTATTCTTTAGTTTGAATCATCTTAATGGTGCTAAAACAGTTAAATCATTGAGTTTTTTTCAAACGAAAACACTTTTAAGAGTTTATTTTATTCCACGTAGCTTTTCGTAAGATGAACTTACATTATCAATATTTGTACCTCCACTTGATGATGTAAGTTCATCTTACAAAAAGCTTCGTGGAATAAAATAAACTCCTAAAAGTGTTTCATTTGAAAATTTACGTTTGGCTCGGAGAATTGAAATGACTTTTTTTCATTCTACACTGTTATCATGTTTGAAGATTATACTGAGACCAACCCAGACACCTTCACCTTTGTTCTATTGATGTTATACACGCACCAGAAAATCGTTCTCACTTGTTAGAGCATTTCAAACTTTATAGAGTTTTTGGTGGCTTATACACTCCTTATACGCAGTCGAAATATTTTTTAAATTCTTTAGTTTAAAAAACCATAGTTTTGTGTTATCTTTTCAACTAAATTATGCACGAAAAGCCAGAATCGATGTTCGAAATTCTGTGTGGTAGAAACAAGAACTTATGTAATGAGATATTGATTGTTGAGCGCAAAATTATTGCATATATAGGTGAAAAAAGTCTTCAATTAGAGCTTTCAGTGCGTTAAAAACAAGAATTATTTCATTTATACAAACTGCACCAAGAAGTATTTTTCTGATAAAAACTGTGCGCTTTTTCACTTAATAAATGAATAATTCGATTATAAAGCACAGGCGGGCATCAATAAAATGGCACTAAAACGTTTCCTGCTGTCAACAATAATTCATACCTTTGTGTATAGATAACTTTCAATAGCACCTTTTCATTCAAGTTGATATTTATATAACGTCAAATTTACTTAATAAATATTAAAGCTTCGTGGCGTAAGATATTCGAAAAAATTTACTTATTTATTTTTGACTTGAAGAATGTAATGCAGTATTTATAAAGCGCTTTTTCTTACAGATCAAAGCGATTGCTACAAATTTAATCTAGCACAGGTGCTAACTGCCGACCCACGCGGGATCGAAACCGGTAACTTAAGATAATTGGTCTATTGCTTTAACTCAGAGCTTTGCAGACCGAAAATTGAAATTTTACTCGGTAAAATTGAAGATTTTCAGTTTTATTCTTTTTGAAATTTTTATGAGTCATACACAAAACAGTCGATCAATTGAAACACACACAATCACAAGGGGTTAGGTAGAAGTTTGACAGCGTCGCAAACCTCACTGAACAAGTCTTTATAATCTTCATGGCTTTTAACCAATAAGGTACAAGCTTGTCGACTTGATCCACCAACTTTCCCTAAGTACTAATGAGATTTTTTATAATTAAATTTGATGTTGAAAACCTCATAATTAGAATTGATTTTAAATACATTATACTAATTAAAATTGACACAAAATACATCATCCTAATAAAAATTAATACTAATCACATTACCAATAACTTTAAATTAGTCATATAGATCTTTTAATTAATTTTCATTAAAACTTTATATATTCATGAACTGTAAGCATACTTCTTTAGAAGGGACATATACATAAGGAATGTTGGCTTCCTCGCAGCACACAGGTATGTGGGAAACTACATCTATTGGATAGGTATCTCCAGCTAAGACCACCAAGCTGCCAGTTTTGATTTAAACACTATTTAGATTTATTAAAAACAAATATTTATTTGATTAAAAAATTGTAAGAAAATGATAAATAAAACTGATTTAAGAAAAAAATGACAAATATGAAAAAAAGGGATGAAAAGTTCAACATTTGAAAATATGATAACATTGAAATTTTACTATCAGTTCAAAGTTCAAGCACATTTCAACATTGTTAACTACAAACACTCTAAAAAAAAATCTTTATAAGAAAATAAATGCAATCTTTTCAGCAAACATTTGAAAAAATCTCATTTCAAATTTAGAAAATATATAAAAATTGATTCTCCATTTATGAATCATTCATATATGTGTTTTCTTAACTGATGTGAGCAGCACCCAGTTATTATTTCCAACTCAAAAAACATTTCTGCATTTATGATTTAATCAAATAAATCAATGTTATTTAAAACAAATTTTTTATATTACTCCTAGTTCAGACTTTTAACTTGGAAAATGTATAAACCCTCATATTTATACAACCAATTTTCCTCTTGTCTACTACAATCCTGTTAAGCCTAATAAAAATGATACTGAATATCATTATGCCAATAACTGTATTTAGAGACTTCTGTTATTTAGGTTATATAAATGAAGCAATCTTGCTAAGTTGAACACATCATTTTACTTCCAACATAAAACAGATAGAGTGATTTGAGAAAAGTTAAAATTTGTTATACAAAAAGTTATAATTAGTTCAAGTTTGCATGTGAGGTAGACACTTCATTAAAAGTCCTATATTGAATATTAAAGGTGAAAAAAGGATTTTATTCACCAAAAAAGATAAAAGATGGTTCACCCTTAAAAATCTAACAAACCTTATTTTAAAATGATTAAAATCAATGGTTTATCCTTGATTGCAACAAAATTTAATTTTTGTTTAACCGTTTTAGCATGGAATAGAAAGCATTTATAGCAAGAAAAGTGACAAAATTTATACCCTTTTTCTCCTTTTCTAATTCTTTTGTTCACATCTTTTACTCCTCGTCTCAATTCTTTGGCTTTTGAAGCTAATAAAAAAAATTAATTTGATAGGGCTTGATACAAACGGTCTCCTTTCAGAGATTCACGAAACTTATTTAATTTAATTAAAGCAGAATAAATTAAAATGAAAACGAACCTTTTTTAACAACTTTATAAATCTTTTTTGTTAATTTTTTTGTAGCTAATGGATGAGAAAACTCCTGTAGATTTATAAGTAATTCATCGTATGTTTTTAACGGGGCCTCTTCTGCCGTAGTTGCTTCTTGAATGGACGTATCAACTACTGATTCGTCGAGATTTTTGCTTTTCTTCCCCATTGAAGTTTCTAATCAATAACCATAAAAGTTTTACTATTAAAAGATAAATGTTTATTATTTTAACTACAAACCACGCAGCCGTAACGATAATTAGAAACCTAAAAAAAATCTTATTTATTTCTTAAAATATTAGAAAATATACTTTTTAACCATTTCTAAAATATAAAAATTTACAGTTTGAGAAAATAAAAAATTTCTAATTTTCAAAAAAAAAGTTATCAAATATTTAATAAAGTTATACATTTTGGTAAGAAAGCACAAACTCGAAGACTTGAAGATATAAAAACTACAGTAAAAAATTCAAAATGTATAATGAGCACAGAGTTTATTATTTTCAATACATTTCAAGATTCACTTAATTACAAACAAACTTTAACTTAGTTACATTTTTCGTATTCTTTTTATTATAAATTCACATGTTTTCGAACACAAATGCCATCAAATCGTATTGAACATCAAAGTTGAAAATACACCTTGAAGATTAAAATAATATAAATGCAAGATCTTCACAATGCCCAAATCCGTATAAGACTCCTAATAAATCTTTGAATTAAAATATGAAATTTCTTGTAAGAAATAAAAAATTGCTTGTAAATAACTTGAAAAATTCGCATTAATATTTCAGATAATAATCTCAAGTAAACACAATGTATTTATCACATCAATGCATCTCAAACACAACCAGAAAACGATAATGGCTTATATTTCTTTAAACTCAAACTTAATTAAGATGAACACTCAAGTAGTAAAAAACGTGTAAAACTATATGGATACCTGTTTTTCATGTGTTATTATTCAACAAAGTTCAACAAAAAATCAGAGCATTCGATAAAAATAAACTTCTCTATTATAAAACTCATGGTATTTCGTGCCATGGTTTGTTTTTGCTTTCATCATTATTACTTTTAGTTTCATTTATTACTTTTTTATAATTTTTGTTTTCTGATTGAGAGATAGTTTGGTCAGAATGGCTGGATATAAAATAATTAATTTCAACCGAGTTTTGGTGCTGGATTTCGGCCATTGTTACTTCCGTTGTATTGAGATTATCACCACAATTAGAGTAAAGATTTTTCATATTATCGTAAGGATTATTACTGGGTAGAGGGATTTTATTTGACTTGTTGACCTGTTTATGGCGATGTTGTTTGTGGATATAGTTATTTCGAGAAGTTTGCCCAAGTTTCGGAATGACATCTCCCATGCAACAAGATGCTGTAGTAACTGGTGGTACGGTTGGTGATTTCCCATTGGATGTTGTATCTGTTGAGTTTAAACACGTTTCAATGTTATTCGTTAAATAGTTAGTTATTCTGTTCATACTATATAGAATATTGGTTAAATAGTGGATGTACTCTGTGAAATAACTTTAAAATACATGGAATATCTGTAGAATCTAATTCTGACTTTAATTCCATCAAGACATACTCGTAGTTGAGTTGAAGTTAAACTTTACAATACCATTTTTTAACTATTATCGATTTCAGTATAAGCATCACTTAATATTTGTAATATTGGTAATATGTGTATTGTTATTAAAGGCATGCGAATATTCTATCAAAGATATCATCACACCTATAACATTGAAATAAAAATAAAAATAATAAAAATGAGTATAGTGAATATATTGTCAGGCAGCGGTCAGAACGAGAAAATAAAATGAAATGGGATTATTGTTGGAATGAATAGTTGAAGTTAATTGTTTCAACGAAAAGTTTCCATTGTTTTCTCTCTTATGCTATCTTGCGAAGTTCAGTTAAATCGTTTATAGTAGATATCTTTAGTGGTCTTTTGAGGTTTTCACTGAAACAATTGTTTCGGCTCTTTTTAGGTCTTCTGATAAGACAGCTGGTAGTGTTATACGAGGTCTTCCCCTAAAGCCATGGTATTTTGTTTCGATATATTTGAAGTATATCTCCATTGCTTTCCTGGCTGGCAAGTTTTCATCCGATCTTAGAATGTGACCTCACAGACTCCACCGTAGTTTAGCGGCATGTTGGCTTATAGGAGTAATTTTGGTTATTTCATAGTCTTGTTACTAATAACTCTAGGGTAAGTAATGCCCATTAGTTTTCTTAGTTGTTTCCTGTGGTGGGCATCAATGAGTTGCCAAAATTTTGTTTTGAGAGCCCATATTCCACAAGTATTGTGAATATAGCAATATATCTAATTAATATAATTATCTATATTGTATATAGATAATTAAATTATGGGTAAATTTTTGTTAAAGTCTTATGATGAAACTAAACTTATTAAAAATATGGTTCAGTTCTTTTTATAAATAAACGTGTGTTTTCAAAAGTTTTTATAAATTGAAGTTATTGTGAAAGAAATCATGTCAATAAATTAATAAAAATCATAAGTTAATGAAGTTATAAACTAATGAAGTCATGAGCTGATATAGCTATAAAAAGTTGATGAAATAATAAATTAAGTCACAATTTTAACAGTTACCTGTAATCCTTAAAACAGGCTGGTATGAAACGAAGCACGGAGTCGAAACATCACTTCCCTGCCTCTTTATAGAGTCCTTCTTGCTTGAATTATTTCTTGACAAAATACTCGAAGTTTTTGGCGGGTTTCCTGACGACGTATTTGATGTTAATTTTGAAGCTACGTATGATGGAGGTAAGATAGGGAATGTTGAGTCTAAAGAAGAAGAGGTGGACTCGATAGGGTTCATATGAGGATTTTTATCATTTAGGGGAAGGTTAGTAGGGTTGAGGTTAATAGAAAATTCATTGTGAGCGGCGCATTGCTCTGTTTCTGGTGCTTTCTTTTCCGTTTTGTGTGTGTTCTTGTTTATTCCGTGATTATTATCTTTTTTATTTTCTGTATTTTTTTTCAACGAATTTTTTGTGTCTTTATTGTCAAAAATTTTATTTACATCATTATTGTTGCTGTTATGTTTTCTAGTTTCTTCTTCATCTTTATTGACGTTTCTACTATTTTTATCATCAGTGCTATCTGCCTTGTTATCAAGTTTATCTCCAGAGTCTCGGTTTGAAGCTGTGGCCAAAAGGTTTTTATATAAAGGAGAATTGATAAAGCGTGGATAAGAGTCTCGCTGCATAAGTGTGTATATTTGTAGTTGCGCCTGGTCAAAGGTGTGTCGAGATGGATGCAGCATTCCTTTATCAATTATCTCTCTCACTTCTGAATCTAAACTTACCTGAAATGAATATTTGTCTTTCAAAAAGCTAAACTATTTATTTAATTATTGGTCCATTTATTCAGGATTTAGACAAGTAATATTAATTCAACAAAAATTTATATTTCGACCGATCGATTAAAAGAATACCGATGTTAAGAATAGTTTTTACATTAAAATCTGGATATATAAAAATGTAAAAACATAATCTTTTAAAAGGTGCAATGACTTTTGATGGAATACCTCTTTAGGGGAGAATATGGAGATATAATCTTCGTAAATTGTTCTAGCTTCTTCTTCAATTACTTCTGCAGATGTCAATGTCTTCAAGTGCTCACAAGCAGACCAAAAAAGAACGTTTTCTTCACTAAATTCTGATTTTAGAAAACTTCTGAAAATCTCTCTTCCATCTGTTAAAAAGTTGTTTAAGTTTGTTGTGGGTTTACTTTGTTTAATAGTCCTAATGAAGCTATAACACAACAGGGAGATGATCGTATAGCTATCCCGAATTGAATATTCTCTCTAATTTTTATAAAAATTTCATCAAAAAATAACTGTAAACTTTTTATGTTAAACGCAGAAAGCTTTTTTTAGTTAAACGAACATTACCAAGTACAGTTTATAATTCCTAATTTGCATGAAAACTTCAGAAAAAGTACTTTTATGACTGAGAAGTTTATCGAAGGATTTCCCCCATAACACTACTTCCTCATAGGGAAAAGACCTTCAAAAAATTCAAACAATTAAATTCAATTCACTCAAGTGCGGAAACAAATGATTTTTTCGCTCAAATGGAAGCAAATTTTCATTTTTTAAAAATTAAAAATCACAAAAAATGTTAAAAAGCATAAAATGTGTTTAAAAAATTAAAAATTTTTAATAATTTCCGTAAAAACGTGCAGCTCTTTAGATTCGTCTTTTTTCTTTTTGTCTTCCCTATCTCTGTCTTGAATAGAGGCGCTGAAGAATATTATATAAAAAAATTGGAAACTTTCATAAGCTTTTACGAAGTATTTGAAATGAATAAAAAATTTTTCACCATGAGCAGCTGCAGCAACAACACCAACAAAAACAACAGGTTTTTGAAAAATTACTCTTTTTTTTACTTGTTTGTCCTTTGGCATCATGGTCATTATTCGATTGTTTTTTATTTTTTTTAATATTCCATTTATTCCTTTTAAGTTTAGTTTTTTTGGGTTGTGATACTACTAGTGACTCGTCAAAGTTTTGAGAACCTAACCTACAGAACTTCACCTGTTTTTTCTTGATAGGTTGGGTAGTCCTCTCCATTTCATAGCTGGTTCCTTCAAAAATATGTCTCAAATTTTTTCAAAAATATTCATATTTCATTGAAATCAGTTGAAATTTAATTCCATCTGGCTGGTTGTAAGGAAATTTTGTAGCTTGGGAGCGTTTGAAGAACCCATCCATTAAAACATTCACTTTTCGATATTTCAAACGTATGTTTCATTTAAAAAATATTAAGTTTTTTAAAATTAATTTCAATAAACTTTTCCGCGAATTTTCAGTTTTTTTTATTCGATACTATACAACCAATTCAGAAATTTAGTTTTGCCTTAGCAAACAACCATCTTCACACAGCTATAAATACACGACCTACCAAAATATACGCCCATATGTGCTGTACAAGTGAACACAACCCCACTATCCACATATCAACATTTACTATCACAACTATATCATTAAAATCAATTACAAATAATCAATATTTCATCAAAAGTGGACTTCGATCGTAACTAGTAACACACTCCCAGCTCGTTAATAAAACTCAAAACAAAAAATCAATATCAATAAGATATATTTGATTACTATCGATTAAAAATACCGAAAAATACATTATAAACATACAAATACAATATGCAACACAAGCACACAGAATTGTTGCTTAGTCATCAGTCACTGTATTGTACACAAGGGTGCATGTACACTGTAGCATCCATAAGTTTTAATGGTGTCGAGTCGCAGCTTAATCCTGCTTCCAACATCAAAAACAGTTAAATCCTCAAAGATAATATTGAGGCTTTAATCCATTTTTTTTCAGTTGTTGTTTTTAGTAAGGTACGACTTTTCTGAAAGTATAACGCTTGGCGATTAAGTGTATCAAAAACGCTTTATATTTGAGTTGACTTAGTTGACAAGCTATTTGAAAAGATTCCATAATCTTTCTTGGAAAGCTCTCAATTGAATTAAATGAATTCTTTGCATCTTCGATGACGTATTAAACCCTCTAGCTGCGGCATTTTTTTACTTGTGTTGACATACATTATGATAGTGATAATTATTTGGAAAAGAAAAATATTTGAAAAATAAACCATCTTGTACTTGTATTTTATGAGTCCCTCAATAATGATTGATGCAAACCAGACTTTCTAATACTTAAAAAACTTGTTGGAAAAATTTTTTATAAAACTCAACAAGCATTAAGCAATAATGAAAACTGTAAATATCCTCTAAAATTTTATGTAATTTTCATGGCAATATTACTGGAGTGTAATCAAAAAAGTTCATGAGCATAATATCAAAACTGATCATTATTGAGTTTATTTTTGTATTTATTTATGTTATTTTTTATGTGATTATTGAAGCTTGTCTTTTTTTTATAACTACTGTTTCTGTAGTTTTCATGACGCGCATTATTGTTGTTATTATTGTTGTTATTGCATGTATCGGCATGCCTATATTTTATTTTTCGACTGATACTGCTCGAAGCCAAACTGTTGCTAACAGTTACAGGCTTAGACACAGATTGGCAAGATACAAAATTTGTTTTTGATGAGACATTTTCAATGATTTGTTTTGAAGATCTTGATAACTGTTGCGGTATTTGTCGGTGTTGTGCTTTTAAAAGATGTGCTTGTTGAAAGTGGTGACCGTTGTGATAGTGTTGGTGATGGTTGTTGACAGCGAGAGGGTGGTGGTGATGGTGATGGTGATGGTGGTGATGTGCAAGGTGGTTGTTGTTGCCTCCTTGGTAGTTGTTGCAAACATTAGATGCACTGCTTGCATCACCAGGGTGATTGTTCTCACCATTATGATGGATGTCGTTGATGGGTTGCTGGCTTTCCTGCTGAACTACAGTGTTTTCTTCGGTACTTCGTCGTTTGATCCATCGATGTCTCAAAGCATCCACAGGCGTCATTCGAGTGAGCGGGTTCAAATCTAAGCAGCGTTGTAAGAAATCCACAAAGTTGGCATCTTCTGCTGCTGATAATCCAGTTGCTGAGCCTGCATTTCTTAATGCGGTGGTCAAAGGCTTGGTGCCAGGAGGTCCCCTGTACTTGCCACGCTTCGATCGCCCTCCTGTTTAGTTGTGCTTTAGTTTGTAGTATTTTGAATCATGTGTATGTCAATTTAGTAGATACTTTGTTTTTTTCACTCACCAGTAATTTCAATTGATTGAGCTCCATTATTTTCATCAAACTGACCGGCTGCAGGATTGGCGGTAGGTACGAGGGTGCAGTACCGTGGTATGCCATGTGAATTTATAAAAACTCTCGTTCTCTTGCATCCCTCTAACGTGCTTTCGTTTGGAAGGCCTAAAGACTCAAAAATGCAGGCTAGCTGATCAGCCTCGTCTTCTCCGGGAAAGAGTGGGTAGCCAGTCAACAACTCCACCAATATACAGCCAAAACTCCACATGTCTATCATGAGGCCGTACTTGGCTCCCAAGATTACCTCGGGAGCCCTATAAAACCTCGATTGAATGTACGTGTACACTCGATGCTTTTCGTAACAACTCGATCCAAAGTCTATCACCTGAGTGTAGTTAAAATAATTAAATAATTTTTTTAATGATCCAAGCATCAAAGCTAGTAGTGAAATTACTTTGATTCCACTTCTGCCGGCCTGTTTAAGAAGCACATTCTCAGGCTTCATGTCGCAGTGGATGATGGACAACTCGGAGAGGAGGCTGAGGCACTGTAGCATAGAGTATGCAAACTTGCGCACCAGCTGCAGGCTGAATCCCTGTTAGAGCATCAATGCTTATAGCTATTTTCTTTTGAATCCATCAATTCAATGAAGATATTGATATATTGGCGTCTCAACCTCGTAAACAATTTTACCACACATTAATTACTTTTTATTGCTTTCTCATAAAAGAATATTTTTAGATAAATGCTATTATTGAAGATTTAAAATTAATTCTTCTTTAAATTGCACATGGCAAATAGAAAAACGCATGGCAGTTGAAACGTTCTTCTTTTTATTTTTATATGCATAAAAAAAGAAAGTCCTCAAGCATGTTATCGTACATTTCAATAATAACAATAATAATAAAAACGATAGAAATAGAAAAAATGGCTAAAAAAATATAAATAAATTTTAAGCTATAAATTCATGGCTTACTGAAGGTAAATTTATATCAATTTGTCGAATAATTTCTTGTATTCGATGCCAAGGTATAAGAGAGGCATCTTGTAAAACACCATACTAATTAACTTCATTTCACCGCCTGCATTCAAGCGTACATATAAAACACGAGTGATGGGGGTTTTTATTTGGAAACTCAAATTTTTTATCACTTAAAGATCTTTAAATTCAAAAGCTTTATTGTGGTTGGATGTTGATTTATCAATTTTAATCATGAGCTTGAGTATATCTCAACTTAATCATAAAGACGACTTATTTTTGTCTTTATGAATTCTCTGATACAGACAATTATTTTTTTCAAATTTTTACATGTAGCTCAGTTGGAACGTGTTAGGAGCCATCTCTTAAGGATAGGTTTCAAATTCCGGTCGTGGCAACATTTTCAGCACTTTTTTTTAGATCAATAAAATTATACACTGACAAAATTCAATAACTGCTTTTAAAAATTCTCAGACGTCATCAATAAAATATATATATATACAGATGTTTAAAATCCGTTCAGCCCTCCTTCACTGAAGGTAGCCAATACATACTAATATGCACTATTAATACACTTAAGGCGGCCCATACTTAAACACACTAACATACCCTATTAAAAAACCACAAACCTGAAACTTGTTTCTTTTGATCAGCTCGTAAAGATTCATTGAAAGAAGCTCGAAGGTGATGCAAATGTGGTTCCTAAAGAGCATGTGATCAATCATGTGAATAACGTTGTGATTGTTGTTTGGGTCCTCCCGCTTCAAGTGTTGCAGTATTTTTATCTCTTCTTGAGCCTGTGGTGTCATGCAGTGGAGCTCAAGTACACTGTTGTTTTCTTATGATATTTAATTATCTATTAGCTTTTTAAAGACATCGCATGTTCTTTCGTAAACTTGAATTTTACCAGCAACTTCAAATTATGAAGATTTATAGAAACACGTAGAAAAAAATTCAGAACTAAGAATATTAAAGAGATTGCAAATAATACAAAAGGGGAGCAGGAGTTTAAGTCCAAATTATAACATTAAACAATAGTTTCACCATTCTTAAATACTTTGAAATATATCTCATAAAATAAAACATGACATAGTTTAACAATTTTCATTTTTCAAAAATTTTTACATCTATGGTTTTTCAGTTTAAATTCTCTGCTTTTCTCTGCAACTTTGCTAATGAATTATGACGAGGTTTTACTTGTTGAAAATTTTGGCTAAATAAAAAATGTTTTTTCTATGTGTTCTTATAAATCTTCATAATTTGAAGTTTAATGGTAAAATTCAAATTATCTATTAGCAAACTGATAATTTTCATTTTTATGTATATACTATAAACAAATAAATAATCTCTTGAAAAAGCTTCAATATAAACTAAATATGAACTAAATACAAGGACGTTTGCTTGATGAGCAGAATTACACTTGATTAATCTATATATAACTTTTGCTTGTAAACATAATTGAAACTGATCTTTATAAATGAAATAGATCAAAACCAATTTAAATCATCTCAAACCCCTCTGATTTTTGTTCTCTATTGAAATAAAAATTATTGAAACGATAATACAGTGTTAAAGTGCTTGTTATTTTTTATAAACTTTATGAGCATAATACCGGTGGTTCTACATGACCAATGTAATCTAGTACGACGTAAAAATTAATAATTAATAAAACGAATTGGTGTCTATATAAGATAATATAAGCGGTGTCCATGGTTTTGGATGTGCTTGAAAATCTTGTCGCTAACGAAAAGCTTCGTACTTTTTAATACAAACCTTTAGCATTTAATAGTCTTCGTTAGAATCAAAAATTCGAATCAACTACCTAGTGAGGGTAAATATCTTTATACACATATTGTTATTTTTAACATTAATTTATATAGCGCACTTAAATATAACAATATATATCTATATATTTTCCTCAAAACATTCTTCTTGAATTTCACTTATAAAGCATGAAAATCTGGTGTTATAATCCAATAAAGAAAACTCAATCCGATTATGGATATATCACTGGGCGTTATGCGGTATGAACGCTTGCAATCTCATTAGGTAAGTTGGTTTGTCTGATTCGAAGGGATCATTTGAAGTTTGGACCATTGTCAATTTGTGGGCGTGTTGTTGTTTTGATGTGTAGAAAGATTTGGTAGTATTTATCGTTTCGTTTTAACTATTCTACAGAACATGACAGTAAAACTATTATAATTAATATTTCTATTGGTTCTTTTATTACTAATATTATTTTTAAAAATTTAAAAAATTTTTATTTTCATTATTATTTTTTGTTTTTTTTTATTTTATTATTACTAATATTTTTTCCCATTTTTTATCATTATCATTTTTTTCCTGTTTTATATTATTTTATACATATTGCTTATTCTAATTTTTTACCTTATTTGATCCTTGTTATTTATTTTACATTTTCTATTATTTTATTCAAAATCATTCAACTTCTAGCCACTCCTGAAGAGGAAATACAGGCGTTAAATATAAATCTTAATGGTGTTCCATTCAATCAATCGAACACAGCCTGTACTTCCTTCAACAAAGGCGAGGCTTATTGAATGAGTTGAGACGGCTTATTACAAATGGATGACCTTACAAACCACAGCCCATGTGGGCAACGATTTGTTATGTAGGGTGAAAAGAAAAAGAGAAAGAAAGAAAGAAAGAAAGAACGGAAGAAAAAAAAAAAAAAGGAAAAAAGAAAGAAAGAAAAAAAGAAAAAAAAATGAATGAATATAAAATTAATAGTAAATTGAGTGAAGCAAATTTGTAAGACAAAAATACAATCATGAATGTGATTATAGAGAATAAGTTTAATGGGATTAAAGCTATTTAATTATTCTACAACATGGAAATAACGTTGATGGTATGAATAACGTTAAAAGCTCAAGCTGTAACTTATAAAATATTACACAAACCATTGATGATGCTTTCTCAGCAAGTCAAAAATCTTTGTCAAATAACAATATTTAAAAACCATTGTGTTTTATGTAAAAGAAATTGACAATGAAGCTAAACATTCATAAGTTGAAGCCAAGTATTGCGACAGGAATCACAACTCTTATGTAGCTTAGAGCTTTGTTCACGAAGGGCGCCAAGTAAAGTGATGTGCAGTTTCGTCTTACATTAATGATGTCCATTGCTAAACAAATGATTTGAGTTTTATCTAAAATTTTTTTGTGGAATTTCCTTCAATGATTTGACTGACTGCTTGCTACCAATCAAAACCATAAAACGCCGTGTATGAACCGTGCAAATGACATTAGGTACACAAAATGATGAATAATTTGGAGAATAAAAACTAAATGCGCAGTTTGGAAAGAAAAAATATGAATTATGTTTGAGGGCTGTTGTTTCCGAAATAAAATGAATGAAAAATAAATTTCCATGTTCCTTTTTACAGAGTTCATCGACCCGGTGATGATTTTAATATCGAAAAGATTCTAAATTTTTGTTCTTCATTATTTTTACCCGTTTTTTTTTCATGCTAGATATAGCGTTTTCTCAATTTATGCACAATAATTTGTTTATAAAACAGTTACAAGCTATGGTATTTCTATTATTAGTGAACTAATCATTAAAATCTAAACTGACTTGTCTGTGGAATCGTTCTTCACTTCGCACCATTTTGAGGGCAATCTCTTCTTTACAACGGTGGTCTAATGCTTTAACTACCTGCCCAAAACTACCCTTTCCTATAGTCTTCAAGATCTGGCAAGATTGTATGGTTAATGTTTGCTAAGTTTTTATCTCAAAATTGAATCGAATCACGAGTATGTTTATAATGACATAAGCTACAAATTTCAAGACGATTAAATAAATAAAATAAAACAACCATAAATGCCAATAAAAAATAATTATTAATCGTGGAAAGAATTAATTTTGTTTTAAATGTGTCCCATTAAAAACTTATTGGGGGAATGCCGTTGAAAGCATGTGATGAAGCATTCATTTCATTTACCACGCAATTAGTAAAAATGATTTTATTTTTAATAAGAATAGCTTGTTATGATATAGGGTGAAACCAAGGTTGTAATAACTCAGATTTTTTTATCAACTAATCTTATCGATATATAAGTTATCAGCATGATATTGAAGATCCAAAACATTTAAATTACATGGCGTTTTTGTTCTATTTCATCTTTATTTATATAAATAGTTATTTGAATGTCAAGTTTTGTTTAGCATTAGTTTAGATGCATTCATAATTAAAAACTCTTTTTAATATTTCTTTTATTCTGAACTTTAAGCAAAAATTATTAATATAATATTCATGAATAATCTCTACTATTTCAAAAATCTGAACGCTGAAAAAGGATCTAGAGGTAAAAATATCAAAAAATAAATTTCACTTAATATTATCAACCAGAAAAACCTTTCTAAAGCATTACGAAAGATTTAAAAAGTTCAAAATATTTGTTCAAAAGCTTTGTGAAGTTTTATTAATTTTTTATTTATATTTTTCTCATTTTGCTCTGCGTGGGTGGTCGCCGTATGAGGCTTTGAATTACGAACTTGTACGCTGTGCTCTAGTTCCATTTCAAATTGATTTATAACTTTTATCACTTCAAGTCGAGTGTTTTTAAAACGTAATTAAGTCATTATTCGTGAGGTATTTTCTATTTGTGAAAAAATTCGAAATTCAAATTGAATTTTGGCTTCGTTGGATACATCAAAGCACGATGAATTTTGAACAATCTTGTGAGGAAAAAATATTGTCAGTACATTTCACAAAAACAATTTATTTACTATCATTTTATTTGATTTGTACCTCATTAAAACTTTTTTTTAATTTGATCAAGCTGTGATTTGGTTTCAAATAGACTCAATAATATTATGATGTATACATTTTCAAAAACTCAATTACTGCGGTCAGTTTGCCAGCTCAAACACAAAAAGTGCATTTAAAAAACAAATGAGACCAACCTCATATCTGTAGGCGATGTGGTCATGAGGGACGTGCATGTAAGAGCATTGTTCGTCATCGTATCCATCATTGTTGCTTGACCCTCGCACTCCCTGCAGCTTGTTGGCGTTGGGCCCGACAAAATAAATATTTCGGTACGAGTATATCTCTGTAAGCTCATATGCAGATAGCTTTTCTTGGAAAACTTTGGCTGCGGTCTGAGGATTCAAGGGAAAGGAAAGGTCTCTGGCTCGAGACAGAGGAAAATAATCTCCTTTGCTAGCAGCGCTGGAAGTGGCTCTAAGCTGAGGCAAGTGGAAGTTTTCTGCAGCGACTGAGTGGTTGTAGTTGTGGCTATGCTGGCCATCTCCTTGGTTGTTGTCGTGGTGGTTCTCATTTTCTTCATTCGCTTCTTCTGCGTTGTTATTGGTGTCTTCGTGTACATTTTCTTCGTCGTTATGGGCTTCAAATTTTTTAAATACTTGCTTATGAGTCGGTTGTTGGAGTCGTTGGTTGGAGGAGTGAGGCTGCAAAACGTGGTGACCAGTTGAAACTTGGGTGGGATAAAAGTTTGAAGTTTGAGCTATTTGGGTGTTGTTAGAAATCACGGTGCGTTGCAAAGGGCGTCTTGCTGGATAAGCGAAATTATTATCCTCGTTGTTATTATTGTTGTTAGATACATTAGCTTGACCATAAACTTGACTTGATAAAGGTGGAAATTGTTTAGAAGGCATTATCCCAAAGGGGTACGAATCACTTGAAAAAATTTTCACTTATTTTCAATCAGTATCGAGGTTTGCAAATTTTTAAATAAGCTTTAATTTTTCAAAGCAAAAACTTTATAGATTAATTTTCATACCCATACTCAATACCTTTCAAAATTCATTTTGAAGGTCATCTAAACGCAAAATTTAGAAACATTGGAAAATTTTTAAAATGAATATAGTTCCCTTTATGAAAGTTGTATTATTGTGAGATATTACGGAGAAATTAGGTCTAATGTTGTTAAATTAGTTTTGTTTTACCCGTTTCCAAGGTATCACGTGATGTCACTTTCAAAACATTTAAAAATTGGTTTAAAACTAATTTTATTAAAATTATTATTCAATGAAAATAAAAAAAAATTAAACTCCGAAATTTTTGAAGATAATTACTTGGTCGATACATTCCCCCAAAAGACTGTGAGGACGTTTTAGAATCCCATTAGAAAATTAAAATTTCAGGCGCACATTTATTGAGCCAAAATTAAATATTGAAGCGTGTTTATGCATCAAAACTCAACACAAATGTTTTTCATAAAGTTCAGTCAACCCTCCACGCCACAATTGCATACTTTAAACAAAATTACATTGAACCCCGATAACCCTTGTTGATAACCATAAACGAATCGAACTTGAATAATTTAAATAAAAAAAAAACATTAAGCCGAATCAAAAATATACATTTTAATTTAAACCATTGAGTATTTTGGAAAAAATGTAGAATTCAAAAAATAAGATTTAGAACCTAATCAATCGACAATTTCCACGAATAACAAAATTTACTTAAATTAAAAAATTTTATTATTATATTAAAATAATTCATCTGGCAATATGAGATCCAGCCACATTAAATAAAAAAATAATTTATAACAAAAACATCACAAAATAACATAAATGGAAAAAACTTGAATTTAAATACACTCAATTCATTTCAAATACTTAATCAGTACCTACATGAGAAACATCCTTAAGATGACTAACAACGCCATGACAATCAGCCTTCAAAGCAACACTCTCTTCGAAACCATCCCCATTCACTTCATCGCCATGCTTACTCTTAAACAATCGGTTTTTAATATTTAATAACTCTTGCATGTTTTGTAACTCGTTTTCTCTAATCCTGAGATAAGACTCCCAGTTCTGAAGATGGATGATTTTTTTCTCTACGTTTTTGAATAACTCACTAATCTTTTTGATATCGTCGTTTGGTCCGTCAGTATCGTGTGTTTTGCTCGAAAGTTTTTCAGCCAGATGTAAAAGTAAGAAGTTCATTTCTGTTCAACATTTATTCCATCATTAATTATATAATATTATGTGAGAGACATAATAAATTACTTTCATTGATATTACAACATGCCAATCAGTCAATAAAAATGCTAAAAATCTTATGCATAAATTCAAAACGTGCACTTCAAACTTCAGTCTATTGCGGCATTTGAAAAGTATACAACAAATAAGACTAAGACGAGATATAGCTTGTTTATGCTCTGCGGAAATCTCAATTATAATTTTATTTTCTAACCACTGATAAAAGAATCGCAGTTTAATGGACTCCCATTCATGGCATCTGATGTGATTTTTGGTTGCACTTTAAACGCTTCCTTCCTATCTGTTTGAAAAACAAACTTTCTAATTTATTATACTTTAAATATATTTATTATGCTACTATGCAAAACTTGTATACAAAAAATATAAAATAGTGAGTAAATTATCACAAATATTTTTTCCTATTATTATTAGTAGTACAAGCATCATTCTAATGAATATTCATGAAACCTAGTGCATGCTGCATAGAGCTTCCATTGAACCCTTGCGCCATACTGGCCAAACCACGTGGTTTCTCTTCCAATCCGTTCAACACTAAAGAAGTCATTGCATTGAGGTTGCATGAGTTATCTCTTTTAAAAAGCTCATTGTTGTTTGTTGGATTGATAGTTGATTTTATTCTCTTGACACCCAAATCGTCTGTGTTGTTCATTAGTTTGTCACTCTTGTTGGCTTTTCTTTTGATGGTGCTGTTGTTTTTGGTTTGTAGTACAGTGACAATGTTTTTGTTGAAGGTCGATTGTTGGTGGTTGAGATGCTCACAGCTTGTCTTAACACTGGAACATTTGTTTAAATCGATAATAACTTTTGAGGGTGGAGTGGAAGACACTGGTGATGTGAGGGGTGGCTTTTGAAGACAAGATGAACTCAAAGAAAATATTGTGATGGGCTTTGTTGGTATGGAAGATTGTATGGGTAGTGGTGAAGAGAAAGATGTTGGTATTGTGGAAGAGCTCGTTGATGTTTTTGAACTCAAAAAGACTAAATGAGATACTTTGGAAGAATTTTTTGAGATTGTGCTCAAGAGATTAGAATCTTTGGATTGAATGCTGAAAACATTAGTGTGGTTGTTGGGTATTTTGCTCATTTGCGACGCCGAAGAATTAGTTAAAAATATGATGGGAAGATTTTTACAAGTATTTTTAGCTTTAATAGCGGGCAAAGTCGTGGAGTTGTCGACGAACGAAGATGAAGGGGTCGACGTGATTGGAAACCTAACCATATGCTTCTGTAGTTTTGAATTGAGTATGGACATTACTTTTTGATGTTGTTTTATTTGTATTGGTTTAATGTCGATGCCTCTTTTATTGGGCGCTTCGTTTGGTTTCTCTTCATTGTATGTTGTGGTTAGATTATTAGCATTTAAGCTGTTAGCGTTTTTGATAGATTCTAAATACCGCTTCTGTAGTATTTTCGACTTTATAGACATATTCACCATATTGCTAACAAGGCCTTTATTTTTATTGGGCACGTTTGTACTTATACTAAAAGCTATATTGGAGTTAGAAGTAGACATATTATCATTATTATTATCAGTAGACAGACTATTATTATTTAATGGTTCTTTAACGTCAAAAGATGCACTTGAAGGACTGGAGCTCCTACGATTGTTGCCTGTATAGCCTCCTGATTTGCTTTCATACTCGTTATCTGGCAAGAAAATCATAGCATGAATTGTATTAGTACAAATAGAACGATTAACTCAATTAGTTGGCACGAGATTGAAATCTATAGAAAAACAAAGAAATCAAATATAAAAATATTTAAGCTTTTCTAGACTTCCTAAATTTCTCTTTTATAACCCGTTATCCAAGTGGGGTGAATGAAATTTATAAAAAACTGAAACCGTATAACTTAAAAATAAGCATTATGCTAATTAGAAGGTAGGAATGACTCAACTATCGAGGCATTTTTAATTAAATAGAATATTAAAAAAACAATTTTTTTAATAACTCATAAAACTAAACTACTTTTCAGTTAATTAAGAAAAAAACAAACTCATCCTACAGAGTTAAGAAATAATTAAAATATTTCAACAAACTTTTGAACAACCACTGAGCATTACCGATAATTTCTTTTTTAATTTCCCCCAAAACATCTCCAGCATCTCGGCCATCTTTCACTATCTTCTCTTGATCAATATCCTTGAAATTCTCCTGTTGTTTAATTTCTCCAGCCTCCACAAACAACGAGGCAACCTCAAGCAGGTACATCTTATCTTGGGTGTTCTCTATTACTGCTATGTTGCCGCCGTTGGTGGTTTTTTTGTGTTGTGGGGCTGTCTTTTTGCAGTTTCTGTTTGAAAGGGGGTACGAAGAGTAACATGTTAATATGATTTTTAAAAAGCTAATAAGATCGAGTTATGAACTTTAAAAACGGGTGAATTGAAGATTTAAAACTATGACTAGTTTCATTCATTACCATAATCATCCTCAACACCACCCGTTTCCATGGTAGGATGACTTCAACATTAACCTTCACCACCAAACAGTCCCCATACATAAATAAGAGGGTATTCCTTATTGTCACTAGGAGCACTGTTGTTAGCAACAACAACATCAACAAGCATCAAGAAGAAAGGGAACTAACTTGGCCTTGTTGAAGGCATCTTCATTGTCACTAGTGCCTGTGGAGAAGAGTTCCACTGTGAGTGGGATGTTGTTGAAGGAAGCCTCTGATGGTTCTGAGGGGTTGGTCATGGTGGTTGTTATAATAATGATAATAATATCACTACTACTAATGATAATAATAATAGGACAAAAGAAAATAACTTTAATAACAAGAAAAAAATAACTTTGATCAGCCGTTTCCTCCTCGGAGGGATATTTCTGCTCATGGTATATACTGAAAGACTGGTCACTACAACAGTTGTTGTTCTGCTCCTCACACAACCTCACATCAGCATCCTCTTCTGAATCTGTCATTTGATTGGTTGGTGGGATTATAACTGCATCTGTTGCTTTTGATAGCGTTACATAAATTGGTAGTATTATTTCTATTAAATAGCCAGATATATATATCGATTCAAAACCCCCACTACACTGATGAGAGCAGCCCATTATCAAAATCTTATTGCAATTCAAACCATTTTCCAATAACACACTAAACATGCAACCTTCATGCTTTCGCCAACACCACATAAGCTAATCATATAATCCTTACATTAAGCATCTAAATTTATTTTCAACCATAGATGTTGTCATGTACTCACCACAACTATCCTCACTGTCATAGCAATTCTTTTTGAAGAGAGTTTTGTGAAGATGCTTGTCTTTCTTGCATGCATTTGCCATCAAAACTATCAAGATTTGAGTTTATGATTGTGTGAAAGTTTTATAAGAAGTACAAGTGTATTTTAATATGGGAATAAATTTATGATTTTAATATAGAAATGAACTTAGTATTGGTGTTAGATAAAATAAAAAAAAAATTTAAAACTAACCAAAACAGTTAATTTTATCGAATCAGTTTTTCTTATAACATCATAAGCATAATGTAGAGATAGCAAGCATTTTTATCCATATAGCATACACATAATGCAAAGATGGCAACCTTTTTTATCCTTGAACCGATAGACCTTGTATGGTTCATCAACATCACATGAGTGGTGGTCCTTCATTTCCTCAATGTCTGGTGCCTGTGAGTGACAAGAAGGTGGGCAGGGTTAAGTGGTTTCTTATATGTGGAAAGGTTTCATACAGCATCAGGTTTGTGGGAGTGGAAGAGTTAATGAAGGTTTGTCATTAAGTTTCACTGTTTTATACTATTGTATGTGTCTAATCCTATAATATTTGTGTCTTAGTTACTGGACTTTATGACCCTTGAAAATATTTTGTATTGAGTATTGAAAGACTAAAAAATTTATCGTTTAGAATATTTTTAGTACTGTATATTACAATTGCCAAGACTGTATAAACACATATAAATCTTAAAATGGCTAATATTTTAAAATATCAATAATCTAGATCGACTACTGCTTCTCCAAAAATAACATGTCTAATATGGCCAACAGGTAAGAAAACCTTATTGAAGGCACATCGTAGTCGAGTCTTGAGTTGGGCATAGTTTGGAGTTGTAAAGCCCTTCGATAGTCTGCCAGTGTTTTTGGCCCACTCCTGTTGTATGAAATTGAGTAATTCAATACAAATTGACTAAAATACTTTGAAGGAATTGAGTTTGAAGATTTATCCATTGTAATTGCTTGATGAGTTGATAAAGCTATATGTTAACTTATCAATATACAAGTACTAGGCGACGATTATGGCGATAGTTTCGAATCGAATCGAAAATGTATAAACTCGAAGATTTCAGTCCGAAATCGAGTGATTTTTTGCGAGCGCTTTTTGCTTACGACGAATTTTCGCTCTATACACACGCGGCACCCAACAACGTGATTAAGACGCCGGGTGGAGGCGTGAAAGAGGCGGCAAGACGCAGAAAGTAGCACGATATCGCTTCGTTCATGGTGCATTCTGTTAAACCTTTGGCGGAAACAAAACTGCTGATCTTATCAATATACGTACTTGAATGTGTTTAGTTTTGTTATGTATATATGTATCTGAAATACATGTTATTTATATATTATGAGCAGTAGCAACAACCTAGGTTGACTGCTGTCAACCCCAGTTACTGGAACATGTATAGCAGTATAATCTATTATTACTAATAATATTAAAAAACTAATGATAGTATAAAAAAATTAAAAAGACAAACAATGAAAACACTAGAGTGCTTGGTTGACCAATCCTTCTTGCTCCTATGCTTCCATGGCACTTTGAACATCGTCTCTTCTGTAGGTATCATTATGAAAGTAGGACTTGAGTATTAGCATTGCAATCATTTAGAGTATTTTTTAAAATTATATATGTATATATTATTATTATTAGTGAATACATTTTGGATGCATTTTATGTAAGTGTTCCTTGATTGAAAAATTAAGTTAAATACTTAAAAACCTTTGTCAATCCATTCGAGTCCGTCGATGCGACCTTCCTTCAACATTTTCTCAAGCCATGGTCTGAGTAGAATTCGGTTGTGTTTTTCATCTTTGTGGTGCAAGCCATCACATGTCTTGATCAAATGAGAACCACTGCCAATGCTATGATCCACACTGTATTTAATGCAATCACAATTGCCATTGCAGCTGTTTATGCTGCAAATGTTGTTATGTGGGTAGTGGTATGGTTCGCTAGAATTTTTTTCAGCAAAATTTAATGGTTCAAAGTGGGTAGGCCAGTTTAATGTTTCATTGTTTTCTGATACTTCTTCTATTTTTATGTTTTTAACTTTTATATTTTTCATTGCATTGTTTTTCATTTGATAGCTATTCTTGTGTTTCCTGCAGATAGCAAATAATTGAAAATTTAATCTGATTTAATGCATAAATATTAAGCTTGCAATTTTGATATGAAAAATTAAGAATAACTTGATGTTGAGCAACAAAAAATTTGATAAATTTAATGTATGAAATATCAAACTTCATTTAGTATTAAGAATATTAGGAAAAGCCCAAATATTTGAATATAAAATAAAATTTTGAGACTTGAAACTCGGGTGAGAATTTAGGCAGTTTTGATGCCATTTTTAGGTTTTATTTTTTACAAAAAATCTATCAAAACTAAAGGTGCGGCTAAATGTGTTATAGTTTCATAAATAAAAAGTTTATCTAAGCTATCAGTAACAACTTGTAAATTGTAAATTTTTTAAATAATTATAATTCAAATTAGTTGATACTATAGTTTTCTATTTTTTGAAACTCAGAAACAAATAAAACATAACCGCGCATTCATGTTTTGCAAAATAAATCAAAAAATTGAAAATTTATATATTAAAATGTTCAAACTAACTTCAATTTTGATTTCACTAATTATTGTTGAAATATAAATCAAATATGATCAAAATCAAATAGACAACACGTAACAAGAAGCTAGCACAATTCGCCAGTGTTACTTTCAATTTCATCAAAATGGTCTCAAAAAGCCTAAATAGGACTTTTGGCTCAAACAAATTTTTAAAAACATCTTTTTTTTTTCGAAAAAATTTTTTGATCATTTATTGAATTAATTTTTTTTTATTTCAATTTTTTTTTACAATAAATCTACTTTAAAGTATATTAAAAATTTTTCAATTACTATGTTTTTAGTTTAACAAGACCAAAAATGTATTTAATAAAAATTTTTTTTTTCAACAGTGAATGTTCTTATGAAGTAAACTTAAACCAGACTTCAAAAAGTATCAATTACAACATATAATATAAATTTTTTTTTCATTTTATAGACTCATGCAATTAACTAATTTTGAAGACTTGTAGATAGCCATATTTTTGTCCCGTTAGCGGTTGAAACCTCTGGTCTTGCATATTTAAGGCTAAAGATGGGCCTAGGGTGTTTGAAAGTTTGTCATTGGTCATTGCTCGTAGTAACGCTCAGACAATTCGCTGTATGGCGGATAACTAATAATAATGAAAATAATATTTTATATTTATTTATGACGATAATGAATATTTAAATGTGTTTCATATAATTATTTTTAAATTTATCAAAATTTAGTTTTTATTTTCAGTGCTTTCTTTTTATTAATGTTTCAGTTTTAAACCAATCACCTGTACTTTAAAATGGAATTTCCATGCGCGCTTGAGAAGCTTAAACTAGCTATAAAATTTACATTTTTTTTATTTTTAGGATTTTTGCTTGCATTGGTCTATTTACGGATAAACGAAAAGAAGATAATGTCAGGAGGTAATCAACAAAGCAGTGTTACAATCGGCATTGATGATCCAAGAAGCAGAATTTTATATGATAATTTTGGCTTTTATCCAGTAAATGACAGAGGTGTTTACTCGTTCTGGAACGTTTGCATAGAAAACTCACTTCACCCTATAAGATTTTCTTACGAGAACTTTTCATATTACGAATCAAAACGTATTGCTATATATGATAGTTTTTATAGGGTAGGAGATCAAAGGATACAAGTATCTGTATCAGCAAATGCCATTATAAACTATTGGGATGCTATATTTTTCCGAGTGCCTTTACCCCCTACATATACTTTTCACAAAATAACAGTATTTTTTGTCATACAAGTTTGTCCCTCTAACTTTCATCATTTTTGGATTGATTTTTTTGTTCCATTGTTCAACGTGGTATGGCGAGCTAACAGGTTAAAAAAGAATTCTAATAATCAAATATTTTTTAGATTTTCAATACCAGCTTCTGGGGACTTACAATCAACGAGTTGCTTTAACATAAGTCGATACAAAAAATTTTTTGACACTTTATATTTCGAAAATGATCCTGTTGTTTTCTTCAAAGCTCCAACCAACGCTTGCTATTCCAGCGCAGTGTTTGGTAGCAACACAGACCATTTCCATAAACCTCGATTGATCGTCAATCACACTAAAAACTTCTTTTATGAAAATTATATTCCAGAAAAATTAATCAAAACCGCCAAAAAATGTTCAGTAATTATTCAAAATAGAAAGTATAGAAGGATAAAGAACATAAATATACTCAAAACGATAGCGGAAAGCTTGGGCTTGAGTGATGTGTGTATCTTGTACTATGAAGATATTTCCTTTGAGGAACAAGTACACTACTCATCGAATGCCCGTATGTTGATCGGAGTTCAAGGAGCAGGTCTGCAATGGGCTGTGTTCATGCCCAAGGGATCAGTATTACTTGAAATCGCATGGCCTCTCAAACATTGGTCATTCTTCTTTGAAAGATTCGTTACTCCTTACGGCATTAGACACGTGAAATTAATGAGTCATGATGTAACTGTAAATTGGACATCTTATGAAAAAATGGTACGTGACGGCAGAGAAGTGAATCAAACAGAAAAGCTGCAAATGTTGAAAAGTTCTGGTGTCAAAAATACTTTCGACAACTTATGGAAGTGGGCTGATGTGAACGTGAATATCGAAGACTTCAAAAATATTCTTTTCTCATTTATCGACAAACCTGATGAATTTCGTTATAAATAAACTTGTTTATTATTTTTATTTCGAACAATTAAGTCATTGATAAGTTATTTTTTTTTTCAAATTGAAAACAATGATTTCAATAAACGTTAGCTCAATAACTTTTTCCAAACAAAGTGAAAAATTTGGGAGTTTGCTTACATCCTGGATTGATGCACGAATGCGAGGGCAGGATTGGCGATGGTTGCTCGAAAGGAATGCAGAGACCCTTCGCCCCCATGGCAGGTGCTCCTTTCTCCACGGTTTCACGGGCAGACAACTTCTTAATGTTCTCTTCACATGGGATGGCTCCACAGTAAGGCGCCAAAATAATCTTGTTCTGATCAAGCTCTTCACAAAACTTGTCGAAAGATTCACAAACTACTTTGTTGTCATTCAGTTGCTTCTGAGCATTTCGAAGCATAATCTCATGCACTTGTTTCAATAATTTTTTTATTTCTTCAACACAACCCTCAATATTCAATACAGTCTTTTGCCCATCAACTCTCTTCACCACTACCACCTTTTTAGCTTTAACATCTTTAGGTCCAACTTCAAGTCGCAATGGCACCCCTTTCAGCTCCCAATGGTTGAACTTCCAACCAGGAGAATAATTATCTCTACCATCGTATTCTGATCTTAGACCAGCATCATTCAAGGAAGTGTTCACTTGCTTACAAGTCTCTTCTACCTTGTTTTTATCTTCTTCACTAAGTTGTGCGGTTATTCCACACGGCACAACAACTACTTGAACAGGGGCTATACGAGGAGGTAGAACCAAACCCTTGTCATCTCCATGAATCATTATCACCACTCCTATCGATCGAGTCGTTAGCCCCCATGAATTCTGATAAGCGAACTCCTTTTGCCTCGTTTCTGGATGCTCAAAAGATATATCAAACATTTTGGCAAAGTTTTGGCCAAGATGATGTGAAGTAGCGGCCTGAATTGCTCTCCCTGATGCTGAAACATAAGCCTCGATTGTGGTGGTATAATCTCCACCAGCAAACTTTTCCTTTTCTGTCTTTCTTCCCTTGACTACCGGAATAGCCAAAAGATCATGATACACTTGGGAATACAAATCTAAGATATATAAAACCTCTTCTTCGGCATCCTTCTTGTTAGCGTGGGCTGAATGACCTTCTTGCCATAAAAACTCTCTGGTTCTAAGAAATGGTTGAGGGTGTTTGAACTCCCACCTTACCACATTGCACCACTGATTCAGTTTAATAGGCAGATCTCTATGCGATTGAACCCAATTTGCATATGACGGGTACATTACAGTCTCACTCGTTGGTCTAATGGCTATTGGCTCTGCTAATTCAGTTTCACCAGACTTAGTGACCCAAGCAACTTCAGGTGCAAAATCTGCAATATGTTCTTTCTCTGTCTCCAAAGCTGCATGAGAAACGAACATGGGGAAATAACAATTTCTAAAACCGATCTTTCTGATTTCTGCATCGAACCACTTGGTGATTTCTTCCCAAATCCCATACGCCCATGGCCGCAAAACATAGCAGCCACTGACGTTGTAGTACTCGATCATTTCAGCCTTGGTGATCACATGTGAGTACCACTCGGAAAAATTTTCAAGCTTCTTCACATCCATTCCTAACAAGGTTATTTTCTTCACTTTTTTTCCATCCACACTGGTCCCTTCCACAACTTCCTGCTTCACAACTGCTTCTGCGTGTGAACTTTTTGTCACTTGAGGAGTAACAATACTTGTTTTCATTACTCCAGCTTTCCAATCTTCTCCAGTGACTTTTTTGAAATCAGTTTTAAGTTCTAACAACTTTTTTACTTCTTTATCAATGGCGTTCTGTAAAATGAATAAAAACATGAATAAATTAATGGAAACGTCGAAATAAAAATGAAAAAATAATTACTCTAAAAACCTCAGAAACTTTCTTGGCCTTTAACTCCCTCACTTTGTCTCCTTGCTCAGTGATGGACTGGTCAAGAGCGGCAGCCTGGGGAGGGATGCTGGTTTGAGAAGCGGCAGAAATTGGTGTTTTAGGTGCAGCCCCAGGCTTCCAATCTTGCCCTGTGGCCTGCTTGAACTCTGCCTTCAATGCCAACAACTTTTTCACCTCGGCTTCTATTTCAGCCTTTGAAAGTTATAGTCAATCTAATTAGGTTTGAATAGTCAATTGAGGTCGTTTTAATTTTATTCAATTTTAAATCGTTGAACTCTTGTGAATTAAATAAAGAACTCAGAATTTAGGCTAATGATTGCTTTACAATAGTACTTATACTTTTAATAAAGCGGTTTAAATTCTTCTTCTTTTGAAACGTTCAAAGTCTTTTTTTTCTCCATTGTAGGATTCAACCTTTCTCTATCTCGCAAAATCTACATCAATACTATGCTCCTTCAAACCTCTTTTAATACATTTGGTCTAGAAGTTTTCTACCTTTTCCAGCACTAACCATCCATTCTTCCATTTCTTATCATAAATTTTAATATTCATGATAATTTTTCAAAAACTTTTGAAATAAAAATTATACTTACATTCAGAATAGTTTGGAAAACAAATAAAATTAATGAAATAAAAATAGAAAAAACCTTAGAAACTTTCTTGGCCTTTAACTCCCTCACTTTGTCTCCTTGCTCAGTGATGGACTGGTCAAGAGGAGCAGCCTGGGGAGGGATGCTGGCTTGAGAAGCGGCAGAAATGGGTGTTGTAGGTGCAGCCCCAGGCTTCCAATCCTGCCCTGTGACCTGCTTGAACTCTGCCTTCAATGCCAACAACTTTTTCACCTCGGCTTCTACTTCAGCCTTCAAAAAGAATAGTCAATCTGATTGCATTTGAATATTCAATTTAAGTCATTTTAACTTTTTTCAAATCTTGAATCTTTAGACCCTTGTCTATTAGATTAGATTCAGAAGTTAGGCTAATGATTGATTCACAGTAGGACTTCTAATTAACCAAACCAATCAATAAAGTCATTTTTATAGCCTGTTTTTCTTTATCAAAGATTAGTATAAAACGGTTTTAATTGATAAATTCAGAAAACTCTTGAAAAATTTTAAAGTTTTGAAAACAAAATCAGTTGATGAAAATAAAATCAACCTTAGAAGCTTTCTTGGCTTTCAACTCCCTCACTTTGTCTCCTTGCTGAGTGATGGACTGGTCAAGAAGAGCAGCCTGAGGAGGGATGCTGGCTTGAGAGGCGACAAGAGCGGGTGTTGTGGGTGCAGTTCCAGGCTTCCAATCTTGCCCTGTGGCCTGCTTAAAATCTGCCTTCAATGCCAACAACTTCTTCACCTCAGCTTCTACTTCAGCCTTCGAAAGTTATAGTGAAGCTAATTACAATTAAATTAATCAAAGTATAACAAACTTTATCTAGTCTTAAACCTCCAGATGCCAATGATTGCATTAGATAAAACTTCTTGATTTAATAAAATCGTTTACATCGGTAAGATTAGCAACTTTCTATGATAAAACTATACTCATGTTTAAGTCATTTCAATGTCAATGAAGTTGTTAGATACCGTTTAGCCTATAATACATTTTAATTCTTCGAGCCAAACGTAAATATCCAAATGAAAACACTTTTAGGAGTTTATTTTTTTCCACAAAGCTTTTCGTAAGATGAAGTTACATTATCAAGTGGAGGTACAAATAAGATATGCACTAGACATAAAAAAACACAAGGTACTCCTGTACTTGACAATCAATGATCTGCTCATGAAAGCTTCATTAATTAATAAAGCATTGTAATTTTGTCTCATATAAAAATATCAGTTGATGCATTGAAAATAAAGTCAACCTTAGAAGCTTTCTTGGCCTTTAACTCCCTCACTTTTTCTCCTTGCTGAGTGATGGACTGGTCAAGAGCGGCAGCCTGGAGAGGGATGGTAGCTTCAGAAGCAGCAGAAGTGGGTGTTATAAGTGCAGCCCCAGGCTTCCAATCTTGCCCTGTGGCCTGCTTAAAATCTGCCTTCAATGCCAACAACTTTTTCACCTCGACTTCTATTTCAGCCTGAGAATAATATTAATAACAAGATAAAAAAAATATTTGAAAAGATAAATATGGAAACATATTTAAAAACTAATTATATGCATAATTGAACAAAATTATTAATAATAAACCTTAGAAGCTTTTTTCCCTTTTAAATCTCTAACTACGTCCCCCTGTTTAACGATGTTTTGGTCTAACTCTGTGGTTTTAGGGAATGAAGATGTAGCTGATGATGAAGTTGTGGCAGACGATGATTTTTGTTTTTTCTGCTGTTTTCCAGAAGGTTGACTGCTTGCCTTCGAAAAAATTTGAAATAAAAATTTAAGATAAAAATTATTTAAAAATTGTTACAATTTCATGACGATAAAAAGCTTTTCGGAAAAATCTTAAATCGATTTTTTTCTCAATTAAATTAATTTCATAAAAACTCCCACAAATCTATCAATAAAAATATAAACCCTAAACATATCTTCTTTATGAGAAAAAAATGCCATACCTTATCATCATCAGCCTGCTTGTTCTTGTGCTTGGACCCCGATGTGGGCATCTCTTTGACGTGACCATCAGGAACATTAAACAACACCAATGCCTGTTCCACACTCGAGTGCTTGCTGGTTGGTGGATTGTATAATATCTTTATCATGTAATATAGAAAGACAGCAGTTTAAATTGTTTTGTTCATCTGACTTATAAAATAGTGGTGAGATTGTGAGATCATACTTTAATATCTTAAGATGAAATGACACTGAACCAAAATTATTTTTAATAATAATATAAATAAAATCAAGCAAATAGTCTAAAAACACAAATTTTTCAGACAAGAATGCAATACAAAATATAAACTCAATGTGCTACAACATCATCTGTTTCCATGCTAGTGAGGGATGAACCATGGCCACCAAAAAACTCAACCCTTAAAGAGCCTCAAACATGGCAACAACATCATTAGTTCCAACGGATCGCTAATCAACAGAAATACAATCATAGAAACCTGATAGGATGGTAGGGTTGGTCACAGATATAAAAACCTCTTCTCTGCAGTTGGATAATGTCACCCTTCTTCAGACTCTCCATGCATGCATCTCCCAGCATCTCCGTGGTCATCTGCGGTGTTTGAGTGGCGGGAATGTGCTATATAGTGCCAGAAATGAAATTCAAATGTATTTGTTTTGAAGCACTAAGAACACGATTTAAAAATTAATTCTAAGACTATTCTATTGTGCGTGTGAGTAGGTAGGTAACTCATTAATATAAAAAAGTGCAAACCTTAGAGTTCTTGTTGATATATTGCTTGAAATCTTCATCTTTGCCCAACACAGCTTTCGATATGATATGGTCAAAATGCACGCACTCAACCTGCATTCAAATGCATCATACATTAATTATCTATCTATCTAAGAATCAACAAATCCTCATACTCTGATGGGTGGAGCTTCTTGTACATCAGCCAACCACGTTAGTTTTTGTGTTTTCTTGAAATCCTGTTTAAAAATTAAAAAAGTGAGCTTGAATAATTTTTCGGTTTTTCATCCGAATATTAATTTGAAAAAAACTAAAAATTTCGATAGTTCAAACTTATCATAAAATGTTATTACACAATGGTCCACATAGAGTAGCGCCCTGTGAAACCAATTGCTCAACCAAATGATCGACTTTCATACTTACTTACTATTATACAAATATTAAAAAAATTTCTTCGTTTTCAAAGTTTTATAGTTCAATAGTTTTAAAACAAAACATATTAAGATATAAAACCTTGTTCTCAAGATTCAAAACTGCCTTCACGAGATTCACCTTGCCAGTTTTATCCCTAAAATGATAATATTAAACACATCAGTTAGTTCAAATACAAAACTAAACATATTACGAAGACACTAGATAATGTAAGATACTTTTACGAGAAGCTTTGTGTATTAAGTTTCTCGATAAACCAGTGTTTGTTTCTATTATATAAACCTATTATAAGGTTTGTAGACGAATACTTTAATTAAATGTGTATTTCAAATTTTTAAAACTACCATAGAAACAACAAAGTTTAAAACAACCAAACAAGCCAATGACAAAATCCACTCACCAACTATGATAACCCAATGGATACAACACCACACTAACCAGCCAATGAGATGCTAAAAAATACAATAAAAACCTACACCAAAAAATACAATAACACCTCACCAACGAATACAACAATACATCACCCAACCAACTTGTCAATGGCCTTGATGATGAGGTTGCCCCAATTAATGAAGGTGACCACCTCCCCAACCTGCAATTCTCCTGCATCTGCTCCCTCAATCAACACCCTTCCTCCATACCACACGTCCTTTTCTCCCACTGATGCGTTCTAAAACCGTTTGAGTGAGTTGGTTGGTAAGTGGTGTTAGGCCAAACCTAAAATAGCTAAAAAATCCATAAAAAAAAACAAAATATACTAATCATAACTAAGCATTAATACAAACAACTCTCAAATTCAAAATATAAAATTAAAAACTCAAAACACCGACAAAACAACACACAAGCTCACAGAGCACCCACCTTAGGATGTTTGGGCATCTTGGCACACGAGTTTTGCACTCCCTCCACCTCCACCACTACTACTTGGTCTTTCTGCAGGGCTGTGTACCTGGGAGCCACTGGGTCTATCACCTGTGCATCAGTGCCTCTTGCATTATTTTCATTATTAAAAGCATAACCATTCTTATCCTCAATATTAGTGCCAATATTAAGATGTTTCTAATGATCCTGATTTACAGACCTCTTTATTTATCTATTTATCAATAGATCGATTTCTCTACTTATCTATTTTTGCATGCATATATCAAAAGTGATAGCAACATACCTTCTTATTGAAAGCCCATATCTTGTCCCAGTCCATCATAGTGGTGCTTCTTGAAGAGCCCTGTGTGTAGTGTGTCAACAATGGAAAGGACTAGAAACAAAATGCACAGTCTTTCACGTTATCAAAGACAAATATAGTTTGTTATTGTTAATACAAACAAGTTAGTATCTCAATTTCTCATGAAAATATCAACTCATTATTATTATTCTTTATATTAGCTTATACTGCTGTAGGCACCCAATTATCGTACGATGAAAACCCCAGAAGCAGAAAAGATGCATCAAGCAGGCAAACCTGAGCAATAACAAACTCCTTAAGTCCCTCCACTGTCATGCCCCTTCTCATCACGCCTCTCACTGTGGGAAACCTCGCATCATCCCTGAAAAGATTCAGTGTATAATAATGTGGATCTTTGCATAGTATATATTATTGTTGGTTTTTGTTATATATATATATCTGCGGCCGTTTATTGTGTATTACTGTGGATCTTTGTATGATATGTATCATAATGATTGTTTATTATATATTACTGCGGCCGTTTGTTTAGTATATATTATGTGCTCACGCTTTCCTATTGTTCAAAAAATTTGTATGGACTAAAACAAGACTTCATCAGTGTGGTGGAGATGAACTTGGATTTAAAATCATGACATTTGTTCATCCACTTGCTCTTGTTATGCCTCTCTCAATCCATCCATCATTCACAAGGCTTAAGAAGGGTTAGGAAAGTGAAGGACTTTGGAAAGAGGCTGAAAACTAGTTTTTTTTTAATAAATATTAAGCTGTTATAACCTATTATTATAATAGAATATTTTACAAATATCAAGTGATCTTGAAACTCTCTGGGTTAAACATCACTATAAAAAACCTCGTAAATTATTATTATTATCAATCCACCCTATCTATCAATCATCCAGCCCTCCATCACCAACTCACCATCCATCAACCAATCCCTCATCCACAATCCAGGTCAACTTCCTTTTAGACATCACAGTGTTCTGCAAGTTCAAACGACTGTACTCCCATATGATTGGCTTGCGCATGCCTGCGCGTCAATTTATTATTATTATCAGTATTTTTGCTATTCATTTTATTTTTATTATTTATGTTTTTATTATCTGTATAAATGACTATTTAGTTGAAATCATTTTTTTATTATTATGCTTTTTTGTTCTATTGTTTGTATATTCATATTAACTATCTTATTTCTAAGCAAACACCCACCTAAGATATCAAGAATCCAGTAATACTGTTCATCCCTGCAACGTATTCATAATTATTCTCATTATTCTTTTTCTTTCTCATCTAAATCTTAGTCATTATTATTCATATTATCATCACCTCAATTATGAACCCTCATACACATCAATATGCCAATCATTATTGTCCTTTGTATCCTCTCCCCTCGCCTCCTAGTATACAACACAAATAGAACCCACCTATCGTGATACTCCATAGTTCTTAGGGCATGAGTCACCCCTTCCAATGAGTCAACAATGGGACATGCGAAGTCGTATGTGGGATAGGTCCTAGGTGGTTATATAAGGTTAAGTGTTAATATTTTTATTGGAGTTAGTCTATCATGGTATTGATTTTATTGGTATTCATCGTCATCATCGTTTATTGTCTTTATGGTCCCATATTTATGGGATTATTGTTATTTCAATTGTAATTTTTCCATTTTTATATTTTACTTGAATGTATGGTGTAGTATCGAATGACTGTTTTAACACTACAAGTCCTAAGCTATAGATATATAGATATCACCCTTATAATAAACTAACACTGATAGCTCTAATCCACTGACTCCCCCAATACACACACACAAACTCACGCGTATTTGGTGCCGGTTCTGACGTGGGCCTCCTTCTTACAACGGTAGATGGTGGGGTCTCGAAGGCAGCCATTGTCCTTGCTCATGTCCATGTGCACACGCACACAGCACTTCATGCCCTTGTCTGTGCCTTTCTGCATCTCATGCCATAACTCCAAATTACGCTGTACCGCTGTGTGTGGAGATGTTTGGTGCTGTGTTGTATAGAATGTCTATTTAAATGAGAATAGTTACGTTGTAGCCTGGGTGTTGAAAAATATACTTACAATTTTAAGAAGTTTCAGTCTTTAAAAATGTTTACATACCCATGCATTTGGAATATACTCCTATACTAACAATTGTTTCTGTTTTTAGATTCAACCCTTTCTTCCCTCTCCTTCTTCATCACTTCAGGATCTGTATCATCAACATAAGCATTCCTTGACTTGATCATGTCTGTGCACAGTTTCAAGAGGGTTTCGAAATGGTCTGAGGTGTGGGTGAAGCGATCAGGCTTCAAACCCAGCATCTCAACATCACGCAAGATCACCTGACAAGTTAACTCATTGTTATTACCATAAAAGTACTTTAATAATAAGTGAATGATTGATGGTAAAAGTAATAGAAAGTATATTATAGCAAATATAAAAAAAACTTGCCGAAACTTTATCTACCAGGATTATGAAGATGAAAAACAACGTAGTGACT